>VDFB02358134.1:46116440-46623947 GCA_007258455.2 Sequoia sempervirens
TCAAAACTAAAAAATGCTAATGCTTAGAAAGTAATTTACGAACACACAAAAAAAAAAATTTACATAAATGTTTCACTTATAATTTGAATTTTCAGTACATAAATATTGCCATGACTCTTGATATTAATTCTCATTCAACCAAGATTTCATAACACTAAAATAATGGTCATGGTGTTAATTGAAACCTTAAGAAGAAGAAATATTGTTTCCATCATTTAAATTCAATGTTCATAGGTGTGAAGTTGGGTCTCTAGTGGTTTATAGCTATGAAGGTGGATCATTGATTAAGATTTGTAATTCCTTTCAAGAGAGATAATACCTAGTATTTTTTTCTAATTTGTGTTGTGCAAAAATAGTTGTCAACAAAATTAGATCTAGGATGGTTGAGTTAACAATTGAGCTGAAACTAAAATGATATTGTATGGTGAAAATCTAAGATATAAGAATTTTTATTTATTTATTATACAAATACAAAAAAAATAAAAAATAAAAACCAAAAATATACAAATGGATGGGTACCAGTTTGTTATATCTTGTTGTGTGGAAATTCATAGGGTTAATGTTTCAAAATTTCAAGAAACTATGAACAGAAAAATATATCCAAATAACTTGTCTCCTCTCTACTTATCATATAGGTGTAGGATACATGACACCACTAATAATGATGAATTAAGTTTTTAAATATTTTTTATAGGATTGGATATGGTCGTGAAGGAAAAAAATTCTTCTAGGAAGTGCATAAAATTGAAGAGTGTGTAGGGTCATATGAAGCTTCTTCAACACAAGATACAACTACAACATTAGAAGGATACACAAATTTTATTTTAAGGTCCATGAATGATCAAATTATTCTTGAGAATCAATTATGTTTGGAGGAGTTATTGTTTCCTAGTCGGTGTAGTGTACACATTGATGCGTACTCAAAATTATCATTTTATCTATGTCAAGATATATTCAAACAAGTTAAAAGAGCATATGAGAATACCAAAGTAGTCTAGTACAAAATACTCTACCCTAACAAATGGTTTACAAGAAATAGAGAAATAACAATTAGAGGGTTGTCCTATTGAGAATGTTCAATAGGTAGACAACAATAACAAAAAGTATAGAAAGTAAAACAAATGAGGAAATTACTAAGCTAATTTGTTGTAAGCCAATACAGTTCAATAATCAGCTTCAAATTTTTAACTATTCTTAAGACATCTTATCGATGAATAGGCCAAATACTTGGCAATCTAATGGATGGAGAGAAGTCTCATTTTTCTAAGAGTAATCTACTAGTATGAAAGGATTTATCCAGTTTCGTAAACATGGGGGGACATCCTAAAATGGTAAATGAATAAATTTTCATGTTTGGGGACAATCAAGTGTCTTCTTATCTTTCTCAATAAAAGGACCAATCACTAGATTGGGATAGTTCAAGGTAATTAGATATTTCATAAGTCTAGGATAATAGTGATAAATTACCTGATCTTTGAATGCCAAAAGTGATTAAAGTTTATAATAAATATTTAGGGATACATGTGAATATTTATATTTTATAATTGAATCTTGTAAATTACTTGAAACGATGGAGGTATTTTGCTACAAATAATGAAGATGGTAGAGGTTTCTAGTGAATATATAGAGGTTCATCTAGATGAATATTTAGAAAATCCTATTGCTAGTGAACATGATTAAACATTTTTCCACTACCCTCTATATGATGAAATAAGGGAGTCCTTTTGTTTCTTAAATAATGGTTTTCCCTTACATTTGAATGAATTTGGAAATAAAAATTCATGTATTTCATATTTCAATAATGAAGACTCTTACATTTATCATATTGACATGTTGGAAATTATATGATGCAAGATAACGATACAATCTTATGAATGTAAGAACATTACACTAGAGGTGAAACCTAAATAAGAGTACACTTAATTTTCCCCAAACATGAAAATACCTCCTACTTATCACCTAAATAAGATCCACCTATGGTTACCACTAATCAAAAATATTTTCTTGAAGATGGATGAATGGATTCATGGTCTTGTCTAGCTAAAAAATTCTTGTTTCAAAACCTAAAAAATGATAAATCTAATTCCCCTAGTGACCTAGTTTCTAATGAATATAATTTTTTATTTCATGTGCATGAAATCATAGACTATGAGTTGTGTACTCTTGAGTTCGAACATGAGAACTTAATAATGGAATAATTGATGAATGACTATCTCTGATAATCCAAGTTGTATTTCTCCTTGCTATGGAAGATTGTAATGATTATCATTTTGATCATGGGAATCTAGGAGATAAGATATGTTTGTGGATTACTTATGGACCTTATGAGTTTCCTTGGCTATAAGTTTTCCATGATCGTGTCATTAAGTTTGAGAATAAGGATAGAGGAACCTGTGTTTCTAAATATAAAGATGAGTTTGAAAGACAATTGTAATTGCCAACTTAGTATAAATCTACACATAATGAGAAATCATGCGAGCGCAAGTATTAATTCCTCTTGTTTTATATTTTTGTGTCTAGAGAGTTGTTGTATGCATAGTTAGTTGTAGTTAGTCTATTTTAACTTTTTGGTTTGGTTTTGTTTTATTTGGTTTATTTGTATTTCGATTTTTTTAATTTAGTTGGTTAATAGGATGGTTTAGGTTTGGTTTGTAGTTGTAGTCTAGTTTGGGGGTCTTCTCATTTTATTTTTGGTTTTCTTTGTAAATGTAATAGTAAAATTAATTGCTTGGGAAATATCTAAGTATTTATTTAAGAAAAACTAGTCATATTCTTATAAATGGATGGAGAAGATCTTTTGGTAGTGTCAAATGATTTCTTTGGGTTACAATTGGTTTCTTTATGTATTGTGGTGAGTGAAAAATCTAAGATTCTTACTTTAGTTCCATTGTGATTCCCAACTCTAATAGTGAGATTTATTAATCACAACTGTAATAAAAATGCTAAAAGAATATCATAATAAAGAATATAAAATAATTTATGTAAAATTTGGAGGAATTAAGCTCTTTAGGAGGATTTAAATATCTCTACTAGAGATATAGATGCCTAGCTCACAATAGAGAAATGTTTGAGGAAATCACAATAACATCCAAGTTGTTGGAGCTATGGACACTTGATTGATTGGAAACAAGAAAATTTCAAACTTTTCTCTAGAATATAATAATTCACATAGCTTTATATGATGGACCATAGACTCCTATGGTTTCCTTAGGTTGAGAAATGAACATTTTTGTTCACACTTGAATTCTTGGCATATGGAAACTTAGACTAGTCTCAAATTTTGATTCTTTAGTCTTACGTTTGGATTTGTCTTCACCTACTATACAAAATTGAACTAAAGATTGTGTGTGATAAATACGTGTGAGCTAACTAATGAAATATAAACCAACACACCAATAAGAAATTAAATGAGAGCTTAATTGAAAAGTAAAACTTAAAGCTCTTAAAAACAATAAAGCTCCTTGGCGTCTATAGATTACTCTATCTAGGTAATTTTTATTGGATTCCACATTTGCTCTTTCCAGTTTTTAATGGACTTCAAGCAGCGGAGTCCTCCCAGAGAATGAGATTGTAGACGATGGATGCATGCTATGCTAAGATATGATTATGTTGATTAAATGATGCATAATTACGGATTGCTATGATTACTTGATAAAGAAACTATGATTACGAATGCTCTTGATGCTGATAATAAATGCTAACTGAATGCAACTATTCTCTGGTGCCTATGCGGCTTGAGTGTAATTCAAAAAGTACTTGGGATATGCGAGCATGTTTTGCATAGAAACTTTGAAAAGTTGTGATTCCAGTAGATGCGATCAACTGAGCTACTTGATAATCACAGAATCAAGGAATGATCAAAGATGGAGATAGAAATAGAGAAGAAAAATAGAAAGCAAAATTTTCCCTCTTTCAGCGGAAAAGAATAAGATGAGATGATAAAAATAATCTTTTTAGAGGATTTTGGAAATATTTAAGAAGATAAATAATGAATTATAAATTCAATTATTTATTTATGGGTGGCATGGAGATTTTTCTCAATTAAATAATCATTTAATTAAGATTTGAAGAATAATAAAAAGATATATTAAATGAAATAAACTGAGTATGATTTGAAAATATCAGGACAAATGAGAATATTTGAATTTGTTTTAGGAAATGACATATATGAGATGAAAATTAATTAAGTAGAAATATTTAATTAATTAGAAAGAAAAGATTTGAATAGAGAGAAAAGGAAATATTTAAATTTAGAACTAAATCAAAGGCTTGTTAAATTCAGAGGTAATCTGTAATTAATTAAGGTAAATAAAGAGGGTATTTTGTTGAAATTAGCCAAGTGAATATGAAAGGGTGAAATAATTTAAACCAAAAAGTGAATTACAGGCACTGATAAGGTGGAAAAATAGAAAGTGAATGAACAATACTAATTCAATTGAGAATTTAGTTAAATCATATCAGAGGACTTTAAAGAAATTAATTAAATGGTATATTTAATTCAAATATTCAATTAATTAAAGACAGGCCAAATTTTACAGAAAATGCATATCACGTTTTCCCCTCTTTGGGAAGTATTTGTGAAACACATTGCTTCAAATAAATATTCTTTCTTTGAAAAGAAATTTCCCCACGATCAAAGAGCTGGGAGATTGATATTAAGCGCAGTTTGACTCTGATATCAAACATGATTTGCTTGAAAATGCAGAGTTGATAATGATGCCTTAGAGAGGTGTCCTTGTGTGCGTGAAAAGATGTTAGAGTTGATGATGAAATTTGGATGATAGAAGGAGGATTTTTAATGGTTAGCTCGATAATTACGATAAAAAGATGCCCTGGATTTCAATAAAGGTCGAGGGAAATGGAGAAAAGATAGAAAATAAAAATAAAATGTCACACACAAAACACTTGGTTGACCTTTAAAAGGTCAAAAGGGTAATAGGGGAAAATCATTTTCACCTTTCGACTTTAGTAAATTTTTTCTTTGACGCTGACTTAGAGAGACCTGGCAAGATGGAGATTCTAGTCCATACACAGATTCGAGCGAGCCCACCAGTACCAGAGACCAGCCGCTTACGAACCACTACTGAGTTGATTCAATCCTCTTTGCTTTGAAATTTTTTGATTTCAACGGATTTAGAATTTAACAGTCCATTTTAGTGCATAGAGGAAATATAGTAGCGCATTCAATAATTTATGTAGTGCATAGAGGGTGCAAAGCAGCACATCTAGGATAGAATATGAAATAGTTAGTTTAGCACATTCGATAACCTGAATAGCGCATTTAGGATTTCGATAGGAAAGTGGCCCTTTAGCACATATAGGAAATAGATTAGCGCATTTAGGAATGTTCCCCAACCAGTGATACATTAGTGCAAATAGGAAATAGATTAGTGCATCCAGGGTTCTTGTGCATCAGGTAGATGAAATGGTGCATACGCTTAGAGGTTTAGCATATATAGGGAAATAAAACATAGGGGAATTGATATAGCACTTTGAGGGAACTAAATGGTGCATTAGGGTGAAACTTCAACGCATTTTGGGTTCTAGCACATAGAGGCCACAGATTAGCGTATCCAGGAAATGTAGGCAGAATGCACTGTTTGATGAAAGTGATGAAAAAAACATGATTATATTGCTTCTTTGGTCAATAGATAGGTTATTTTTCTTGTCATCATGTTGATATGGATAGAAATGATAGAAAATATGATAAATGATGAATTGATAACTTTGCTTCCGAACAAAGAGTAGATAGTTGATAAGTTTGTTTCCATTGAATGAAAAACAAAGAGTAGAATGATTGATGGATTGTGATTTGTTGATAACTTTGCTTTAGAAAACAAAGAGTAGATGTTTGATATGAATTTTGATAAATTTAATTTCTACAATAGAAAAAAAATAGTAGATGATGTGATTGAAAACATATTTGCATTCACGACTAAAGTACAAATAGGAAAAGGATTTGATTGTTGATAAATTTTCTTTCCTGAAAAAGAAAACAAATAGTAAATGATGATAGAGCAAATTGATTTGATATTCAGATAGATATATTTTGCATTGATTTCATGATATGAGTCACTTAGATAGAGCACTTCATATAGTTCATTGATATGATGCATTGATAGGGGTCACTGATATGATGCACTGATATGGGTCACTGATAGGGATCACTGATAGATATATATGGGTTATGATTGCATGATGTTAAGTAGATAGATCACTTTGATATGAGTCTATGATATGAGTTTGATTGATTTTCCTTGTGATGACCAAAAATAGGAGGTTTTCAAAAACCTCCATATCAGAGAGCGCTTCCCTATGGGTTGGGATAGGATATGAGATCTGACACCTGCAAATGTACAGTTAATAGCGAGATGTGGGTTGGGACCTTTATTGTCTATTCCTCTGATTCAGTCAATGTGGGACTATTGGCTGCACTAGCAAAGAGGTGAAATTATGAGCATAACACCTTTGATTTGCCGATGGGTGAGATGACTGTCACCCCGGAGGATGTATATAGGATTTTGAGGATTCCAGTGGTATGTGCTCTTGTGGTTTATGAACACAAGGAGCTAGGTGGTACAGAAGCACTCAGGAGAGTGTTTTTGGATGATCAAATAGTAGGGTATTAGGTGCCATGGGAAGGTTTGAGGGGATATCCGGCCTTACCCGCAGTTTTGAGTGCATTCATTGGAGGCTTCCTTTGTCTGGACTGCCAGTCAAAGGGACTATCAGTTGGGTGGAGGAGGATCATTGAGCAGATGATAGGTCAACAACAAAAATATGCTTGGGGGAGCTGTATGTTAGCACATTTGTATCATGATTTGCATCAGGTAGTGTATAGAGGATCATCCAGTTTGTCATGTGGTGTTACTCTACTCTAGATCTAGGCATGGGAGCATATTTCTATTATGAGACCACTTGGACCTTGAACTAGGCCACCAGGCAGGCCGTATGTATATGCATATTCTAGTGCACTTGTCCAACCCAAGCTGGGAAAGTTGGATTACTGGAGACAAAGTTTAGATGATGTAGATTTAGTGATATGGAGGCCATACATAGATTGTGAGGCATGGGATATAGATCATCTGGAGATGCCTTTTATATGTATGTGCTAGTATCTTATAGGTCGAACCCCTTTTATTATCGTGATATTTTTGGCTTTGCGAGTACAGACATAGTTTGGATATACTCAGGGGATGCCTCAGGGCATTGCGCACTATGTGCAGTGCAAGGATGATCCTAGATGGGGGCCCTTCATTCCTTATCAGGTTGCTTATATAGAGTATGTAGGTTTACAACCCAAGGTATGGGATGGCAGGCCTGGTATTACTGATGTAGGTATGTTTGAGGAGTACTCCGCTTATTTTCACACACACCCATTTCCTTGTTTCACATGTCCAGATGAGTCGATGCCCATTTTGGTGGCACATCAGCCAAGGGGTAGGAGACAGGAGGATGTGGTAGGGGGGAGCAAGTCGTTGGTGGAGGAGAGACAGAGGATAGTGGAGATGAGGAGGAGAGTAGAGATGGGGAGAGCTCAGATGATGGGGGTGGGTATGACAGTGGAGATGGCAGAGGGGATGAGCAAAGGCCAGTGAGATTGAGGCCAGACATTTTAGGTAGTGCACAAATCATGTGAAGGCTAAGGACTGGTATGGGATGGAGGAAAATGATTAGGGTCCCTCCCACAGTGCAAACGGGAATAGATAGCTACTCTGTAGGCCCAAGTACAGACTCTCTAGGGGCAGCAAGCACAGGTGCAAATCCAGTTGGCTCAGGCTTAGAGTTTTGCAGTGCAGTTATAGACACATCTGGCATAGGCACAGGCATAGATACAAGCACAGGCTCAGCCACATCCTCTAGCCCCGGACCCACAAGTGACCCAGTTGATAGCAAAGAGAGATTTCCTTAGATAGAGGGGGTTACTGAGAGACTCATGGGCACTGTTGAGAGTGCATCTTTGCGAGAGGCCATTGCAGAGGGATTCAAGATTGCCAAGGAGGCTGAGCATTACCAAAATAGATATGAGGAGTTGTGCCCTCTCGAGGGCAGAGAGCCTTACCCTCAGTCCCACAGTAGATCCAGGAGCAGGTCACGAAGTGTGTCACATAGTAGAGGGGTCATAGGACCCCGACAGGATCTCGACACAGGTGGTAGTGGCAGGTCACCAGTCTCTAGACCAGCTCCATCAGGGGCCTCCACTAGCCATCCTTGATGTGTGATGTAGTATTATTGATGTATTTCACACATTTATATTATTTTTGGATCATCTACAGTGTTTTGGATCATATCTTATGTATCTCTCTAGAATTCTCAGTTTCATTGGACATTGGACATTTGTACTTATTTTTGATGAGCGAGGATATGCAACAGCGATGAGTTTTGATGATGTGTATTTTTGATGATGATGATATGGATATGCATTTGTTTGTATATTTTATGAGATGTAATTGTGATTCCTTTTAATGGTTTTATGACTAACCTGTGATGTAGGATGATTCATGATGACGATTTGTGATGCGTACTAATGATGTCATGTAGGTGGATGACTTATGGTGTGATTATGCAATGGGATATATGATCTATGTTTATGAAAAATGCAATGTTTTGTAAATGATGTGGAAATGTAATGTATCTATGATTTTTGTTTTTTGATTTTTCAAATGCAATAAATAATGATGATGTGATGGAAAATGAAATGTATCATGAATTTGTAATTTGTATATGAATGACGAAATGATATGAAATGATATGTGATATGGGTCAAATGTTATGTGAAAAATGACATGATATTAAATGATATGAAAATGATGGGCATGCGGATCATGGTATGCCAAACAGACCCTTAAGTGGCAAAAAATTCAGAAAAATCAATGTTAGGCAACTTGACGTAAATATTTGAATAAGTTATCTATATTATTTCAAAATATGTAAGAATAGAATTTGTATAAAATTGAATTTAGTTTCTAAAATACTAGGTTTATTTAAAAATAAATAAAATCTATTTGGTGAAAAATTTGAAATTTCAATGCAAGAGTACTTAAATTCAGTGGAAAAATAAGAAGTAGGTGTCTCATTCCATTCACCCTAACCATAATAAAATGATAATATTTTTGTAAGATTTTACATATAAGTAGAGGACTCATGTCCAGATGTGATGCATATTTTTTGTAATTTTTTTCCAAGTAAATAATTAATTATGAATTTTTTATTACAAACTTTTAGAAAAATATAAAACTCATCTCAATCACCACCTTAACTTGGTCAAAAATTCATGAAATTTAATTTTTCTTTTTTTAATCATATAGTATGTAAAGCCATAGAATGTGACGATGTTTGTATTCAAAAAATATGGTACCGTTTGAAAGTTATAGATGTTTTTCAGTCAGCCTATCGATCAGGACTTTAGTCATAATTCTAATAGAAAATAAATAATAATTATTTATTAAATTCAAATTAAATCATAATTTATATTTTGGAAAGCTGAGAATCTCCTCTAAAAACCCTTTTCGTTTCATTAATTTTGGGTGAAAAAAAAGTCGTCAGCCACATACCCTACAAATATTGCCACTTTTTGGCATACCATGATCCTGCACATACCCTGATAGATGATAAAAAATATGAATAATGGTATGACGCGAAATGAACATGATTAATAATAATGAGATGTATCATAAGATGATAAATGATATGTAATGAAATGAGATGAAATGGATGAAAATGGATGAAATGATTATGATAAATGAAATGTAATGAAATGATAAGTGAAATGAAATAGATTATGAAATGATGACACAAAGATAAGATATGATAATGAAATGGTAATGAAGATGATAAATGATATGCAATGAAATGATATGATATGAAAAATGAGAAATGATATGAAATACCTAATGGATAAATGAATGATAAATGATAAACTATATGATATGATGATGAAATGATAATGATTAATGACATGATGATGAAGATGAAAGATGATAATGAAACAAATGTCCAAATGTCCTCCACAAATATTCCAAAGAGACATGACAACTGTTGATGTTTTTGTTCAGCCTTTTAAAACTATGATGCAAATGCAATATGTAGATATGTACAATGATCTAAATGAAATGCAACGAAACCAACCATTTTTTGAGCCCTTTGTTAGCTTTCTTGAATCATCATAGAGCGTTTTAAAAATGTTGGAAGTATGTACAAGCATAAGAGGGGAAATTAGCACCAATGATGACTAGAGTACAACTTTCATGATTTTTGATATAACAAGTGAACACAAGCATCGAGGTATAATTGAACTGAGATGGCCTGAGTATTTCATGCATAAATAGACAAAGATTAACCACTTTCTGATTTGGAACAATAATCAATGATATGCTTTGGAAATCATGTCTCATGACATATTTGCAACAGATTGATAGTTAACCTCAAGACAACAGACAAAGACAAATTATCCTCTTTCATCACCACTCTAGTTCAGTACATCATCGAGTGTGCTCCAGAGGGATGATATTGAAAGCAAAACAACCATTGTTCAAAATATAATACCGATATTCCAAAAATTTATTCAGGTTTTAGATCATGCAGATATGAGTCATGATATGAAATTTTCTAAAAATTGTTGTGATATGGATCAATTATTGGATAGTTGTTCATAAGATTTGATTCGTTGTTTGCATGATTGGATTTTATGTCATTGTCTAGCTGTTTTAGTAGAACTTGAAAGTTGATTGCCCCCAGTATGTCAACGTTTTTCCCCTAGTATGTCACAACTTGCTAAAATGAATATGTACAATGATCAAGCCATGGTAAGATGTTATCGCTTTAGGAAAATGATGGTAGTATGATGTTGTTATGGCCCTAAGATGATGGTGAAAAGTAGGCTAAGAAGCTAAGTACAAAACATGAACTCATAGATGGAGAGCTACAAATAGCGTCTGTTTGCCAAATTTTCACTATCTGTCTTTATTGCATTTTTTTTATTTCTTTTTTATTTTTTTGTATTTTTCTTGTCAATAGACTGTGTGTTGCCAGGTTTTCACCCTATGACAGTATATATATTTTTAGGACATTTTCTGATTTTTTATAGATTTTATTTTTAGGACATTTTCTAATTTTTATAGATTTTTTCAGGACATTTTCTGATTTTTATAGATTTTTTTTAGGACATTTTTTATTTTTTTATAGATTTTTTCGAGACATTTATGGATGATGATAACCGATCTAGACATAATACTTCTTTAGGTGCATGTTGTTGATGGGTTTTTCAAACAAGTCCCCTTCTGGAGTTGACAACTTGTATGCTCTTGAACCGTATACTGCGATGACCACATAAAGACCCAGCCAATTCAGTTCAAACTTTCCTTTCTTCTCTTTATCTTGCTGATTTCGTGGGTTTTCCTTCAAAATAATATCACCGACCTAAAAGGTGCATGGCTTGACTATGTGATTATAGCTACAAGACATCATCTGTTGATATGCTTTCAAATGACCAGCTGCTCATTGTCTTTTCTCATCAAGGAGTTGTAGTTCTTGTAGCTGGGAAACTCGGTATTCATCATCTGTCATTAAATATTTTTGTGATACTCTAAGTGATGGAATCTCAACCTCTAGAGGTAATATGGATTCTTCTCCATAAACAATATCAAATGGTGTTGCTCATGTTGGTATTCTGATGCTAGTTTTATAGGCCCATAATGCGGGATTGAGTTGTGCATGTCAATCTTTCCCTACATCATTAACAGTCTTCTTCAAGATTTTTAGTATGGTTTTGTTCGAGGCCTCTACTTTTCCATTCCCTTGTGGGTAGTAGGGTATTGAATATCTATGCTAGATATAAAATCTCTCACAAAGTTCATGAACATCTTGATTCTTGAAGGGTCATCCATTATCTATGATGATGGAATTGGGAATGCCATACTAACAAATGATATAGTTGAGTATGAATGATGAGATTTGTTTTCTGGTGACCTTAGTCAAGGGTACTGCCTCAATCCACTTGGTAAAGTATTTTTTCGTTGTGATTATGAACTTGTGTCCATTCGATGATGAAGGATGAATCTTGCTAACCAGATCTAACCTGCATTGAGAGAATGGCTAGGTTGGCATGAACAATTGTAGTTCTTGTGTTGGTGCATGGATGAGATTCCCATGTATCTGACATTTTGAGCGCTTCTTCACAAATGTGAATGATTCTCTTTCCATTGTAGCTCAGTAGTAGCCCATTCTAATCAATTTCTTGGATAAGGTCAGTCCACTGGAATGAGTACCACAAATGCCACCATGAAATTCTTGTAAAGCCTTGTTAGATTCATCACATTTCAGACATTGGAGAAGTGTACCATCAAAACCGCGACAATAAAGAATGTTAGCAATAAGGGTATAGCGAGAGGATTGGCGAATGAAGTTGCACTTTTGGTTCTTGGATAAGTCAGGTGGTAAGATGTCATATTTTGGATAGGCATAAATCTTTCCATACCAAGGTGAATCAGATCCTACTAAGTGGAAAATCATTTAGCTTTCAGCTGTGTCATAGGCAAGTGCAAATGATTGTTCCACTAGAAATTCATAGTGAGCCTTATTTTCTAGGAGTTGTAGCAATGATGTGATCATGGCCATGGCATCTACTGCTTTGTTATCAAGTCTTGGAATCTGTATGAACTTGATATGCATGGAGTACTTCTTGAAATTGTCAACCATCTTCTTATATCGCAACAGTTTGTCATCTTTGGTCTGATAATCATCATTGATCTGATTTATGACTAACTGTGAGTCACCATAAACTTGTAGTTCTGTGATCCTCCATTCCAATGCAATCTTAAGTCTAGTGATTAAAGCTCCATACTCGACTATGCTACTAGTGCATGGAAACATTAGGCTATATGATGAAGGAATGGTATTTCCTTGAGGGGTGACAAAGAGTATGCCTACCCCTGATCCATGTTAAGTGAAAGAACCATGAAAATATAAATACCATGGTTGTTTTGATTTTGTGGTGAATACGCCAGCATCTGGAAATTTGATATGCATGGGATGCTCTGCTTGTAGTGGTCCATCAGCTAGTTGATCGGCGATAACTTGTCCTTTGATTGCTTTGTGATCAACATAATGGATGTTAAACTCACTCAAGATCATAACCCATTTTGCTAACCTTCCTGTTAATGTAGCCTTGCTCAAGAGATAATTAAGTGGATCAATCTTTTCAATAAGATTGATTGTATGAGTTAACATGTAGTGCTGAAACTTTTTTGAGGCAAAGACTACTGCTAGAGAAGCCTTCTCGATGAAAGTGTAGTTGAGTTCATGACTTGTTAGTGTTTTGTTGATGTAATAAATTGCATGTTCCTTTCCTGTATAGTCCTCTTGTGCTAATAATGCCCCCAAATATGTCTCTCTTGTGGCAATATATAAGATTAGAGGTTTTTTCAGATTTGGTGGTACTAGAACCGGTGGGTTCATTACGTACTCCTTGATCTATTGAAAGGCCATTTCACATTTGTCACCCCATTTGAAAGGAACATTCTTATGCAATAGATGTGTGAAAGGTAGACTTTTATCTACCGGCTGTGTGATAAACCTTTATATAGATTGAAGTCATCCCTATAATGACCTCAATTGATTGATATTCCTTGGTGGAGGCATTTCCATTATTGCTTGTACCTTGGTAGGATCTACTTCAATCCCTTTTTTTGATACTATGTATCCTAAGAGCTTTCCAGATGTGACCCCAAAAACACATTTCTTGGGGTTGAGGTGAACTTTGAAATTTTCTAATCTTGCAAATATTTTGGATAACACTTCAAGATGTCCTTCTCTTGTGTATTAATTTTCCAATATATCATCTACACAATCTTCCATGAATGTGTGCATCATGTCATGAAAAATTGTAGTCATAGCTCTTTGATATGTAGCCTCAGTGTTCTTTAGACCGAAAGGCATGACGTTCCAACAATAAGTCCCCCATGGACATGTAAAATTTGTTTTATCCTGATCTTCAGGTGCAATCTTGATTTGACTGTAACTCGAAAAACCATCCATTAGTGAATACATGGCATGGCCAGCTATCAGATCAACTATAGTATTGATGTTTGGAAGTGGGAAGACATCCTTATGACATGCTTTATTAAGATCTCTAAAATCTGTGCAAATTTAGATATGTGGACATCTGGTTTGGATATAGGAACAATGTTGGAGATCCATTTTGCATAGTCAATTAATCTTATGAATCCCACATCAAGGATTTTTCTTAGTTCTTCTTTAACTAGTATTGCAACATGACGATGCATCTTTCTGAGTTTTTGTTTCATAGGCTTAACTCCTGGTTTGATGGACAAGTGATGCATTATAAGATCAAGATCCAAACCTAGCATGTTTGCATAAGACTAGGAAAAGTTGACATGATTTGCTCTTAGGAACTTCATGAACTCTAGCACTTCTTTATCTATCATTGATGCAGCTAACTGTAGAATCCTTGGTTTTTTTCAAGTGTCAATGTTGACCTCTTTGGTAGGCTCAATCAAGATAGGAGATCGCTCATGATAATGCTTGGGGAGAGTGTCAAGTATCCCATTATCTGGTGGCTTCACAAGGTTTTCACCATCTGATACGCCCTTTGTTTTATCTTTTGTTTGATCTAATACTGTCAGATTCTAGTTTTCACCATTAGATCTTCCTTTTTTATTTTTCTTTTTGTAGCTAGGAGACTTGACACTCTCCTAAATAAAGACTCTATGCTGAAAATCGCTAGTGGAACAATCATTTGTGTCTTTTGTGGAGAGGAAGTTCATACTAGATTCATTGTTGGGAAACATCGGTATATCGATAGGTTCAAACAAATCCCAGTCAATCAGATCGAGATGGATTAAAGGTAGCGGGTCATCGAGTTGCATGAAATCGGCTATGGTTATGGTCATAATAGAGTTTTCTATAGGGTTTGAGGTATGAGGTAGGTCAACGATGATACTATCCTCATGATAGTCTGGTTCGCTTAGATCTGAATTGGTATCACTAGAACCATAGTTGCTTTGTAGTTTAGATTCTTACAGTTGGGTCCTTGAACCTTCACATTAGATTAGAGTTGGGGTATACTTGTGTATCACATCAACCTTTTTGTCCCTCCAGAACTCATCATTGTAGATGGTGTCCCATTCATATTCACCAGAGTCTGTGTTAGAGTTATTATCCACAAAATTTTGAATTTCTCTCAAACATGCTTCTCTTGTATCAAAACTTTCTTGCAATGTGAGGACATCATCATGCAACTACTTGGATGTTATTTCCTTTGAGTTAGTATCATAGCCTAGTCTTATTTTATCTTTTGCAACAAGTCCTGGAAGGTGAATAGGCTCAAATACCCCTTCTTTTCTCTTTCCAATAGGACCATTACCATCATAGCCCATCTTTTGCATGATTGAATACCCTTTACCATATTGATCAGTTGGTATTTTGACATTGAGGACTGTTTTATCTTCATCTTTATAGAGCTAATTTAGAACTTCTCTATCCTCAGGATCTTCCATGGGGAATTTTTCTTTGATAAATCATCCATTAAACAGTGTATTTGGCTCTGTTGGTGGTTGCGTTGATGTTGATGCTACATATATCTTTTGTTGTGTGATAGAAGGTTGCCCATGTGACCGAGGTGATGTAGGTAGATTAGCAAGATAGAGAGAGTACTCCCCAACTCCATTGTCCTTGAACCGTAGTTGCTTGTCAAAGCTTTTGGTTAATTCACTGATTTGTGTAGCAACTTTGGGAGAAGTACTAGCAAGAGCTTCTCGATTGTTGGGAACCAAAGTATCTTGAATGGCTTTGATGTTGGCACAAGTATGACTATTCAAATTATTAGATGGTATTGTGATCTCCTGTCCATCATAAGGGAACTTAAGACATTGATGATATGTGGATGGGACAACTTGCATTTCACGTATCCAAAGATGACCCAACAAGATGTTTTATGCCAGATCATGGTCTAATACTTGATAGAAAGTATTCTCGATAACAGGTCCCACTCTGATCGACAACATGATTAAACCCTTGGATGTTCTTTCCTCATCATCGTAGGCTTTACTAGTGATCTCTCTTCTGGGATCAATGGAGTCGTCAAAAAATCCTAAATCCTGAACTAGCTTCATGGTACATATGTTCAACCCAACCCCTCCATCTATTAGGACACATCTAACACGAAACTTGTGGATCATGACTTCTAAGTATAGTGATGAATTATGGGGAGTCATGGAAATGTCATCTTTTTCAGAGAATGAGAGGCATGTGGGTGAGGACAAGTTTCCCACCATGGCTTGAAATTGGTCCACATCCAGATCAGTGGATACAATTGTTTCAACGAGGGACATTTCTAGAATTTCCTTGTACGCTGGGGAAATCTTCAAGAGTTCTAAGATAGAAATCTTAGTAGGAGTTTTTCTAAGTTTATTGACTAAGTCATATTGATGTTGAGGCAGGGACACAGTGGATTTTGAAGAAGCACCCTTTAAGACAAATTTATCTTGTGCCCTTGTTGTTGCATTGACCTATCTATATTCCATCTTTTCCTTAACTTGTATAACATTGACCTGCTCACCGTTAGTGTAAATATGGTTGATTATATTATCGTTGATATGATTCACACTTTTTCCAAAAGACTCACCCTTTTGATAGTTGGGAAAAGGGTTGTGAAATGCTTGGTGGTCTTCATTTCATTGTTGGTGTTTTTTTATTATTAAGTCTTGGATGATATTTTTTAGGGCTTGACAATTATTCGTCCAATGGCCTTTGCACTAATGATAATCACAATAGTATGCATCATTCCATGATGGAGGCTTCACATTGGGTTCAAAGTTGTGTTGAGCTAGAAAATTAAGGACATTTTTAGCCATCAACTCTTTAAATGCAGATTCAAAACATTGACCCAGTGGAGTAAAAGTTCTTCTGCTAGAGAATGAAGATCACTGTTGATTTGTGTTTGAGGCATTTCCTAAGGCATTGTTGTTGTTATTGTTTCCACGGTAACCTTGATTGTTGGCATTCCCTTGATTGGGAGTAGAAGTTTGATTCATGTTGTTCCTTAGAGGCGGAGGATTGTTTCCTTGATTTGTGACTAAATTGGCGTTGTTATAGTTATTATAGCAAGGAGAACTTGGAGTACTAAGAACAAATAGCTTAGTCGAGACATGATTTGCATCTACAACACCATCATTCACCACATTTTTGTTGAGTCCAAAACTTAGATTTGGCATTATTGTTGTGGTGATTTGAAGAACTAGGATTGTCCTTGTCAAGTTTTATTATCCCTCTTTGGATTAAGGCACCTTTAATGGTGATGCCATTTTTAATCAATTTATGAAAAGAGAGAGAACAATGAAGATTAAGACAATAGCTCATCACTTGATCTAATTTTTTTTATGAAAGTGGTGATCTGTTCCTTTTAAGGAATATGATACGGGTATCTAGTGAACAATCTTCTCCATCTCTGAAGAAATGTATTGAATGGTTCACCAGGTTTCTATTTAGCCTTGCAGAGATCAATCATGGTGATTTGATGTTAGATGTTGTAGGAATATTGAGATATGATCTCGTTAATCAATTCCTCAAATGTCTTGACAGGTGATGTGATTTTTTGATAGCCATTCCATTCATTGGCCTCCAAGACTCCTAGGATACAAACACATCAAGTATGTATCCTCATGAGAAAACTCTAAATTCATATTTTAGAAGTCCCTAATATGATTGATTGGATCCAATTTCCCATTATAACAATCAAACTTTGGAACTTCACAATGTTTGGGAAATGGGATCATGTTGAGATGTCGGTCAAAAGGATAAGGAAAAATGTCATCAAGAGCATATGTCTTTGTTGTGGTTCCCCCTTGCATACATGTCTTTAATTTATCCTTGTAGTGCTTTAATTTGTTGAGACAAGGCACTAAGATCAGACAAGGGTGTTTCATCAGGATTACTCTTTATGTTCTCAGTATCAAAATCATGAGGCATTTTAGCTCCTTTGTCAGGTAGATAGAGGAAATACTTCTCTTTATTGTGTTGCAAGATCTTTTCTAATGCTTTGTGAAATTTTGGATCTTGCTTGGCCTCTCTAAGGTGAAGTTCATCCTCTCGTTCATCATCGCTATATACAAGAGTTTTGCTCATGTCCTTGTATCTGTTGAAATGGAATGGATTTTCTTCTCTTTTATCCATGTTGTCATTAAAAAGGGGATTATGACTCAAACTATAAATGGATTACTACTCTCACCTTCTTCTTGAGTTCTTCGGGTATGATCTTCTTGTTGAATGTCCTCTTTTGGCTTATTGTATTGAGATCTTGTAAAAATAGGCATATAATTTTGAAATGTTATTCTAGACTTAGATCATAGTTTTGATAAGTGCGAAAATGGTGATGTCTTGATCTGATAAGATGAAAATCCTATGATATGATCAAAGATGTTCCTAACTCTTGATTGTGGCTTCCAATGATGAAGGATATTAGAATCCTATTGGGGAAGTTGAATCAATAATCAGAAACTTGTTTTGAAAGATGCACTTTTAAGATTTGATCTTTGTTTTCAAAAAAAAAATGATAAGTATCAAGTATCCTAGTTAATATCACTGAATGATTTGGCTGGGATGTGTTGGATATTCATTAGAAGGTTGTGGTAGATAAATGAAGTTGAGAGGTTGATTGTGATTATGTCATTGTGATAGAGCTCTTCTCTGAAAATAGGCTCGTGAATATAAAGGCTCTACAATGTATTCATCAGTAAATCCCATAGCAAAATCTTGGTACCTATGGAGAAACTTATGGTAATGGAGCAAGATGTTTCAACTTTTATAAAAAAACTTTCTACATTGCAAGGTTTTCTTGTCACCCAAATGCTTCTTGGGTTTCTTGATTCGATTGATAATGGATTTCTTAACAAACTTGGTTCATTTCCAATCTCTAAGCATAGAAGAAATGTCAAGATGCTTCTGGACCAAGGATGTTACAAACTTAGATCTATCAAAAGTGAAAAATTTCCTTTCAATCCTAAAAAAACTTTCTAAGGTATTCTTTTGAATAGTTTTTAACAGTTTCAGCTAAATTCTCACATGTTCATTTTGGATGATCTTTTATCTAAATTAATGTGATTGAAAACACAACAAATACTAATAAAACAATAGTTTGTTTAAGTCCTATACTAAACATCGAGTGTATGTTGAAAATATTTTCACAGGTTTTGAACAGAACAGACAATTCAGGCAAACTCACTCTTAGTGCTCAAATAGGTCATCATAATAATCAATAGCCCATATCTTAGAACTGTGTCGACTCACACAGTCATGTCACCCTCGAAAGGGGCACCCATGTTAAGCGCATACTCAGAGTGACGGAAGTGGATACCAGATCCGCAGAGCAAATGGTCCTTGGCAGTTATATGGTGAGTATCTTGGAGGAAAATTTTTCCCTCCCCTTGCACCATGATTATTAGGATGTTTGAAAACTAACACAGCTGGCTTCTACACTAGGTTCTTAGTAAGGGTTTCTGTTTGATGCGTCAAATGATAAACTCCCTCAAGAGACCTCCCAACCTTTAGAACAGAGGCTTTGAGGATGGTTATCTTGCACACTACCATTGAATTGCAGACTTCCCCTAAATTCGTTTTTGATTATAGTGGGTTGAAAAACTTGGCTTTGATTATTCTCACTTAGGTCGTTGCTCTTGGGTGAGTACTTTTTCCCACAAGAGCAAGCCCTCTAAAGAATTTAAGAAAGCATGTAAAATTGCATAAATTAAAAAGGAAGTTCGGGTATTCTAATCACCTAGTTAAGGGGAGAGTATAGACCTATTACTGCAAACAAAGCAAACAATGTTATTTTTAGAGCCCAAATCATAATAATCTAAACTATGTGAAGATAATTGCTTCATGAAAACAAGTTGTTCATTTTAACCACAAAAATTATTGACTGGTGACTATCCTATATTGCTTCTTTTAATCCTTGTCTCTCCTAGGGTTGCTTCTTTTTAAAACCAGATGTGACTATCCTAGATTGGTTCTTGTTAAACTAGAAAATGTCATGTTTGCGGAAGGCGTCAGACTCAGAACCTTGTGTAGTTACAACCTACATGCACTAAAATATCATACATATGCGCTAAAATAATTAGTCAATGCACTAAAACAAACATTAGAAGTGTTGCAAAAAACCTTAAATGCACTAAAAGAAAGCCTAAATGCGCCAAAATAAAAATGCAATATTTTTTTTTGAATTTTTTTAATGAATTAAGCTCAATTTACGCTCCATTATGTTCCCTATATACGCTAAAGTAATCTTCAAATGTGCTGAAATAATTCATGGATGTGTTGAAAGACCTGCAGAAGCACTGAAACAGTCTGCGGATGTGCTGAAACAGTTTGCGGATGCGCTGAAATAGTCTGCGGATGCGCTGAAATATTCGCCAGATGCACTAAAGTGCAATTTTTTTTGAAAAGTCAAACTTCAAAATGCAAAATCCTATTAGAAAACCTACAAGTAGATGTTAAAAATGGGGCAAAGCCCCATGGTGGGTGCCAAAAATGTGTGATAAATACGTGTGAGCTAACTAATGAAATATAAACCAACACACCAATAAGACATTAAATCAAAGGAAACTCATTGAAAAGTAAAGCAAACTCTTAAAACAATAGCTCTTTCGAAAGTGTCTTATCATCCTCTATCTCTAATAATTTTGCCGATTCCAGTTTTTGCTCTTAGATTTTTCTGGGCTTCGACAAACACTCCTCCAACAGAATGATATTGTAGATGATAAATACATACTATGCTAAGATATGATTATGCTAATTAAATGATGGATGATTGTAGATTGCTATGATTACTTGATAAGGAAACTATGATCACGAATGCTCTTAAATGTTAATAATAAATGCTAACTGAATGCAACTATTCTCTAATCACCTATCGCTTAATTGTAATTAAAAAATGCTTGGATATGCAGGCATATTTATAGATATTTTGAAGGATTGTGATTGGCTGATGTGATCAATGGCTGTAATAATCCTAGCAGATCGAATGGTCGAAGATGGAGAAGACTGGAGAGAAAAATAGAAGAAAAATAGAAAGCAAGATTTGTTTCCTCTTTCATGGAAGAGATAAGATGAGATGTAAAAAATCATCTTTTTAGAGGATTTTGTAAAGATTTAAGAAGATAAATAATGAATTATAAATTCAATTATTTATTTATGGGTGACATGAAGATTTTTCTCAATTAAATAATCATTTAATTAAGATTTGAATAATAATAAAAGATTTCATAATTAAATAAAATATTTAATTATGATTTGAAAAGATATGAAGGACATTAAATAAAGATATTTAATTATTTTTTTAGGAAATGACATGTAGATGAAATTATTTAAATAATTAATTAGAAGAAAGATTTGAATAGGAGAAAGGAAAGATTTGAATAGGAGAAAGGAAATATTTAAATTAAATTAAATCAAAACACTTAATTAAATTCAAGAGGTGATAATTAATTAAGATAAATAAAATGGTATTTATTTAATTAATTAAGTAGACATATGAAAGTGAAATAATTAAATAAAGTGAATTTATTTAATTAAGGTGGAATAATAAAGTGAATGAACAATATAATTAAATTAATTAAATTTAATGATATGTAGAGGACTTTAGAAAAATTAATTAAATAGTAAATATTTAATTAAATGTTAGGATTAATTAGACATGACCAATTTTATGCATATACAAAGATTATGGGTTTATTATTCTTCTTTTTCATTGAAATGCTTTCAAGAATTTCGCCAAGAGAATCACTATTTATTGTGTCTTAAACACACACTCCGCTAAAAGCAAGGACCCCTCCTTTTTTCTCTTTCAATCCAAGTCTCGGCCCTTTTGAAGTGGAGGTTTTACTCTGGGAAAGTTTTTTAAAATTTTAGTTGAGTTTTAAATGAGTGAGTTCTTTATTATTTTGGGCTATAAAATTCAAATTCAAATTTTATTATTAAGTTTGAGAACATTGATGCCCTCCCGAAAACACTCGTTTTTCCTCAAGGTTACGGAGATTCATCCTCCACCCCTTTGTATCGACCTCCGACACTTGTTTTTGGTAGGATTCAATACCTTCCAATGTGCTGTGTCCACTTATGTCGTCCACCCCCATAAAATTCTAATATCCTTCTCCATTTCAAGTCTTCCCTGGATCCATATATAGGTCATATTTCCACAAATCCTATTCGTTCGCTATTCCTTGCAGGAATTTACCTGTCCCAACTACCTCTAATCTTCTGCCTTTCTCTTCAATTAACCAAAAATGCCTTCGTAATCTATATTGCAGAGAATTTACTCCTTTAGAAATTTTGACCCATTTGCCAAGGGTCGACGACCATATAAAACTATGCAACATCCTTACTATATTCGAAGCTCCTCAATAAATTCATGTTTTGATAAGTGATAACGAAAATAAATAGAACAGTTTTTGTTCCTTACAACTCCTTGATTATCCAATCTACCACTAGAACTTTTGTAGTCCTATCCTAATGCACAGATTGATCACCAACCCGGATGTATCTTAGACCATAATGGCTTTTCAAGGCCACCACTATGTAAAGGCTGAGTTTGATTATTGTGGGCATGAAATATTTTACTTATTATATCCTCGCAGGCGCGAGCTGATTTCTGCCAATGGAAAGGTCTCTGTAATTCTCGGGATGTCTGAGCATCATGATGGTAGGCGTTGATGTCTCCTCCACAGAGACAAATAATGATGATAATAATAAGAACCCTCAAAGGTCATATCAGATTAAGACATAGCACGGAATGGGGCTATGGTAGTTTAGATTTCTCCGGTTCAAAATTTCAAATCGTTAACCGAGGTCCCATTTTAGAATATGATATGTTCACGTGTGCTAAGATACCGCTTGTCGGTTTCACGGTTCTCCAATAATATACTCTGAGCTTTCGAATATCTTTGCCTTATGAAATTTTGTGTGGCTATTAGAAAATGATCTAATCGGCCTTCGATGTCTTTGGGCATTTCGTTAGACAAAATTAAGGCAGATTTTGGTTATTTCCACAACCCAGTGATGGGTTTCTCTTCATTATCAATTTTATTGACACAATGACTTCATTATCAACTTTATTGAATCAATGACTAAAGATTTGTTGCACTTAATCGCTATTTGTCCTATTATTTTATCTGTTGTTGGAAGTGTGACATATGGACATATTCCTTAGACTTCTATATTTCATACAACTCTCATTTCCCATATTATGTTTGGCATATATATGGTTGCACTCCTTTCCTCGACGTCCCACATTTTTCACATATTAAACTCCGCAATTATCATATTTGCAGGGATTCTACTATTACTCGGACATATTCTAATACACTTTATATCCCTGCATATCCCTTACCCATTAATATTTTAGCAATTATCACTCAACCAATCATGATCCCTTCTTGGGGTGGGGGGCTAACTCGATTGGCTAAACCATCATGTTGTATGCAAGAGGTCACGAGGTCTAGTCTACCCCAAATCTGTGGTGTCGTGCCAGCGTTGCCCGTCACATGAAAAAAGTTTACCAGGCGCACTGTAGTTTATAGGGGGGATGGATACCCAATTGATTCTTGCAGTCTAAAAAAAAAATACCAGGATTCCTTCTCATGCAATAAGTATTTTCAAATCACTCTTATTTATCAGTTACATTGCAAACATTTCTCACCATGTCGGATATATCCATGAAAAACACTTGTTTTCCTCAATCATTTTAATTTTTCCACTTTTCCGCAATTCCCTGTCTACCTCGAATATCCAGAACCATGACTTTGTGACTTTTCACACATCTATCAACCACTCAAGGGTTTCACATAAAGGAATTGAATTTTTTACTTATAAGTTTTCCTACGGCTTAAAAATATTGAGACTCAAAAATCTTTTATACTAGTGACTCAAGAAATTCGTAAAGATTATCAAAATTGGTTCACTATTTTAGTGGGGTTTTTCCTAAGTTATCAATGTGACGAACTCTTAACATATGTAAAGTTTATATGGTTGGGAGAATTTTTTTTAATGTTTAATCTGTATAAGTTGATTTGAGGGATCACCTATTTTGTATAATTTGTCATCGTGTGGAATGGTGATGAATCTTAATAGTAAAATTCCTAAGAATCTACAATTTTTTTTTGGGTAGCTTAAAATGGTTAACGCAAACATATTTTTTATAGTTACATCAATTCAACTCTAATTTCAACACTCTAGTAATCCTAAATCTTCACATCAAATGGTAAATTGAAATGCATTTCTAAGAATATGAGCAGCTTCTTATGATCATTGTATTTTATGATTGAGTGCTTTATTTAATTAAATTCTTCTGTACAGGTATAATGATTTGATGTAGATCCAACTTATGAATGATTGCATATGAAACTGTTGTCTTGAAAGCATATCAAATCTATATATGAGATTGATATATCAAATGTGCTTCATAATATGAATATGTTAGTATAATGAGGGATAATTGATTGATTTCAAATCTACATGAGATGATGTTTTGTCAATTGTATCACATGTGAATTTGTGTCAAAATCTTATAACTTATTGTTCAAAGAGATGTTTTATATTCCCAATGAGATAGGAGAGAGTCCATAAGCGCTGTTTGAATTTAAATTGAATATGAATGTAATGATGTCTCAAAATTTTAATACAAGACATATGCCAATTGTATACTATCTTTGTGCCATCTATTATTTTTGCGAGGACACTTTTATGAGTTGTAATTGTGTATTTCTCAAAGGCCAGTATAGGATCATGGAGGTTCAAATTGGGCCCCTAAGTCGCAATGAAAATTCAGAAAAATAGAGTTAGCCAATTAGACATAAAAATTTGAATAGGTTATTAACATAATTTGAAAAATATATAAGAACAAAATTTTTAGAAAATTGAATGTAGTTTCTAATATACTAGTCGTCTTTTGGAAAAAAGTAAATCTATTTGGTGAAATTTTGAAATTTCAATACAATACTACTAATTTTTTAGGAAAAAAATAGAAAGCAAGTGTATGTCTGATCAACCTAAGTACAAGAAAAAAAATATATAGTTTTGAAACTTTCAATATAAGTAAAGAAAACATGCCTGGATGTGCCACAACTTTTTTATAATTTTTTGCAATTAAATAATTAGTTATGAATTTTTACTAGAAATTTTTAAAATATTAAAACTTGTTTGTTTGACCACCATAACTTGGTCAAAAATTTATGAAAATCGATTTTTTTTTTAATCCTATAGTATGAAAAGCATAGAATGTGTCACATATTTTGGATTCAAAAAATGTGAAAATATTTGAGAATTATATATTTTTTCAATTAGCCTATCAATCAAAACTTTAGTGAGAATACATGTAAAAAATCAATAATGATTATCTATTTAATTCCAAATAAGTCATATCTTATATTGTTGGAAAGACGGTGATTTTATCATTAAACTGTTTTTGGTTAATCAAAATTGGATACAAAAAAATGTTGTCAACCACTTTTGGGTCATATCACCACTTTTTGGACCCCCACGATCTTGCACTCACCCTCAATGTAGATTATAATTGAATTTGGTTGAATATAGATGAAATTGTAATGAATTTCTAGTGTGCTCCAAATATTAAATGCAAATGTAATCTTGACCCTTGGTTTTGAGATGATATCTACCATTGGTTATCCCCTAAGTTTTGTTGTCTTTGCCTATAAAAGGCAACACTCTCTCATTGTAAAAGGTTGTTGAAACTAAAATTGTTGAAACCGGATAATTTAAATCAAAACAATTAAGCATTGAATTTTTCTATCTTGACTTGTGGTTTCTTGTATTTGTATGGTTTCTTTTCTTCAATATTAGATAAAAATTTCAATTATTATAATGATGAAGTATTAAGATATTTGATAAATCTCTAGTTCATATCATTTGTAGTTTTTTTATATTTTGGGTTAAATTGTATGGTTAGTATGAACCTAATTTTACACTAGTTTAATTATGAAGATTTGATTGAGTAATATCATAATTTGGTACTTGAATTAATGTTTATAGTCTAAAAATCTTTTATTACTACTCAAGATTTCAATGTTCTTGTGGAATTGTGATTCATCTTGTTGGGATTAAGGTGTCTTAACCTTAGCGAGTCCCATGATTATTTAATTAACTATTTGCCCCTATGTTGCTGAATTTATTCATTCAATAAAATTATATTTGTTTCTAAATTGCTAAGTTATTTTGTGGGACCCAATAGGGAGTTGACATCCTACATGCATGATATGAACTGCAAGATTGTGATACATTATATGGGTGCTCAATTGGGAAGGAAAAATCATTAAATCATCTAGAATGGGCACCATGTTGACATGTGGAAATGTATTTTGCAAATAAGTATTGGTGGGGTCTACTTGTGTACAAGCTTATCTCTTCGAAAAAGCGGAAGCAATGATAAGTGACACTTGTCACTTGAGTGCTCAATTTAAAATTGAGAATTGTAAAACTTCTAGGAGCTGAACATGATGCCATGTGGCATCAATTTGACTTGTTTACTAAAGCTTGGAGAGGAAACTTTCTTTGCGAAGATTGAGTTGTCACTCAGAGTGACTAGGAGTTATGGGTGAGTTTTTCTTAGTAGAGTATTTGATTTTCTCTATGGGGTGCCTCGCATGTGAAGTTGATTGATTTTTGGAGTTGTAATATTTTTGTGTGCTTGCATGTTGTTTCATTTTGGTGAATGGGTGATCCCACAATACTGGTTTATAGTTTTTGGACAAACTAGACATTGAACTAATTTTTTTTAACTAAATCTTCACTTTCGGGAACCTATAGCGGCTAAACCATGAGGAATTTGAAGATGATGTAAACTAGTGATTCAAATGTTACATTTTATCTATAGATTCTTTCTTTTTTCAAAAATTTTGGAATTAGATTGCACTTCTTTTTCCATCTCCTTTGAAAACTAGTTTTTAACAGTAAACACCATTTTTAAAGAGTGATGTTACTGACTAACACATAATTTTTTTTCTATGAAGGATAAAATTCTATTTTTTTTGAATTTAAGTTTGTAACTACAATATCTAGTGAATGGAATTGGTTTCATAGTATTTCATTGAATATTTTTTTCTTAATTAAGCTTCAAAGTCAAACCAGTTATAATTTAGACAAGATTTATTGGTTAAAATGTAACTTTTTTTGTATGCATCGAATTTTTTTTTTGTTGGATCAAGGATATTAATATATAGTGCATAGATAATTTTTTGGATTTTTTTTATAATTTGTTATTTTTCCACATGTGAAAAATAGAGAGCTTGATTTTTGGGGAAAAATGAACATTCACAAGAAATAAAAAATAAATATAATAATCAAATTAAATTTATTTAAAATTATACATTTTGGGAAGCTTATAATAAGGAATACATATTTACAAAATATAAATTTTAAATGAATTCATTTGATCCCTCAAAAGGTAAATCAAAAGTGGTTTTTATCAACATTTTGATAGGTGTAAAGGAGACTTCATTATAGGTATGGTTGAAAACTACCGTGGTCCTATCCAAGGGGGTTTGATATAAGGTGGTTTGATCAAACCCTCTTCAATTGGAATCCTTTAAATATAACTTTTCAAGGCTTAAATCATTATATTTTCTAAAAATATGTGATTTCAGCAAAAATCAAGATCTCCCAGAAAGTGTAAACCACTATTATGGGATCAATTGCATGTGCATTCATGTTTGAAAAGTTGCTAATCAGGTTGCTTAGGACTTGTGAGGGTTTTTTATTTTTGGTTTGCTTGCATGCAGAGACTAGGAGATTGACAAATGGAAAAATTCAATTCCCATGTGAGATGTATTTATTGAGGCCTTAGTGCATTTGTGTTGTGAGCTTGAATGTAATTTTTGAGACAATGTTATGCTACCAAATTTACTCTAGATTCGTATCACAACGAAACTACACCTGCAAGAGCATAGACTCTATATATTGTATGCAATTTTTATATTACTAAAATACAATTGATATGTGCACTAGTGTGTGGATTTTTTTTTGAAAAGGTTTTCCCATGTAAAGTTTTGTGTAATGTGTTTAATTTCTTAAATCTGAAATAACTTAATTGCACATGCATTCTTGAAGAAGCTATGAAATTTTAAAGACTTGAAACAAAGTTTTAGAACCTCTTCCTTGATTGATTTGCATTAGGGAAGTGTTTCTGCACTTGACTTTCCTTTCAGATGGTACTAGAGTCTTGCCAACTTTGTTATCCCTAGTGGGTGAGTAGGGTTTTTTGTGCATATCTAGATTGAGTGGGAGTTATTGTAGAGATACCTTTGAATTTTTTTGTAGATTTAAGATTACAAGCACATTTAGAAGAATAGAGATTGGAGAAAATTAATAATGACAATTTTGAGTTGTGGACACTCAAAATGGAGGATATGCTCATAGAATGATATCTATGGGTTGTAATATCTAGTACAAAACCAACAAAAATCTCCCAAAATGATTGAGATTTAAAAGATCAAAAAGCCAAGGGTTTGATAAGACTCTGCTTGGCTGATTTTTTTCTCCTGAATGTCCATGAGGAGAAGACTGCAACCAGTCTTTGTAAGAAGCTTAACAACATTTATCAAGGGAAATCCTTGGTGAATAAGCTTTTCTTGAGAAATAATTTATATTCTTTGAGGATGGAGGAAGGAGGATCCTTTGTTGATCTTTTGAATGCATTCAATATGCTAGTGGCTCAACTTGGTTCTACTGGTGTGAAGATCTATGATGAGGACTATTGCATGCTACCACTATATTTTGTTACACTCTTGGGACCAACTAGTTATGGCTATTGGAAGCACAACCACCACATTCAAGATGGAATATGTGCTTGCTTCACTATTGTTTAAAGAGATGAAGAGGAAGTTTGTTGAGATGGCCAAGTAGGCCATGTTAGTTCGTGCTAGATCGAAGGAGAAAGGAAAGAAAAGGGACAATAAGTCTAAGTGCAAGTCTCTACAAATATCTAAGTCTCTTGGAAAAAATTCCAAGGATAAATGTTTGAACTCAGGTGCCTCTTTCCACATAACCTCTCATAGATGTTGGTTCTCAAAGTATGAAGAGTATGATGATGGGGCGAGTGCAAAAAGTTGGGTCCACTTTTTTTGAAAATGTCATTTTTAGCTTTAAAATTGGTACCCATTTTGAAATGGGTATTCATTCCAAAAGGTTTGAAAATCACAATTCATAATTTTTATTTGGATTTAGTCTCAGAAAAGGAATGGTAACCCAACCCTTATCATTGGTCCTACAAGTATCAGTTCATGGCAATGTCTAGACAAAAATTAACTATATCAATATGGTTGACATGTTTTTTTAAGAATTATTTTATGAAATTAAAACCTATTTTAGATGAGATTATGTAGATTTCAAACATGTAATTTTTTTTACAATTGGATTTTTTTTCTATTTTTCATTATTTTTTGTGAAACTAGTCTATAAAATTGAAATATCAAGTTTTGTAATTATTTTAATAACTTTTTATTAAAATAATTTTAAAAAAATCAAATAGTACATTCATAATATTCAGACAATTCTTTTCAATTTGAAAAAAAAAAAAACAATAAATGATAAGTTTAGGTCATCTTATGTATGATGTTCATGAGGGATTATCAAGAAAGCAATTGTGACTAATAAATATTAACAAAATAATTTAAAAAAATTACAAAAAATATCGTGTACATTCTTCAAGTTTTTAAAGATATTTTCCCAAAAGGATTCAAAAAAATACAATTATTTAGGCCAAAATATGGATGGTGTACATGTGCATAGTATGGTAAAAAAAGTGAATTTTAGAAAGTGTTTTTTAGACATGCCTATTGAAAATCATCTTTTATCAATTGGGTATTAAAATGAATTACATATTTGGAAACTAAACTTTGAGTACAACATTTCATATTAGTGACTTTTTTTAAAATTCAATCTTTAAGCTCTTCAAAATTTTAGGTCAATTGTGACAAATTCTAAATATTATTCCTACATACACCTGGTGGGAATTTGAATGTAGGTGATGACTCTCACCTAAATATTATTGGTTGTGGAAGAGTCAAGATTAGATTCCCTAATGGTAGAGTGAGGGGGATTGATGGTGTTATGCACATACCTAGTTTGGCATGAAACCTACTCAGTAAGTTGGGTAATGCAAGAGTATAAGTTGCTTAGTTGAGTAGTGGATGCAAGATGACTAGAGGTGCTATGGTGCTTGCTAAAGGTGTTCAAATTTTCACTCTATATAAGCTATATGTATGCATGGTTCAATACTATACTTCTTCTATGAATTCCAAATAAATGGGCTTTAGATTCTTCATCCCCATTATCAGATCAACTAGAGAAGAAGACTATGGTGTCTACATATGGTGTTCATGATTTCTTGGTACTGATTGGTGCTAATTATTTGGAAATGAAACTTCATACTAAGAAACAATGTTGTGACACAAACAACTGGCCCATATTGGTCAAAAGGTTCTTAGAGCCTTGAAAAATATGATCCTTGTTGAAGGCCTTGATGATTGTAATCTCAAGTTTAGTTTTTCAAACATGTTGTATATATATGGAAAGCAACACTATGTTTATTTTTATTCTAATCCTCATAAATATTTTGGTGTTTTCGATTATGTGAATTTTGATGTTATTGATCTTGTTAATATTCATTCATCAAATAAATTAGTGTATTTATCTCATTCATAGATGACTATTTTGGAAGGAACTTTGTGTATTTCCTTGAAAGTAAATATAAAGTATTCATTCAGTTTAAATTTTTAGAAAAATAAAATTCTTGAGGATGGATAATGGTGGTGATTTTTGTTCCATAGAATTTGATCGGTTCTATAAGGACCATGGGATCAAGACACGTAAAATAAGTTCATACACCCCACAAAAAAATTGATTCGTAGAGAGGATGAACATAAAATTGATGGAGAGGGCTAAAATTATGCTGAGTGCTACTGACCTTGAATAGAAGTTCTAGGTTGAAGCTATAGTTACTACATGTTACCTTATTAACAAGCGTCCTACTTCAAGAGTTGTCAAAAAGACACTTATAAAGGCATGGTATATCAAGAATCCCTTGATGAGACATCTTCGACTCTTAGGTTATGAGGCATGTGCTCATGTGCCTAATGTGAAAAGATCTAAGTTGGACAAGGTAGTGAAGTGTATCTTCATCGATTATGGTGTCGCTGTGAAAGGATACAATATTTTGGATTTAGTTGTAGAGAAGGACCTCTATAGAAGAAGTGTGATTGAAAGGTGGAAAAATTTGTTGCTTCCCTTCTAGGGTTTAGGACCTAAAAGGGAAATTTTCACTAAATTTCACTCAAGAACAAACCCTTGAGATCTCAATGTAAAAGAGAACGAGGTATTGCAAGAGGGTTGTTCTAGGGGATAAATATGATCTAATGAGGGGTTCACCACCAAGTTTAAAATTGGAAAAGATAATGAATGAAAAATGCAATACATAACCCTAATTGAATGCAAACTAACACTAAATGACCTAGAAAATTGAATGAAATGAAACAAAAAACTCAAGATGGGAAGGTGTACACCTAGGAAACTGGAGATGGTTGAATGAAGGTTTGAATCACTAGAAATTCTACTTTTCCTACTGACTAGGACTCTTTTGCCAAGCTAGGTGAATCAGTCATGTTTTCGAGAAACTATGCAGGAACAGGGTTTTTCCAAAATGGTATCCAAATCTGCAAAGTCCTAAAAATTGACTATAAATGACCTAGAAAAGTGAATTAAATAAAACAAAAAATTGAAGACAAGAAGGGGTACACTTTGGAAACTAGAGATGGTTGAATGGAGGTTTGAATAATTGTAAATTCTACATTTACTACTGACTAAGACTCATTTTCCAAGCTGGGAAAATCAGTCATGTTTCCAGGAAATTGTACAGGAACAGGTTTCTGCCAAAAGGGTATCCAAATCTACAAAGTCCTAAAAATTTGACTAGAACTGAGACTCATTGGCCATAAGTGGTGAATCAGTCCAGTTAGGCATTTCTGCAACTTCAAAATCTAGTCCTACTCTTCTCTATCTGCTACGTCCTTCCCGAGTAATGTCTGGATCTGAATCCCTGATTTGCAACCTGTAGGTCTTCTCCAAGGTTCTCCAAGGCTTGATTAAAACTTTGAAAACTTTAAATTATTTGCAACTTATCTCTAATCTTGCTCCTTGGGAAATCTGCAACCTAGACATACAAATCACACATAAAGGAGAGGGAATAATGTTGGGGGGTTAGTGAATAGGGGTTTTCCTTGGACAAACCCCTTGTAGGTAATTAAACCAAATAGTGAAACAATGAAACAAGGATATGACACATGGAACATAGGATATGAAACATGAATAATGATACCTTGAATGATGTCTTGTAAATATGCAACTCAACATGAAATGGATATGAAGGATGTAGATCTTGATCTTTAACAATAGGTGCAGAACAATGTTTGATCTTGGATCTTTAATGCTACATCAGAACACTAGCTCAATAACATGCTTGATACCAAGACATGACTGAAATTATGATAGATCTTGAATTGTTGTAACAATTGATGAAGAATTCTACCTTTGAAGGCTTTAGGAATGATCTTGAAATGCTTAACTCTTGCTTGCTTGACTTGATGTCATGTAGGCTTGCTGAAATAATGATTTGAAAGCTTGCTTATATATGTAATGCACTCAAATGACTACTAATTTGATCCCAAAGGCCAACATAGAAGAAATTTGAACTTAAAAACCAGTTTTTCCCACTCAAACCTCAAAAATAGGCCAAATGGGACTCGTTCGCCAATTTGTGTGAATGAGTCCCACCTAGATGGGAATCATTTTCCCAAAGTGGAAAATGGGTCCCACAGGGGCTATTCTAGTTGCTTAAATGTAAGGGAATATGTAAATTAAGTTTATATGTTTTTGATAAAGGAAGAAACGGGTTTTAAAGGGACCCAAAACCACAGAGTTTACAAAAAAAAGGAATAAGAATTAAACTTACTAGAGACAAAGAGGCTAGAGCTAAATAAAGCCCAACAAACACAGTAGCCACCAACCCAAGGCTAGCAAGGGCCACCAAGAAAACCCAAAGAAAAAAACTAGCAAGAAACCCCTGACTAACCTAGGAACCTAAGAGCATCAACAACCTTAGCTTCAACATTGTACATTTCCTGAGTGCTCTTCTTCAGGACCTGAACCATCTAGGGCATAGGAGGAGTCTTCCTCTTCATACCGGCTATCGTCCGCTTATAAATACTTGCATCCTTAGTACTGTTATTATCCTTATCTGCAACTAGATCCACTACTAGAGAACCCTGATGTGAATTCTCTAGTTTCTCACACATTGCATTAATAATGATGGTATTATGTTTCACCATTCTATGATTATGCTCCATAATAGTTTTCATAGTATTTTTTATTTTACCTATTTCCTCTTCTAGGCATTTGAATTTACCTTCATTATCTTCAACCTCCATTCTCATTCTATCCTCCTTCCTCTCGCACTCTGCAGTAGTAAGGGAGCTAAGGGTATGTGCAGGATCATGATGGGCCAAAAAGTGGCAATATTATGGGTATTTGTAGGTTATGTGGATGATGACTTTTGTTTTACCCAAAATTGATGAAACGAAAAGCGTTTTTAGAGGAGATTCTCAGCTTTCTACCAATATAAATTATGCTTTACTTTGAATTTAATAAATAATTATTATTCATTTTCTATTAGAATTACGACTAAAGTCCTGATTGATAGGCTGATTGAAAATCATCTATAGCTTTCAAACAGTATCACATTTTTTGAATCCAAAACATGCCTCACATTCTATGCTTCACATACTATATGATTAAAAAAATAAAAAATAAATTTCAGGAAGTTTTGACCAAGTTAAGGTGGTCAGACATACGAGTTTTTATATTTTTTAAAAGTTGTAATAAAAAAATCATAATTAATTATTTACTTGGAAAAAAATTACAAAAAAATATGCATCACATCCAAACGTGAGTCCTCTACTTATATATAAAATATTATAAAAAATATTATCATTTTATTATGGTTAGGGTGGTCAGATAGACACCTACTTCTTATTTTTTCCTAAAATTTAAGTACTCTTGCATTGAAATTTCAAATTTTCACCAAATAGATTTTTTTCAAATAAACCTAGTAATTTAGAAACTACATTCAATTTTCTACAAATTCTATTCTTACATATTTTTGAAATAATATAGATAACTTATTCAAATATTTACATCAAGTTGCCTAACACTAATTTTTTTGAATTTTTTGCCACTTAAGGGCATGTTTTTTCCATGATGATCCTGCACATACCCTTAACTTTAAATACCTTCCAAATCCTCCAGCTTGTCGTTGAAGGCTCTATTTATGAGATTAAGATATTTAATTTGATGAAAGGACCATTTCATTATTCTGAAGTAATCCATAGCACCATTCCTGGCAATAGCCAAGATATCCCTAGGAAACTCATGGTTCGGTTTAAAATAGTGGTCCTCAGGGTTTAGGTCTATAGGGAATTTTGGCCTATTATCTCTGTCTGAAGCAGGGCAGGATGAGTAAGAGTTTTGGATTGCATTGGGGGCCTCCGAAAAGTCCTCCTGGGAATCCTCAGAGTAAGAGACTAGTTTATTAGCAAGGGAAACATTTTGAGTGGGGTTTACATTCTGACCAGAGCAGTTAGGGTTTTTAGCTTTCAGAACAGAGTAGTTGGAGATTTTGACAACACTTGGATTCTTGGGCAAGGGATTACCCTATCGAGTTTTCTTAGCATGAATTTGGGTCAAGGGACTTTCAACATTCCACACAAGGTCAAGCTCCTTACCTTCCCCCGAAACACTATCCTCAGTATCCTAATCATCTGAGGGTGAAGCCATGATAGGGTTGGATAAGGCCAACGTATTTTAAAAGTGTTAATAAATAAGCCTAATAAGGCGAGTATGTAGAATAGGGTACTTCTTAGGATCCTTCTTATGATCCTCCAAGCTATTGTTCATGGAACAATACAAGTAATAAGGTAAAGAAACCCTTACCTTGTGACAAAAATGGTTGATCAAGGCGAAGTGGTAGCCGTAAACTCTGGTGAATCTACCATCCAAAGCAATGGATTCCATGATGATTCTGAGCACCTTCCTCCACAACGATTTAATCATATGTGCTTCAAAGTAGTTGTTGGAGACTTTTATCAACTTGGTCTTTTCTTTTTCTTTCTTGGGGAATTTGATAACCACTTCATCAAATAACCTTATATCACGAAATAATTTCATTCCCTTAGTAGACATGCCAGTCACCTCTCCAATGAGGTTCTTGTCCACCTTGACCTGCCTACCAAACTGATTTATTTCTCCATTCTTCCAATTGTTCTCAAAGTACTTGGTAGCCTTCAAATTAGGCCAATGAAGCTTCTCAATGAATAGGAGCAACCCACCATCTTCAATTTTTTCCCCAACCTTCAGAATCCTCTTATGCATTTCATAGGTTTTCGGCTCCACCCTTTTCTTGTCTCATCCCATAGTCACAAGCACCTCACTACCAGAGCAAAAATTCTAAAATAAAATGTCACCACCAAACTAGAGAACCCACAAAATGTGCTGCCTCTTACTACCAATTAAGAAATTATAAGTGGTCCCATCAAATCTAATGATGTTGAAGTTGTTGGCCCTGCTCAATTTTATCATCAAAATAAATTGTTGCTTTCCCATGCATGATATCATAATTAATTAAAGCCTTGACATCAGTGCCAAGATCGCTGAGTTTTTTCCATGTGACCAACTCTACTTGTTTAACCCCTTCATGTTAGAAAATACATCAGCCACGCTATTGGCTTCCCTGAAACCATGAGTTATTTTAACTTTGTTAAAATTAGCTAAGAAGGAATTAGCCTCTTCTATCCAACTCTTGATATACCATGATGGAGGGGACTTCCCTAGGAGGCAATCAATAATGTTTTGAGTCTCCTTCAAGCTATAAATATTTAATGTTCTTGCTAATAGCCAAGTTAATCACATTAAAGGCTCCAATAGCTTCAACCACATGATTAGTTTGAGATCCAATGGGAATAGCCACAACCGCTAAAAAATTACCATTAGAATACCTAATCACACCTCCACTTCCAGCCAACCTCGGGTTTCCCTTAGCCGCACCATTGAAATTAGCTTTAAACCATCCACATGGAGGAAAACTCTAGCACACCCCTGTCTGGTCTTTTTTTCTAGGTTTAGAAGCCCTGAACACATCATTTTTAATCTTCCACTCCTTGGCTATCTTTAAATCATATGGAGTTCAAACCACAACCTCTTTTTTATTCTCTTGTTGAGGAATGATATTATAGTTTTCAACAATTAACCTGAAGGTTTTTTCAAATACATTGTTCTTTGACATTTCCTTGTCTCTAAAGATTCTATTATTTTATTCTTTCCACACACCCCATGCTATGTAGGGGAAAGTGAGAGCCCATAATCTTCAAATAGAAGGATTCAAAGAGGGAACTTTCCATTGATAGAAGAATTCTTCAATAGTATAAGGAAGCACCCATGATATATTCCAGAGAGTCATAAACTTACTCCATATGGTGGCAATAAACAGATAGTGGAGAAACAAGTGATTTGAAGAATCTGCCTCATTCTTACATAGATAGCATCTATTAGGTATCTAGAATCTTCGCTTACAAAGATTTTCAATTATGAGCACTTTATTTTGAAGAAGGATCCAAAAAAATATATTGAATTTAGGAGTCAAATGTTTAATCCATGCTCTGGCCTAGAAGGGAACAAGGGATTGAGAAAAGGATAGTAGAGAAACAACTGAAGAAACAAAGTAATTTCCCAAAGGGTTATCTATCTAAACTAAGATGTCATCCTACTAATTTGAACCCATCCTAATGGCCATCAGAGATGATTGGATTGGAGAAATCTCTGGGCTAAGCTAGCGTAAGTCCACCAAGCCCCCATCCTGCCAATAGTCCTTAACTTGAGTACCAAAAGTTCTTTTGTAGATATCAACCCACCTGTTAAACCTATCACTGTTAATAAGGGGATCCCTTAGCAGCCATCTATCCTCCCAAAACTTGGCTTGATTTCCATTTCTTATATTCCATCCAACACCTAAATCCATAATCTTTCTCCCAGTAATCATATCATTCCAACATGCTTATCCACAGGGTAGAGATGGAGAATCCAGAAGATCCTTAAGAGATCCACAATTAGCCATATATTTACTTTTTAAAATGTCTTTCCATTCCCCATTAGATGAGAAGCATCTCTAGATTTGCTTAGCAAGAAGCGTTTTATTCAATATTCTAATCTTTCTTAGACCCAGTCCACCCATCTTCTTCAACGTAAAGACCAAGTCTCATCCAACAAGAGGCATTCTCTTTATTTCTTCAACCCCCAACCAAATAAATCTTTTTTGGATTTTTTTAATAGCATCAGCATATTTAGCGGCAATTTTGAAAAGACTTAGGGAATAAATCGAAAGATTCTAAAGAGAGGCTTTAAGAAGCTATATTTTTCCTGCTTGACTAAGAAGGGCTTCTTTCCATCCAGCAAGCTTTTTGCTAAACTTATCCACCAGTGAACTCTAAAAGGACTCAAGAGGTTTAAGACCTAAAGGAAAACTAAGATAAATGGAAGGTAAGGAATCCACTCTACAACCCAAAATTCTTGCTATCTTGACATGTCTGTGATGAGAAGTATTGAAAAAGAAAAGAGAACTTTTCAATCTATTAACAAGTTTCTCAACCATCTGAAGAACTTTGATACTAAATCCAAACTTTCTCATGATCTTAAGCAGGAATTTCCATTCCACACTATTGTAGGATTTCACAATATCCAACTTTAAAAGAAAACCTTTGGTTTTGGATTCCACAAGGGAGTCGATATTCTCATAGACAGTAACAATAGAGTCGAGGATCTTACAACCTGGAACAAAAGCATTTTGTTGGGGAGAGATCAGAGAGGGTAGGATTAAGAGAATTCTCAATGTCAAAACCTTAGAGATGATTTTATAGAAAGAATTACAGAGGCTTACAGGCCTAAAGGCTTCAAATTCTGTTGCTCCAGGTTTCTTGGGGATAATGACCAAGAAAGTAGCATGTAGTTCTTTTAGGAGACTTATTGATCCAAAGAACTCTTTGACTGCATTTACAACCTCCTCTTCAACAATCTCCCAAAACCATTGAAAGAAGAACATGGGAAAACCATCAGGTCTAGAGGCCTTGTTCCCATCAAAGGAAAAAATATCTTTTTTAATTTCTTCCCTTGAAGGAATAGCAACTAGCATGGTATTTTCTTCCTCCTTGATTAAATTAGGGATGGCCTCTAAGAGGTAATCTTTCTCTTAAATTTTAATTCCTTCATTAGCTAAGAGGAGGTTACTAAAGAAAATGACAATTTGTCTTATGATATCATCCTCCTCCTTGAACCGAATGCCATTAATTTCAATGTAAGAGATTTTATTGGCAGCCTTATGTTTAGACGCAAACAAATGAAAATATTTGGTGTTTTTATCCCTAGCTAATAGCCATAAAGCTCTAGATCTATGTCTCCAAAAGTCCTCCTCTCTAGCTATGAACTCATGCATTTTGACAAGCACCTCATTTTCTTTTTCCCTGTAATCATCAATATACCCTTCCCTCTAGATTGAAGCTTAGTTTTGATTCCAAAGATGTTACCAAAGGTCTCTTTTTCCATTTTCTTATTTTACATTTAACTTTCCTTAATTTCTTAGCCACTCTAAACATGGTAGTCCCTGAAACATCACTATTCCACCAATTCCTTATTTCCTCAAAAAATTGAGGATGGGAGAGCCACATTCTTTCAAATCTAAAGGGGAAGTTCCTCTTCCCCTTAACCAGATCTGCCACAAAACTTATAGAAAAGTGATTAGAACCCACCCTAGATAGAGCTTTTAGGGAACAAAAATAATTTAAGAACCACTGATCATAAATTAACGTTATATCTAACCTAACATGGATGAAGTCCATACCAGTTCTTCGATTCAACTAAGTAAAGGCAGCTCCCTGCAACTCAAAATCTATCAATGCCTGGTTGTTAATGAAATCAAAAAGATCCATTCTACTTTCCAAGTTATCCTGAGAACCTCTGAACTTCTCATCATCCTAAAGAGGGGTATTACAATCTCCCATAACCACCCAAGAATCATTGTTAAAAATCTTGTGAAAGGCAACAAGCTCTTACCAAAACAACCATCTAGCACCTATCCTATTAGGCGCATAGATGTTAGACTAAATCTAGCAAAAAATGTCCCTTATATGGGTAAATATTGTGGCCACATGATTCGAGATTTCCAATAAGGGTTCTCCTTTAATGAGATTTTGGTTCCAAAAAGTAACAATACCTCCAAAGGCACCAACTGAATTATTTCCATGGACGCCACAAAACTAAAACATCTTGATCTTTTCCACCTTCTCCTTAGGCATTTTGGATTCTTGAACAAGTAATATGTCTAGTTTGTGGTCCTTGAAAAAATTGTTCAACACATCATACTTGTGGGAGCTATTTAGTCCCCTTATATTCCAAGAGATGATCTTCATTTAATACCAAGGGACTGGAGAATCTTTGGGATGGTATTCTGAACACCATCCGCAATATCCTGAAAGCTACCATGCTCCCTCAACCACTTTTATGATCTTCTTCCTTGGTTGCTCTTAGTAGCTCCACAATCGACCTTAGCTCTAGTTCTAGTGGACACTCCACTCAGAGTATTTTTTTGTTTATTTTTCTTCCTTTTCTTCTTGGACAAAGAGTTGGATTCATCTCTATCTATTTCTTCCTAGCTTTCTAGTGCCTCTCTAACCAAGTCCCATATCTTTTCATACATCCTTTGTTGATCCGAGGGGAGGGTATCCATTAATCCATTGTTGCAATGGGATGAGTTTTCACTTGAGAACTCTTGAGTCAGACTCAAGTCCTCAAAGGTATCTTTGACAAAATCTGGGTAGACAACATTTCTTGGATTCAGAAAAGAGTCCAAAGTAGAGGGGAGATCTCCTCCAAAGGAAAAAGGAGGAAGAAGACCAAAATCCAGTGTTAAACCCTAAATAGGGATATCATGCAGGCCTAGTCCCCCAAGCTCCTTAATTTCTGGCTCTAAAATAGGGTTGCTAGAGGAGTCTTGATTCAACGAACCATTTCTAGTTCCACCCATAACATGCTCTCCCTCCTCCATTATTCTAGATATATTCTCATGCTCATTTTGCTACGGCTCCAGGGTAACTAGATCTTCTTTTAGACCCACCACTTCATTAAGTTATGGGACATTCACCTGATCATCATGCTTCAAACCCCCAGACTCACAAGAATGGGAGTTCTCTTTATTCACTTTACCCTCCTCTTCAAGCTTGTTTTTCCAAATAGGCTTCAGAATGGGTGTAGACTTCTCTTTCTCCTTGTTAGCATTGAGAAGGAATTTCTAAGCCCAATGCCTAGATTTTTTGCATTTGAAGCAAGCAAAAAGAATCGACTCAAACTCAATATTTTGTTTCTAGATCCCCAGCTTTGACTGGATTTCAATAGAGGCAAGAAGATCTACATTCTGGGAAACTCCCACACAAATTATGGCAAAAAAAAACCTTTTTTTGGCTACTTTCATGGAATCTATAGACAAAATTTCTCCAAAACAATTAGCAATACCATTGAAGACATCCTCGTTCCAGTATTCCAAAGGAAGACCTAGGAGTCTAGCCCAAATAGGAACATTCTCAAAGATGGAGTTAGAAAGGTCCATATTTGAAGTCCATTTCTTAAGGGCTAGAGAGGACTTCCCTATTATTGAGCGACCACTACACCTGATAGCCAACATATCATTCTTGCATGTAAATTAAAAAGCAAAGAAACCTTTAGGAAGCACAACTATAACTTTTCCATTTGTTCTCCATTTATTCTTGACAAACTCCCTAACCACTTCAATGTTTGGTCTAGGACCCATAAATTCTCCAACCAGTGCTCTAACCACTTCAGTGTTTGGTCTAGGACCCATAAATTAAGTTTATATGTTGATATTGTCAGGTTTTTTATTAAAATATTCCTTGGGATGCATAATATGGGGTCATAGGGTCCTATTAATGATGATATAAAGGTTATCAATGCAAGGGAGCCCAAAATTCAATGTCAAAGTGTACATAAATACATTTTATAGCATGGAATTAAGGACAAATTAGGTGTATTTAGCTAAAAAGGGCCCCAAATAAGATGTGAATGTGTAGAACAAATTACAACACTAGATTTAGTTCATTTTATTTACAAGAATAATTAATTTAATGTGAAAGTGTAAATAAATACACTTTATAACATTAAATTTAGGTAGAGTTAAGTTAATTTAGCTTAAAAAGGGACCATGACCTAATGTGGATGTGTAAAACACCTCACAACACTAGATCAAGGTGACATCAAGTCCAATTTATCATTAATTATTCTGAGATTAAGTGTGAAAATGTATGCGACAACATTTTTCAACTCTACATTTAGCCCCCACTTTAGTGAGAGGATGAACTTGCTTAAAACTCACACTAAAGTAGACATTCAAGTGGGGTCTAAGCATATTAATCCAGATGCAAAAGGATGACAAAGTTCGAAGGAGGTGGCCAAGCCCCCAGGATCCAAGATGACCTAGAAAAGTGAATGAAATGAAACATATAACTAAAAATAGGAAGGTGTGCACCTAGGAAACTGGAGATAGTTGAATGAAGCTCTGAATCCTTGGAAATTATACTTTTACTACTAACTGGGACTCATTTACCAAGCTAGATGAATCAATCCTATTTCTTGGAAAATGTGCAAGAACAGGTTTTTGCCAAAAGGGTATCCAAATTTGCAAAGTCCTAAAAATTGACTTGAACTGGGACTAATTCACCAGAAGTAGCGAATCAGTCTAGTTGGGATTTTTTGCAACTTCAAAATATGGTCCTACTCTTCTCTATCTACTTCAAGATTCCTCAATGATTTTTGGATCTGAATCGTCGATTTGCAACTTGTAGGTCTTCTCCAAGGTTCTCGAAGGCTTGATGACAACTTTGACAACTTTGAATGATTTGCAACTTTTCTCCAACCTTGCTCCTTTGGAAATCTACAACCTAAACCTAAAAATCCCACACAAAGGAGAGGGAATAATGTTGGGGGGTTAGTGAATAGGGTTTTTCCTTGGTCAAACCCCTTTTAGGTAATTAAACCAAATAGTGAAACAATGAAACAAGGATATGAAACATGAAACATAGGATATGAAACATTAATAATGATACCTTGAATGGTGTCTTGTAAATTTGCAACTCAACATGAAATGGCTGTGAAAGATGTAGATCTTGATCTTTGAAAATAGGTGTAGAACAATACTTGATCTTGGATCTTCAATGCTACATCACAAGACCAGCTCAATAACATGCTTGATGCTTGACATGCTTGACATGATGGTGTGTCTTGAATTGCTACAACAATTGATGAAGAATTCTTCCCTTGAAGGCTTTAGAAATGATTTTGAATGCTTTCTTGATGCTCTTGTGAACTCTTGAAATACTTAACTCTTGCTTTCTTGACTTGATGTCATGTAGGCTTGATGAAATAATGATTTGAAAGCTTTTTTATATAGGAAATGCACTCAAATGACCGTTAATTTGATCCCAAAGGTCTACATATCAGAAATTTGAACTTAAAACCTAGTTTTTCACACTCAAACCTCAAATATAGGGCAGATGGGACTCATTCGCCATGATGGGAAAATGAGTCCCACCTGGATGGGAATCATTTTCCCAAAGTGGCGAATGGGTCCCATAGGAGCTATTGTACTTGCTTAAATGTTAGGGAATTTGTAAATTAAGTTTATATGTTTATATTGTCAAGTTTTTTATTAAAAGATACCTTGGGATGCATAATATGGGCTCATAGGGGCCTATTAATGATGATATAAAGGTTATAAATGCAAGGGAGCCCAAAATTCAATGTGAAAATGTAAATAAATATATTTTATAACATTAAGTTAAGGAAAAATTAGGTGTATTTAGCTAAAAATATCCCCAAATACAATGTGAATATGTAGAGCACATTACAGCACTAGATTCAATCCATTTGATTTATAAGAATAATTAATCTAATGTGTAGGTATAAATAACTACACTTTGCAACATTAAATTAAGGTAGAGTTAAGTTAATTTAGCTTTAAAAGGGCCCAAGACCTAATGTGGATGTGTAAAACACCTCACAACACTAGATCAAGGTGACATCAAGTCCAATTTATCATTAATTATTCCTAGATTAAGTGTGAAAATGTAAGCGATAGCATTTTTCAACACTATATTTAACCCCTACTTTAGTGAGACAATGAACTTGCATCAAACTCACACTAAAGTAGACATTCAAGAGGGGTCCAACTATACTAATGTGGATAAAAAAGGATGACAAATATTGAAGGAAGTAGCCAAGTCCCTAGGATGCAAGATCTGACGTCAAACCAACATAATCACGAAAGGACACAGACAAGCTGTATAATATGTAGCAAAACAAGATACACGAACATGCAATGTCAATAACTAAAAGAAAGAAAAATGAATAAAAATAAAAATGGGGTGGATCAAGCTGCAACAAAGATACACTCACTCTGGGGCGATAAAACATCAGATCATTCATGCGGTGAGTTGTCCCAAAGAAGTGGTTTAGTGAGAAAGTCATGCTATTATGTCGGCTTCCCACCGTATAATGAGAAATTAATGTTAGTGTGTTGGCTTCCCATCATACTAACCATACCAAAATTATCCTCCTGATAACTTTGATAAGGTACCACAATGTAATGATTTTTGTAAATGCTTTTGTCATGTAAAATTTTGTTAAAGGGTATTTTGTATTGCTCATGTAATGGTCTTCCTCTTATAGAGAATTGTTCCTTGTGTCTCTAAGAGAGGACAAGTCAAAAGTGCTAGATCGTCGTCCATAGGATGCCCCATTCACATCATGACATGTCAGTAGATTGTACACTCTTGGATGAAATTAAACCTAATGAGATCACCAAGAAGAGGACACATCACAAGAAAAAAGAAAAATCATGCGCCATGAAAATTTGCCAAAAGATTTCATCAATGAATGCCACCAGTTTGAAGTGGTTGGTACACCATCACTATGAGAAATTGCTCTAAAGTAGCCAATGAAAGAAGACATGAGATCCATATTGGAAAGCCATATGCCAAGTCATATATTTTTGAATTGAACTACATCATGAATAAGTATTTCACATGTGATGCAACTTAAGGCATGCCAACCACATTCCAAACTTTCTCTTATATATACATGAAAGGAATTCAACTAGCCAAAAGGGACAATACCAAGTGACATACTGGGATAAGCCTTCCTAACCCCTAGACCCTACTTAGTGCAGTACAAGGTTGAGCCTGGAATGGATGACGATATGATTCTCCTTGCAAAAATGGAATAACTTAAGACGAATGTAAAACATCCAATAGTGAGTATGCTATGATCTTTAAACCATTGCATGGCAAGGAGTAGAAAATGAGGTTATTTATTATGATGAGTGAACAAGTTGTCAACTTGATACATATTTAATGATATATCTATTAGTTTCGGATGCATCAAAGTTAAAGTTATCTTGGAAGAATCTTTTGTGATAGTGTTGACATTGAATGAATGCTTTTTTTTAGGGACAATAACCAAGATCATTAGTCATTTCTTGAATTTTAGGCTTTATAAGAACATGGATACCTTGTTCTATAGCATCACATCCTTTCCCAAGTTGCTTCATAAGTTCAAAACCTCTTCCATAAAGCTTTTTCACTTCTTTTGGATTTGGTGGTTGTTCAACCTCATCAAAGTTTTTCGTTTATGTTATTGTTTCCTCTAAAGTGGTTGAAGCGGATGCTTTTGAATTTTATATTTCCATTACCAATTTCTCTTTTCCATTTTTAGACTTTTTTTATGATCTTGTATTCTCCCATGAATATAGGTATGAAATCAAAGGTTTCTGAAGCATTTTCCAATAACTATGTGGATGCTTTAACTTGTTTTTGTTTTTTTGTCTCTTGTACAGGTTCAAAAACCTTTGATTTCATACCTATATTCATGATCTAAGGAGTTTCATGATCTCTTAGTGAAGAGGAGTCTAATTTCACTTCATCATCTTCATCTAAGGAAGCCATACTACTATTGTTTGAAATAAGTTTGTCAATGTTATCATTTTCTTGTACCATGGTACCTTCCCTAGTAGAATATTTTTTAGGAGATAAAAAAACTAGATGTTCATGACATTCAAAGGTGGGTTCTTCTAAAATAACTTCATCACAATTCAAGAGGTTATTAATGGTTGGACCTTTTTGTGTGGCAATAATGGAATTTTCTTGTTCAATAATGTTTCCCTCATTATTCTCATTGATTGGATCTTGTAATACCATAATATATTCTTCAACAATAGGACACATATTAGGAGAGGGGAAAATTTGATTGTTCTCCATAATTTCGTCAATTTTATCTAAGGTCTCATTCTCTTGTGCCATAAAATCTACCCTAGTAGGATAGATTTTAGGAAAGTGACAAACAACATTTCATGGTTAGATTTTGTAAAGTAGTTTCATCACACATAGGAGAGGCATCAAGAGAAGGATAACTAGGAGTTTCATGTTTACAATTGATTGAAATTTTTTGTTCAAATTCATCTTCCCAAATGGTAGGGACATTAAGAAAGGGAGGGATAAGATTGACATGAGTCTTAATAAAGATATCTTCTAACACTAAACTATCTTCTTCATGTGTAGAAGAGATATTAAAAGAAGGAAACATTTTATTTTCATGATTATCTACATTTAGGTCCCCATTTCCTATAATTTCTTTCCATGTAGGAGAGGGGTATGTACAGGATCATCATGGATAAAACAGGCCCTTAAGTGGCGAAAAATTCAGAAAAATTGGAGTTAGTCAGCTTGACATAAAAATTTGAACAAGTTATCTATATTATTTCAAAAATATGTAAGAATAGAATCTATAGAAAATTGAATGTAGTTTCAAAACTACTAGGTTTACTTTTTTTTTTAAATTCTATTTTGTGAAAATTTGAAATTTCAATGCAATAGTATTTGAATTTTAGGGAAAAAATAAGAAGTTGGTGTCCGTCTAACCACACTAACCATAGTAAAATGATAATATTTTTTAATAATATTTTAGATATAAGTAGAGGACTCATGTCCCAATGTGATGCATATTTTTTTGTAATTTTTTTCTAAGTAAAATAATTAATTATGAATTTCTTATTACAACTTTAAAAAAATATAAAAACTTGTATGTCTAACCACCTTAACTTGGTCAAAACTTCATGGAATTCACTTTTTTAATCCTATAGTATGTGAAGCATAGAATGTGACGCATGTTTTAGATTCAAAACATGTGATATCGTTTGGAAGCTATAGATGTTTTTCAATCAGCCTATCAATCAGGACTTTAGTCATAATTTAAATAGAAATTGAATAATAATTATTTATTAAATTCAAAGTAAAACATATTTTATATTGGTGGAAAGTTGAGAATCTCCTTTAAAAACCCTTTTTATTTCATCAATTTTGGGTTTAAAAAAAGTCGTTAGCCACATACTCTACACATATCCATCATATCGCCACTTTTTGGCCCATCATGATCCTGCACATACCCAGAGGTAGGATTGTCATAACTCTCAATTAATAGATCTCTTAATATCAACATATCCTCCACACAAAGGTGTTTGTCATGATCATTGATGATTGTATCCTTATTCACTAAAGTGTTCCCACAAGTAGGGGACATGTTGGGAGATGAATGTAGACTAGGTAATGTAGTGGCTATGATCTTAGATTCACGTGTCATAATACCTTTCCAAGGGGGAAGACAAACAAGACTTCCATGATTCTCAATGATTGTATCTCCTATCACCAAGATAACTTCATCACTAATAAGAGAGGTATTGGGAGAAAAAAAATTATAATTATCATGATTGTCAATGCTTGCATCCTCTTGTATCAAACCTTTAGTGGATGATCTAGGAGAAATGAATTCATCAAGGGCTTCATATAACATGTCAAATTCATCACTACTAAAGGGTTTGAATGATATGCATGATCGTCTACAATGATTGTCATCTCCATATCATAACTCAAGATAACTATCATGTTTGTCATGATCATTGATGATTGTATCCTTATTCACTAAAGTGTTCCCACAAGTAGGGGACATGTTGGGAGATGAATGTAGACTAGGTAATGTAGTGGCTATGATCCTAGATTCATGTGTCATAATACCTTTCCAAGGGGGAAGACAAACAAGACTTCCATGATTCTCAATGATTGTATCTCCTATCACCAAGATAACTTCATCACTAATAAGAGAGGTATTGGGAGAAAAAAAATTATAATTATCATGATTGTCAATGCTTGCATCCTCTTGTATCAAACCTTTAGTGGATGATCTAGGAGAAATGAAGTCATCAAGGGCTTCATATAACATGTCAAATTCATCACTACTAAAGGGTTTGAATGATATGCTTTCTCTAAGGTTAACCATTCTTTTTGTTTCTTTTGATGTTTTTAGTTTTTTTTTTTTATCTAATGAATTTCAAATGTAATATGATCTAATTGAGTTATGAATGAATCTTGAGAATGAAAAATGCAAGAACCTAATTCTATCCACAATTGCAATGAATGTAAATTATGATACTTCTATAATTTTAATGTAACATAAAGTATACATATACTTAAACAAAAAGGTTTTAACAACAAATAGAACCTCGAAAATAGGGAATTTAACTCTATAAAATGTAGTTCAAAATTTGCACTAGGATTGATTCCCCCAAGGTGGTGAATGAGTCGCAGTAGGAATTTTTTTCATAATTTAAAAAAAAAATCAATTGAATTTTATGATTTTTATGTTTTAAGATCTATATATGAGATGCAAATGCAAATTTTGAATGATTTTAAGTAAAATGAGATCCAAAAATGCAAGCTATATGAGATTTCATTAATGAAAAATTTTGAACCCTAGAATGCAATTTAACTAATGCAAATCCTAATGCAATTTTAATGAAAGAAAAATCTAGGATGATAATGCACTCCAAATCAGAATTATAATGCTCTAAATTCAGGTTCACCAAAATGAAAGGTGGAAAATTATTTTTCTTCCCTTCTAGGGTTTAGGAGCAAAAAGGGAAATTTTCACTTTCACTCAAGAACAAAGCCTTGAGATCTAATGTAACACCCCCGCCACGCAACCTTAGGGGAAGTTGCACTTAACAGCATAAACGCAATAATTTTTTTTTTCTTAAAACAAAACAAAGTGAATGAAGGTTCACTACACAATGCCAACAACCCCTAAGGTTACGAGACTGAGTTTACATCAACCCAATTATGACACATGAATTAAAACCATTACATATAATTGATTAACAAAATAATACGCATACATTCCATCCATGATAAAATTAAATCAAAGACATAAGAAATCCACATGATCCCAATAATACACTTTACAATAAGGTTACAACACTCATTCCCCGAATGAGGTAATTCCAAAATATAAGGTTACAATATACAACTTCCACCTCGATACAAATAGGGGTATTAAATTACATTTATAACTGAAATAATAAAACATGAAGAATTGGATCCCACGAGCTCTCCAACTGGAAATCTTGTCCATAAGAATAGAAGCCAACCCAATGGATTAAGATGCACATTCCACCCAACCATGTGATACCCAAAGGCTCACCCCCCGTGCTAGGAGATAGTAACAAGGATTCCTAAGCAAGATCATCCACCACTAGACAAAGGATAACTAACATTGACAAAACCAATCACATGAGCCATACAACCATAAGAATAACACAAGTACAACTCTAGCATCACTGACATAAGTCACATTGCTTCCAGAAATAAAATAGATTGAGTAATATAAGAAGACCAAATACATAAACCAAATACCAACTATTGTCATAGAAAGAGTGTCATCACATAGCTCATCATGGGATATCCATCTGGGAATCTTCCTAGGCTCCGACCCCCACTATGGGTTGTCCTGGTGGCCTCTACCGAATCCCGGCACCCATGCTCACTCATGCAGAATCAAAAACCTCTCATAAGGACAAGATAGATGACCTTGCCATTCTAGGCCTTCCCGTCTCATCCCAAGTCTATACAAGCCCTTGGGTCCATGAGTGAGGCTCAATTATCTTAATTAGTGTGAAATACTACCTAACTTCTAAGTACATTAATTTATTTATCTCTTGATTAAACCACTTCTGAAGGTTTCCCAGTTTACCTCTTTGGGCTATGGCCCCAAATAGAAGCCACTCTTCTACTTGAGAACATACCAAACAAAACCAATCATCAAGAGAATCCCAAGTGCATACCAATACAATAAAACTACTCCAACTCTAGGAGGAACACATAAATAAAACTCACTCCAAACACTAGAGACAACAAAAGTCAAAACTCTCTCCAAACACTGGAGGCTACAGAGGTCCAATCCCTCTCCAAACACTGGAGGAAACGAAGGTCAAACCCTCTCCAAGCACTGGAGGATACAAAGGTCAAAACCCTCTCCAAACACTGAAGGCAACAAACACATACTCCACTCCTAATCCAAAGGAGACACCAGATTCAAAACCCACTCCTAATCCCAAGGAGGCACAAAACCCAAGACAATCCAAAGGTTGACTATCAAAGTGACAACCAAAAACTATGAACGAACCCCTATTTGGAAGACTTCAAAACATTTACTCTATTCTCACAACATCGAGAAAGAGCAATTAAACACTAAAAGCATTTCGAGCAGTTAAATAAAGTAATGTTCGAATTTCCTAAATCCAGTCAATCACAGTTTTCATTTCTTGCATTTATCCAATCAAATAAACCAATTTCATTTCACGACATTGAATCATTTAAAACCCAAACATTTACTCTATGTTTCACAATTAAATTCCATAATCAATGTGTTTTAATAAATAAAGTCATTTGATTAAAATAAATCATTTGTTAACTCTACGTTTTGCAAATATATCCATTATCAAAATATTCTAATAACTAAAATATTTGGTTAAAATCATTTAAAATTTTTGTCATCTTAACATTAATTAATTAATTAAAACTCATTTATCCAAAATACAATATACATTAAATATATAACTACATAAAAATATATATTAAATGTATATAGTATGATATATATTTATTTATTTAAATATTTAAATTCAATTGATATTCACAATTTAATCAAAACAACAAATTTATTTTTAAATAAAATATATGAAATATACTTGTATATATATACACTATGTATATATACAATTAGATATATATAGATAAGTATATATACATATCTATAATATATATATATTAATATTATTATAATATTCAATAATAAATATAAAATAAGGGGCGGGGGCCCTAGCTCGGTTTGCTAAGTAATTCCGTTGCGGCTCTGCTGGTCACGAGTTCTAGTCTCCCCCATCCCCGTGGTACCGGAGGGCGTGTCGCGCCAGCGCCACCGGTCACGTTAAAAAGTTTACCAGGCGCACTGCAGTTTATAGGGGGTCGTGCTACCCGATTCCTGCAGTCTAAAAATAATAATAATAATAATAATAAATATAAAATAAAATATAAAAAAATAAACAAAACAAAATTTAAATTTCGTTTGAAATAAATGAGCCCTAAATTCGAGCGCGGCTGCCACGCAGCCTCCCCCGCGTGGGGGTGTTGTGTGGGCAGCGGCGTTGCTTCCACACAGCACCTCCCACTGGGGGGCACTACGTGGGAGTAGCACCTCCCTCAATGGGCGGCGCGGGGGTACAGGGCTTCAGCCCTGCCCTCTGCCATGGCCATAAAAAATAATTTTTTTTACTATTTTATTTTCAACGTTTCCACAATGGCGAAAAATACAGGGTTTCACTGCATTTTTCAAAAGCCCTAAAATTTTTTAAAATAAAATCAAATATATTTGTATATATATTTGTAAATATATCTATGTATTTAAATGCATAGGTATATTTACAAATATATATACCTAGATTCTTCATTTTCAGTGAGATTATGCAAATAATCCATTTAAATTGCAAGAACAGAAATAAATTTTCCAAAATAACAAAATGGTTTAAAGATCTAGTTTTCAAATAGATATTTCTTTTGATTTTCTTCCTATTTCATTGTGTAAGTTTTGTTTTGGTTTTCATTTCAAAATCTATCAACAAATTTGCAAATCTAAAAGCATTTCTCATGGATTTTCTTTGAATCTTTAAGCAACATTTCAAATTTTAAACTTCTTTCAAAATGAAGCAAGAAATTAAAAAAAAGGAAAAGGAGGAACCTTGTGTTTTCTCCCTAAGTTTGAAGCTTTCAACAATGGTGAATCCAAGCACTTCTTCAACTCCAAAATCAGCCCAAGCAAAGCTCTCCACCAAAGACCAAGAATTGTGTATGCAAAATGAAGTTTCATCCCTTTACATAGGGTTTTCCCCAAATTTGGCCAAAACCCTAAAATGGCCCACTTACTAATTTTTAAATCATTTGGAGGATATTTCATTTTTAAATTTTTAAAACACTTTTATTTCAAATTGAAATCTCATGCAAATTCAAATTTTCATTTAAAACTAAAATCTCAAAGTTGCAAGAATTCCAAAGTTTCCAAAATGTGACATTTAAATACATTTCCATTTTTTTATTATCATTCAAATCAAATCTCGAATATGATTTTCATTTCCATTATAATTTAAATTTAAATATACAATAATGGAAAAATAACTATTTCATTTAATTTATCACCATTAACCTAGTTAATTAATAAACTAAAAATGATTTTATTAATTAAATCAAAATAACCAATGGAATAAATTGCATTTGAACATTGAAACTAAATACATTAAATCATCATTTAAACCATATCTACCATTTAATAACCATTAAAATAAGGAAAGAAATGGTTAATCAGAGAGGAAAAAACTAAACCAAACCCACTAAACCCGACAACAAACTATGACTAGGGTGACGACTTGGCACAAAAAACCTAGCTACTATCTACCAATCAATTTTTGTTGGTCAATGGACATGCTCAAACCTGTGAACCAGGTGGAGTCGATGTCATGTACCTGTCAACCTGCAACAAAGAGTACATTGAACATACATATATACATATAATATGATCAAACACACCGTGAAGAGGAAATCTCAAGATCGTAGGGCACTCGCAAGCAAGTGATACAATCCCATCCCCTTCACCAGTACACAATTATTAACTGATGATTCTATCATCAATAATATGATCAACATCATAAAACATCGTTAAATCAAATCTCTTAAAAGTTAATCCAAAACATGCCATAAAGATAACATCAGAATAAAATAACATCACATCAACATATAAAATTCACATCGTTTAACAATTGTGTTCAAAAGTACCCAAGTTCCAAAGTCACAGCATAATCAGACACAATCATTACAAGGAAAACACTGCCGATCAAAACTCCAAAATGGAGGGGTGTTACATCCTCCCCCCTAGGGTCAGGCTTACTCTTGGAATCCTGCAAACAAAATAGGGATAGAACTCCCTCCAAACCAACTAAACCTTAACCCACTCAGAACCTTGATCTGCAAGGATCAGCTCCTGAAGCCGAAGGATGAACTGCATCTAGATGCTCAGCCTGATGGATATCCACCGCAGTAAAGGCCCTATGCGATCTACCTGCATCTCCTACTACCGGCTCAGATGCCACTGGTCCCTGAGAAAACCCAGATGTGCCACTGTTGGGACACTTTCTAGCAATATGACCCTGCTAGCCACATGCGAAACACCCAATACCTCTACCATAACCTCTACCTCCAGAAGGTGTGCTCAACTATTGAACACCACCCCTAAAGTTAAACTGTGAACTCTGAGACTATCCACTCTGAGAAGGGACCTGCTGACCACAAGCGAAACATCCTATCCCTCTACTAAATCCACGAACACCTGGAGAGACACTAGGTCATGGAAGACCACCACCACTGAACGCTGACTGAGATCTCTGTGCAATCTAATTGCAATGATTACAATGTGATTGTATCCTACTCCGATCTCTCTTCTTCTACTTCCAACTTTTATCACATTGGGAGAAAGAATTTTGTTGCCTTGATTGCGAAGGTTGTTGCTGCTCACCCATAGCATCATGATCACTATCCTACTTTGGGCCTAGAAGAGCTAGAGTCTCCTTTAAAAAACAACACAACAAAGCATTCCTGATCCTTGGTGGATCTTGATGCTGACTACCAACCTATGGTACAAACTAAGAAGCATGTTGCTCCTCAAGATCTAAAACATGGGGAATAATGGGAGGTGTATCCTACTGATTACCTCCTCGATCACCTACACGGCCATGACCTCTACCATGACCTCGTCTATGTGGCATGATCTTGTGCAGATACATACCACAACATAAGACAAGGTACACAACATTAACACTTCAAAATTCATTTAATATTTTGCATTTTGCATCAAGGTACAATAATTTAACATCTACATGATTTCTTAAGACTCATCAATAAAGTTGGGGACTATAGGCCTCACCAACAAGATGCACCTATTATGCAATTATCATTAACATTCAAAGGTTTCCCTAATCCCTTTTCTCTAAACTTTTTCTTACTGCAAAACGAGTTTCTATTCATATTATACATTTTCCATGATTACAAATGCAACTTGGGGACTTAGGTCCTTTACCCAATGTTTGATCTAATAAAACAAACCTTCATGGATACATAAGCATTTTCTCATAAGATACAACATACCATGGGTTTCAATACACCACACACTCAAGGACGGACATCTTCGTTAAACCAATGGGAAGAGAGAGAAGACAAGAGATATTTATAGTTCTAACATAGGCACAATTGCAATCATGGTTTCAACATCACACAATCACTTCCACACAAATGCATCAACCATATGAGAGTATGCACAAATCTCTATGAACTAACAACATGATCCTTCATTTTCTATTACCATATTGCATAATTTCAAAACAATATAACATGCAAAAGCAACTCCAAAACCACATAGGGTCAAATAGGAAATCACTTGCACAATGTGGTAAAGCACAAGAAAACATGCATCAGATACTTGCATGGTGAAGAAAAAACAACAAGACTCCAAAAGAGAATACACACAAAAAGAACTTCTTGGTGCCCTCAAGGTCAAATAGACCTTCCAAGAACATGAGTAAAGAAACCAAGCAAGGGTAATTTTAGAAAACACATGTCACCTGTAACCTACCAACAAACTAAGGTCCAACATGCTCACTTGCAACCTAGGATATAGGGAAGTAATCGATCTCAACCTCGGGAGACTCTCAACCAAGGAAATCACTCCAATCCTAAAGGGTAAGGCAAGACCTAGGAGGCATCATTCCTCCACCACACAAGACAAGGTTGGAAAACTCAACCCTCTAAAATTCCATACTAAGGCACTCAAGGCAAGAGGTCCTATGACTATCTCACCATAACAAGCACTTGGAACACACCCAACCACACTCATGCACCACTCAAGGGTCACAACCCTTTACACAATGAAAAAGCCATGCAGCAAGAAAGGAACCAATCAACACATGCTTCTTGGTAGGCTCGCGCCCTAACTAACCACCCACTAAAGCATTCATCAACAAGACATGCAAGAGCGGGAATAACAACAAAACTGGTTGTCGTCCACCACACACAACACACCAAATTCACACACTACACAGTTTTCCATAATGCATTCTTCTAGTAGGAAGGATATCAGTGCATTGTACACTACACCAAGGGTCCTATCCTTTCCACTAATTTTCTACACCATTGGACCTACACCACGTAACAACTTACGGGTAGACAAGTGAGTTCAACCCAAAAAGGGAAATATAAACCAACGAACAAAGCACCTAGGTCAACGCCATGGCTCATAGTGCCTAGAGTATAACCTACGCAACTAACAGCTTAATGGGTCCACATTATCCCAGAGTACCCAGTGTTTAAACCTAGGCTCTAATACCATGTGTAACGCCCTTGCCACACAACCTTAGGGGAAGTTGCACTTAACAGCATAAACGCAATAATTTTTTTTCTTAAAACAAAACAAAGTGAATGAAGATTAACTACACAATGCCAACAACCCCTAAGGTTACGAGATTGAGTTTACATCAACTCAATTATGAAACATGAATTAAAACCATTACATATAATTGATTAACAAAATAATACGCATACATTCCATCCATGATAAATTTAAATCAAAGACATAAGAAATCCACATGATCCCAATAATACACATTATAATAAGGTTACAACACTCATTCCCTGAATGAGGTAATTCCAAAATATAAGGTTACAATATACAACTTCCACCTCAATACAAAGAGGGGTATTAAATTACATTTATAACTGAAATAATAAAACATGAAGAACTGGATCCCACGAGCTCTCCAACTAGAAATCTCATCCATAAGAATAGAAGTCGACCCAAGGGATTAAGATGCACATTCTACCCAACCATGTGATACCCAAAGCCTCACCCCCCATGCTAGGAGATAGTAACAAGGATTCCTAAGCAAGACCATCCACCACTAGACAAAGGATAACTAACACTGATACAACCATAAGAATAACACAAGTACAACTCTAACATCACTGACATAAGTCACATTGCTTCCAGAAGTAAAATAGATCAAGTAAGATAAGAAGACCAAATACATAAACCAAATACAAACTGTTGTCGTAGAAAGAGTGTCATCACACAGCTCGTAATGGGATATCCATCTGGGAATCTTCCTAGGCTCCGACCCCCACTATGGGTTGTCCTGTTGGCCTCTACCGAATCCTGACACCCATGCTCACTCATGTGGAATCAAATACCTCTCGTAAGGACAAGATAGATGACCTTGCCATTCCAAGCCTTCCCATCTCATCCCAAGTCTATACAAGCCCTTGGGTCCATGAGCGAGGCTCAATTATCTTAATTAGTGTGAAATACTACCTAACTTCTAAGTACATTAATTTATTTATCACTTGATTAAACCACTTCTAAAGGTTTCCTAGTTTACCTCTTTGGGCTCTGGCCCCAAACAGAAGCCACTCTTCTACTTGACAACATACCAAACAAAAACAATCATCAAGAGAATCCCAAGTGCATACCAATACGATAAAACCACTCCAACTCTAGGAGGAACACATAAATAAAACTCACTCCAAACACTGGAGACAACAAAAGTCAAAACTCTCTCCAAAAATTTGAGGCTACAAAGGTCCAATCCCTCTCCAAACACTAGAGGAAATGAAGGTCAACCCCTCTCCAAGCACTGGAGGATACAAAGGTCAAAACCCTCTCCAAACACTGGAGGCAACAAACACATACTCCACTCCTAATCCAAAGGAGACACTAGACTCAAAACCCACTCCTAATCCCAAGGAGGCACAAAACCCAAGACAATCCAAAGGTTGACTATCAGAGTGACAACCCAAAACTATGAACGAACCCTATCTGGAAGACTTCAAAACATTTACTCTATTCTCACAACATCGAGAAAGAGCAATTAAACACTAAAAGAATTTTGAGCAGTTAAATAAACTAATGTTTGGATTTCCTAAATCTAGTCAATCATAATTTTCATTTCTTGCATTTATCCAATCAAATAAACCAATTTCATTTCACGACATTGAAGCATTTAAAACCCAAACATTTACTCTACGTTTCGCAATTAAATTCCATAATCAATGCGTTTTAATAAATAAAGTCATTTGATTAAAATAAATCATTTGTTAACTCTACGTTTGGCAAATATATCCATTATCAAAATATTCTAATAAATAAAACATTTGGTTAAAATCATTTAAACTTTTTGTCATCTTAACATTAATTAATTAATTAAAACTCATTTATCCAAAATACAATATACATTAAATATATAACTACATAAAAATATATATTAAATGTATATAGTATGATATATATTTATTTATTTAAATATTTAAATTCCATTGATATTCACAATTTAATCAAAACAACAAATTTATTTTTAAATTAAATATATCAAATATTCTGGTATATATATACACTATGTATATATATAATTAGATATATATACATAAGTATATATACATATATATATAATATATATATTATTATATATTATTATAATATTAAATAATAAATATAAAATAAAATATAAAAAAAGAACAAAATGAAAATTAAATTTCATTTGAAATAAACGAGCCCTAAATTTAGGTGCAGCTGCCACGCAGCCTCCCCCACGTGGGGGTGTTGTGTGGGTAGTGCCGCTGCCTGTGGGCAATGGCTCTGCTTCCACACAGTGCTTCCCACTGGGGGGCACTGCGTGGGAGAAGCGCCTCCCTCCACGGGCGGTGCGGGGGTACAGGGCTTCTGCCCTGCTCTCCGCCATGGCCATAAAAAACAATTTTTTTTAATTATTTTATTTTCAACATTTCCACAATGGCGAAAAATATAGGGTTTCACTGTGTTTTTCAAAAGCCCTAAAATTTTTTCAAATAAAGTCAAATATATTTGTATATATATCTATAAATATATCTATGTATTTAAATGCATAGGTATATTTACAAATATATATACCTAGATTCTTCATTTTCAGTGAGATTATGCAAATAATCCATTTAAATTGCAAGAACAGAAATAAATTTTCCAAAATAACAAAGGGGTTTAAAGATCTAGTTTTGAAATAGAGATTTCTTTTGATTTTCTTCCTATTTCATTGTGTAAGTTTTGTTTTGGTTTTCATTTCAAAATCTATCAACAAATTTGCAAATCTGAAAGCATTTCTCATGGATTTTCTTTGAATCTAAGCAACATTTCAAATTTTAAACTTCTTTCAAAATGAAGCAAGAAATTAAAAAAAAAAAGGGAAAGGAGGAACCTTGTGTTTTCTCCCCAAGTTTGAAGCTTTCAACAATGGTGAATCCAAGCACTTCTTCAACTCCAAAATCAGCCCAAGCAAAGCTCTCCACCAAAGACCAAGAATTGTGTATGCAAAATGAAGTTTCATCCCTTTACATAAGGTTTTCCCAAAATTTGGCCAAATCCCTAAAATGGCCCACTGACTAATTTTTAAATCATTTGGAGAATATTTCATTTTTAAATTTTTAAAACACTTTTATTTCAAATTGAAATCTCATGCAAATTCAAATTTTCATTTAAAACTAAAATCTCAAAGTTGCAAGAATTCCAAAGTTTCCAAAATGTGACATTTAAATACATTTTCAATTTTTTATTATCATTTAAATCAAATCTCTAATATGATTTTCATTTCCATTATAATTTAAATTTAAATATACAATAATGGAAAAATAACTATTTCATTAAATTTATCACCATTAACCTAGTTAATTAATAAACTAAAAATGATTTTATTAATTAAATCAAAATAACCAATGGAATAAATTGCATTTAAACATTGAAACTAAATACATTAAATCATCATTTAAACCATATCTACCATTTAATAATCATTAAAATAAGGAAAGAAATGGTTAGTCAGAGAGGAAAGAACCAAATCAAACCCGCTAACCTGACAACAAACTATAACTAGGGTGACGACTTGGCACGAAAAACCTAGCTACTATCTCCTAATCAATTTCCGTTGGTCAATGGACACACTCAAACCTATGAACTAGGTGGAGTCGATGTCATGTACCTGTCAACCTGCAAAAAAGAGTACATCGAACATGCATATATACATATAATATGATCAAACACACCATGAAGAGGAAATCTCAAGATCGTAGGGCACTCGCAAGCGAGTGATACAATCCTGTCCCCTTCACCAATACACAATTATTAAATGATGATTCTATCATCAATAATATGATCAACATCATAAAACATCATTAAATCAAATCTCTTATAAGTTAGTCCAAAACATGCCTTAAAGATAACATCAGAATAAAATAACATCACATCAACATATAACATTCACATCGTTTAACAATTGCGGTCAAAAGTACCCAAGTTCCAAAGTCACAGCATAATTAGACATAATCATTACAAGGAAAACACCGCCGATCAAAAAGCCAAAATGGAGGGGTGTTACATCTCAATGCGAAAAAAGAAAGGGATCTTGCAAGAGGGTTCTTCTAGGGGCTGAATATGATCTAATGACAAGATCACCACCATGTTTAATGTTGGAAAATAAAATGAAATTAAAGATGCAATACCAAACCCTAATTGAATGCAAACTAACACTAAATGACCTCGAAATATGAATGAAATGTAACAAAAAATTGAAGACAGGAAGTTGTGCACCTGGGAAACTAGAGATGACTAGGAATGGAGGTCTAAATCACGACAAAATATGCTTTTACTGCTGAATGGGACTCATTCACCAAGCTAGGTAAACCAATCCTATATCTAGGAAACTGTGTAGGAACATGTTTCTGCCAAAAGAGTATCTAAATCTACAAAGTGATGAAAATTGACTAGAATTGGGACTCATTCACCAAAAGTCACAAATTAGTCTAGTTGGGATTTTCTACAACTTCAAAAGTTGATCCTTATCTTCTCTTTCTACTCGGTGCTTCCTAAGTGATTTCTGGATCCAAATCACTGATTTGCAACTTGCAAGTCTTCTCCAAGGTTCTCCAAGACTTGATGACAACTTTGACAACTTTAAATGATTTTCAACTTTTCTCCAATCTTGCTCCTTTGGAAATCTACAACCTCGAACTACAAATCACACACAATGGAGAGGGAAGAATGTTGGGGGGTTAGTGAATAGGGGTTTTCCTTGGTCAAACCCCTTTTAGGTAATTAAATCAAATAGTGAAACAATGAAACATGGATATGAAACATGAAACATAGTATATGAAACATTAATAATGATACCTTGAATGATGTCTTGTAAATCTGCAACTCAACATGAAATGGCTATGAAGGATGTAGATCTTGATCTTTGACAATAGGTGTAGAAAAATGCTTGATCTTGGATCTTTAATGCTACATTAAAACACTATCACAATAACATGATTGATGCTTTACATGCTTGACATGATGATGGATCTTGAATTGATTCAACAATTGATGAAGAATTTTGCCCTTGAAAGCTTTACAAATGATCTTGAGTGCTTTCTTGATGCTCTTGTGAGATCTTGAAATGCTTAACTCTTGCTTGCTTGACTTGATGTCATGTAGGATTGATAAAATAATGATTTGAAAGCTTTTTTATATGGGAAATGCACTCAAATGACTGTTAATTTGATCCCAAAGTCTGAAATAGAAGAAATTTCAAAATTAAAATCCAATTTTTCTTGCTCAAACCTCAAAAATAGGCCAAATGGGACTCATTTTCCAAGTTGGGTGAATGAGTCCCACCTGGATGGGAATCATTGACCCAAAGTGGAAAATGGGTCCCATAGGGGCTATTCTACTTGCTTAAATGTTAGGGAATGTGTAAATTAAGTTTATAAGTTGATATTGTTAGGTTTTTAACTAAAATATGCCTTGGGATGAATAATATGGGGTCATAAAGGCCTATTAATGATTATATAAAGGTTATCAATGCAAGGGAGCCCAAAATTCAATGTGAAAGTGTAAATAAATACATTTTATAACATTAAATTAAGGCAAAATTAGGTGTACTTAGCTAGAAAGGGCCCCAAATACAATGTGAATATGTAGAACACATTAAAACACTAGATTTGGTCCATTTTATTTACAAGCATCCTTAATTTAATGTGAAGATGTAAATAAATACAATTTGGGTGATCCCACAAAGCTAGTTTACAATTTCTCAGAGATACTAATTTTTGTTGAAATCACATATTTTTAGAAAATATAATGATTTAAGCATTAAAAAGTTCAATTTAAGGAATTCCAATTGAAGAGATTTTGACTAAACTACCTTAGATCAAACCCCCTTAGATAAAACCCCGCTAGTTTTAAACCATACACATAATAGTCTCCTTTACACCTATCAAAATGTTGGTAAAAAATAACTTTTGATTTACCTTTTGGGAGATCAAATGAATTCATTTAAAAAATATATATTGTAAGTATGTAGTACTTATTATAAGCTTCCCAAAAAATTAAGTTTATAAGTTGATATTGTTAGGTTTTTAACTAAAATATGCCTTGGGATGAATAATATGGGGTCATAAAGGCCTATTAATGATTATATAAAGGTTATCAATGCAAGGGAGCCCAAAATTCAATGTGAAAGTGTAAATAAATACATTTTATAACATTAAATTAAGGCAAAATTAGGTGTACTTAGCTAGACAGGGCCCCAAATACAATGTGAATATGTAGAACACATTAAAACACTAGATTTGGTGCATTTGATTTACAAGCATCCTTAATTTAATGTGAATATGTAAATAAATACAATTTGGGTGATCCCACAAAGCTAGTTTACAATTTCTCAGAGATACTATTTTTTGTTGAAATCACATATTTTTAGAAAATATAATGATTTAAGCATTAAAAAGTTCAATTTAAGGAATTCCAATTGAAGATATTTTGACTAAACTACCTTAGATCAAACCCCCTTAGATAAAACCCTGCTAGTTTTAAACCATACACATAATAGTCTCCTTTACACCTATCAAAATGTTGGTAAAAAATAACTTTTGATTTACCTTTTGGGAGATCAAATGAACTCATTTAAAAAATATATATTGTAAGTATGTAGTACTTATTATAAGCTTCCCAAAAAATTAAGTTTATAAGTTGATATTGTTAGGTTTTTAACTAAAATATGCCTTGGGATGAATAATATGGGGTCATAAAGGCCTATTAATGATTATATAAAGGTTATCAATGCAAGGAGCCCAAAATTCAATGTGAAAGTATAAATAAATACATTTTATAACATTAAATTAAGGCAAAATTAGGTGTACTTAGCTAGAAAGGGCCCCAAATACAATGTGAATATGTAGAACACATTAAAACACTAGATTTGGTCCATTTGATTTACAAGCATCCTTAATTTAATGTGAAGATGTAAATAAATACAATTTGGGTGATCCCACAAAGCTAGTTTACAATTTCTCAGAGATACTACTTTTGTTGAAATCACATATTTTTAGAAAATATAATGATTTAAGCATTAAAAAGTTCAATTTAAGGAATTCCAATTGAAGAGATTTTGACTAAACTACCTTAGATCAAACCCCCTTAGATAAAACCCCGCTAGTTTTAAACCATGCACATAATAGTCTCCTTTACACCTATCAAAATGTTGGTAAAAAATAACTTTTGATTTACCTTTTGGGAGATCAAATGAATTCATTTAAAAAAAATATATTGTAAGTATGTAGTACTTATTATAAGCTTCCCAAAAAATTAAGTTTATAAGTTGATATTGTTAGGTTTTTAACTAAAATATGCCTTGGGATGAATAATATGGGGTCATAAAGGCCTATTAATGATTATATAAAGGTTATCAATGCAGGGAGCCCAAAATTCAATGTGAAAGTGTAAATAAATACATTTTATAACATTAAATTAAGGCAAAATTAGGTGTACTTAGCTAGAAAGGGCCCCAAATACAATGTGAATATGTAGAACACATTAAAACACTAGATTTGGTCCATTTGATTTACAAGCATCCTTAATTTAATGTGAAGATGTAAATAAAATACAATTTGGGTGATCCCACAAAGCTAGTTTACAATTTCTCAGAATACTAATTTTTGTTGAAATCACATATTTTTAGAAAATATAATGATTTAAGCATTAAAAGGTTCAATTTAAGAATTCCAATTGAAGATATTTTGATCAAACTACCTTAGATCAAACCCCCTTAGATAAACCCCGCTAGTTTTAAACCATACACATAATAGTCTCCTTTACACCTATCAAAATGTTGGTAAAAAATAACTTTTGATTTACCTTTTGGGAGATCAAATGAATTCATTTAAAAAATATATATTGTAAGTATGTAGTACTTATTATAAGCTTCCCAAAAAATTAAGTTTATAAGTTGATATTGTTAGGTTTTAAACTAAAATATTCCTTGGGATGAATAATATGGGGTCATAAAGGCCTATTAATGATTATATAAAGGTTATCAATGCAAGGGAGCCCAAAATTCAATGTGAAAGTGTAAATAAATACATTTTATAACATTAAATTAAGGCAAAATTAGGTGTACTTAGCTAGATAGGGCCCCAAATACAATGTGAATATGTAGAACACATTAAAACACTAGATTTGGTCCATTTGATTTACAAGCATCCTTAATTTAATGTGAAGATGTAAATAAATACAATTTGGGTGATCCCACAAAGCTAGTTTACAATTTCTCAGAGATACTAATTTTTGTTGAAATCACATATTTTTAGAAAATATAATGATTTAAGCATTAAAAAGTTCAATTTAAGGAATTCCAATTGAAGAGATTTTGACTAAACTACCTTAGATCAAACCCCCTTAGATAAAACCCCGCTAGTTTTAAACCATACACATAATAGTCTCCTTTACACCTATCAAAATGTTGGTAAAAAATAACTTTTGATTTACCTTTTGGGAGATCAAATGAATTCATTTAAAAAATATATTGTAAGTATGTAGTACTTATTATAAACTCCCAAAAAATTAAGTTTATAAGTTGATATTGTTAGGTTTTTAACTAAAATATGCCTTGGGATGAATAATATGGGGTCATAAAGGCCTATTAATGATTATATAAAGGTTATCAATGCTAGGGAGCCCAAAATTCAATGTGAAAGTGTAAATAAATACATTTTATAACATTAAATTAAGGCAAAATTAGGTGTACTTAGCTAGAAAGGGCCCCAAATACAATGTGAATATGTAGAACACATTAAAACACTAGATTTGGTCCATTTGATTTACAAGCATCCTTAATTTAATGTGAAGATGTAAATAAATACAATTTGGGTGATCCCACAAAGCTAGTTTACAATTTCTCGGAGATACTAATTTTTGTTGAAATCACATATTTATAGAAAATATAATGATTTAAGCATTAAAAAGTTCAATTTAAGGAATTCCAATTGAAGAGATTTTGACTAAACTACCTTAGATCAAACCCCTTTAGATAAAACCCCGCTAGTTTTAAACCATGCACATAATAGTCTCCTTTACACCTATCAAAATGTTGGTAAAAAATAACTTTTGATTTACCTTTTGGGAGATCAAATGAATTCATTTAAAAAAAATATATTGTAAGTATGTAGTACTTATTATAAGCTTCCCAAAAAATTAAGTTTATAAGTTGATATTGTTAGGTTTTTAACTAAAATATGCCTTGGGATGAATAATATGGCGTCATAAAGGCCTATTAATGATTATATAAAGGTTATCAATGCAAGGGAGCCCAAAATTCAATGTGAAAGTGTAAATAAATACATTTTATAACATTAAATTAAGGCAAAATTAGGTGTACTTAGCTAGAAAGGGCCCCAAATACAATGTGAATATGTAGAACACATTAAAACACTAGATTTGGTCCATTTGATTTACAAGCATCCTTAATTTAATGTGAAGATGTAAATAAATACAATTTGGGTGATCCCACAAAGCTAGTTTACAATTTCTCAGAGATACTATTTTTTGTTGAAATCACATATTTTTAGAAAATATAATGATTTAAGCATTAAAAAGTTCAATTGAGAATTCAATTGAGAGAGATTTTATTAAACTTCTACCCATAGATCAAACCCCCTTAGATAAAAACCCGCTAGTTTTAAACCATACACATAATAGTCTCCTTTACACCTATCAAAATATTTGGTAAAAAATAACTTTCGATTTACCTTTTGGGAGATCAAATGAATTCATATAAAAAATATATTGTAAGTATGTAGTACTTATTATAAACTTCCCAAAAATTAAGTTTATAAGTTGATATTATTGGGTTTTAACTAAAATATGCCTTGGGATGCACAATATAGGGTCATAAAGGCCTATTAATGATGATATAAAGGTCATAAATGCAAGAGGGCCTGAAATCCAATGTGATTTTTTACACTTTACAGCATTAAATTAAAGCAAAATTAAGAGTGTATAGCTGAAAAGGCCCCCATCACAATGTGAATATATGAACACATTAAAACACTAGATTTAGTCCATTTGATTTAATCCTTAATTTAATGTGAAGATGTAAATAAATACAATTTGGGTGATCCCACAAAGCTAGTTTACAATTTCTCAGAGATACTATTTTTTGTTGAAATCACATATTTTTAGAAAATATAATGATTTAAGCATTAAAAAGTTCAATTTAAGGAATTCCAATTGAAGAGATTTTGACTAAACTACCTTAGATCAAACCCCCTTAGATAAAACCCCGCTAGTTTTAAACCATGCACATAATAGTCTCCTTTACACCTATCAAAATGTTGGTAAAAAATAACTTTTGATTTACCTTTTGGGAGATCAAATGAATTCATTTAAAAAAAATATATTGTAAGTATGTAGTACTTATTATAAGCTTCCCAAAAAATTAAGTTTATAAGTTGATATTGTTAGGTTTTTATCTAAAATATGCCTTGGGATGAATAATATGGGGTCATAAAGGCCTCTTAATGATTATATAAAGGTTATCAATGCAAGGGAGCCCAAAATTCAATGTGAAAGTGTAAATAAATACATTTTATAACATTAAATTAAGGCAAAATTAGGTGTACTTAGCTAGAAAGGGCCCCAAATACAATGTGAATATGTAGAACACATTAAAACACTAGATTTGGTCCATTTGATTTACAAGCATCCTTAATTTAATGTGAAGATGTAAATAAATACAATTTGGGTGATCCCACAAAGCTAGTTTACAATTTCTCAGAGATACTATTTTTGTTGAAATCACATATTTTTAGAAAATATAATGATTTAAGCATTAAAAAGTTCAATTTAAGGAATTCCAATTGAAGAGATTTTGACTAAACTACCTTAGATCAAACCCCCTTAGATAAAACCCCGCTAGTTTTAAACCATGCACATAATAGTCTCCTTTACACCTATCAAAATGTTGGTAAAAAATAACTTTTGATTTACCTTTTGGGAGATCAAATGAATTCATTTAAAAAATATATATTGTAAGTATGTAGTACTTATTATAAGCTTCCCAAAAAATTAAGTTTATAAGTTGATATTGTTAGGTTTTTATCTAAAATATGCCTTGGGATGAATAATATGGGGTCATAAAGGCCCTTAATGATTATATAAAGGTTATCAATGCAAGGGAGCCCAAAATTCAATGTGAAAGTGTAAATAAATACATTTTATAACATTAAATTAAGGCAAAATTAGGTGTACTTAGCTAGAAAGGTCCTCAAATACAATGTGAATATGTAGAACACATTAAAACACTAGATTTGGTCCATTTGATTTACAAGCATCCTTAATTTAATGTGAAGATGTAAATAAATACAATTTGGGTGATCCCACAAAGCTAGTTTACAATTTCTCAGAGATACTATTTTTTGTTGAAATCACATATTTTTAGAAAATATAATGATTTAAGCATTAAAAAGTTCAATTTAAGGAATTCCAATTGAAGAGATTTTGACTAAACTACCTTAGATCAAACCCCCTTAGATAAAACCCCGCTAGTTTTAAACCATACACTTAATAGTCTCCTTTACACCTATCAAAATGTTGGTAAAAAATAACTTTTGATTTACCTTTTGGGAGATCAAATGAATTCATTTAAAAAATATATATTGTAAGTATGTAGTACTTATTATAAGCTTCCCAAAAAATTAAGTTTATAAGTTGATATTGTTAGGTTTTTAACTAAAATATGCCTTGGGATGAATAATATGGGGTCATAAAGGCCTATTAATGATTATATAAAGGTTATCAATGCAAGGGAGCCCAAAATTCAATGTGAAAGTGTAAATAAATACATTTTATAACATTAAATTAAGGCAAAATTAGGTGTACTTAGCTAGAAAGGGCCCCAAATACAATGTGAATATGTAGAACACATTAAAACACTAGATTTGGTCCATTTGATTTACAAGCATCCTTAATTTAATGTGAAGATGTAAATAAATACAATTTGGGTGATCCCACAAAGCTAGTTTACAATTTCTCAGAGATACTAATTTTGTTGAAATCACATATTTTTAGAAAATATAATGATTTAAGCATTAAAAAGTTCAATTTAAGGAATTCCAATTGAAGAGATTTTGACTAAACTACTTAGATCAAACCCCTTTAGATAAAACCCCGCTAGTTTTAAACCATACACATAATAGTCTCCTTTACACCTATCAAAATGTTGGTAAAAAATAACTTTTGATTTACCTTTTGGGAGATCAAATGAATTCATTTAAAAAATATATATTGTAAGTATGTAGTACTTATTATAAGCTTCCCAAAAAGTATAATTTTAAATAAATTTAATTTAATTATTATATATTTTTTTTATTTCCTGTGAATATAGGATTTTCACCAAAAATCAAACTCTATGTTCTACACATGTGGAAAAATAGAAGATTATCAATATATATATATGAGTGCACTAGATATTGAAGTCCTTAATCCAACAAAAAAAAAAAATTTCGATACATACAGAAAAAGTTATGTCTTATACAGTCTGCCTAATTCTAAATTGTAATCGGTTTGAATTGAAAACTTGATTAAGGAAAAAATGTTCAATAAAACACTATGAAACCAATTGGAAGCACTAGATATCATAGTTACAAATCTAAATTTGAAAAGAATAGAATTTTATCCTTCATGGAAAAAAAATTGTGTTATACGGTGACCGTCACTCCTTAAAAATGGTGTTTACTGAAAAAATGAGTTTTTGAAGGAGATGGAAAAAGAAGTGCAATCTGATTCCAAAAATTTTGAAAAAAATATATTTAGGATCTACAAAAAAAAATGTCACAAATCACTAGTTTTCATCATCTTCAAATTCCTCATGGTTTAGCCGCTATAGGTTCCCAAAAGTGAAGATTTAGTTAGAAAAAATCAGCTCAGTGTCTAGTTTGGCCAAAAATTGTAAACTAGTATTGTGGGATCACCCCTTTACAACATTAAATTAAAGTATAGTTTTAAAGTTAATTTAACTTAAAAAAGGCCCAAGACCTAATGTGGATGTGTAAAATACCTCACAACACTAGATCAAGGTGACATAAAGTCCAATTTATAATTAATTATTCCTAGATTAAGTGTGAAAATGTAAACGACATTTTTTGACACTACATTTAGCCCCACCTTTAGTGAGAGGATGAAATTGCTTCAAGCTCACACTAAAGTAAATATTCAAGAGGGGTCCAACCATACCAATGCAGATGAAAAATGATGAAAAAGATCAAAAGAGGTGACAAAGCCCCTAGGATCCAAGATCCTACGTCAAACCAACATAAGCATGAAAGGACACACACAAGGTGTATAATATGCATCAAAACAAGATACACGAACATGCAATGTCAATAATTAAAATAAATAATTTAAATGAGTAAAAATTAAAAATGAGGTGGATCAAGCTTCGATAAAGATACACTCACTCTAGGGCCACAGATCATCTGCGGGGTGAGTTGTCCCAACGATGTGGTTTACTGAGAAACTCATGCTAGTGTGTCGGCTTCCCAACATATAATGATAAATTAATGCCAGTGTGTCGGCTTCCCATCATACTAACCATACCAAAATTATCCTCCTTATAACTTTGATAAGGTACCACAATCTAATGCTTTTGTAAATTATTTTTTCAAGTAAAAATTTTGTTAAAGGAGATTGTGCTTTGCTCATGTAATGGTCTTCCTCTTACAAAGCATTGTGCCTAGTGTCTCCAAGGGAGGACAAGTCAAAATTGTTAGATCATCGCCCATGGGATGCCTCACTCACATCATGTAATGTCAGTACATCATACACTCTTGGATGGCATCAAACCCAATGACACCACCAAGAAGAGGACACATCATAAGAAAAAAGAAAAATAATGCCATGATTATTTTCCAAAAGATGTCATCGATGAATGCCCCTACTTTAAAGTAGTTGCTACACCATCACTATGGGAAATTGATTTAAAGTATCCAATGAAAGAGGGCACGGCATCCATATTGGAAAGCCATATGCCAATTCATATATTTTTGAATTAAACTTCATCATGAGGGTATGTGTAGGATCATCATGGAAAAAATAGACCCTTAAGTGGTGAAAAATTTAGAAAAATCAGAATTAGGCAACTTGACATAAAAATTTGAATAAGTTATCTATATTATTTCAAAAATATGTAATAATAGAATCTTTAGAAAATTGAATGTAGTTTCTAAAATACTAATTTATTTATTTTTAAATATATTTGGTGAAATTTTGAAATTTCAATGCGATAGTACTTAAATTTTAGGGAAAAATAAAGAAGGTGTGTTACAATCGACCACCCTAACCACAATAAAATTATATTTTTTTTTATAAGATTTTAAATATAAGTAGAGGACTCATGTCTAAATGTGTTGCATATTTTTTTATAATTTTTTTTGAAGTAAATAATTAATTATGAATTTTTTATTACAACTTTAAAAAAAATATAAAAACTTGTATGTCTGACCACCTTAACTTGGTCAAAACTTCATGAAATTTATTATTATTTTTTTTTAATCCTATAGTCTGCAAAGCATAGAATGTAGAGCATGTTTTGGATTCAAAAAATGTGATAATTTTTGAAAGCTATATATGTTTTTCAATCAGCCTATCAATCAGGACTTTAGTGATAATTTAAATAGAAAATGAATAATAATTATTTATTAAATTCAAAGTAAAGCATAATTTATATTGGTGGAAATTTGAGAATCTCCTTTAAAAATCATTTTTGTAATGCCCGCCGGGCAAGCCCCAAAGAACAAACATCAAAAGAGCGCAAATATTTTTTTTTTTAAATGAAAGATAAATAATCATCACATCAATATTAAATGATCATATATAACAACAAAATCAACTGTGTCCTTTGGGGCCCCCACGAGATTACGTTGAAAATAGACATTATTAAACATCATTTCATAAGATATCGAAAGGAGCTATAATGACATCATAAGATAAGTACATACATAAATTTTATCACAAGATAACCCATAATACATTTCATAGCCAATTAAAATTACAAAGTAAATAATTACATTACATCATCTTCCAATGTTGCATCATCCATAAAGTTACATCCTGAATCCCAAACATGTGGGATGAATACAATATACAAGTTATCAAAATACAATGAGATCAACTGTAATAAATCTTCAACTAGATAAGATTGAAGCCACGAACACTAATGGGGAACCCAACAGTGTGCGGAGCACGTTCCACCCGACCACCCCCGTGCTAAGAGGTGACAGAGAAGTAACTCCGACCAAGAATGACAACAAAAGGGTACAACCAAATAAAAAGTACCAAGATAATTCCATCACACAATACACCAATTAAAAAGAGCAACCAATAACATCAAATCACAATGTCCTAAAGATGCAAGATGATAAACCCAATATAAATGAGATCATACAGTACATGTTAAAGATGTAATACTTATAAATCAATTTAAATCAATTCAAACAACAATCTAAATCAATTCCCATACCCCACTTCTAGAGGAACACAATAAAACAACACATGGGCAACTAGGGGAGAGTGTCATCGCATAGTCCTACATGGGCTGTCCTGTGCTCTTCCTCCCAACTGGAGGTGCTAGTCCCATCTATGGCTGTCCTGTGCTCTTCCTCCCAACTGGAGGCGCCGGTCCATAGGGTGACTCATGCGGAGCCGTAGACCTCTCGTGAGGACGATGCCACGACCTTGCCAACCACGGCCTTCTCAGCCTCCCATTAGTCTGCAGAAGCACTAATGAAGACGAGGCATCCATTTTTAAAATCTTGCAATGATATTACTACCCAACCCAACCCTCCTAAGTTAATTATTAGGTTTTCACTTATTTACTAACTCACTCGTGGGTTATCCTGAGCTCTTCCCCTTAAACGGGGCGCCGGCCCCCACGAGGAGCCACTCTCCTTAGAGACCCATCAAAAACAAGGGGGGTTGTACCATGCCAAACATAATCATCAAAGTATGACAACAAAGTAATACGCGAGGCATAAACCATCTCGCAAGTAAAAATACCATAATAAAATCTCATAATTCGGTACACCCCATTAATAAAACATAACTCAACAGAACTTCAAGATAAAAAAATATAAATTCAACAAATCCAACTTCCTCTGGAAGACTAAAGAGTTACATAAAAGGGGTTCCCACATCAAGGAAATAGCAATGTCCCAAAACCCAACAATCCAACAAGATTAAATTTCAAAATTAAATAATCAAAAGTGATAACCTATTTAATTCCAAAGCAGATTACAAAATAATTTCCTTTCCTAAAATACAACCGTATTACAAACAGAATAAATAAATAAATAATGTTGTTTAATCAGCACTATCCTTTCAAAGTTGAAAATCCTATAAAACAGATTTATTTCTATTTCACTAATATTTTTATGGAAACAATTTTTGCTTTGTTATATTTTTTTCTAAAAAAACAAGAAACAGAATCTAACTATACAGATTTATTTTCTAGATAATAGCTGAGTTACAGAAAATAAAATATAAATCAAAACAGAATGTCTATTAAGCAGATTTAAACAGTATATATATTTTTTCTTCTAAATAACTATTGAATTAACAGAAAAATATCATTTAAATCAGAAACGAAACAGAACAAAATATATGCATACATGCCTTTGTTTACTATCAGCTATATATAACAGAATATACTCATCAAAATGAAATTTAATATATATATACTCTTCTTCTTCTTCTTTTTTTTTTAAACAGAAAACACAGAATAATTAAATTAACTAATAAATATATATATATATATATGCATATATATACATATATATATATATTTACAAAGATAAGTATCCGCACAAAAGAGATTAATATTTAAAAACCCGCGGAATAAATAAAAGTTTTAACAAATAAAATTCATATGGGAATTTTATTCCCAACGAGCACAGCCACGAAATAAATCCCCGCCGGCTGTGGACAATCCGCAGGCTGTCCCACGGACCGGTGGCGGGGTGGTGAGTACGGCCAAGGCCGACCCCCACACACAGCCACTAACAATAAATATAAAACTTAAACAAAATTTGAATGTTATTTACAATGTTCGGCGGATTAAATTCTTGCCCAAAAATTTTATAAGTTCGAATATAGATATATACATATATATTTATATATATATATATATATATATATATATACCATATATATATATATATACATATATAAGAACATTTTTTAAAGAGAACAGGGAAAAGATACTACTGCATATTTATTGTGTCAAATTAAGAAAATAGAAGGACTGTTTTAATAAAATGCAGACACAGACTAAAATTTCACACCCAGAGGTTTACTGGAAATAAAAATTGTCCCTACCCATATGTATATTTTAATATATATATATATATATATATATATATATATATTTTAAAACAATTTGAGACAGCAACTACTGTTTGTTCCCAGATTACACAGAAACCCTTTTTAATCAACAACAATTCAGAAACCCCAAACAACGATTCAGAAACCCCAAAGAATTTCATTAAATAAATAACAATTCTACATTTTCTGAATTAAACATTCTTGAATTAACCATAACCCCAGAAGATTTTCTTTCTACAATTATTTAATTTTCATCCCTAAATATAAATTTCACACACAGAAAGGAATTCCTATTTAACAGAGAATAACAATTAACAAGAGTAGAACCTGGCGTCCTACGCTTGCAGCAAACTATAGAAGCCTTGGCCCCCTCTTGCTGCACTATTTCTTTGCTGCAAATCTTCCAGCAACATATCCAAATCTTCCTTCCTCTTCCCAATTTCTCCAAAACAGAAAAGTACTAAAGACAGCAGAAAATGATTGGAAATAGAATTTTCCCAGCATTCGAACCAAATCCCCTCAAACAAAGAGAAACTCTTAATAAATTTCATGCCCAGAAGTCCTTTCAATTCCTCTTCCCGTGAATACCAGAGGTCATAATTCAAAAATCAATTAATATTTTACCCTAATTTCATTTTGATGCTTTTCCCAAATAACATTTTCATTTTCATGCATTTAATTAAAACTAAATAAATTCTAAATTTATAACATAAACTTTTATTTAAACAAATGTATAAATATGCCTCATCTCCACAATTCTTCATTAAATTTAAAATCAACCATTGAGAGATTCCAAATAAATGCAATGCTTTTATTATTTCTAATATTTATTCATTGCCATATTTAATTATTATTTTATGTTTTTATTTTACCAATTACTTAATTATTTAAATTACCACATAAGACCATTCACTACTTTAGATAAATCATATAATCATACAAAGACCAATGTAACCACTCAAACGAATGAGACTACTATGCATAAGCCATAAAGATACAAAAATGTTGTCAACTTGGTACGGAGCTACTTTTCATGTCACCTCAAATAATTCAACTTCCTGTCGTTGGGTTGGTTCAATGCTCGCCCAGACCTACCGAAATAGGTGGAATCGAGTCTTATTCCTGCAAAGCCTGCATCCACAAAGTGATATACAATATACATAAAATCAAAGCATTGTGAGGAGGATTCACAACGTAGCAGGGCGCTCGCGAACGAGTGATGCTACATGTCCCCTCACCAAAACATATCATCATAAAATTTTACACCACATCATAAATTACTATTCTATAGTCTATTGCATTCCAAATAACTCCATCAAATGATCATAATAGAATGTCATCACAATATCCATGGCATCATAAGAGCATAGTAATAGTCTAAGCTACCACACATAATAGCAACAGTATCAACCACAAATCACAATATGCTAAACAGAAACCATAGTGAATGTCAAAAATCAAATAGTAGCATGAGGGGTATTACAATTTTTGTTTCATCAATTTTGGGTAAAAAAAAGTCGTTAGCCACATGGGCCATCATATCACTTATATATCACCACTTTTTGGCCCATCACGATCCTACACATACCCATGAATAAGTATGTCACATGCGAGGCAACTTAAGGCATGCCATCCAAATTCCAAGCTTGCTCTTATATATACATGAAGGGAAATCAACTAGCCAAAAGAGACAACGACAAGTGACATACGGGGATAAGGCTTACTAACCCCCTTGCCCCCACTTTCTGTAGGACAAGGATGAAACCAGAGTGGATGATGATATGTTGCTCCTTACAAAAAGGGAATAACTTGTGATCAATAATGATCCTACAACCATTGCATGGCAATGAGCAAAAAATAAGGTTATTAATTATGATGAGTAAACAATTTATCAACTTCATACATATTTAATGATATATCTATCAGTTTTAGATGCATCAAAGTTGTCTTGGAAGAATCTTTTGTGATAGTGTTGACATTGAATAAAGGCTTTTATTTTAAGGGACAATAACCAAGATCATTAGTCATTTCTTGCATTTTAGGATTTATAAGGACATGGATACCTTGTTCTATACAATCACATCCTTTCCCAAGTTGCTTCATAAGTTCAAAACCTCTTCCATAAAGCCTTTTCACTTTTTTTGGATTTAGTGGTTATTCAACCTCATCAAATTTTGTCGTGTATGTTGTCATTTCTTCTAAAGTGGTTGAAGCGGATGATTTTAAATTTTTTATTTCCATTACAGGTTTCTCTTTTCCCTTTTTAGACTCTTTTTTATCATGGGTATGTGCAGGATCATGATGGGCCAAAAAGTGGCAATATGATAGGTATGTGTAGGGTATGTGGCTAATGACTTTTTTTTTACCCAAAAGATGAAGCGAAAAGGGTTTTTAAAGGAGATTCTCAGCTTTCCACCAATATAAATTATGCTTTACTTTTAATTTAATAAATAATTATTATTCACTTTCTATTTGAATTATGACTGAAGTCTTGATTGATAGGCTAATTGAAAAAAATCTATAACATTCAAATGGTATCACATTTTTTGAATCTGAAACATGCATCACATTCTACTTTTCATACTATAGAATTAAAAAAAATTGAATTTCATGAAGTTTTGACCAAGTTAAGTGGTCATACATATGAGTTTTTATATTTTTTAAAAGTTGTAATAACAATTCATAATTAATTATTTACTTGGAAAAAATTACAAAAAAGTGTGTCACATCGGACATAAGTCCTCTACTTATATCTAAAATCTTATAAAAAAATATATCATTTTATCGTGGTTAGGGTGGTCAAATAGACACCTACTTATTTTTTCCTTGAAATTTAAGTACTACTCCATTGAAATTTTAAATTTTCACCAAATAGATTTTTTTTAAAATAAACCTAGTAGTTTAGAAACTACATTCAATTTTCTACAGATTCTATTCTTACATATTTTTGAAATAATCTAGATAACTTATTCAAATTTTATGTCAAGTTTCCTAACTTTGATTTTTCTAAATTCTTTGCCACTTCAAGGCTTGTTTTTTCCATGATGATCCTACACACACCCTGATCTTGTATTCTCCCATGAATATAGGTATGAAATCAAAGGTTTCTGAAGCATCTTCCAATAACTTTGTGGCTACTTCAACTATTTATTTATTTTTCTGTCTCTTGTACAGGTTTGAAATGTGTGGTTGGTGTTAAGGGATATCTAATGTGCATAATATCAAAAGCCTTATCCATAGTCTCAAGATCTCTTAGTGAAGAAGAGTTTAATTTCACTTCATCATCTTCATCTCAAGAATCCATATTACTATTGTTTGAAATAATTTTTTCAATGTTGTTTACTTGGACCATGGTACCTTCCCTAGTAGGAGAGTTTTTAGGAGATCAAAAAACTAGATGTTCATGACATTCAAAGGTGTGCTCTTCTAAAATGATGTCATCATAATTAAGGAGGTTAATAATGGTTGGATCTTTTTGGGTGGCAATAATGTCATTTTCTTGTTCAATAATGTTTTCATCATGATACTCACTAATTGGATCTTGTAACACCATAATATCTTCTTCACCAATAGCACAAATATTAGGAAATGGGAAAATTTGATTGTTATACATAATTTAATCCATTTTCTTTAAGGTATAATTCTCTCATGCCATAACATCTACCCTAGTAGGAGAGCTTTTAGGAAAGTGACAAAGAATAGGTTCATCACATTTCATGGTTAGATTTTGTAAAATAACTTCATCACACATAGGAGAGGCATCAAGAGAAGGATAACTATGAGTTTCATGTTTACAATTGATTGAACTTTTTTTTTCAAATTGTTCTTACCAAATTATAGGGGCATCAAGAAAGGGAGGGATAATATTCTCATGAGTCTCAATAAGGATATATTCTAGCAGTAAACTATCTTCTTCTTGTCTAGAAGAGATATTAAGAGAATGAAACATTTGATTGTCATGATTATCTACATTTAGGTCCCCATGTCCTATAATTTCTTTCCATGTAGGAGAGGTAGGATTGTTATAAATCTCAATTATTGGATCTCTTAATATCAACATATCCTACAAAAAAATGTGTTTGTCATGATAATTGACGATTGTATCCGTATTCACTAAAGCATTCTCACAAGTAGGGGGTGTTGGGAGATGAATGGAGACTAGGTAAAGTAGTGGTTGTGATCTTAGCTTCAAGTTTCATAATATCTTTCCAAGGGGGAAGACAAAAAATACTTTCATGATTCTCAATGATTTTATCTCCTATCACCAAGATACCTTTATCACTAACAATAGAGGTATTGGGAGAAGAACAATTATGATTATCATGATTGACAATGCTTCCATTCTCTTGTATCAAACCTTTAGTGGATGATCTAGGAGAGATGAAATCATCAAGGCCTTCATCTAACATGTCAAAGTCATCACTACTAAAGGGTTTGAATGATATGCTTTCTCTAAGGTTAACCATTTTTTTTGTTTCTTTTGATGTTTTTTTTTTTTTTTCATTTCTTAATGAATTCCAAATGTAATCTGATCTAATTGAACTATGAGTTAATGTTGAGAATGAAAAATGCAAGAACATAATTCTATCCACAATTGCAATGAATGTAAATTATGCTAATTCTAATGATTTGAATGTAACATAAAGCATTCAAACTGAAATAGAAAGGTTTTAACAACAAACACAAGCTCAAAAATAGGGAATTTAACTGTATAAAATGCAGTTCAAAATTTACACTAGGACTGATTCACCCAAGGTGGCGAATGAGTCCCAATAGGATTTTTTTTTAGAATTTTCAAAAAAATTCAATTGAATTTTATGATTTTTAATGTTTGATGATCTGTATCTGAGATGCAAATGCAAATTTTGAATGATTTTCAGTAAAATGAGATCCAAAAATGGAAGCTATACGAGATTTCACTAATGCAAAATTTAAAACCCTAGAATTCAATTTAACTAATGCAATGTTAATGAAAGAAAAATATAGGATGATAATGCACTCCAAATTAGAATTATAATGCTCTAAAGTGAGGCTCACCAAAATGAAAGGTGAAAAATTGTTTTGCTTCCCTTCTAGGGTTTAGGACCTAAAAGGGCAATTTTCATTTTCACTTAAGAACAAAGCCTTGAGATCTCAATGCAAAAGAGAAAGAGATCTTGAAAGAGGGTTGTTCTATGGGATGAATATCTTCTAATGAGGGGTTCACCACCATGTTTAAACTTGGAAAAGAAAATGAAATGCAAGATGCAATACCAAACCCTAATTGAATGCAAACTAACACTAAATGACCTAGAAAATTGAATGAAATGTAACAAAAAACTTAAGACAAGAAGGTGTGCACCTGGGAAACTGGAGATGGCTGAATGGAGGTCTGAATCACTAGAAATTATTCTTTTACTACTGACTAGGACTCATTTGCCGAGCTAGGTAAACTAGTCCTATTTCTGGGAAATGATGTAGGAACAAGTTTTTGTGAAAAGGGTATCTAAATTTGAAAAGTCCTAAAAATTTGAATAGAATTGGGACTCATTCGCTAGAAGTAACCTATCAGTCCAGTTGGGCTTTTCTACAACTTCAAAAGTTGATCGTATTCTTCTCTATCTACTTTGTGCTTCTTGAGTGATTTTTGGATCTGAATCGCCAATTTGCAACCTATAGGTCTTCTCCAAAGTTCTCTAAGGCTTGAAGACAACTTCGACAACTTTGAATGATTTTCAACTTCTCTCTAATCTTGCTCCTTTGGAAATCTTTAACCTAGACCTGAAAATCACACACAAAGGACATGTAAGAATATTGGGGGGTTAGTCAATAGGGTTTTTCCTTGATCAATCCCCTTTTAGGTAATTAAACCAAATAGTGAAACAATGAAACAATGATTTAAAACATGAAACATAGGATATGAAACATTAATAATGATACCTTGAATGATGTCTTGTAAATTTGCAACTCAACATGAAACGACTATGAAGGATGTAGATCTTGATCTTTGACAATAGGTGTAGAATAATGCTTGATCTTAGATTTTCAATGCTACATTAAACACTAGCTCAATAGCATGCTTGATGCTTGACATGTGTGAAATGTTGATCAACCTTCAATTCTTGCAACAATTGATGAATGATTTTTCCCTTAAAGGCTTTAGAAATGATCTTGAATGCTTTCTTGATGCTCAGATTGTGAAATCTTGAAAAGCTTAAATCTTGCTTACTTGAGTTGATGTCATGTAATCTTGATGAAATAATGATTTGAAGGATTTTCTATATAGGAAATGCACTCAAATGACCATTAATTTGATCCCAAAGGATGACACAGAAGAAATTTGAACTTACAACCTAGTTTTTCCCACTCAAACATCAAAAAGGGAAAATGGGACTCATTCGCCAAGTTGGGCGAATGAGTCCCACTTGGATGGGAATCATTCACCCAGCATGGCGAATGGGTCCCACAGGGGCTATTCTACTTGCTTAAATATTAGGGAATGTGTAAATTAAGTTTATATATTGATATTGTCAACTTTTTATTAAAATATGCCTTGGGATACATAATATGGGGTCATAAGGGCCTATTAATGATGATATAAAGCTTATAAATGCAAGGGAGCCCAAAATTCAATGTGAAAATGTAAATAAATACATTTTATAACATTAAATTAAGGAAAAATTAGGTGTATTTAGCTAAAAAGGGCCCCAAAACCAATGTGAGTATGCATAACACATTACAACACTAAATTTGGTAGATTTGATTTACAAGCATCCTTAATTTAATGTGAAGGTGTAAATAAATTCAATTTACAACATTAAATTAAGGTAGAGTTAAATTAATTTAGCTTAAAAAGGGCCCAAGACCTAATGTGGATGTGTAAAACACCTCACAACACTAGATAAAGGGGACATCAAGTCCAATTTATCATTAATTATTCATAGATTAAGTGTGAGAGGATGAATTTGCTTAAAACTCACACTAAAGTAGACATTCAAGAGGGGTCCAAGCATACAAATGCGGATGACAAAGGATTAAAAATATTGAAGGAGGTGGCCAAGCCCCTAGGATTAAAGATCCTACATTAAACCAACATAAGCATGAAAGGATACATAAAAGGTGTATAATATCTAGGAAAACAAGATACACGAATATGTAATGTCAATAACTAAAAGAAAGAAAAATGAGTAAAAATAAAAAATGAGGTGGATCAAGCTTCGACAAAGGTACGCTCACTCTGGGGCCACAGAACATCAAATCATCCGTGGGGTGAGTTGTCCCAAAGAAGTGGTTTTGTGAGAAATTCATGCTAGTGTGTCGGATTCCCACTGTATAATGAGAAATTAAGGTTAGTGTGTCAGATTCCCATCATACTAACCATACCAAAATTATCCTTATTTTAACTTTGATAAGGTACCACAATGTAATGCTTTTTGTAAATGCTTGTCATGTAAAAGGTTTGTTAAATTGGATTTTTCTTTGTTCATGTAATGGTATTCCTCTTACAGAGCATTATTCCTAGTGTCTACATGAGAAGACAAGTTAGAAGTGTCACATCCTTGCCCATGGGATGCCTCGTTCACATCATGCCATTTCAGTAGATCGTATAGTCTTGGATGGCATCAAACCCAATGACACCACCAAGAAGAGGACACATCACATGAAAAAAAACAAATCATGCCATGAAATTTTTCCAAAATATGTCATCATTGAATGTGCCCACTTTAAAGCGGTTGGTACACCATCACTATGAGCAATTGCTTTAAAGTAGCCAATGAAAGAAGACATGAGAGTCATATTCGAAAGCCATATGTTAGGTCATATGTTTCTAAATTGAACAACATTATGAATAAGTATGCACATGTGTTGCAACTTAAGGCATGTCATCCACATCCCAATCTTACTCTTCTATATACATGAAAGGTAGTCAACTAGTCAAAAGAGACAATGCCAAGTGACATATGGGGATAAGGCTTCCTAACCCCCTTGGCCCCACTTATTCTAGGACAAGAGTGAGCTCAAAGTGGATGATGATATGTTTCTCCTTGAAAAAAGGGAATAACTTGCGATGAATGTAAAACATGCAATAGTGAGTATGCTATGATCCTACAACCATTGCATGGCAAGGAGCAACAACTAAGGTTATTTATTATGATGAGTAAACAAGTTGTCAACTTGATATATATTTAATGATATATCTATCAATTTCAAATGCATCAAAGTTAAAGTTGTCTTGGAAGAATCTTTTGTGATAGTGTTGACATTGAATGAAGGATTTTGTTTTGAGGGACAATAACCAAGATCATTAGTCATTTCTTGTGTTTTAGGATTTATAAGGACACGGATACCTTGCTCTATAGCATCACATCCTTTCCCAAATTGCTTCATAAGTTCAAAACCTCTTCCATAAAGCCTTTTCACTTCTTTTGGATTCGGTGGTTGTTCAACCTCATCAAAGTTTTTCGTGTATGTTATCATTTCTTCTAAAGTGATTGAAGCAGATGCTTTTGAATTTTTTATTTCCATTACCAATTTCTCTTTTCCCTTTTTAGAGTCCTTTTATAATCTTGAATTCTCCTATGAATATAGGTATGAAATCAAAAAAAATTGAACCATCCTCCAATAAATTTGTGGTTGGTTCAACTTGTTTTTGTTTTTCTATCTCTTGTATGGGTTCGACATGTGTGATTGGTGTTAAGGGGTATACAATATGCATAATATCAAAATCCTTATCCATAGTTTCATGATCTCTTAGTGAAGAGGAGTCTAACTTCACTTCATCATCTTCATCTAAGGAAGCCATATTACTATTGTTTGAAGGAAGTTTGTCAATGTTGTTGTTTGCTTGCACCATGGTACCTTCCCTAGTAGAAGATTTTTTAGGAGATCAAAAGACTAGATGTTCATGACATTTAAAGGTGGGTTCTTCTAAAATAACTTCATCACAATTAAGGAGGTTACTAATGGTTGGATCTTTTTTGTCGAAATAATGGCATTTTCTTGTTCAATAATGTTTTCCGCATTATTCTGATCGATTAGATCTTATAACACCATAATATCTTCTTCACCAATAGGACATATATTAGGAGATGGGAAAATTTGATCGCTATCCATAATTTCATATGTTTTCTCTAAGGCATCATTCTCTTGTGCCGTATTATCTACCCTAGTAGGAGATCTTTTAGGAAAGTGACAAACAATAGGTTCATCACATTTCATGGTTATATTTTGTAAAGTAGCTTCATCTCACATAGGAGAGGCATCAAGAGAAGAATAACTATGAGTGTCATGTTTACAATTGATTGAAATTTTTTGTTCAAATTGGTCTTCCCAAAAGGTAGGGGCATCAGGAAAGGAAGGGATAAGATTCTCATGAGTCTCAATAAGGATATCTTCTAACACTAAACTATCTTCTTCATGTATAGAAGAGATATTAGGAGAAGGAAATGTTTGATTGTCATGATTATCTATATTTAGGTCCCCATGTCCTATAATTTCTTCCCAAGTGGGAGAGGTAGGACTATCATAACTCTCAATTATTGGATCTCCTAATATCAACATATGCTCCACACAAATGTGTTTGTCATGACCATTGATGATTGTATCCTTATTACTAAAGTGTTCTCACAAGTAGGGGAGGTGTTGGGAGATGAATGGAGACTAGGTAAAGTAGTGGCCATGATCTTAGCTTCGTGTGTCATAATATCTTTCCAAGGGGGAAGAAAATCAAGAATTTTATGATTCTCAATGATTTTATCTCCTATCACAAAGATACCTTCGTCACTAATAAGAGAGGTATCGAGAGAAGAATAATTATGATTATCATGATTGCCAATGCTTGCATCCTCTTGTATCAAACCTTTCGTGGATGATCTAGGAGAGATGAAGTCATTAAGAACTTCATCTAGTATGTCAAATTCATCACTACTAAAGTGTTTAAATGATATGACTTCTCTAAGGTTAAGATTTTTTTTTGTTTCTTTTGATATTTTTATGTTTTTTTCGTTTTCTAATGAATTCCAAATGTAATATGATCTAATTGAACTATGAATTAATGTTGGGAATGAAAAATTAAAGAACCTAATTCTATCCACAATTGTAATGAATGTAAATTATGCTACTTATAATGATTTGAATGTAATAGAAAGTATGCAAATTGAAATAGAAAGGTTTTAACAACAAACGTAAGCTCAAAAATTGGGAATTTAACTCTATAAAATGCAGCTGAAAATTTTCACTAGGACTTATTTGCCCAAGGTGGTGAATGAGTCCCAATAGGAATTTTGTTTTAGAACTTAAAAAAAAATCAATTGAATTTTGTTCTTTTTATGTTTTAAGATCTGTATCTGAGATGCAAATGAAAATTTTAAATGATTTTCCATAAAATGAGATTCAAAAATGTAAGCTATATGAGCTTTCACCATTGTAAAATTTCAAACCCTAGAATGCAATTTAACTAATGAAAATCCTAATGCAATGTTAATGCAAGAAAAATATAGGATAATAATACACTCCAAACTAGAATTATAATGCTCTAATGTCAGGTTAACCAAAATGAAAGGTGGAAAATTGTTTTGCTTCCCTTCTAGGGGTTATGACCTAAAAGGGAAATTTTCACTTTCACTCCAGAACAAACCCTTGAGATCTCAATGAAAAAGAGAAAGAGATCTTGCAAGAGGGTTGTTCTAGGGGCTGAATATAATCTAATGACAAGTTCACCACCAATTTTTAAACTTGGAAAAGAAAATGAAATGCAAGATGCAATACCAAACCCTAATTGAATGCAAACTAACACTAAATCACCTAGAAAAGTGAATGAAATATAATAGAAATCTAAAGAGAGGAAGGTGTGCACCTGGGAAACTGGAGATGGCTGAATGGAGGTCTGAATCACTAGAAATTCTAGTTTTACTACTGATTGGGACTCATTTTCCAGGCTAGGTAAACCAATCGTATTTCTGGGAAACTATGCAAGAACAGGTTTCCGCCAAAAGGGTATCTAGATTTACAAAGTCTTGAAAATTGAATAGAATTGAGACTCATTTGCTAGAATTGGTGAATCAGTCTAGTTGGTATTTTCTACAACTTCAAAATCTAATCCTACTATTTTTTATTTGATCTATCCTTCCCGAGTGATTTCTGGATCTGAATCCCAGCTTTGCAACCTGTACGTCTTCTTTTGCAACCTTTAGGTCTTCTCCAATGTTCTCCAAGGTTTTTGTCAACTTTTCCAACTTTTAAGGATTTGCAAATTTTCTCCAATCTCTCTCCTTGGGAAATCTGCAACCTAGACCTACAAATCACACACAAAGGAGAGGGAAGAATGTTGTGGGGTTAGTGAATAGGGGTTTTCTTTGGTCAAACCCCTTTTAGGTAATTAAACCAAATAGTGAAACAATGAGACAAGGATATGAAACATGAAACATGAATAATGATACCTTGAATGATGTCTTGTAAATCTACAACTCAACATGAAATTTCTATGAAGGACGTAGATCTTGATCTTTGACAATAGGTGTAGCACAATTTTTGATCTTGGATCTTCAATGCTACATCACAAGACTAGCTCAATAACATGCTAAATTCTTGACATGATGATGGATCTTGAATTGTTGCAATAATTAATGAATAATTCTACCCTTGAAGGCTTTAGAAATGATCTTGAATGCTTTCTTGACGCTCTTGTGAAATCTTGAAATTCCTAACTCTTGCTTTCTTGACTTGATATCATGTAGGCTTGATGAAATAATGATTTGAAAGCTAGTTTATATATGAAACACACTGAAATGACCATTAATTTGATCCCAAAGGCCTACATAGAAGAAATTTGAACTTAAAACCTAGTTTTTCCCACTCAAACTTCAAAAATAGGCCAAATGGGATTCATTCGCCAAGTTGGGTGTGTTATAATATTAATCTTTACTTGGTAAAGGTTATTATTTAATTGTGAATATTTATTTGTAGCCACCTCCTTAAGAGGCTTCTGACAACTTGCACACATAGATTAATGGTGGCATTCATTGAGTTAGGAGTTACTTTCTAATTCTAACTCCTCTTCTCACCTCTATATATTGAGGTGCCTCTCCTCTCATTCTTCATTCAAGCAAGCAAGCTTAAGGCTTAAGGCTCTCTCTCTCTCTCTATATATATATATATATCATTCTTAGGAATTTTTCCTTCATTCATAATATTGGGGTTATTTCTCTTTTTTTCCCCTTATCAAATTCTTGTGTCTCTTTTTCATTTGGTGGTGCCTGGTTTGCCTACTCTCTCTTTGGTAATATTCCTCCTTCTAACAATGCTCATTGATTAGTTATTTCCTTTGCTCAAAATTTTATTTTTCCTTTCATGGTATCAGAGCTTTGGTATTACTATTCTTGTGAGCTACATTGTTGAAGGTTTACCAAGTTTTAAAGGCACACCATTGGAGGCACTCTAGAGAGGAGAAGATCCAAAATTTTAATCTTGCTTCTTGTCTAATAATATTTTTCTAACCCTTGTGCAAGTTCTTTTTATCTAAATATTTATTTTTTAAAAATTTGAAATCTATATAACTTGCATGCATGTTTAGATTTATGCAATTTTTTGAGAAACCCTCAAATGAAGAGTTATAGTTCAGTTTTTTTTTTTTAAATCTATTATTTCTTTAAAAAGTAAATTTTTTTAGAGCTCTAACCCTATTTTTTTTACAACTTGTAAATGTCAAATTACATTTATTCTTTTTAAAAGTTTTAAAAATTACTTTAATTTAGTGTTAGAAAAATCAAACTTTTTTAAAATTAGGGCTTCATCTAATAATTTTGTTTTAATAGATCTAAAATGATAACAATAAAAAAAATATTAATATAAAACCATTTATTTAAAAGGGGGCTTCTCTAGGGTATGTGCAAGATCATCATGGAAAAAACAAGGCCTTAAGTGGCAATTTTTTTTTAAAAACAGAGTTAGGAAACTTGACATAAAATTTTGAATAAGTTATCTATATTATTTCAAAAATATGTAAAAATAGAATCTATAGAAAATTGAATGTAGTTTCTAAAATACTAGGTTTATTTAAAAATGAAAAAATCTATTTGTTGAAAATTTGAAATTTCAATGCATTAGTACTTAAATTTAGGGAAAAAATAAGTAGGTGTTTGTATGACCACCCTAACCACAATAAAATGATAATTATTTTTTATAATATTTTAGATATAAGTATAGGACTCATGTCTGATGTGATGCATATTTTTTGTAATTTTTTTCCAAGCAAATAATTAATTATGAATTTTTTATTACAACTTTTAAAAAATATATAAACTCGTATGTCGACCACTTTATCTTGGTCAAAACTTCATGAAATTCAATTTTTCTTTTCTTAATCCTATAGTATAAGCATAGAATGTGACGCATGTTTAATTCAAAAAATGTGATACCGTTTGGAAGCTATAGATGTTTTTCAATTAGCCTATCAATCAAGACTTTAGTCATAATTCAAATAGAAAATGAATAATAATTATTTATTAAATTCAAAGAAGAGCATAATTTATATTGGTGGAAAGCTGAGAATCTCCTTTAAAAACCCTTTTTGTTTCATCAATTTTGGGTAAAAAAAATCGCTAGCCACATACCCTACACATACCCATCATATTACCACTTTTTGACCCATCATGATCCTGCACATACCCTCTAGCTAAAATAAGCTTCAGCTTTGCATGTCTATTTTTTTAATTATTTATATTTATATATATATATATATATATATATATTCAAAGTTGTGCTCAGTGCTTGATTCATCTTGCCTCTGTTATCCTCTGCCTTATGCTCTGAATTTTTTTTCTCACGAAATTTCATTTATATTTTAAACTATTAAAAACCCCACCTAATATCTCTTTTAAAACATGTGTTTCAAATCTTTTATCCTGCCCATTTTAAAACCTAATTCAAAATTCAAAACATAAAAGGCCTTTTTTTTTAATAAGGCTCTTTATTTCAAAAAAGTTTAATCATAAAGTGTTTTTTTCAATTTCTAATTTTAATGAAATTTCTATTACTTTCTATTTAAAAGTTTTTTTTGGGTAAGAGCTTTTTAAAATTTAATCTTTTAATCTTTTTTCAACGTTTATTCTATTAATAATTTCTTTCGAATTTAATATTATAACTTTTCTTTAAATTCATATTATATATTTAATTAGTATTCTTAATTAATATTTCAATTAATCAAATAGTCTTATATATGATAATTATTATATAGTTTTTTCTTAAAGGAGGTTATTTTTTTAATGTAAAGGATTTTTTTAAGACCCTAAACTTACTCCTAAAGAGGGCTAATATTTTCTTGTTCGCTTAATTAGTGTTTTTCTTTTCTCAAGTTGTAAAGTATTTCTTGTATTTTTTCTTTTCTCTAGTTGTAAATTATTTCTAATAGTAAGTTAATTTTGTACTTAAATTTAGTTACAATGTCAAATTTAATTCCTGAAATTAAGTTGAATTCTCCTAACTATCATTCTTGGAAAACTCACATTTCCTTTATTTTTTTGTTTAAACATATTTTAGATGTTGCAATGGATTCCAAATCGGAACCAGATCTATCTTCATCTAAAGATGAACAAGAAAAATGGAGGCTCAAAAATGAGGAAGTCCTTGGCCTCATAGGTATTTCCATGTCACCTGAACTATATGTTCACATTGGGACATGCACAAAATCCTATGAATCATGGAAAAAACTCAAGACTATTTATGATAGCTCAAGGGAATTTAGAAAGATTCAACTTCAAGACCAACTTGAAGATCTAAGGTATTCTGATTTCAAATCTATGGATGATTTTCTATTAAAATTTGATGCTTTAAATAGTCAATTGCATGGTTTAGGATTAAAATTAGAAGATCTTAGATTAATTCATCTTATTCTTAAAAATTGTCTTCCTAGGAAATTTCAACAATTTATTACTAATATTCATTTTCAATTAGCTATTCCTTCTTTAGGTACTCAATAACTTATGATATTTTTCGCAATTTATTAAGAGAGGAAGAAGCTAAGTTAATTCAATTTGGAAATCTTAAGTCTAATGAACATTATTTTTTGTCTAATAATAAGAATTTTTTTAAGCCTTATTCTAAACAAAAATATTATAATAATAAACCTCATTATAATAATGGAAATTATTCTAGAAAGTATAACTCTTCTAAGAGCCCTCATTGCACTTATTGTAATAAGGATGGTCATTGGAAAAATACTTGTTTTAAGAAGAAAAATCAGAAAAAATCTATGAAGCAAAATAACCAACAACAAAATAAACCAAATGATCATAAGTTTCATAACAATGCAAATCAATCTAAACATGCTTTTACTTGTAGTTTTAATGTTTCTCAACTTCTTGAATGGGTTATTGATTCAAGTGAATCTCAACATGTTACTTCACATAAATAATTTTTTGAGTCTATGCAACCTAATATGTCTAATGTTCCTCTTCAACTTGCTAATAATCATACTTGTAAAGTAGAAGCTATTGGAGATGTGAATGTTCCTAATGGTAAATTGCATGATATTTTATATGTTCCTGAATTAAAGACTAATTTTCTTTTAGTTGCTAATCTTTGTCACTTGAATATAAAATAGAATTTTACAAAGATATGTGCTATGTTATTTCCAAAACAAAACAAGATCATTGCTAATGCTAAATTAGACAATGATAATTTATTCAAATTTTATGAGTTTTCTCAATCTAGATGCTCTTTAATATCTGCCATTGATTTTAATGTTTGACATGAAAGACTTGGTCATATAAATGCTAACAATATTGATTTAATGCACAAGCTTAATATGGTAGATGGATTTCCTAGTATTATTCCATCTAAAATTGTATGCACATGATGCATGAGTGGTAAGATGCATTGGGATCCCTTTCCACGTGGTCAATCATGGAGGGCAACTCATAAGTTGCACCTAGTTCATAGTGACCTTTTGGGACCCATGGAGAATAACTCCATCCAAGGATCAAGGTATGCACTTAATTTTGTTAATGATTATTCTAGAATAACTTGGATCTATTTTCTTCATAGTAAGGATCAAGTTCTTGATATATTTTCTGATTTTCATAAATTTGTTGAAAGGAAAACTAGTTTAAAACATAAAACTCTTAGAACTGATAATGGTAAAGAATATGTGAACAATTCTTTTAATATTTATTTACAATCATTTGGTATTAATCATGAGCTAACTATTCCCTATACACCTCAACAAAATGGTGTAGCAGAAAGGAAGCATAGAACCATTGTTGAAATGGCTAGATGTATGTTACATGCTAAAAATATGTCTTATAAATTTTGGGTTGAAGCTATGTTTTGTGATACTTACATTATTAATAGGAATCCTACTAAAGCTTTAAAGGATATAACTCCTGAATAAGCTTGGTTTGGTAGGAAGCCCAATCTTAAGCATTTAAGAATTTTTGGTTCAATTGCTTATGTTCACAACCTAAAAAAAATGGAAGCAAAAATTAGATCCTAAATCTTCTTATCATATCTTTGTTGGTTATGATGAACATTCTAAAGCTTATAGAGTGTATAATCCTCTTACTAACAAAGTTAAAGTTGCTAGAGATGCATGCATTGCTGAAAATGGTGTTCATGATTGTTCTAAAGTGCATGATATTGAATCTTCTCCAAATAAAGTTATTGTTGTGGAGGATAATCGTCAAGTTAAATATTCTCTTAACCCTCCTAATTCATCTGTTACTCATAGTGATAGTGATGATGAAAATGTTAAAATTTCTCCTCATGATTCTTCTTCTAGTGATGATACTTCTACATCTAAAACAAAGCCTAAATGGTTTACTAAACTTATGCAAGAAAGTGAAGATATTTTAGCTAGAATGAATCAATCTAGAAAGGAAAATTATTGTAATTATGCTTTGATGTCTAATGTTATGCATTCAAATGATCCTAAAAATTATGAACAAGCTAAAGATCAACCTCATTGGAAAAAGGCTATGCAAGAAGAATATGATACTTTAATTTCTAATAAAACGTGGGATTTAGTTCCCTTACCTCTTGAGGTAAGAATCTTGTTTCATGCAAATGGTTGTATAAAACTATGATTAATGCAAATAATGAAGTTAGCAAGTTTAAAGCTAGATTAGTTTCTAGGGGCTTCTCTCAAATTGAAGGTTTAGATTATAATGAAACATTTTCTCCAGTAGCTAAGATGCCAACTATTAAATTAGTTCTTGCTTTAGCTTCTCATATATATTGGCCTATTCATCAAATGGATGTTAAAAGTGCATTTTTAAATGGTGATTTACATGAAGAAATTTATATGTCTCAACCTTTGGGTTTCATTAAGGAAGGTAATGAAAATATTTTTTGCAAATTAAAGAAATCAATTTATGGTTTAAAAAAATCTCCTAGAGAATGGTATTCTAAGATTACTGCTTTCTTTTTATCTCAAGGTTTCATTGGGAGTAAAAATTATCCAAATTTATATATTAAGAATAGTGAAAATGATATTGTGATTATTATCTTATATGTTGGTGATTTAATTATCACTTCTAGTTCTAAAAATTTGATTAGTGATGTCAAGTCTCAACTCAATCAACAATTTCAAATGACTAATTTAGGCCTATTACATTATTTTTTGGGTATGCAAATTTTGCAAACACCTAAAGGTATTTTTCTTTCTCAACAAAAATATGCTCAAGATCTCTTGATAGATTTAAAATGAATGATGAAAAGTGTGTTTCTACTCCTTGTGAATTAGGAACTAAATTAATGGTTGATATATAAACTCCTTTTGTTGATCCTACTTTGTATAGGCAATCATTTGGTAGTTTGAATTATTTAACTCTTACTAGACCTAATATTTCTTTTAGTGTTGGTTTATTTTCTAGATTTATGTTTAAACCACAATAAACTTATTTTAAATTTTCAAAAAGAATTTTAAGATATGTTAAAGGTACTCTTAATCTTGGTATTTTTTATGATGCAAATTGTGATTTTTTTATAAAGGGTTATATTGATTCAGATTTAGGAGGTGATCCCAATGATGGGAGATCCACTTGTCATTATTGTTTCTTTGTTGGATCAAGTGCAATCTCTTGGAATAGTAAGAAACAAACAATCTAATTCTCTTTGTTCTATAGAAGATAAATATAAAGGTTGTAGAAATGCATCCAAAGAAGCATTATGGTTAAGAATATTACTTGAAGAATTGGGTCTACCTCAAATGGATCATATTCCTTTATATTGTGATAATCAAAGTGTTATTTCTTTAGCAAAGAATCCAATTTTTCATGCAAGGACCAAGCACATTGCTCTTCAACATCACTTCATTAGAGATAAAATTGAACACAAGAAAATTTATCTTTTGTATTGTAAACATGAAGATCAAGTGGTAGATATTCTCACCAAAGCTCTTGGTAAAGATAAATTTCTCTTTCATTGTAAAAATCTAGGATTACGACCCATTGAAGGGTTTGATGTAAAATACCTAAGTAAAGCTTAATGGGGGGTGTTAGAATATTAATCTTGGTAAAGGTCATTTTTTAATTGTAATTATTTATGTGTAGCTACCTCCTTAAGAGGCTTTTGAAAAAATTGCACACACATAGATGAATGGTGGCATTCATTGAGTTGGGAGTTACTTTCTAATTCTAACTCCTCTTCTCACCTCTATATATTCAAGTGCCTCTTCTCTCATTCTTCATTAAAGCAAGCAAGCTTAAGGATTAAGTGCTCTCTCTCTCTCTCTCTCTCTCTCTCTCTCTCTCTCTCTCTCTCTCTCTCTCTCTCTCTCTCTCTCTCTCTCTCTCTCTCTCTCTCTCTCTCTCTCTCTCTCTCTCTCTTTGTATCATTCTTAGGCATTTTTCCTCCATTTATAATATTGGGGCCCTTTTTCTTTTCTTTTCCCCTTATCAAATTCTTGTGTCTCTTTTGTATCTTTTGGTGCTTGGTTTTGCTACTCTCTTTGGTAATATTTTCCTTCAAACACTGCTCATTAATTAATTATTTCATTTGCTTAGTTTATTTTTCCTTTCAGGGTGAATGAGTCCCACCTAGATGTGACTCACTCGCCCAAAGTGGTGAATGGGTCCCACAGGGGCTATTCTTCTTGCTAAAATGTTGGGGAATGTGTATATTAAGTTTATATGTTTATATTGTCAGGTTTTTTATTAAAATATACCTTGGGATGCATAATATGGGATCATAGGGGCCTATTAATGATGATATAAAGGTTATAAATGCAAGAGATCCCAAAATTCAATGTGGAAGTGTAAATAAATACATTTTCAATTAAGGAAAAATTAGTTGTATTTAGCTAAAAAGGGCTCCAAATCCAATGTGAATGTGTAGAACATGTTACAACACTAGATTAGGTCCATTTGATTTAAAATCCTCCTAAATATAATGTGAAGGTGTAAATAAATACACTTTACAACATTAAATTAAGGAAGAGTTAAGTTAATTTAGCTTAAAAAGTGACCAAGACCTAATGTGGATGTGTAAAACACTTCACAACACTAGATCAAGGTGACATCGAGTCCAAATTATCATTAATTATTCCTAGATTAACTTTGAAAATTTAAGCAACAACATTTTTTGACAGTACATTTAGCCCCCACTTTAGTGAGAGGATGAACTTGCTTCAAAATCACCCTAAAGTAGACATTCAAGAGCGGCCAAGCATACCAATACGGACAACAAAGGATGAAAAAGATCAAAGGAGGTGGTCAAGTCCTGAGGATCCAAGATCCTACGTCAAACCAATATATAACCACAAAAGGACACACCTAAGGTGTATAATATGCAACAAAAAAAGATACACGGACATGCAATGTTAATATTTAAAAGAAATAAAAATGAGTAAAAATAAAAATGAGGTGGATCAAGCTTCGATAAAGATACGCTCACTATGGGGCGATAGAACATCATATTTTCCATAGGGTGAGTTGTCCCAAACAAGTGGTTTAGTGAGATATTCATGCCAGTGTGTCAGCTTCCCATAGTATAATGAGAAAAAGTTATGCCAGTGTGCCAAATTCACATCATACTAACCATACCAAAATTATCCTCATGATAACTTTGATAAGGTACCACAATGTAATACTTTTTGTAAATTATTTTGTCATGTAAATTTTTTTCTAAATGGGATTTTTCTTTGTTCGTGTAACATTTGGTCTTCCTCTTACAGAGCATTGTGCCTAATGTCTCCAAGAGAGGACAAGTCAAAAGTGTCAGATCATTGCTGATGGAATGCCTCCTTCACATCATGCCATGTTAATAGATAGTACACTCTTGGATGACATCAAACCAAATGAAACCACCAAAAAGAGGACACATGACAAGAAAAAATAAAAAATCATGTCATGAATTTTTTCCAAAAGATGTCATCGATGAATACCCCCACTTCAAAGTGGTTGCTACACTGTCACTATGAGCAATTTCTTTAAAGTATCCAATGAAAGAAGAGATAAAAACCAACTTGGAAAGCCCTATGCCAAGTCATATGTTTCTAAATTGAACTACACCATGAATAAGTATGTCACATGTGAGGTAACTCAAGGCATGTCGTCCACATCCCAAGCTTGCTCTTATATATACATGAAAGGTAGTCAACTAGCCAAAAGAGACAACAAAAAGTGGCATATGAGGATAAGGCTTCCTAACCCCCTTTCCCTCACTTAGTGCAACACAAGGGTGAGCCCAAAGTGTATGATGATATCCTGCTTGTTGTAAAAAATGAAAAACTTACAATGAATGTAAAACATACAATAGTGAGTATTCTATGATCTTACAACTATTTCATGGCAAGGAGCAGAATCTAAGGTTATTTATTATGATGAGTAAAAAAGGTGTCAACTTGATACATATTTAATGATATAGCTATTAGTTTCGGATGCATCAAAGTTAAAGTTGTCTTGGAAGAATCTTTTGTGATTTTGTTGACATTGAATGAAGGCTTTTGCTTTGAGGGACAATAACAAAGATCATTAGTCATTCCTTATGTTTTATGCTTTATAGGGAGATGGATACCTTTTTCTATAGCATCACATCCTTTCCCAAGTTTCTTCATAAGTTAAAAACCTCTTCCATAAATATTTTTCACTTCTTTTGGATTTGGTGGTTGTTCAACCTCATCAAAGTTTGTCTTGTATGTTGTCGTTTCTTCTAAACTTGTTGAAGCGGATGCTTTTGAATTTTGTATTGCCATTACTAGTTTCTATTTTCTCTTTTTAGACTCTTTTTTTTATGATCTTGTATCTCCATGGATGAATATAGGTATGAAATCAAAGGTTTCTGAAGCATCTTCCAATAAATTTATGGTTGCTTCAAGCTATTTTTGTTTTTATCTCTTGTATGGGTTCGACATGTATGGTTGGTGTTAAGGGATATCTAATGTGCATAATATCAAAATCCTTATCTGTAGTTTCATGATCTCTTAGTGAAGAGGAGTCTTATTTCACTTCATCATCTTCATCTAAGGAAGCCATATTACTATTTTTTGAAAGAATTTTGTCAATGTATTTGTTTTCTTGCACCATGGTAGCTTCCATAGTAGGATATTTTTTAGGAGAGCGAAAAACTAGATGTTCATAACATTCAAAGGTGGGTTCTTCTAAAATAATAATCACAATTAAGGAGGTTATTAATGGTTGGATCTTTTTGTGTGTCAATGATTGAATTTTCTTGTTCAATAATTTTTTCCTCATGATTCTCATCAATTGGATCTTGTAACACCATAATATCTTCTTCACCAATAGGAGAGATATTAGGAGGGGGAAATTTGATTGTTGTCCATAATTTGAGCCTTTTTCTCTAAGGTCTCATTCTCTTCTACCATAATATCTACCCTAGTAGGAGAGCTTTTAGGAAATTGACAAACAATAGGTTCATCACATTTCATGGTTAGATTTTGTAAAGTAGATTCATTGCAGACAGGAGAGGCATCAAGAGAAGGATAATTATGAGTTTCATGTTTACCAATGATTGGACTTTTTTGTTCACATAGGTCTTCCAAACTAGTAGGGGCATCATGAAAGGGAGGGATAAGATTCTCACGAGTCAATAAGGATATCTTCTAACACAAAACTATCTTCTTCATGTCTGGAAGAGATATCAGGAGAAGGAAACATTTGATTGTAATGATTGTCTACATTTAGGTCCCCATGTCCTATAATGTATTCCCAAGTAGGAGAGGTAGGATTGTCATAGCTATCAATTATTAGATCTCTTAATATCAACATTTCCTCCATAAAAATTTGTTTGTCATGATCATTGATGATTGAATCCTTTAAAACATAGAAAATAGAGGTCTCTCTTTTACTTCTAGGGTTTTGGACCTAAAAGGAGAGAGGTTATTTTTAGTCTTTCACTCAAGAACAAACCCTTGAGATTTTAGTGCAAAGGAGATTGAAATATGAAAAATGGAGAGTTATAGGGAAAAAGTAATAGCAAATGAGGGTTCACCACCAAGTGTAAACTTGGAAAAGACAAGGTGTTTGAAAGCATAGTGCAATATGCAAAATGGCCTAGAAAATTATTTAGAATTGTAAACAAAGCAAAACAAAAAGATATGAAATAGAAAGTATACACCTAGAAATGTATAGAAGACTAGAATAGCTCTAAAATTCTAGAAATTCTAACTTTTAAGCCTAGTGGGACTCATTTGCCATTCTGGGTGAATCAGTCGTGATTCTAGAAAACTCCAAGTGTTTGGATCTGAAACCATGATTTTCGGGACTATAAGTGACTTTTTTTGAATATTTTGACCTTTTCCAATAGGGAGAGGACTCCAACAAGTTTGAAACCTAATCTGAAATCACCTCCAAGCCTTCAAAGTACCTACATCTGCAATCATACAAAGAGATAGAAAATGTTGATTGTTAGGGAATAGGGCTTTGCCCCAATCAAACCCCTTTGAGGTAATTAAACCAAAATGATGAAACAAGATAATGAATCATGAATATGAAGTAATGAAATTAAAAACTTTCCATGATGTTGGATCTTGAATTGCTACAAGAATGGATGAAGAATCTACCCTTGAATGCCTTATAAATGATCTTGAATTCTATCTTGAAGACCTTATGAAGACTTGAAATGCCTAACTATTGCTTGCTTGACTTGAAAATATGAAAGAATGATCAAACAATAATTTGGAAGCTTGATTATATAGGAAATCCACTTACATGACCATCAATTGGATCCCCAAGGCTGAAATTGAAGAAACTTAAACTTAAAACCTAATTTTCCTGCTCAAAGCCTTAAAAATAGGCCAAATGGGACTCATTCACCCAAACTAGCAAATGGTTCCCACAGGGGCCATTTTACTAGTTGGATGTTGGGGAGTGGAGAATTTTAGTTTTTATGTTGATTTTGTGAGGTCTTTGATGAAAATATGCCTTGGGATGCACAATATGGTGTCATAGGGGCCTAATAATGATGATATAAAGGGTGATTAGGGCTAGGGACACAAATTTCAATGTGAAAGTGTGATTAAATACACTCTACAACATTAAAATGAGGTCCAATTTTCCTAGAAAGGCACAAGATACAATGTGAATGTGTAAAACACATTACAATGTTCACTAGATTAAAACTAGGTTTAATTTACAAACCTTCTAGATTAATGTCAGAATGCAATTAAATATATTTTATAACATTAAATTAAGGGAAATATAGGTCCAGAGACTTAAATGCTTAATAAAAGTCTAGAAACATGTGAAATTCATTCACAACACTTTACAACACCTTTACAAGACATTGATAAATGCATTTTATTCAGTTTGCAAGGGCCCAATACCTAATGTGGATGTGTAAAACACCTCACAATACTAGAAAAAGGTGACATTAAGTTCAATTTATCATTAATTATTCTTGAGTCAAGGAAGGTGCACTTTTTTTGACGCTACATTTAACCCTCACTTTAGTGAGAGGATGAAGTTACTTCAAACTCGCACTAAATAAGACATTCAAGAGGGTTCCAATCATACCAATGTAGATGGTGTAGGATAAAAATGATGATAGAGGCAGTCAAGCCCCCAGGATCTAAGATCCTAAGTCAAACCAACATAAATGCAAAAGGACACACACAAGGTGAATGATTTGCAATAAAATAAGATGTGTGATCATGCAATGGAAATAAATAGATGGAAGAGAAGTAAAAAAATAAAAGGATGGATCAACCTTTGACCGTTTGTCCAACATGATGTGGATCAGATCTATGTTGTTTGTCCAAAAATGCATACTCACTCTGCGGTGATGAAACTCTTGGTTGTCCATCGGGTGTGAAGTCCAAAAAGGGTGAGAAACATACACTCATGGACCATATGCACTCACACACATGCAAGTGGCTATGCAGAAAGTCATGCCTCAAATTCAGCTTCCCACTCAACCATACCAAAGTTATACCTCCTGATAACTTTAATAAGGCGTCGTGCACAAAGAGCCAAGCATAACTTCCTATGCTTGAAACTCATAAACATTATAAATGAAAAATAGTGTAATGTTTGTTCAAAGGGATTTTTCTTAGTTCGTGCAAGGTCTCTTCTTTGGGAACATTGTGCCTAATGTTTCCAAGAGAGAAAAAGTCAAATAAATATCACGCTCTAGGAGGAAATCAAGCCCAATGACACCACCAAGAAAAGGATGCATCACAAGAAGAAATAAATTGCACAATGAAACATGATGAGTGTCGATGTATGCCCCCACTTTAAAGTGGTTTCTAACACCATTACTGTGAGAAATTGCTTTAAAGTAGAAGAAGACATGATATCTTATTCGGAAAGCCATATGCCAAGTCATATGTTTCCAATAAGCTACATAATGAATAAGTATGTCACATGTGAGTCAACTTAATTCATGTCCTCCACATCCCAAGCTTGCTCTTATACGTACATGAAAGGTGCTCATCTAGCCAAAAGAGACTATGACAAGTGACATATGAGGACAAGGCTAACTAACCCCTTGCCCAAACTTTGTGCAGCACAAGGGTGAGCTGAATGGAAATAAGTTTTAGTTAGAGTAACTAGCTACTTCCACCCAAGGAAGAGCACCACAGTCCTGAAGATTTTGAATTTTATTGTTTTAATCTTTACATTCATTAGTAGAATGACCATGAACTCTATGATATGCATAGAGTGGCGTCTTGTTATAAAATTTCTTTCAAGTTGTTGGAGGGAGAGATATCAAGTGATTTTTGAGGATTCTCGACAAGATACCCGCTTGATCAATAGAAGATGTTCCTTTATTATGAGACAAAGATATATCTTGCTTAGCACAAGATGTCATACTTACGCAAGACTCTTTAGATTGTGAGATTTTGTTCTCTCCTTTATAGGAGGGTGAAAAATCTAACGAACTCAAATCATTAGTGTTTTGCGAGATGAAATTCACATTAAGTGAAGATTTCTTTGTTTGTTTGATTTCAGGAAAAGGAGAAAAATCAAGACCACTAGTGTCTATTAGTTCACGACACACTACTGTTAAGTCGGCGTAGAAGAATATTTTGTGATAGTGTTGATGTTAAGTGAAGGATTGTTTATTTCTATAAAAGAAAAATTACCAAGACCATGAGTTGTTTCTTGCATGTTAGGATCTACAGGGACACAAATTCCTTGTTCTCTAGCACCAGATCATTTTCCATTGTAGCCAAGTTGTTTCATAAGCTCATAGCCTTTCCCATAATTTTTTTTCATTTCTTTAGGATTTGGTGGTTGTTTGTAATAAACTTCGTCGAAGGTTGTGTAATTTGTTGTCTTGTGTTCTAAAGTGGTTGAGGCAGATGCTTTCAAAGGGTCATCTGAATTGTGTGTTGACAATACCATTTTTTCTTTTCCCTTGGTTCAATCTTTGTTTATGATATTGTATTCTCCAATGAATGTATGTTCAAAATCTAAGGAACCCTGATCATCTTCTAATAGTTTCATGATTTTTTCAATATGTTGTTCTTTGTCTTTTTGTTGCATGGGTTCTGCTTGTCTGGTTGGTGTTAATGTTGCCAAAGGATTTTCCTTGTTTTTCTCAATGTTCAAACAACTACTTGGGTTAGGGTCAGCTTTGATTATGTACACTTTGTTTTTGTAGATGTGTTTCATTTTACGATGAAGAGTAGAAGGAACCCCATTCATTGCATAAATCCATGGTTTGACTAAAAGGATATTATATGAAAGATCATGAGGCATAACATGGATTAGTATTTTGAATGTTCCCACTCCAGTTGTAATAGGTAAAGTGATCACACCAAGCGATTGTTTTCCTACATTGTCAAATCCATGGATAAACAAGGAATTAGGTTGATTTTTTTATTTATCCACACCAAGCTTATCCAAAATGGTTACACTACACAAATTAAAGGTTGATCCATTGTCAACAAATGTTTCTTTATCCCTTTTCATTTGTATTGAGCGATGATCATGAAAGCATCATTTGCTTTTACATTTCCAAAGAGGGGAGTTTGGTGGAAAACAATGTCAGCATTCATTCCTTTGATAATAGTTGCTATGTTATTTGGTTGTTCACTAGAGGGAACCACAACTTGTTACAAGGATGTTTGAAGCATAGTGTGATAAGTAGGTGAATTATGAATTAAATCCCATATGGATATTTTTGCAGGAGTATTTTTAAGTTGTTTAACAAGATCATACTCCTCTCCACTATGCAAAGTTAAACGAGGAGGACTAGGTAAGATGGGGTTAGGCAAAGGGAGGGATATTGGAGGTGTTTCTCTTGGTTGCATATTATTCCTAGTGTTATGTGTATGAGCAATAGTATTATGATTCAAATGTTGTGATACATTATTCGTAGGTGGGTAAAGGATGAGTTTAGGTTTGTTTTGTGTTTGAGGTTTTTGTGAAGGGGGCTAAAGGATGAGTTGAGGTTGAATAATATTAACATCCCTTAGTGAATGAGATTCCAATGCTACTTCATCATCTTTGTCTAAGGGTCCAATATCATTATTGTCAATGTTTTCCTCTTCTTGCACCATGATATCTTCCCTAGAGTTTTTAGAAGAACTACCAACCAAATGCTCTTGACATTCAATGACTTCATCACAAGTAGGAGAAGGCTCTGTTTTATTTTCCATTTTCTCTAAGGTTTCATTCTCTTGTGCCATAGTATCTACCCTAGTAGGAGAGCTTGTAATATGTTCATCCATTGCTAGATTTTGTAAAGAAGATTCATCACATGTAGGGGAGGCATCAAGAGAATGAGAACTATGATTTTCATGAATGGTTAATTTTTTTTGTTCAAACAGGTCTTGCCAAATGTTAGGGACATTAGGAAGGAGAAAGATAAGGTTATACCCTTCAATCCACATGTCCTCTTGACAAATGTGATTTTCATGATCATTCACGATTGTATCCTCTTTTGCTAAAGCATTCTTACAAGTAGGGGGAATATTGAGAAATGGATTTGGGATAAGAAAAGTGGTGGCTATGATCTCATCTTCTTGTTCTCTAATGTCTTCCAAAGGGGAATGAGGGGAGGGAAAATTAGACCCTCGATGCTTGTATCTTCTTTCACCAAGATACTTGCATCACACTAATAGGAGAGGTATCGAGAGAAGAAAAAGTATGATTGTTATGATTGTCAACACTACCATCCTCAAAAATGGGTAATGTAATAGGGTATGTGTAGGATCATGATGGGCCAAAAAGTGGCGATATGATGGGTATGTGTAGGGTATGTGGTTGATGACTTTTTTTTACCCAAATTTGATGAAATGAAAAGGGTTTTTAAAGGAGATTCTCAGCTTTCCACAAATATAAATTATGTTTTAATTTGAATTTAAAAATAATTATTATTCATTTTATATTTGAATTACGACTTAAGTCTTGATTGATAAATTTGGTTGAAAAAATCTGACTTTCAAACATTATCACATTTTTGAATCCAAAACATGTGTCCATTATATGCTTCACATACTATAGGATTAAAAATTGAATTTCATAAAGTTTTACCAAGTTAAAGGTGAATTAGGACATCTGAGTTTTTATATTTTTAAAAGTTGTAATTAAAATTAAAAATTAATTATTTAGTTGGAAAAATTACAAAAAATATGTATCACATTGGAACATGAGGTCCTCTACTTATATCTAAAATCTTATAAAAAATATTATCATTTTATTGTGGTTGGGGTGGTTAGACAGACACTTACTTCTTATTTTTTCCCTAAAATTTAAGTGCTACTGCATTGAAATTTCAAATTTTCACCAAATAGTTTTTTTTTTTAAAATAAACCTAGTTATTTAGAAACTACATTCAATTTGTTATAGATTCCATTCTTACATATTTTTGAAATAATATAGATAACATATTCAAATTTTTACGTCAATTTGCTTAACTTTGATTTTTCTAAATTTTTTGCCACTTAAGGGCATGTTTTTTCCATGATGATCCTACACATACCTAATATTAGGATTGTGTCAATGGTTTGATGATTAACATATTTCTTAATGACCTCATTGGTGTAATCTAAATTGAACTCATAAGAGGGGATGTTGTACTTATGCAATCTATTTTTAATCATATCAAATCCATATCTCTTGTAAGAAAACATGTTATCATGAAAAAGTAAAGAAAGTGCATTGCAATGACCTAAAGTAAGATGTTTAAATGCAATTTTCAGATGTGAAACAATGTAATTTTCTTATTACATTATGCAACAACCTAGAAGATGAAATATTGTAAATGTAAATTTGAAATTGAGCAATGCATGAAATGAGCTAAGTTAAGCTAGATCTATTGAAATGCATATAACAAAAGATCAGCCATCTGATACAGATAGTTAATGGCAGCAAACAAAAGTGCAGGAATAGGGTTTTCAATGTCATAAAAGGCAATTTTAGGGGTACAAAGGGACTAATTTTCCGAAGGTGGCAAATGAGTCCCAATAGGCATTTTTTTCAAAAAATTTAAAAAAATTTAATTTTTTGGATGCTTTTTATGTTGTATGACCTATATAATAAGTGAAAATGAAAATTTTGAATGATTCTCAATGAAATTAAATGCAAAAATGCAAGCTATATAAGCTTTCACTAATGCAAAATTTGAAACCCTTGAATGCAAATTAATCAATGCAAATCCCAATGCAAAGTTAATGTAAGCTAAATCTAGGATGATGATGGACTCCAAATCATAAAATAAGGCATTCTAAATGTAGGTTCACCAAAATGAAACATAGAAAATATGGGTCTCTCTTTTGCTTCGAGGGTTTTGGACCTAAATAGAGAGATGATATTTTCAATCTTTCACTCAAGAACAAACCCTTAAGATTTCACTGCAAAGGAGATTGAAATCTAACAAAGGGAGAGTTCTAGAGAAAAAGTAACAACAAATGAGGGTTCGCCACCAAGTGTAAACTTGGAAAAGACAAGATGTTTGAAAACACAGTGTGATATGAAAAATGGCCTAGGAAATGACTTAGAAATGTAAACAAAGCAAAATAGAAAGATATGAAATAGAAAGTGTGCACCTAGAAATGTATTAAAGACTGGAACAACTCTGTAATTTTGGAAATGTTGATTTTTAAACCTAGTCAGACTCATTCACCATTTTGGGAAAATCAGTTTCGGTTCTAGAAAATTCCAAGTGTTCAGATCCAAAACCCTAATTTTTGGGATTGTAAGTGACTTTTTGTGAAAATTTTCACCTTTTCAATAGGGAGAGGACTCCAACAAGTTTGAAACCAAATCTTCAATCATCTCCAAGACTTTAAAGCACCTAGATCTGCAATGATACAAAGAGAGAGAGAAAATGTTAATTGTTAGGGAATAGGGGTTTGCCTTGGTCAAACCCCTTTGAGGTAATTAAACAAAAATGATGAAACAAGAAAATGAAGCATGAATATGATGTAATGAAATTAGAAACTTTCCATGATGATGGATCTTGAATTACTACAATAATGGATGAAGAATCTACCCTTGAATGCCTTAGAAATGATTGTGAATGCTATCTTGAAGAACTTGTGAAGACTTGAAATGTCTAACTATTGTTGCTTGACAATATGAAATAATGATCAAAAAATGATTTGCAAGCTTTCTTATATAGGAAATCCACTTACATGACCATCAATTGGATCCCTAAGGCCAACATTAAAGAAAAATAAACTTCAAACCTAATTTTCCCCCTCAAAGCCTTAAAACTAGGCCAAATGGGACTCATTCGACATCCTGGGTGAATGAGTCCCACCTAGATGGGTCTCATTCACCCAAAGTGGCTTATGGGTCAGACAAGGGGCCATTTTACCAGCTGGAATGTCGGGGAGTGAAGAATTTTAGTTTTAATGTTGATTTTGTGAGGTCTTTGATCAAAATATTCCTTGGGATGCATAATATGGGGTCATAGGGGTCTAATAATGATTATATAAAGGGTTATTATGGCTAGGGACACAAAGTTCAATGTGAAAGTGTGGTTAAATAAACTCTACAACAATAAAATGAGGCCCACTTAGCCTAGAAAGGCACAAGATCCAATGTGAATGTGTAAAACACATTACAACACTAGATTAAAACTAGGTTTAATTTACAAGCCTTCTAGATTAATGTGAGAATGAAATTAAATACATTTTACAACATTGAATTAAGGGAAAGATAGGTGCATGACACTTAAATGCTTAATAAAAGTCTAGAAAAGTGTGAAAGTGATTCACAACACTTTACAACACCTTTACAAGACATCAATAAATGCATTTTTTCAGTTTTCAAGGGCCCAAGACCTAATTTGGATGTGTAAAACACCTCACAACACTAGACAAAGGTGGCATTAAGCTGAATTTATCATTAATTATTCCTGAATCAAGCAAGGTGCACTTTTTTTGATGCTACATCCTTTTTCACTAAAGCATTCTCACTAGTAGGGGAGGTGTTGGGAGATGAATGGAGACTAGGTAAAGTAGTTGCCATGATCTTAGCCTCACGTGTCATAATATATTTTCAAATGGAAATACATGGATGACTTTCATGATTCTCAATGATTGTATCTCCTATCTCCAAGATACCTTTGTCACTAATAATAGAGGTATCGGGAGAAGAAAATTAATGATTATCATGATTTTCAATGCTTGCATCCTCTTGTATCAAACCTTTAGTGGATGATCTAGGAGAGATGAATTCATCAAGGGCTTCATCTAACATGTCAAAGTAATCACTACTAAAGGGTTTGAATGATATGCTTTCTCTAAGGTTAACCATTTATTGTTTGTTTCTTTTATTGTTTTTAGTTTTTTTTTTCATTTTCTAATGAATTCCAAATGTAATCCAATATAATTGAACTATGAATTAATGCTGAGAATGAAAAATGGAAGAACCTAATTCTATCCACAATTGCAATGAATGTAAATTATGCTACTTCTAATGATTTGAATGTAACAAAAAGTATGCAAACTAAAACATAAAGATTTTAACAGCAAATAAAAGCTCAAAAATATGGAATTCAACTTTATAAAATGTAGTTCAAAATTTGCAATGGGACTAATTCACGCAAGGTGGCGAATGAGTCCCAATAGGATTTTTTTTTAGAATATTCAAAAGTTTTCAATTGAATTTTATGCTTTTTACATTTTATGATCTGTATTTGAGATGGAAATTTAGATTTTGAATGATTTTTAGTAAAATTAAATGCAAAAATGCAAGCTATATGAGCTTTCACTAATGAAAATTTTGAAACCCTAGAATGTAATTTAACTAATGCAAATCCTAATATAATAATAATGCAAAAAAAATCTAGGATGATAATGCATTCCAAATCAGAATTATTGTAACACCTCTCTAATATCAGGCTGGTAAGATAGCATTTGATTTTGATTTGGTATTCTAACTGCTAAATACTATTATAATGAGATTAGACATTGATGATTAGTTATTATTCTAGATTGCATGCTTATATGCTTATATATTGTTATCATTGCTTATGTACAATTATGGATAAGAAAGGGATGATGTCATAACACTCATATTTGAGAGGCTTACGATATCATGACTCCCTTCCTGATGATTAACGTTGATTTGACTATATGATATATGCAAATGCACATGTACTTTGACGTGTAATTGGAAATGATGCAGGTACTGAGTATCGACTTTGCCTGGATCCTCAGACCTGAGCATACTCATATCCCTGATGGTGGTTACTGGAGGTAGTCATAGGCCAAATGTCCCCTACCCTAGCCCATTTTACCTTGTTAGGGCAGTGTTTTCTTTATTGGTGTCTTACCGTCTAGTTACCTAAGGATAACTTCCGGAGCACCTTTCCGCTGTATATTCCGGCACACCTTTCTGTTGCATGTGGTTTTCCAGTTTGTCTCATTGAGGTATTTGGTCTTGGTTTTCATTAATATCTTATGTGGTTATATCTATATTTAATTGGTTAACGGTGTCTTGATGTGGTTCCGTTGTCATCTTTTTCATGATTTCATCTATGGTATTTCATTGTGCTCAGTTGATTTTATATTTAAATGGTTTTATCCATGAGATTTTAAAATATGATATTTTAAATTATTTTTATTTATCATTTGAGAGAATGATATATTTCATTTAGAAATTATAAATGATTTTATTAATCTTTTTGGGGAGCTTTGTGTATTTGGTCGATTGGATTTAAATTATTATTTTTATATGAAAAGGAGATATTGGATATTTAGTGATATTAATTTGAGAGCATTATTAGTTTTCTTAATAAAATTTTTTATTTCATTTTATTGTGTCGAGGAGTTGAGTTGAAAAAAAAAAAGAAAAAAAAAAGTTGAAACCTTATCTTTGAAAAATATATATTCTTTTTGGTTTTGGGGGAGATTCATTCTTTTTGGGGAGAGAAGAAAATTTATGTTTTGGGGAAAGAGTAAAAAACCCCACAATTTGGGCAGTTGAGTTGGGAAGAATCATGGAGAAGTTTCGAGAAGGAATTTGTGGGAAGTCGCTCCGGAGGTTCAACATGGCTATTTTATCTTGCTACTCTGTTTTGGAATTTCACCGCGCCTTGCTGAGAGAGCATTTCTTCATTTCATATTTGGGAAGATTTGAGCTATTTTTCTACGTCTTTCTTGAATTTCTGAGTTATAAATGGATGCATGAGTGCATGTTTAAATGTTTTGAGAATATTGGCTACTCTGGGTGTCATTATAGTTTTTTTAGTTGTTGCATTTTTGTTTCAGTCTAGTTATGGAATTTATTCAGAGACAGTTTGAATCTTTTCTAAATCTGTATAAATCCCTCAGTTTAAACTCAAATCCAGCTATGGGACTCACCAAAAAATGCCCAAATCACAACTGGGTTGGAGTCCAAAACACATTTCAAACACTTTCCTTTTGGCCAAAATTTGTGCCACCTAGTAACACATTTCTCATTGCTACTCTTAAACCACCGATTAAAAATGAAAACAAATATGGAATCCAAGTAGAAATGCCAAGACCTCAATTGGGTCTCTGGCAGATTTTCATTCTAGACACTTTCGTTTTTTGGCAAAATTTGTGCCCTCTTATTAAATGACATTTTTTGTTTGCTGCTCTTTAACTGTCTGATAAAAATGTGAAATAAAATTGGATTCCATGTAGACACATTAAAATATGATCTGGGTCTTTGTCTGATTTTTAATCCGGACAATTTTATTTTTCATGTTTTTGCCCAACCTTGCCTTAAATGATGTTTTCTAGTACAACACCACATTATAGGTCCAAAAATCAAAAATTGATGGTGGATTCCAATGTGGAACACCAAAATCTGAAAATGGGTTGGGTTTATAATTTTAAACTGGGCATGTGAATTTTTATGCCTCTACTTCATGATTGTAATCAGCTATTTGAGTGATTAGCAGCAATGTTTGTTTGACCATTTTAAAAAGCTTTTATGATGGATCTTAGTGACGTTTCCATGTTTCATATTGGTTTTTGGATTTCTCATTTGGTTAAACGAGAAGGCCTATCTATCTGCAGGCATTGAGTTATCCTTCTGTAGGGCGTTGATTCGGGCATGTTTGATTTTTTCTCATCCGTAGGAGAGACATATCTTATTCCATGTGGTGCCATTCCTTCAAGCACACATGATGACATTTCACCCAGTCCACACTTTCATACCTATACCTCTATAGTCATGACTTATACCTGACATGTCATTGTAGGAGCATCTGCTTGTTGTGATATTGACATAATGCGTTGTATTCCATGTTTGCTCCTTGTCTAGCATGAGTGTTGGCCATTTGTTATCCTTGCCTTGTTTGAGGCTTGGGCCTTGTGACTACCTTTGAGCATGGTGGGGTGGCCTCTTTTGATTCCACATGGTAGGGAGGCATTGCCACCACCATTAGGGACCGGCGTATAGGTTACTAGAGCACCAGGCAAAGTTGATCCCTCTTTTTATCGTCTTATATGTTGATGTATTTTATTTCAAGGCTATGCCTTTTATCTCATGTATATTCTTTTATGTATATTGTACTTGCTTGAGAGTGAGAATGTAATCATATAATTTAAAAGAGAAGAAATGTGATGATTTATACTTGGATTACGAGTTTTGATGTTGGTGTCAGACTTGCTTGTATTAGGATGATCATTATGGCTTTTGCTTCAATAGTTTCCATTCAAAAATTAGATCTTGGTTGTATTTTTCATTCATGTTTATGATCTGCTAAGGTTTTGGAGCAATACCGCCTTTTGTTCAAGTTCTGGAGCAGCGTTGCAAGTTCCAGAGCAGTGCTGTCAAAGGTTCTGGAGCAATGTTGTTGAAGTTCTAGAGCAGCGTTGCAAGTTCTAGAGCAGTGTTGCAGAGGTTACAGACTAGCGTTGCAAGTTTCAGAGCAGTGCTGCCAAAGGTTCTGGAGCAGTGTTGTTCAAGTTTCGAAGCAGCATTGTAAGTTCCAGAGCAATGTTGCAGAAATTCTGGAGCAACATTGTTCAAGTTCCGGAGCAGGGCTGTTAAAGGTTCTGGAGCAACGCTGAAAGTTCAGGAGCAGTGTTGTTAAGGTTCCAGAGCAGCCTAGAAAGATTCAGAGCAGCGTTGTAAAGGTTCTAGAGCCGAGTTGAAAGTTTCAGAGTAGAAGTTTCAGAGCAGAGTCAGAAATTCCGGAGCCAAGTTGAAAGTTTTGGAGTAGAAGTTTCGGAGTCGAGTTGCAAGTTCCGGAGCAGTGTTGCAAGTTCCAGAGTAGCGTTGTTAAGGTTCTAGAGCAGCATTGCAAGTTTCAGAGCAGTGTTATGGTTTCAAAGCATTTTCCCTAGAGCTATCTTAATTGCTCTTGTCTAGTTTTTCTTTGGAGGGTAGATTAATTCTCTCCCTTGGGCTGCATTAGGCTATACTTTGCCTTGTATGTGGTCTTTTTATTGTATTGTAAACTGCATTGTGTGCAAGTTATTCGTTATGTTATCAAAAAAAAATTACCTTGTCCTCTTTTGGCTCTTATCCTTCAGGATTGCATAGCAGAATGTTACATCTGGTAACAGAGCCCATGTTCACACACTGGGAGCTCTGGTGTATTTGAGCCTTCTGTGTTATGCTGTGTTTAGCATGTGTGGTGTGAGCTTGTTATATTGTTTTCATAGTCTTGTTGATTAGTGTTTATGCCTTAGTATAGTGTTTAGATCATCCTTGTGATGATCTATTTTAATGTGTTCCTTTTTTCTTATACGATGCCCCTAAGGGTAGAGCCAGAGGCGAAGTTAGAGGTAGGGCCCATGTTGCAGCACTGGGATCCCTGCTTATGGTTGTTACCTACTTGGTGTGTTGTGTGTGGTGGACGACAACAACTATTGTTGTTTTCCGCCCCTTACATACCATGTTGAGGAATGTTTTTTGAGGGTTAGTTAGACCCTCGAGCCTACCAAGGAGTGTATTTTTATTGGTCTCCTTCTTGATGTGTGGCTCTTTTTTTATCTAGAGGGATGTGACCCTTGAGTGTTCTTGAGTGTGGTTGTAGTCCATGTGATTGCAGTGTGCTTGATGTGTGTGTTCCAAGCACTTGTTATGGCGAGATAGTCATAGGACCTCTTGCTTTGAGTGCCTTGGTATGGCATTTTAGAGGATTGAGTTTCCCAAACCCTAGCTTGTGTTGTGGAGGAATGATGTCTCCTAGGTCTTGCTTTACCCTATGGGATTGGAGTGATTCCCTTGGTTGAGAGTCTCTTGAGGTTGAGATTGAGTACTTCCCTATATCGTATGTTGTGGGTGGGCATGTTGGACCTTAGTTGTTGGTGGGTTGTAGGTGACATGTGTTGCCTAAAATTATCCTTGCTTGGTTTCTTAGTTCATGCTATTGGAAGGTCTGTCTGACCTTGAGGGTGCCAAGAAGTTTCTTTTGTGTGTATTATTCTCGAATCTTGATATTTTCTTCACCATACAAGCTTTTGGTGCATACTTTCTTGTGCTTTACCTCATTGTGCAAGTGATTGCTAGATTGACCCTATGTGGTTTTGGAGTTTCTTATACATGTTATACATGGCTTTGAGATTATTAAATACGGTAATAGAAAATGAATGATCATGTTGTTAGTTCATAGAGATTATTGTATGCTCTCACATGATTGATGCATTTGTGTCAAAGTGATTGTGTGATGATGAAACCATTTTTGCATTCGTGCTTGTGTCAGGACTGTAAATCTTTATCTCCCTCTCTCTCTTCTCATTGATTTAATGAAGATGCCTATCTTTGAATGTGTGGTGTATTGAAATCCATGGTATGCTTGTCTCTTACAAGTAAATTTTATGCATTCATGAAGATTTATTTTATTAGATGAAACCTTGGGTAAAGGACCTAAGTCCCCAAGTTGCATTCATAATCATGGAACATGTATAATATGAATATAAAATCGTTCTAAATTAAGTAAAAGTGTAGAGAAAAAGGGATTCGTGAAACCATTTGCATGTTAATGATAATTGCATGATAGGTGCATCTTGTTGGTGAGGACTATAGTCCCCAACTTTAATTTTCAAGTTTTATGAGATCATGTAGATGTTAAATTGTGGTATCTGGAATCAAAATGCAAGATGTTAAATGAATGTTGAAGTGATAATGTTGCATACTCTATCTTGAGTAAACATTGTAATGATATTTCACTATGTGTGGGAAATAAATGTGGTTAACATATGTGTGTAGTAAGGTGTTTTACCCCTTAATAAAATTGAATGTGAATGTGAGAGTTATCATGGAATTGCTGATTTACTCCATGTAGCACTGTGATGTATTGTATGGATGTTGGGAGTACATGTTCTTGGAAAATTGTACTATTCTTACATAATTAGAGGTGGATAATGGTTTTATTTTGGTAAGAGGAAATTTGAAAAAGGTACTCCCTGTTATGTGAACATCCTGTATTAGTGCGCATGTTGAGTGTTGTAAATACCCTATACTTGCTTTGTGTGCCCATGGGATGGTGAGACTATGTACCCATCTAGGAAGGATATGTTGTATTTGGGGTGTGAGATTAACCATACCATTATGTGTGCTTGTATGTTTGTTACCCAATTAAGGGCCAACCCACGTGCGGTTGAAATTTACATATATATTAAGAGTAACCAAAAGTTAGTTTCTTAGAATCTCTTCTCTTGGTTCTCTAGTCCCTCAATCCATGATGGGGTAGTAGCAGCCACAAAGTTCCTTGGGTAGAGTGTGCAGCGTACACATGTTGCCGCGCAGAGCGTTCTTAGCTCAACCAATCCCGAGGAAAGTACTCACTACTTCCCCTTATGATGGATTAGGGTACTTGATCCATATGTGCTATCCTAATCCCCACAATTTTGTGTACAATAGCATTGGCTTGTTAGTTTTTCCTTGCCATCCCTAGGGACATTGAGCTGGCATTAGCGAGTCAACCTCGTCCACATGAGAGGTGAGGCTCGAGTATCCCCATATTTATATACTCACATATGCACTATTTATTCAATATATACACATGTTCTACCATGATGCCATGTATACATCTAGCTACAACAAGTAATTACATGTTCCTTTTTCTGAGACGTATCGCTATGTGGGGTGTGTTCTATGCTTGCCTACTTCTGCGGAGCCACAGACACACTGCCATGTGGTGTATGACTAGTATGTTCCTTCTCTGGCTGGCGTATAACCATGTCACGCTGAGACGTGATGTAGGATGTGGTCGAGGTGCACATTCCATGCAAATAGCCAAGTAGTGCATGGGCCACTTGGCGAGTCCATGCCGCATGACGATGTTACATTTGATTTAGTGTTGAAATTGCACGCATTTCTTGCTTTATTGCTTTATTGAATCTTTATTTGATATTTATTTATGATCTTTGGTGGCTAAACTAGTTTTCTATTTGTTGTTTTCAAATGTTGGTCTTGTGTTGTAATGTGATTCCTCATCGAGAACAGGAGAGATAGACTCAATTGAGTGAATATGAGGAAGTAGACGCAAGGAACCCTGAGGATGGGGGTATGTGAGGTTGTTTCACAGTTAGGACCCACCACCCACCTATGTGTGATGACTATCTCTTGGAGGCTAACCACCTTATTCAACAAGAGATAGGTCATTGTGGTCTTGTTTGGATGGTCTCACCGTGTGTGTGTGGCCTAACACCATCAAACCACTGAGTGTGAGGTATGGATTATGTGAGATGGAGATTGGCTCTTGTCTCATGGACTATGTATCATGGATTAGTATGTTGCTTACCGGTGTCCAAATGGACCCTTGTGTAGACTTGTGATGTGATTCCCAGTGATGTATGTATGTATGCCTAAATGCATGTTTCATTTTGGATATAGATTCATATGAAAAGTTCAAAAGTTGGTTTATTGTGTTGTATAAAGTGTAAATTGTTATATTTTGGTTGAAAATGATGTCAAATATGTTCTCATGTGTGAGATTGGAAGTGTTTGGTAAAAGAGATTCATGAAACCATTTGCATGTTAATGATAATTGCATGATAGGTGCATCTTGTTGGTGAGGACTATAGTCCCCAACTTTAATTGTCAAGTTTTATGAAATCATGTAGATGTTAAATTGTGGTATCTAGAATCAAAATGCAAGATGTTAAATGAATGTTGAAGTGATAATGTTGCATACTCTATCTTGAGTAAACATTGTAATGATATTGCACTATGTGTGGGAAATAAATGTGGTTAACATATGTGTGTAGTAAGGTGTTTTACCGCTTAATAAAATTGAATGTGAATGTGAGAGTTATCATGGAATTGCTGATTTACTCCATGTAGCACTGTGATGTATTGTATGGATGTTGGGAGTACATATTCTTGGAAAATTGTACTATTCTTACATAATTAGAGGTGGCTAATGGTTTTATTTTGGTAACAGGAAATTGGAAAAAGGTACTTCCTGTTATGTGAACATCTTGTATTAGTGTGCATGTTGAGTGTTGTAAATACCCTGTACTTGCTTTGTGTGCCCATGGGATGGTGAGACTATGTACCCATCCAGGAAGGATATGTTGTATTTGGGGTGTGAGATTAACCATACCATTATGTGTGCTTGTATGTTTGTTACCCCATTGAGGGTCAACCCACGTGTGGTTGAAATTTACATATCTATTAAGAGTAACCAAAAGTTAGTTTCTTAGAATCTCTTCTCTTGGTTCTCTAGTCCCTCAATCCATGATAGGGTAGTAGCAGCCACAAAGTTCCTTGGGCAGAGTGTGCAGCGTACACATGTTGCCGCGCAGAGCATTCTTAGCTCAACCAATCCCGAGGAAAGTACTCACTACTTCCCCTTATGATGGATCAGGGTACTTGATCCATATGTGCTAGCCTAATCCCCACAATTTTGTGTACAATAGCATTGGCTTGTTAGTTTTTCCTTGCCATCCCTAGGGACATTGAGCTAGCATTAGCGAGTCGACCTTGTCCACATGAGAGGTGAGGCTCGAGTATCCCCATAATTATATACTCACATATGCACTATTTATTCAATATCTACACGTGTTCTACCATGATGCCATGTATACGTCTAGCTACAATGAGTAATTGCATGTTCCTTTTTCCACAACGTATCGCTATGTGGGGTGTGTTCTACGCTTGCCTACTTTTGCAGAGCTACAGACACACTGCCATGTGGTGTATGACTAGTATGTACCTTCTCTGGCCGGCGTATAACCATGTCATGCTGAGACGCGATGTAGGATGTGGTCGAGGTGCACATTCCATGCAAATAGCCAAGTAGTGCTTGGGCCACTTGGCGAGTCCATGCCGCATGACGACGTTACATTTGATTTATTCTTGAACTTTCATGCATTTCTTTCTTTATTGCTTTATTGAATCATTATTTGATATTTATTTATGATCTTTGGTGGCTAAACTAGTTTTCTATTTGTTGTTTTCAAATGTTGGTCTTGTGTTGTAATGTGATTCCTCATCGAGAACAGGAGAGATAGACTCAATTGAGTGAATATGAGGAAGTAGATGCAAGGAACCCTGAGGATGGGGGTATGTGAGGTTGTTTCACAGTTAGGACCCACCACCCACCTATGTGTGATGACTATCTCTTGGAGGCTAACCACCTTATTCAACAAGAGATAGGTCATTGTGGTCTTGTTTGGATGGTCTCACCGTGTGTGTGTGGCCTAACACCATCAAACCACTGAGTGTGAGGTATGGATTATGTGAATGGACATTGGCTCTTGGCTCATGGACTATGTATCATGGATTAGTATGCTGCTTACCGGTCTCCAAATGGACCCTTGTGTAGCCTTGTGATGTGATTCCCAGTGATGTATGTATGTATGCCTAAATGCATGTTTCATTTTGGACATAGATTCATATGAAAAGTTCAAAAGTTGGTTTATTGTGTTGTAGAAAGCATAAATTGTTATATTTTGGTTGAAAATGATGTCAAATATGTTTTCATGTGTGAGATTGAAAGTGTTTGGTAAAAGGGATTCATGAAACCATTTGCATGTTAATGATAATTGCATGATAGGTGCATCTTGTTGGTGAGGACTATAGTCCCCAACTTTAATTGTCAAGTTTTATGAGATCATGTAGATGTTAAATTGTGGTATCTGGAATCAAAATGCAAGATGTTAAATGAATGTTGAAGTGATAATGTTGCATACTCTATCTTGAGTAAACATTGTAATGATATTGCACTATGTGTGGGAAATAAATGTGGTTAACATATGTGTGTAGTAAGGTGTTTTATGGCTTAATAAAATTGAATTTGAATGTGAGAGTTATCATGGAATTGCTGATTTACTTCATGTAGCACTATGATGTATTGTATGGATGTTGGGAGTACATGTTCTTGGAAAATTGTACTATTTTTACATAATTAGAGGTGGATAATGGTTTTATTTTGGTAACAAGAAATTGGAAAAAGGTACTCCCTGTTATGTGAACATCCTGTATTAGTGCGCAGGTTGAGTGTTGTAAATACCCTGTACTTGCTTTGTGTGCCCATGGGATGGTGAGACTATGTACCCATCCAGGAAGGATATGTTGTATTTGGGGTGTGGGATTAACCATACCATTATGTGTGCTTGTATGTTTGTTACCCAATTGAGGGCCAACCCATGTGCAGTTGAAATTTACATATGTATTAAGAGTAACCAAAAGTTAGTTTCTTAGAATCTCTTCTCTTGGTTCTCTAGTCCCTCAATCCATGATGGGGTAGTAGCAGCCACAAAGTTCCTTGGGCAGAGTGTGCAGCATACACATGTTGCTGCGCAGAGCGTTCTTAGCACAACCAATCCCGAGGAAAGTACTCACTACTTCCCCTTATGATGGATCAGGGTACTTGATCCATATGTGCTAGCCTAATTCCCACAATTTTGTGTACAAAAGCATTGGCTTGTTAGTTTTTCCTTGCCATCCCTAGGGACATTGAGCTAGCATTAGCGAGTCGACCTCATCCACATGAGAGGTGAGGCTCGAGTATCCCTATATTTATATACTCACATATTCACTATTTATTCAATATCTACACATGTTCTACCACGATGCCATGTATACGTCTGGCTACAACGAGTAATTGCATGTTCCTTTTTCCATGACGTATCGCTATGTGGGGTGTGTTCTACGCTTGCCTACTTCTACGGAGCCACAGACACACTGCCATGTGGTGTATGATTAGTATGTTCCTTCTCTATATGGCGTATAACCATGTCACACTAAGACGCGATGCAAGATGTGGTTGAGGTGCACATTCCATGCAAATAGCCAAGTAGAGTGTGGGCCACTTGGCGAGTCCATGCCACATGATGACGTTACATTTGATTTAGTGTTGAAATTGCATGCATTTCTTGCTTTATTGCTTTATTGAATCTTTATTTGATATTTATTTATGATCTTTGGTGGCTAAACTAGTTTTCTATTTGTTGTTTTCGAATGTTGGTCTTGTGTTGCAATGCGATTCCTCGTCGAGAACGGGAGAGATAGACTCGAATGAGTGAATATGAGGAAGTAGACACAGGGAACCTTGAGGATGGGGGTATGTGAGGTTGTTTCACAGTTAGGACCCACTACCCATCTATGTGTGATGACTATTTCTTGGAGGCTAACCACCTTATTCAACAAGAGATAGGTCATTGTGGTCTTGTTTGGATGGTCTCACCGTGTGTGTGTGGCCTAACGCCATCAAACCACTGAGTGTGAGGTATGGATTATGTGAGATGGACATTGGCTCTTCACTCATGGACTATGTGTCATGGATTAGTATGTTGCTTACCGGTGTCCAAATGGAGCCTTGTGTAGCCTTGTGATGTGATTCCCAGTTATGTATGTATGTATGCCTAAATGCATTTTTCATTTTGGATATAGATTCATATGAAAAGTTCAAAAGTTGGTTTATTGTGTTGTAGAAAGCATAAATTGTTATATTTTGGTTGAAACTGATGTCAAATATGTTCTCATGTGTGAGATTGGAAGTGTTTGGTAAACAAATATTGTTGCAAATCATGGCGGTTTGGAAAGAATTGAGTGCTTATGCATCTTCTTTACCCTTTTTGAAATGGAAATTGATGTATCATTGGATCAATGTGGATGTTAAAATAAAATGCATATTTCAAAAATTGTGGCACATGTGATGTTAGCAAGCTTAACCATGTTATTTTGTTTCATGTTGACATTTTATGAGAAAGGAATATGGCAATTATATATTGATAGTGATTCTTAGAAAGGTGAATGATATATGGATGTCCTTTCCATTTCATTTTGTGATGAATGATGTATATTATATTTATGATCCTTGTAATGAAATACAATCATTTAGTGTTGATTATTATATTTTGAGTACTAATGTGTGACATGGCTGCATATTGAGTTTACATGACTTCCAGGAGTAAGTCAAATCTTAGGGAGGGAGGATGTAACACCTCTCTAATATCAGGTTGGTAAGATAGCATTTGATTTTGATTTGGTATTCTAACTGCTAAATACTGTTATAATGAGATTAGACATTGATGATTAGTTATTATTCTGGATTGCATGCTTATATGCTTATATATTGTTATCATTACTTATGTATGATTATGGATAGGAAAGGGATGATGTCGTAACACTCATATTTGAAAGGCTTACGATATCATGACTCCCTTCCTGATGATTAATGTTGATTTGACTATATGATATATACAAATGTACATGTACTTTGATGTGTAATTGGAAGTGGTGCAGGTACTAAGTATCGACTCTGCCTAGATACTCAAGCTTGAGCATACTCATATCCCCAATGGTGGTTACTGGAGTTAGTCACAAGCCAAATGTCCCCTACCCTATCCCACTATACCTTGTTAGGGCAGTCTTTTCTTTATTACTGTCTTACCGTCCAATTACCTAACAGTAACTTCCAAAGCACCTTTCAGCCATATGTTCCAGCACAACTTTCTGTTGCATGTAGTTTTCTAGTCTGTCTCATATAGGTATTTGTTCTTGGTTTTTGTTATCTTATGTGGTTATATCTATATTTAATTGGTTGACAGTGTCTTGATGTGGTTCCGTTGTCATCTTTTCATGATTTCATATATCGTATTTCATTGTGCTCAGTTGATTTTATATTTAAATGGTTTTATCCATGAGATTTTAAAATATGATATTTTAAATGATTTTTATTTATCATTCGAGAGAATGATATATTTCATTTGGAATTTATAAATGATTTTATTAATTTTTTGGGGAGCTTTGTGTATTTGGTCAATTGGAATTAAATTGTTATTTTTATATGAAAGGGGGATATTAGATATTTAGTGATTTTCATTTGAGAGCATTATTATTTTTCTTAATAAAATGTTTTATTTCATTTTATTGTGTGGAGGAGTTGAGTTAAAAAAGAAAAAAAAAAAAAAAAGGGGAAACCTTATCTTTGAAAAATATATATTCTTTTTGGTTTTGGGGGAGATTCATTCTTTTTGGGGAGAGAAGAAAAAATATGTTTTGGGGAAAGACGAAAAAACCCCACAATTTGGGCAGTTGAGTTGGGAAGAATCATGGAAAAATTTCAAGAAGGAATTTGTGGGCAGTGGCTCTGTAGGTTCAGCATAGCTATGTTGTCTTGCTGCTTCGTTTTGGAATTTCGTCGCACCTTACCGAGAGAGCATTTCTTCATTTCATATTTGGGAAAATTTGAGGTATTTTTCTGCATCTTTCTTGAATTTCTGAGTTATAAATGGATGCATGAGTGCATGTTTAAATGTTTTGAGAATCTTGGCTGCTCTGGGTGTCGTTATAGCTTTTTAGTTGTTGCATTTTTGTTTCAGTCTAGTTATGGAATTTATTTGGAGACAGTTTGAATATTTTCTAAATTTGTACAAATCCCTTAGTTTAAACTCAAATCCAGATTTGGGACTCATTCAAAAATGCCCAAATCTCAACTGGGTTGGAGTCCAAAACACATTTCAAACACTTTCCTTTCGGCCAAAATTTGTGCTGCCCGATAACATGTTTTTCATTGCTGCTCTTAAACCACCCATTAAAAATGCAAGACAAATATGGAATCCAAGTAAAAATTCCAAGACCTCAATTGGGTCTCTGGCATATTTTCATTCTAGACACTTTCGTTTTTGGGAAAAAATTGTGTCCTCTTATTAAATGACATTTTTTGTTTGCTACTCTTTAACCGTCTAATAAAAATGTTAAATAAAATTGGATTCCATGTAGACACATTAAAATATGATCTGGGTCTTCATCCAATTTTTAATCCAAACACTTTTATTTTTCATGTTTTTGCCCAGCCTTGCCTTAAATGACATTTTCATGTACAACACCACATTATGGGTCTGAAAATTGAAAATTGATGGTGGATTCCAACTTGGAATGCCAAAATCTGAACTAGGCCAGGTTTAGAATTTTAAACCAGGCACTTGAATTTTTATGCCTCTACTTCATGATTGTAATCAACTATTTGAGTGATTAGCAGCAATGTTTGTTTGACCATTTTAAAAAGATTTTGTGATGGATATTAGTGGATTTTCCATGTTTCATATTGGTTTTTGGATTTCTCGTTTGGTTAAATGAGAAGGCCTATCCATCTGCAGGCATTGAGTTATCCATCTGCAGGGCGTTGATTCGGGCATGTTTGATTTTTACTCATCTATAGGAGAGACGTATTTGATTCCATGTGGTGCCATTCCTTCAAGCACACATGATGACATTTCACCTAGTCCACACTTTCCTACCTATACCTCTGTAGTCATGACTTGTACCTGACATGTCATTATAGGAGCATCTGCTTGTTGTGATATTGGCATAATGCGTTGTATTCCATGTTTTCTCTTTGTCTGGCGTGAGTGTTGGCCATTTGTTATCCATGCCTTGTTTGTTGCTTGGGCCTTGTGACTACCTCTGAGCACGGTGGGGTGGCCTCTTTTGATTCCACATGGTAGGGAGGCATTGCCACCACCATTGGGGATCGGTATACAAGTTACTGGAGAACTAGGAAAAGCTGATCCCTTTTGTTCTTGTCTTATATGTTGATGTATTTTATTTCATGGCTATGTCTTTTATGTCATGTATATTATTTTATGTATATTGTACTCGCTTGAGAGTGAGAATTTAATCATATAATTTAAAAGAGAAGAAATGTGATGATTTATACTTGGATTAGGAGTTTTGATGTTGGTGTTAGACTTTCTTGTATTAGGATGATCATTATGGCTTTTGCTTCAATATTTTCCATTCAAAAATTACATCTTGGTTATATTTTTCCTTCATGTTTATGGTCCGCTAAGGTTTTGGAGCAACGTCACCTTTTTTTCAAGTTCCGGAGCAATGTTGCAAGTTCTGAAGTAGTGTTGGAGAGGTTCTAGAGTAGTGTTGCAAGTTCTGGAGCAGTGCTACAGAGGATCTAGAGTAGCATTGCAAGTTTCAAAGAAGTGCTGCGAAAGGTTCTAGAGCAGTGTTGCAAGTTCCGGAGGAGTGCTACAAAAGTTTTGGATTAGCACTGTTCAAGTTCTAGAGCAGCACTGTTAAAGGTTCTGGAGCAGCATTGAAAGTTTCAGAGTAGCATTGTTAAGGTTCTAGAGCAGTGTTGAAAGTTTCGAAGCAGCGTTGTAAAGGTTCTGGAGCCAAATTGAAAGTTCCGGAGTAGAAGTTTCAAAGTAGAGTTGGAAGTTCCAGAGCCAAGTTGAAACTTCTGGAGTAGAAGTTCTAGAGCAGAGTTAGAAGTTCCGGAGCCGAGTTGAAAGTTCTAGAGCAGAAGTTCCAGAGCAGAGCCGAGTTGCAAGTTCTGTAGCAGCGCTATTAAGGTTCCAGAGCAACATTGCAAGTTTCATAGTAGTGTTGTTATGGTTCTGGAGCATTTTCCCTAGAGCTATCTTAATTGCTCGTCTGATTTTTCTTTGGAGGGTAGATTAATTCTCTCCCTTGGGCTATATTAGGCCATACTTGGCCTTGTATGTGGTCATTTTATTGTATTGTAAACTGTGTTGTGTGCAAGTTATTCGTTATGTTATCAATTTTTTTTATCTTGTCCTCTTTTGGCTCTTATCCTTCGGGGTTGCGTAGCAGGATGTTACAATTATAATTCTCAAAAGCTAGGTTCACCAAAATGGAAGGTGGAAAATTATTTTTCTTCCTTTCAATGGTTTAGGACCTAAAAGGGCCAGTTTCACTAACTTCCACTCAAGAACAAACCCTTGAAATATTAATGCAAAAGAGAAAGAGATCTTGCAAGAGATTTGTTCTAGGGGTTGAATATCTTCTAATGAGGGATTCACCACCAAGTTTAAACTTGGAAAAGACAATGAAATGCAAGATGCAATACCAAACCATAATTGAATACAAACTAACAGTAAATGACCTAGAAATGTGAATGAAATGAAACAAACTGAAGACAAGAAGGTGTGCACCTAGGAAACTAGAGATGGCTAAATGGAGGTTTGAATCACTAGAAATTCTAGTTTTACTAGTGACTGGGACTCATTCGCCAAGTTGGGCGAATCAATCCTATTTCTGAGAAACCGTGTAGGAACAAGTTTCTACCAAAAGGGTATCCAAATTTGCAAAGTGCTCAAAATTGACTATAATTGGGACTCATTTGCCAGAAGTGGTGAATCAGTCCAGTTGGGATTTTCTGCAACTTCAAAAAGGTGATCCTACTCTTCTTTTCCTGCTCTATCCTTCCCGAGTGATTTCCAAATCCAAATTCCTGATTTGCAACTTGTAGGTCTTCTCCAAGGTTCTACAAGGCTTGATGACATCTTTGACAACTTTGAATGTGATGAGTGCTCAAAATTATACTTTAATTGATCATTTTATGTTTGCAAAGAATTTATTATGTTGTTAATTAACTATACTGGCGGTAGATTATATACTTATATGTTTGCTTGTTTTATCTTATATTTAACTAATTTGAGGATATATTACAAATGACATTTTTCATTAAATGTGTTGCTTTTTAATGATGATTAATGATGGAATGATTATGCAATTTGAAATATTTGTTGTCATAATAGCATCCTATCCTTGAGGATTCTATTTGGTTGATTAAATGCTTAATTCATGAGGTGGACGAGTTAAATTCTCTATTTGACAAAATTGAAATCTATCTTGCTCCTGATCACTCCAACTAGATCCCAATTTATCAATTTTGAATTAACTTATTCAGTCCATTTAGAAACTTCTTGTTCAGCTATTATGTGGTGGATTTCTTTATGATTCTTTCAGTTCTATTTAGTTTTAGTTTTACCACTTTGTATCTTGGCGGGAAGTGCCATGATTTTGTATTCAAATAAATGGATATACCTACAAATGTCCATCCTTAGATTTAGTGCAAGGTTAGTTAATCTTTCACTTAAACATTGTAATGTTTGTAATACGCACTCTTATTCTACTCACCTATTTGGGCCGATTTGAATGCAAATAAGGATTTAATTTGAATCTCGGTGTTTAAGGTCCCACCAAAGGAAGAGCAGGGCCCGCTCAACCGAAGGAGATGACCTTGAGTTATGTTATTTGATTTAGTTGATTTATGTTTAATTTGTGTCAATTGGAAAGTTAGGAATGCTGATCTTTGTTTAATCATTGTTAGTGACTACAATTATTTATAATCTTACATTAATTTCATTGTGTTCTCAAGATAGTTCATTATGCTTTATTGTAGATTAATATTCATTCATTCATTGTAGATTTAATTGTTGTTCATAGGAATTAGACTTAATATTTATTTTTAAATGCATGTGGATTTTAATGGGAGAGATAACGATGACTTATGAGAAGACAAAACTAAAGCTTGTTTAGAATTAATTCATGGAATTTTGTGTTACAGTTTTCTAGATTAATATTTAGTTTCTAGCAAACGTAAATAGATTCTCTTTTCAAGTAAATTTCAATTCTAAATTTTAGATTAAGAGTAAATTTGACTTTTAGCTTAATCCTTCATGAATCAATTGCAAATAAGTGAGGTGAAGTTTGAACTAAGTTATTAGAGTCTGAATAATCATTAGTTAAGAAATAATTTAGGATTAATTCCTTAGAATTAGCTAGAAATTAGTTGTTAAGATCTACTCTCAAGAGCTCCTCAAAGCTCCTGAAGGAGCTAAACTGAAACCAAAATTCATTGTTTACGGTGTAAAACCCCCCTAATTCATGGAAACATCCTTATCACATATAGCTCTAAGACAAAAAATATTAAATGATGCAAGAAGTGACATCAATGACCTTGCCCATCATTTTTGGTGCCATTTTCGGGGATTAAAAGATATGGTTATTTAAGTTTTAAACCTTATTGGTGATAAGGAAGATAGTTTAAATCATGGATGAGATGAGCTAGAGACCCTCTAGGAATATTTCTTCCATGAAATATTGATTTTTATCAAGAACAAGAAATACAAGAACATCATATTGAAAATCAACAATTGAATAAGGAACAACATCAAGAAGAAATGGGTGACCAACAAAGAAAAGATGCTCCACCAAATAATAGGACTTTTTCTTATTCTATTAATCTGAATATATGGAATGATGAGCCTCCTATGAAAAACATTTCACCTTCCATATTACCTACCTTTAGGGGAAAAAATTCTGAGGATCCTAACCAATTTTTCTTTGAGTTTAAGATTTTATGTCAGACCTATGACTATACAACTGATAACCAGAAGTTAAAATTATTTCCTTCTACCTTGAAAGAGTTAGCCTTACGCTGGTTCATGGGTTTAGTTGCAGGAACAATTTCAACTTGGCAAGAAATGGAAACTAAGTTTTTGGATAAATATCAAGATTACTTTCAAGTAAGAGATAGGAAAGAGGAGTTGTTTTGAATGAGACAATTGGAAGATAAAAGCCTGGAAGATTATGTTGATAGATTTTAGTTTGTGCATAACAGGTGTGGTAATGGTTTGGATAATGAGATTAGTAAGACAATTTTTCTGAAAGGAATTGATGATGAATCTAGAGAATATTTGAATCTTATGGGGAAAGGATACATTAATAAGATTTCTTTAGAAGAAATTATTGAGATATGTAGAAACTACTCTAGGAGTAGAGTAGGGACTAGAAACTCATGAAGAAATAAATTTCTCACTCCTAATGTATCTCAAGTAATGGAGGAAATGGAAATTTTGAAAACTAATTTACTCCATCTTAACATGCAAGGAGATAAGAAGACTATTGAGCCTTTATCCATTTATTTTTCCAAATGTATAGGTAAACATCTTTTGAGAGAGTGTCCATTAAATTAAATTGATCTCTGTAAAATATGTGAGAAACGTCATGTAACAAGTTCTTGTAGCCTCTTACTTAGAATTAAGAATCATTTGAAGAAACAACCTAGGGTAGAGGAAGAACTTAATTATGTTGGACAAAGACCACAAAATATAGGATATAATGCGAATCAAGGGAAATATGGTCCTAGAACTAATTGGAATCAGAATCCTTGGCCAAATGCAAACCAATGGACTCCTCCTTACCAACACAACAACCACCTACATTTTGGGGTCAACCCGAATGGATGAATCCTCAATGGAATCAACCACAATGGCAATCAAATCAGTCACAATGGCAGACAAACCAACCATAGTGGCATCAAAATCATAAAAAAATTCAACCATGGACAAATCACAAATCGAGGCATCCTTGGGGACAATCACCTCCATTAGTCACTGGTCCTAATCCTCTTAATGAACAAGTAAACTAGCCTCAGTTGCTAGCACAACCTGTTTCAAATCTGAAAAATAATCGTAATGATGTCAATCCTCCTACTTTAAATGTGATAGATGCCAATGATATTCAGATAAGAAACTGAAATGTTCCATTTATACCAAACGTTAAAGATCATGAAAGTGAGAAATAAAAAGAGTATTTGAAGGAAAAAAAAACTTTGATGATGAAAAAAAGGTTATACAAGCACCTTATCCCGAGCATTTGAAAAAAAAAAAGTTAGTTCCTTACAGCTCCCAACAAAATTATATGAATGTGGTAGATTCTCAACTTCTCTATGAACTGAAAAAGATCAATATTGAGATACCATTATTATATGCCATTAAAGACATACATGAAATAAATCGGTTTGTTAAATCTCTTTTTTATGAAAATGCCAGGAAGGAAGAAGAAATTACCTCCTACAATATAGATAGGGACTAAACTCACTGATGTTTTGTTAGGAATATTACTACCTCAAAAATATAATGATCCTGGTAGTCCTGTGATAACTTTGAGTATTGGAGGAATTGAGATAACCAACATACTAATTGATTTAGGATTAGATATCAATGTTATCACATCAAACACTATTGAATTGTTTAGTATGACAATTGTTCATCCCACAATAATTGTTCTATAGTTTGTAGATCAGTTTAGTACTAAACCTGAAGGTGTTATTGAAGACATCATGGTTACTATTGATACATGGGATTATGCAGTCAACTTTTTAGTTCTTAAAGCTATAAAGAAGAATTTTGGTTATCCTATTATCTTAGGTAGACCATGGTTGGATAATAAAACAACATTGATAGATTGTAGATCAAGAAGTATGATCATTTCTAATGGTTAGAAATAGAAGGAATTGTCACTTTTTCCTCTAGCCCAACCATCATTTTAGCTAAATAATCAACTTTGGGTTGATGAGGATATTGATTCAAAAGGAGATGGTGTTGTAGAATTAGCTATGGTTACTTTGGTAGAACATGTCAAGGAATATGAAGAACAAGATCTTAATTCTGAAGAGATCAGTCAAGAAAAAAGAAGAAGAATTGTCAAGGAATGATAGATCAGAAAAATTCACATACATTTCTCTTAAACACACTTGTTGGAGATCGACTTGATTCTAAAAATAATACCAAATAATTAACAGTAGTAGGGGATAAGCCTCTTTTCATTAATTCATCCTTATCTTCTTCCCAAGAAAGGAAACTCACCCTTCTATTTGTACTCATCATATTTATATTTTGAAGCATGTGCTTGGGAATATAAATACATGAAAGGAATTCACCCTTCTTTTTGTACTCATTATATTTATATTGAAGATGTTAAAAAAGTAATGCAAGGTCAAAGAAGGATCAATCTTTCTCTTTGAGATATTGCAAAGCAAGAAATAGAAAAACTTCTAAAAAGTAGGGTTTATTTATCCAATATTTGGTAGTCAATGGTTTTCTCCATTGGTTATTGTTCCCAAGAAAAGTGGAAAATGGTGTGTATGTGTGGACTACAGAGAATTAAACAAAGCCACTAAAAAAGATCATTTTCCTTTTCCATTTATTGATCAAGTACTTGATACCCTAGCTGGCAGTAGTTATTTCTCTTTCTTAGATGGCTTTAGTGGTTACAATCAAATCCAAGTGGCTCCTGAAGACAAGGATAAAACAACCTTTACATATCCTTGGGGAACATATTCGTATACATTCTTACCATTCGGACTGTGTAATGCACCAACAACTTTTCAAAGAGTTGTCCTAAAATTTTTGCAGATTTAACTACCTCATGTGTGGAAGTATATATGGATGACTTTACAGTTCATGCACAAACATTTGAAGAAGCACTTGAGATTTTGAATAAGGTTTTTCAAAGATGTAAAGATCTTAGGTTATCTTTGAATCATGAAAAGAGTTCCCTCATGATGACATAAGGGATTGTTCTGGGACATCACATTTCAAAAGAGGGGATAAAAGTTGACTCCAAGAAAGTAGAAATCATTCAAAAGATTGAGATCCCTAAAATTCAAAATAAAGTTCCTTGTTTTCTGGGGCATGTTGGTTACTATAGAAGATTCATTGAAGGGTTTAGTAAAAATTTTGAACCTTTGTTTACATTGTTGAAGAAAGATGTGGAGTTTGTTTGGACATGTGATTTTCAAAAATCATTTGAAATAATTAAACATGCCTTGACTATTGCTCCAATTATCAAAGGACCTATTTGGGGAGTTCCATTTCATATACATGCTAATGCATCTAACTTTTCTATGGGTGTAGTCTTAGGATAGAATGATGAGAATGAAGAAATGCATGTTATCTACTATATTAGTAAAAATATGAATCCTGCTGAAAGGAATTACACAATTGAAAAAGAGTTTTTAGCAGTATTATATGCAATCAATAAATTTAGGCATTATATTACTAGTTACAAGGTATTCATTCACACAGACCATACTGCTATTAAATATCTAATGAATAAAGTTGTAGTAGGTGGATGAATTATAAGATGGTTATTATTGTTGCAAGGGTTTGATGTGATAATTGTAGATAAGCCTAGTAAAGATAATGTTGTTGTTGATTTCCTTTCTACAATTGTTTTGCAAGGTGATCAAGAGCTAGTAGATGACACATTTCCAAATGAGCACATTTTTGCAATATCAAATCATCCACCATGGTTTCTTGATCTTGAAAATTATCTTGTAATAGGGAAGTGTCCAAATCATTTCAATCCTAAGCAAAAAAAGAGATTAATTCATGAGAGTTCTATGTTCCAATGGATAAATGGACTTTTATTTAAAATATGTCCTGATCATGTTCTTTGTAGGTGTACTATAGAAATAGATGCTTATGATATCATACATGCTTGTCATCATGAGCCAAAAGGAGGACTTTATTCAGTTATCAAGGAAGTTCATAAGATCTTAGGAACTGGTTATTTCTGGCCAACTATGACAAAGGATGTTTCATTCTTTGTTAAGCATTGTGATGAATGTCAGCGCATGGCAAGACCTATGCTAACAATGGAGATGTCGTTACAACCTCAGATAGCTTTGGAACCATTTGAGAAATGGGGAATTGATTTCATAAGACCTGTTGATCCACCTTCTAGAGGAAAACACTATATTCTAGTTTGTACAGACTATGTCACAAAGTGGGTTGAAGTGAAAGATTTTCCAGCAGCAAGAGAAGATAAAGTAGGTAATTTTCTATACAATCATATTCTTCAGAGATTCGGTGCACCAAGGGAGATTGTATCAAATCAAGGAGCTCATTTTGTGTCTACTATGATGGAAGATTTTATGTAGAGATATCAGATGACACATAGAAAATATACACCATATCATCCTCAAGCAAATGGGAAAGTGGAAGTTACTAACTGAGAATTAGAAAATATTTTGACAAAGATTGTTTCATTGAGAAAAAGAGACTGGGCAGAAAGGTTAGATGAAGTAGTTTGGACTTACAATACAACATGGGAAACAACCACTAGATTCTCTCCATATGAGTTAGTATATGGAAAAACTCCAGTTATGCCTATTGAGTTTGAGTTGCAGACATTAAAGACAACATTGGAAGTTGGTATTGATTTTCCCGAGGAAGAAAAAAATAGGATTCTACCACTGAACTGATTGGTTGAAATGAGAATGGAAGCTCTTCAACACATTGAAATAATCCAGAAGCAAAGGAAAGAATGGCATGATAACCATATTGTTACCAGACAATTTAAGAAAGGAGATTGGTCATTATTTTGATTCTAGATTCTAAGAGTTCAGAGGGAAATTTCATACAAGATGGTTGTGACCCTATGAAATGATCAAGTTTTTCAAAATGGAGTTGTTCAACTGATACCAATAGATGGAGAAAGGAGTATGTTGGTTAACAGTCATAGTCTAAAGATGTATCACAAACCTACATCAAAAGAAGAATTTGTATCAGAATTGTAGAATAGAATTGAACATTTTCTGATGGAAGATATTTCTTCCATAGGAGAATATGCTCCTAGATAATCTTTTCAAAAGGTATGAATAAAGAAGGTAGATTGAAAACTAGAAATGGTGGTTTACCTTCTAAATAAAGGAGATAGATTGAAAACCAGAAATGATGGTTTATCTCCTAGAAAAAAAAAAAGAACAAAAGGAATGGTTGAAAACTAGAAATGGCGGTCTTCTTGATGACTCCTAATGACTCCTGACAACTCCTGATGAGTTTTGATGTTCCCAAGGTTCTTTGTAATAAAATTTCTTGTTAATTTTGAGCTCTCTCTAATTGACTTGTTGGAATCTTTACAAACTGAGTTAATGTGCATGCTCCGATTGACTCTTGCATTAAATAAAAGGTACACATTAATTGTGAGTATCATTTTTCAAATATTATTTTCTAACTTAGTTATTATGATGTGAAATTGAGTAAATGTTTTAAGTATAGAAATCTCCGCTAGGTAGTTATTAATGATGTAATAAGTTTCAGTTAATTATTTCAAAGTTGGTGGAGTGATAAGGATTTGACATTGAAGTGACTATTGCAATAAATACAAGTAATACTGGAGATTTCATATCAATGCAAAATGAATGTGCTTATGTCAACATCATAGCCAACTTTGCGAACCATAATGAAAAGTACAAGGTGATGCATGTGAACTGTCCGGAGAGAATAAAGGGAAATAAATAACAGATGATTTGATGCAACATGTGATTTTTTGAAATTATTGCATCTGACATATGATTTATTTTTGAAAATTTTGCATCTTGGTGAATAAGCACTCTTTTTTTTTTCTTAAACAATTGTGACCACCATTTTCTCTATTGAAGTTGTAGAACTAAAAAATTGCAGAACTGAGAAAATGCCCAGAATAAGAGAATTTTGGAGCCTCATAATTTTAGTTTGGATCCTAAGACAAAGAGACTATTCAGGGAAGTGGGGTGGCTTGATTTTATTCAAATGTATGAGGGTTTTGAACTTGAACTAGTCAAGGAATTTATCAAAAAAATTCATGTCAATGTTACTAGCATAAGAGGGGAAGTGGTAGAGGTCACTCCTACTATCATAAGTAAACTTTCTAGAATTCTAGCTAAGGGAGAACCTATCAATAAAGGGCATGTTATTTTTGAAGAATTGGTTTCATAATTTCATGAAGAACATGAAATGTGACCTGAGATTCAATGGCATAAAGGAAGTTAGACAAGAATTTCTCGTAACATCCTAGAGGAGCCTTGCAAAATAGTTGTGATGTGGTTGATGAAATTCTTCACTTGTGATGGGAAATACAACACAATATTAGGGCCAGGAATCTGAATGCTAACATATTTGAGGTATGAAAACACCAGGCCTTCTGCAAAAGTTATCCTACCTGCCTTTTGGTTTTCTCAAATTACCTCTATGATATCTAGGGCAAAATATAGGGGTGTGTCATCCATAAGATATCATAGTCTAATAAATTTGATAATCAAGCACCATTTTATGAGAAAGGAGTCAAGTAGGGAAGGATGGTTTAAATTTTTGTCAGCTCCCACTAAGCATGGAAGAAAACCCAAGAAGGGGTCCGTGGAAGAAAGGATAAAAAATGGAAAAAGGAGAATCTTCTAAGAAAGGGCCAAAATAGAAAAAGAGGAAGCTACAGGAATCCATTAGAGAAACCCATAGGAAAAATAATAAGCATGATTCAAGAGAAGAAAACCCCAGTGTTTTTAATACCCATGTCTCAACTCCTAAAATTTTACTAGAGAAAATTACTAAATCTCCTCATAACACCTTAGGAGGTCATGAAAAAGACCACACTCCTATTCATACTCCTGAACATGTTGTAAGTTAGCATGTGAGGTCCCACTTTAAACTCTTGAAAGAACCCCTATATTTGAAGGCCATAGCTCACTTCATGGCATGTATCCTCCTCTTGTTTCAATAAGGGATAGCTCTGTTGAAAAATATGGTCATCAAACAAAGGAAAAGGAAGTTCCTGAGAAATTTGAAGATGAAGAGGTTGAGTCTTCTTCTCCAAATTTGTTGGTTTTAAAAGGAGAAAAGGTAAAGGGCCAATGACCAAACAAGAAAAATCTCCTCAAATGCGGGAAGGAGAGGAAATGGAGGAAAAAGAAGAAGAAATAACTAAGGCCATGGAAATGTCTAGAATACAAGCATAATTAGAAGAGGAGAAAAGAAGAATACAATTTTTTGAAGAAAAGTTAAAAAGGAAAGAAGAGGAATTACAACAATCTATAAATAAAGTAGAGCAAATAGAAAAAGAAATGAAAGAAAAATAAAGTGTTTTCTAGGGATGATTGAACCAAATAGAAAAAGCATTACAACAAGCTAATGCACAAGCATTAGGGTATGTGCAAGATCATCATGGAAAAAACAGGCCCTTAAGTGGCAAAAAAATCAGAAAAATCAAAGTTAGGAAACTTGATGTAAAAAATTGAATAAGTTGTCTATATTATTTTAAAAATATGTAAGCATAGAATCTGTGGCAAAATGAATGTACTTTCTAAAATACTAGGTTTTTTTTTGTTTTTTTTAAATCTATTTGGTGAAATTTTGAAATTTCAATGCAGTAGTACTGAAATTTCAGGGAAAAAATAAGTAGGTGTCTGTCTGACCACCCTAACCACAATAAAATGATAAAAAATTATAATATTTTAGATATAAGTAGAGGACTCATGTCCCGATGTGATGCATATTTTTGTAATTTTTTCCAAATAAATAATTAATTATGAATTTTTTCCAAATAAAATAATTAATTATGAATTTTTATTACAACTTTTAAAAAATATAAAAAACTCATATGTCTAACCACCTTAACTTGGTCAAAACTTCATGAAATTCATTTTTTCTTTTTTTAATCCTATAGTATGTGAAACGTAGAATGTGATGCATGTTTTGGATTCAAAAAATGTGACACCATTTGAAAGTTATAGATGTTTTTCAATCAGGACTTTAGTCATAATTTGAATAGAAAATGAATAATAATTACTTATTAAATTCAAAGTAAGACAATTTATTTTGGTGGAAAGCTGAGAATCTCCTTTAAAAACCCTTTTCGTTTCATCAATTTTGGGTAAAAAAAAGTCATCAGCCACATACCCATCATATTGCCACTTTTTGGCCAATCATGATCCTGCACATACCCATTAGCTAGAGTAGAAGAGATAGCAAGGTTCAGTGTAGTGGAAATAGGAATACTAAAGGTAGAATTACAATAGAAAGAAGAATAGTTGAAACAAAAATTGAGAAGAATGCATTCCCATGAGGCTTCCACCTCGTCTAATCCAAGGAGATACCTCTCTCTAATGGAACTAAAGCTTAAACATGAGAATAATCAGTTGAGAAGCCAAAATCAACAGTTAGAGAGGGAAAGAGATGAAGCAAATGAGAGATTTCAGCAAGTGGTAGAATTGTCCTCTACAATTTTGTCAATGAGAAAACCTTTAGAGTTATATGCACTCTTTTTGAGAGAAAGATTTCTATAGTGGAAAATCAATCAACTAGTTCTAGAAAGAAAAACTAATTATAATGATGACAGTGAATTTCTTAAGGATTTTTACAGCAGTTATCCTACCATTTAGAACCAAATGTGTGAATATTTCCAGCATGGTTTTCTCCTTGGTGATTTTCCATAATATTTTCTAAATGTTTTCATAGGAGAGTTACAAATCAAATCTTTTGTAACATTGTTGCAGAACTAAGTTGAATGGGAAAATAGGATAACTCAGTACAAGGAAGCACAGATGAAATTGGGCATGCCTATGAGGGATGAAACTCCCTGGTCAATGGATTTCAGAGCCACATTTAGGTACTTTGCACTAGGAGAGAATGTAGCACCAATTTATAGATGAAATTTTTCTGAAAGCATTCAAGTTTTCATAATTATTCAGGATCACATTCCACACAAAGCTTTGGTTACAACAAGAGATAGGTACTGCAGTATTCTAGTATCATTGAGAAGAAGAGAACCAATCTCTCCATGAAACATTACTTGGAGTCTCACAAGAGTTAGATCTTTGATAGAGGTCATAGAAGAGAGAAATTCTAATTAGGTTGGAATGAGATTCAAACCAACCTTACTCGTAGCACTTGCACCTGCATTGAATGCACCTCCATAGTTTGTAGGAGAAAATTTGAGAGATTGGCTGAGAAGAATTGAAGAGCTAAATGGGTTTTCTCATCGTAGAACATTCCTGAAATATATGCAGTAATGTGCTGATCTAGTTATCTGGTTGGTAGGCAGAAATAGAGAATTGTTGGTCCCTCAACCAGGAAGACATGGTTGACAACAGGAGGGGGAGAAATAATGAGTTCTCAAAATGAAACTTTAATTGATCATTTTATGTTTGCAAATACTTTATTATGTTGTTAATTAACTATACTGGTGGTAAATTATATACTTATATGTTTGCTTATTCTATCTTATATTTAACTAATTTGAGGATATATTAGAAATGATATTTTGCATTAAATGTGTTGATTTTTAATGATTATTAATGATGGAATGATTATGCAATTTGAAATCTTTGTTGTCATAATATCATCCTATCCTTGAGGATTCTGTTCGGTTGATTAAATGCTTACCTCATGAGGTGGACGTGTTAAACTCTCTATTTAAAAAACTTGAAATCTATCTTGCTCCTGATTGCTCCAATTGGATCCTAATTTATCAATTATGAGTTGACTTCTTTAGTCCATTTGGAAACTTCCTATTCAACTATTATGTGGTAGATTTATTTATGATACTTTCAATTATATTTTGTTTTAGTTTTGTCACTTTGTATCTTGGCAGGCAGTGCCATGATTTTGTATTCAAATAAATGGATATTCCTATAAATATCCATCCTTAGATTTAGTCTGGAGTTAGTTAATCTTTCGATTAAACATTGTAATGTTTGTAATGCACACTCTTGTTCTACTTGCCTATTTGGGAAAATTGGAATGCAAATAAGGAGTTAATTTGAATCTCTATGTTTAAGGTCTCACCATAGGAAGAGCAAGGCCCTCTCAACTGAAGGAGGTGACCTTGTGTTATATTCTTTGATTCAGTTGATTTCTGTTTAATTTCTCAATTGGAAAGTTAGGAATGTTGATCTTTGTTTAATCATTGTTTGTGACTGCAATTATTCATACTCTTAGATTAATTTCATTATGTTCTCAAGGTAGTTCATTACACTTTATTATAGATTAATATTCATTCATTCATTGTAGATTTAATTGTTGTTCATAGGAATTAGACTTAATATTTATTTTCAAATGCATGTGGGTTTTAATAAGAGAGATAACGATGACTTATGGGAAGACAAAACTAAAGCCTATTTGGAATTCATTCATGGAATTTAGTGTTACAGTTTTCTAGATTAATATTTATTTTCTTGAAAACGTAAATAGATTCTCTTTTGCAAATGTAAATAGATTCTCTTTTCAAGTAAATTTGAATTTTTTATTTTAGATTAAGAGTAAATTTTCTTTTTAGCTTAATCCTTCCATGAATCAATTGCAAATAAGTCAGGTGAAGTCTAAACTAAGTTATTAGAGTCTGAATAATCATTAGTTAAGAAATAAGTTAGGATTAATTCCTTAGAATTAGCTACAATTTTTTTGTTAAGATATACTCTCGAGATCTCTTGAAGGAGCTAAACTGAAACCAAAAGTCACTATTTACATTGGAAAACCCCCCCAATTCATGGAAACATCCTTATCATATATAGCTCTAACACACACCCAATTCAATAATTGAAATATTAAATGATTCAAGAAGTGACATCAATGACTTATCCTAATAGAATTATTTTCAACTTTTCTCCAATCTTTCTCCTTGGGAAATCTGCAAACTAGACCTACAAATCACACACAAAGGAGAGGGAAAAATGTTGATGGGTTAGTGAATAGGGGTTTTCCTTGGTCAAACCCCTTTTAGGTAATTAAAACAAGTATTTAAATAATGAAACAATGATATGAAACATGAATAATGATACCTTGAATGATGTGTTGTAAATTTGCAACTCAACATGAAATGGCTATGAAGGATCTAGATCTTGATCTTTAACAATAGGTGTAGAACAATGCTTTATCTTGGATCTTCAATGCTACATCACAACACTAGCTCAATAACATGCTTGATTCTTGACATTCTCAACATGATGATGGACCTTGAATTGCTACAAAAATTCATGAAGAATTTTTCCCTTGAAGGCTTTAGAAATGATCTTGAATGCTTTCTTGATGCTCTTGTGAAATCTTGAAATGCTTAACTCTTGCTTGTTTGACTTGATATCATGTATGCTTAATGAAATAATGATTTGAAAGCTTTTTTATATAGGAAATGCACTCAAATAACCATTAATTTGATCCCAAAGGCTAACATAGAAGAAATTTGAACTTAAAACCCAATTTTCCTAATCAAACCTCAAAAATAGACCAAAATGGACTTATTTGCCAAGATGGGTGAATGATTCCCACCTGGATGGGACTCATTCACCCAAAGTGGTGAATGGGTCCCATAGGGACTATTCTGCTTGCTAGAATATTGGGGAATGCGGAAATTAAGTGTATATGTTGATATTGTCAGGATTTTGATTAAAATATGCCTTGGGATGCATAATATGGGGTCATAGGGGCCTATTAATGATAATATAAAGTTTATAAATGCAAGGGAACCCAAAATTCAATGTGAAAGTGTAAATGAATATATTTTACAACATTAAATTAAGGAAAAAATAGGTGTATTTAGCTAGAAAGGGCCCCAAATCCAATGTGAATGTGTAGAATACATTACAACACTAGATTAGGTCAATTTTATTTAGAAGAATCCTAAATTTTATGTGAAGGTGTAAATAAATACACTTTACAAAATTAAATTAAGGAAGAGTTAAGTTAATTTAGCTTATAAAGGACCCAAGCCCTAATGTGGATGTGTAAAACACCTCACAACACTAGATCAAGGTGACACCAAGTCCAATTTATCATTAGTTATTCCTAGATTAAGTGTCAAAATTAAATCGATGATATTTTTTGACACTACAGTGATATTCTATGAGTTGAAACCTTCCATGGTTGATCTACAACTAGAGAAGGAAGAGAAGTAGAAGGAGGTATTTAAAATTCCACCTTCTCCTAAAAAGAAGGAACTACATGTTGAATGCACGAGATAAGTGAGAGGGGGATGAATGAGTTATACATCAAAACATCAAAACCCTTATTAACATTCATATCTACATTATTCCTTAAACCCTTAACAACCATTAAAGCCTTATCATGTATTATCATAATGTAAACATGAGAAACAGTAATGTAAACACTTCCAAGCACAAAAGAACACAAGATTTAACTGAAAAACCCAAGAAGGGAAAAACCATGAAAAGGATTAGCTCACAATATAAAGTAATTGGAACACCAAGTATAATAGGCTCACTACTGAAGGGCTCACTACCCGAAGAGAAAATAAACGCTCACTACTAGATTAGAAAGAAGAAGAAATAAGATATGTTACAATGATAAATCCATCATAGAACAACATAAATTTTCCACCACTGAATCACCAAAACATTCATACTCTCATGTAGAATGTAGACACCTTCTCACTACTTTGAATGGTCTTAGTTGTTAAGGCTCATACGGTACTTCAAAATTTCACACTTCACATCATAATTTTCTTCACACAATTTCATACACACCATCCTCCATCAACTCTTGACACACATGTATACCATCTCCAACCTTGAAATCAATTCACAAGGTTGGTTATGCACCTCAAAAATTCAAATTCAAATTAGGTCAACACAAAACATTCACACAATGGCGAGGAATGAAGGTAGAAAAAACCAAACCTTAACTTGGCTCAAAATCCACACATACACACCACACCACACTTCCACAAACACCTAAGAATATCTACAAATAGTGTAAACACCCAAAGTTAGCCAAACCTATGTTGACAAAATTAAACATTAAGTACATGCTTCATTTGATCCAAAGATTACTCGCAAACCACACACAACACTTAAACATAATCTAGAATATTTCATCGATGCCCTGAAATAAAACAAATACTTCACAACATCATACAATAGAAGAACATATACATTATACACAAACAGCTAACCTTCCACACACTACAACTAAATCCAACCTTGTGGAGCACCAAAACACAAATAACTCATATTGGAGATAGATACTAGCAATGTAAGAACATTTCCAAAGCCCCAAGACTAGAAACTAAATTGCAAAGAAATGTGGCAAAAAACAATTTCTCCTAGAGAACACTACAATATAGTTCACACACTGGTGAATACAACTTTCTCTACACAATGATCAAGAACATGAAACTCTAGATATAACACCTATGAACATCTCAGATCAATATGTCAACCCACACAAGCATATCTTCAACTATGAAGAAATGCAAATAAAAAAAATGAACACCATTTTATCATACTAAACAGTCTTCACCACACAGTTTCCTCTTTTATTCAAATTTTCTCAAAAGAACTTGGAAACCAAGCACCATAAACTCTAACTCATCACTTCAAATGCTTTTACAAAATCTCAACCACATAAGAGGTTGAGCATCACCAAAACATGCTCATCAGAGCAATACTAGAGGTTGAAATTACTGATACTTTACTAATGACAACATAATGCAACAAAACAAAGCATCATCATACATTTCCAACAATCTCCCCATAGACCTATTGGCATCAATGAAACAACAAAGATCTATTGACATCAATAACAACACAAACTTCCAACAATCTCCCCCCTTTTCATTGATGGAAACATATGGAAAAGATGTCAATAAAAAAATCAAATTTGATCAACAACTCATATAGTGCACCACTATGCACACTGCTCCCCCTCACACAAGCATTTATGCATTCTTTCATAGGACTTCTCTCCTCCTTACTTCATATGGATTTTCAATTTACTATCTCCCTCTTTAACATCAATTTCAAAGGGTGAAAAAATTCAACCTCTCCTCTTTTTACATCAAACCTACATACTTTCTCCCCCCCTGAAGGAAACACCTATAAGGGACAATAATTGCTCCACAACTAATTTTTCTTTTACTACACTATATTTTCTTCACAACTTTTTTGCACACTCCCCCTTAGGAGTACACAACATACTATATTAACCAATAACTATTGCTCATATCCTTTGACACAATTGACAAATGAAAACACTTGTATACCACACAATGACAACATTTACTCCCCATGACTGCAACAACCAACAATGCTACTACCTACTCCCCCTGAGAGGTAGCCACCAAAATAAATCCAGAATAAGCAATTAATCATGAGATCCATTGGAATAATGCATATCCTTATGCATATAGTTAAAAAGAGGGGCAATAGTCCCCAACTTCTCCTAGAGATAATCAAAAGTATCCTTAGGAAGATCCTCTGTGAAGATGTCTACAACTTGATCCTTAGTAGGGACATACTCCAACTTCAACTCATTATTTGAAACCTTTTCCCTCTAGAAGTGATACCAGATTGAAATATGCTTATTCCTTGTATGCATTACTAGATTCTTTAAAATATTAATATCACTTGTGTTATCACAAAAAATAGAAATAGATTCATCATATACCACTCTACTATCCTTCAAAGTTTGCTTCGTCCATAACACCTATGTGCAGCATGCAACTGCAATAATGTATACTACATGTGCAGTAGATAGTGACACTGAATCATGCTTCTTGCTTAGCCAAGATTCCAACCTACATCCAAGAAAGAATGCACCAACATTTGTACTTTTTTTCATCCACATTGCCTACCCAATCTGCATTTGTATAAGTACTCTGAGAGAAATTGGTATCCTTTGGATACAACAATCCATGTTTTGGAGTGTCCTTCAAGAATTTAAAAATTCTCTTCACTACCACCACTTGTGACTCTTTGGGATCTTCTTGAAATCTAGCCATTAGAAAAACTGCATGCACAATATCTATTCTAGTAGTAGTTAGATATAGCATTCCTCCAATCATAGATCTATACTTTCTCTAATCAGCTCGAGGAGATTCATCATTCTTACACAACTTGAAAATAGTAACCATAGTGGTACATACTTTTTTAGAGTCCTATATACCAAATGTCTTCAGCATTTCCTTGACATACTTTGATTGTGAAATGAATATACATTTTTTTGTTTCATTGATTTGTAGTGCAAGGAAAAAACTCATCTCCTCAAATTAGACATTTCAAAATCTTTCAACATATTTTATGTAAATCTCTTGCACACACTTTCATTACCTCCAAATATTATATCATCAAAATACAAAACCACAATCAAGATTTTATTTTTTTAAACTTTGAAATAAAGATTAATATTTACAGTACCTTTATTAAATCCTTATCGCTACAATTACCTATCCAATCTTGCATACCAAGCTCTTGGAGCTTTCTTGAGTCCATATAATTCCTTCATGCAAACCATATTAGCATTATCTATTAACTTAAATTCTTCAAGTTGTTCAATATAAGCCTCTTCTTCCAACTCATCATTCAAAAAGGTAGACTTTACCTCCATCTGATAAAATTTTAAATCCTTATATGTTGTAAAAGACAAAAACATCTTAATAGCTTCCATTCTTGCCACCAGAGAAAATGTCTCTACAAAATCCATTCCTTCCACTTGTGAGTAGCCTTTACATACAAGTCTTGCCTTGTTTCTTACCACTTCTCTACTCTCATTCATTTTGTTGTAAAATACCTAGTTAGTTGCAATCACATTACTATTTGTTTGTCTTGGGACAAGTTACAAAGTTTGATTCTTCTCAATATATATTAATTCTTCTTCCATAGCCTTGATCCAATATTCATCTTTGCATGCCTCAATCATTGTTTTAGGTTCAAATTTGGAGATTAAGCATAAGTTTACTTGTACTTCTATCATAGTAGTCTTTCTTCTTATCAAAACACCTCTACTCTTGTCACCAATGATCTGATCTTCCAAATGATTCTTCTACACATGCTTAGGGGTCTTAGGGATCTTTTTAGGAGCTTCTTCCTCTTCAACCTACACTTCTATTTCCTTACCATCATCTTTCTCTTATTCTCTACAAGGGGACTCATCTAATTCATATCCATCTATCACCACTAAATTTTTTGGTAAGCCTTCGTCCACTTTGAAACTTGCACTTGAAATAATCATTTTTAGCTTCTTATTGTAGCACTAGAGTAAGCATTTCTTCTTGTAGAATATCCAAATAAGATTCATTCATAAGATCTTGCATCATACTTTCCTAATTTTTCTTCATCTCTTCTAATATAGCATTGTTGAAATGGAAAAGACAATTAAGAGTGGGGAGGGGTGAATCATTTGTAACAAATTAAACCTTCAAAACCCTCAACAATAATCAGATCCACAAGAATTCATTGAACCCTTATTCTCTTAGTTTGATTAAACATGAAATGAAGATAAAAAAAGATAAAATCACAACACCATGCACAAAAGAACACCATATTTACATGGAAAAACCAATTAAGGAAAAATCACGATGAGGATTAGCTCATAATAAGTAATAGAAAAAACCAATACAAAGAGGCTCAATGCCAGAATAGGACACACTACCCAGAAAGGCTCACAAATAGGGCTCACTACCATATAAAGAATACAAGAAGATAGAAAAAGAACTTTACACAAAGAAAACACTTCTCAATGCAACAAAGAGTCCACCACAATTGTTCATACACTTTCAAAGTCTCACATGAAGGATTTTGATGCCTATAGCTCACTACCTTTAGCAACCCTAACATGAAATTCACACTACTCTTCTTAAATTCTTATCACACGCATTAATCACATCAATCTCACATATATCTTACTTTTTAATCTTTCGTTCACACCTCTTGCATCAATACCATACATATTTATATCAAGCTCTACCTCAAAAAATCTCTCCAATGTTGGCACTAGCCGTTATACATTCAAATTCAAAATAGGTTAGAACCTAAACATTCCCGTAGTGTATAGGAACAAAAGGTGACCTACAAAAATCCTTAATTAGGACCCAATTAGATCTCAACACACTTCAAAACACTTCCAGAAGCCTTTTATGTAGTGTTAAACAAAAGCTCGACCAACACACATTCAAAACATCATAGACATTAAGTACACACTTCCTTAAACCAAGCCAAAAGTTTTGGATAACATAATTTACTTTAATTCAATCCAGAACAATCCATGAACTACTTAAGATTCATCAAACACTTCATCCAAGATTGCATCAACAAATACTTCAACTCAGAACAACTATTAACCTTTAATTGCATACTGATAAATGAAACTCACACTATCTTGCACCAAATCAAGTAAAAAATTGAATACATAAAGATAAAAGCATTATAAGTAACTTCTCAAATCTGCACAACCTAAATCCAAACAATGGAGAAATATAGAGCAAATACATTTCTCCCAAACTATAGAAAACATTACTGAACAACTAGTTCACACACTAGTGAAAATATCTCACACTATACAATGATCCAAAAGCCCAAATTCTGAATATAGAAATCACTGACACCCTTGAGTAATTTGTAAGATCTTCATAGGCATAGCATCAACACTGAAAAAACATGGAGCACAATATGAAAATTTACACAACACAGTTTACTCTATTTATTAAATTTAATCAAAAGCACTTGGAAACCAAGTACCAAAGGCATCATTCATTGTATTACCTTATTCATGTTGCAAGTTTGAGCAAGCTTGGTGGTGTTATCATTAATGTTGTCATTGATGTCAACACGGTTCAAAATTTTGTTGATTGTGCATGTATAGTTGAGATGTTGTTGAGATGTTGTGAGTACATGGAGCTATCCTTATGATGTTGCAGATATGCTGAAATGATGAGTTTCCAAGTTCTTTTGAGAAAATTAATAAAGAAAGAAGTTAGAGTTATGTATGTGTTCAGAATGTGCTCTGCTATGTGCTATGTGTTTCTTCTATGTTTATCCTATGCTCATTCAGATCTAAAGGGTTGTTGTTGGGGATCTGTTGGTGTCATCTCTTGATTTGTAGCTTCTGGTTTGATGGAGTGTGAAAGTTGTCTTCACAAGTGTGTGAACTAGTTTGACAGAGTTGTTTGTCTGTGGATTGGGATATATTTTTATTCTCCACAGTCTTTTTCTATTTTTTTTAAGGTCTTGTGGATATGGAATATGTATTGTAATAATGTTCTCTGGGTTCTGGCAAAGACATTCATGGTTTGGTGTTATGAAAGATGAGTTTCATAGTTGTTGTATGTGTTTACATAGTTTGGATGGATTGGTGGAAAATGTTTTGTGTTTGAAAGTGGTTACACTTTTTGCGGATGTATATGAAGGTATCTGAGATTTGTTCTCTTGCATGATAAAGAATTTTATGTTGTCTACATGTTATCTTCTTGCTAGGAAGTGTGTACTTCATTGTTCATTTGTGTTTTCATTAGGTTTGTCCAACCTGGTGTTTACACTTCATATGAAGAATTAAAAATTTAACTAAGGAAGCATGTGGTTGATCCAAAACATTGTTTTGGATCTTGGTTAAGTTTTTAATTGGTCCACTCTCTCTCCTTTCCACCACAGGAATTTTGAGTTGTCGACCTAATTTGAATTTATGAAATGAAGCATATGTGGCTGACCTTTGAGAAATTTTCTAAGGTTGAAGATGGTATAAATGCAAGTTGAGTAGTGAAGGACTAAAAACATACAAAGTGATGAAGTAAGTCACAAGTGAAGAGTAGAGTTGTGCAAAAGTGAGTTGAGGCAGCAGTAGTTTATTGTGTTAGATTCCTGAAGGTAGTGAGTTAAAGGTTTCTACAATCTTCTGATCAAGGCTATGAATGTGTAAATTGTTGTGGTAGATCTTTCTATTAGCTTTTGTATCTGTAGGTAGTGAGCCTCCCTATTTGATAGTAATTCCTTTCTATAGGTAATGAGCCTTTTGTATTTGGGTAGTGACCCTCTTGTATTTGGTTTTTCTATCACTTTATATTGTGATTTAATCCTCACCATGGTTTTTTCCTCATTGGGTTTTACACGTAAAATATGGTGATCATTGTGTTGATTTTGCTTAATGTTATTTGCATTTCATGTTCATACTTAATAACAAAATAGTGTGGTTGTGAAGTTGATAAGTGTTTGAATTTGGTTACAACTAATTCACCCCCACTCTCAGTTGTCATGTGCCTTTTGACAATTGGTTCATAGCTTTGGTTCCTTGGTGAAGAGATTAACCGCTTAAGGTAGATCCAATGGCGCATAAGTTGGCAATCCCTATGTTCAATGGATCTGATTACAGTGACTGGAAAGTGCAGATGAGAGGATATATTATCTCTCTTGGTTACAAGCCTAGAAGGCTATTAAGACAAAGTATATTACACTGGTGATTGGTCCTACTACTATAGATGATGCTTCTACTTATGAGCAGAATGAAAAAGTGAGGTATGCTATTTACAGTGCTTTATCAAAAATTGAGCGAATAAAAGTTCTTTCTTTGGGAACTGCTTATGAAGTTTGGAAGAAGTTGGAAGATATTTATGAAGGAAATGATAGAGTTAAATTGATAAAGAAGTTGATGGCAAAGCGTAGATATGATAATTTTAAAATGAAGGAAGGAGAAGATATTGCAAGCTATTTCCAGAGGGTTGATCTAGTATCAAATGAAGTTAGGAATCAAGGGGGAACTCTGGTTGATGAAGATATAATTGAGAAGATTCTAATGACCCTACCAGAGTCTTATAGTGACAACGTTTCAATTATTGAGGAAACATATGATCCTAAGAAATATACTAAAGAACAACTATTTGGCACCTTGACTGCATTTGAGATGAGAAAGTTTGGAAAGAAAGAGGAGAAGGAAGAAAAATAATCTAAGGAAATGAAGATTGAAGATGATCTAGATAGTGATGGTTCAGATGAGTTGTAAGGTAACTTTGAAAGGAAGTTGAAGAAAGGTACCGGTAAGTATAAATGTATGTTTCCCTTTAAATGTTTTAGTTGTGGTAATATTGGTCATTATGCTTCAAGATGTCCAAATAGAGCTATACATAAGAAGAACAAAGATCATAAAGATAGAAAGGATAAGAAATACAAAAAGTTGTACTATGTTATAGAAGAAGCTATAATCTCTAATGATGAATCTGATTATGCAGGTGATGATAGTTAATTCTTTTTTTTAGCTTTGGAGAATAAATCTATGTCTGCTAACTCTGGAAATTGTGCAAGAAAAAGTGATTCAAAGTTCATAAGAAGGATGAGAAGGAAGGTACTTTGGTCATCGCTTTTCATGGTAGATAGGATGAAGACTATTGGGTGATTGATAGTGGATGTTCAAATCTCATGACCAGAGATAAAAGTAAGTTCACTAAACTTGAAAAGTATGATGGTGGTTTGGTCATGTTTGGTGATGATTCTAGAGCAAAGATTGTTGGGAAAGGTACAATTAGTTTTGGTGGAATACATAGCACTGATTATGTATATTATGTAAAGGGCATAAGGAACAACCTTTTGAGTGTTGGATAGATGTGTAGCAAAGGTTTCAAACTTGAGTTTTGCGATAATACATGTGAGGTCAGAAAAGGATCTAGAGTTATGGTTGTTGTAGGAAGGAAAACTCATGGAAATATCTATCAAATTAAGGGTGTTGATGGTCAATGCCTTATATCTCAAGTTAATGAAAGTTGGTAATGGCACCGAAGAATGGAAAATATGTTAACTTTGATAATATGGTTAGGTCAATTAGAGATATGTGGTCTGAGGTCTACCTAAAAACATAAAGCTTGCTAATACTGTTTGCAGAAGTTGTCAGTTAGGGAAACATACAAGATGCAGTTTCAAAGAAAAAGAGAAAACTACTATTGGAATGTTGGAACTAATTCATACAAATCTCAGTGGTCCTACTAGAATAGGAAACCTAAATGGTGACAGGTATTTCATGCTCCTTATTGATGATTATTCTTGCTTGACATGGGTTGCTTTTCTTAGAGAGAAGAATCAGGCTTTGGATAGGTTTAAAGTGTTCAAAACAAGAGTAGAAAATGAAGTGAACCTAAGAATCAAATGTTTCAGATCTGATAGAGGTAGATAATTCACTTCTAGTGATTTTAATGCATTTTGTTAAGAGCATGGCATAAAGAGACACTTTTCTGCTCCAAGAACCCCTCAACAGAATCGAGTGGTTGAGAGAAAGAACCAAGTTGTACAGGAATTTGCAAGAACCATGATGAAATAAGCACATGTTATAGCTGTAAAGAGGATATTCAAATATCTTAAAGGTACATCAGATTATGGCTTATGGTATCCTAAGGATACTAATTTTACTTTAAGTGCTTATACTAACACAGATTGGGCTGGTTGTGTAGATGAACGAAAGAGTACTAGTGGAGGTGCTTTATTTCTTGGTGGAAGAATGGTTGCATGGTTAAGTAAGAAACATGAATCGGTTTCTTTATCCACTGCAGAAGTAGAGTATATTACTACAACATCTTGCTGCACACAAGTTTTTTGGATGAAGAAAACTCTAAAGGATACTGGAGTGATATGTGATGAGCCTATTCCTATCTTCTATGACAATACAAGTTCTATAAATATTTCAAAGAATCTGATAATGTATTAAGAAGAAAAAAAATATCTATCAGATATCATTTCCTAAGAAAAGGTGTTGGAAAATAAAGTTAGGCAGGAGTATGTGTCTACAAAGGAACAAATTGTAGATGTATTTATTAAGACTCTTCCAAAGGATACTTTTGAGTATCTCAAGGAGAGGTTGGGGGTCATTGGCCCTTTGAACTAGGTGCACATGGAGGTGCATTAGTCTAGTGGATCCATAGATTCATCATTTATCTGGATTGATTAACGGGTCTACTCTGTAGGGGGAGTAGAAAGTTTTCATTGTTGCAGTATGAGTCGCATGGGTGTAATCCTAAGGGGGAGTGGTCAGAGCCTCTTGATCTTTTCCATTGATGTTAAAGGGGGAGAGAGAGTCATGTGAAAAATAGTATAAGAGAAAGAGGTCTTTTCCCAGAATACTGAGGATGCATGTCTAATCTGAAAGAGAGAGTTGTGGGTGTAGACATCGAAAATATACTGATTGACATCGTGCATTTAATCCTGACTCACTAACATCATTTCTCCCCAAATCATCCCTCAGTTTAACCATTTAATCGAATTCCCCTATCTAATTAAATTCATCAATAATCCTCTCTTGATTAAATAAATCACTTTATCTGAATCAAGTCATTTCTCTTGTTAATTAAATCAATCTATCTGATTTAATTATCCCTATTTAATTAAATAATCAATTTATTTGATTAAATCTCTAAATTCTATCCATTAAATTAAATAAATTAAAACCTTATTTGATTTAATCTAATACCATCCCTTTTAATTAAATAAATCAAAATCCTTATTTAATTAGCCTCTTATCATATTCCTCTCTTATTTGATTTAAATAAATTAATAAATCTAAATCAAATAAGTCACATCATCTAATCTCCTATTAAATTAATGAACCCTTGATTAATTTAACCTTATCTCATGTCACATCCTCTAGATAATGCAAGTTGCACATGAAAATAAATTGAATTCATTTATTAAATCTCTATTTTCCTCATAAGGCATCTTTTGGAATATTCCCTCAATTTGAATTCAAAAATTCCATGTCAACATGTACATCCAACAAGGCATTTAAAACCTCTTACATGTCCTTTGCCTTAAGCCAAGTGGCATTTATTGCATTTTCCCTTCCCTCTTACATGTCATTTCAACAAATTTGAATTTCAAATATTGGCATTTATTGGCACAAACCCCAAATCTTGCACAACCATCATCCATTCATAGCTTGACAAGTGGCACCATATCATTGGATGAATGTTAGTCCCACATTGCTCAAATTTGGACATTCATCCATCTTGAAATCATATAAATGAAGAGCTCCTCTCCTCATTTTATCATCCACAAACATTGCAAAGTTACCATGCTAAAATACTTAGCCATTTCCATCCATCATTGAATTCTTAGCTAGGCTTTTTGCAGATTTGGCTTGGAGTTCTCATCTTTCATCAAAGTGGATCAACATTCATCTCCAACATATCAAGATTTCATCATAGGAATTGGGAAAGGACCAATTTTGACATCAAATTGGCATCGATTCCCCCATGGGATCAAGTGTTTGCTTCTCTAATTAGGATTGAATCTAGTTTTATCTTTTGTATTGTGTTCTTCATCAATTTCTTTCCTATTTTGAGTTTGTAAATAGATTTCATGGGGAATCCTTGTTTTAGTTTACATTTCCTTGTTTAACTTGTTTATTCATTTTGTTTTGCAGGTACTAGGAAAAGGGTTCACACATTTAGCACTAGAAGGAGGGTGTGACATCATTCTTTCTAACATTTTCATGAAATTTCCATGTTTTCTTGACACATAGGAAATTCCAACACGGGCTCATCAGCATCGCTATTTTTGGCACCGCGAGCTTGTCAGTGTCATTGTTTTAGCACCGCAGGCTCGTCAGCATTGCTATATGGCACCACGTGAACATAAACTCCGCTGCTGATCTCACCAACCTGCAGACAATTTCAAAAAATATTAAACAATGATGCTTTCAAAAACTGCGATGCTGGGCAAAAAGTGTGATGCAATCATGCTCTCTATCCTGACATAGAGCGCCGCTGACTGGTAAGTGGCGCTGTGATAGCGACAATGGGATAATAAATAGTGATGCCTTCACGAGTTGCGACGTTGGGAGACAGTAAAAGGGAGAATTTAAATTTTTTTAGCACGTGTTTTGATTTATGATTGCTTCTTCCTCTGTTTTCTTCTTTTTAGCTTATGCTTTTTTTCCATAATATGACTATTTTTCTTCTTTGTAGGTTGGAAATCGAAAGCAAAGGAAGGAGGAGTATGGTGATGATATATTTTCCAATCAAAGTGTTTTTAAACACTTAAGTGTTTGTTTACACTTCCTTAGGAATTTGTCATCTTTTTATTCTTAGAATACTAGTTTTCATTTGGGCTTAAAAAGAACCTTTCAATTTCTCTTTGCAAAGGTTAAAACAAACAATAGGATCAACAACTTACTAGATTTTGTTTCTTGGGTTAAACAGTTGAACAAATGTCTTTCACTTGTGATTTGGTGCTCTAAAATGAACTCACATATTGCTTTGAGGATCTAAAAGGAACAAGTGTAGCTTTGTTTGTTTGTGAGGGCTTACTTAGACTAAAGCCATCGAAAAAGGATGTATGCGCTTCTCTCGCACTTTATAGCAATCTTGAGAATCAAAAGGTCTTTTTCATGACTTTGGGTTCAGATAAAGCAATCACCTCCACACTTCGATTTGGGCTTAAAAATTGAACAAAATCTTGTGCGAGTGTTAGTGGGGGATTTTTTGCGTAAATTCTCTCTCCTTGTTGCCAACAAGGATTGATTGAGTTACATTTATATTGTTATTCATTCACTTTTGTTTATCCTAGAGGTCCTGCCTTGGGGAAAACGTACTCACCCAAGGGAATGACTCAATTGGTAACACTTTGAACCCGAGAGTATTTATAGCTGGGATATAAGTGTGGATATTGGAAGAAATGCCAATATCACGCAGTTGACTCCGACAAGATGGATCTGAAGGGGGACTCTTGCCACGTTGGGTCAACTCCTACGAACAGAAAGTCCTTACTAAAACCCATGTGCTAGAATTTTCCAAAATCCTTTTATCTATTTGTTGGTGCAAGAATGGTCATTTTGAAGCCACCCCACACTTTTACGGTCTTCTAGTAGAGATGGAAAGCATTCCATGGGAGTTTCATGGGTTTTGATGCTTGGCTGCCCCCATTGACGTTAATGAGCCATGGAGGGGAGCCAGTGTGGTCAAGCATCTAACCATTCGCTAGAGATAAGCATAGCTAGACTTGTCCAAGTGGGACTCCAACAAATATTGTCTTACACATCCATAGGATTGTACTTATTCTTGGGTTACAAAATGCATTGCTTGATCAAAAATATCTAAAAAAAAACACTTAACATCATCCAAATTTCAAACCCTTTTGAAGACAAATGTCATTGACTCAATCCATATGTTATTGCTTTCCCTTGGGATTCACATACTTAGAGGTTTCTAAGCACTGGATTATATCTCAATTTTTCTTCTTAAGTAAAAAATAGGAAATCCTTGCCTTAAGTTCATTGAATTTCCACATAACATATCTTGTGGGGTTTGACGAAATTAAGACATTGGACATCTTAGTTTGAAAACCTAATTGAAGAAAGTGTTTTTGGTAAAATAAAGACATTAAGCAAAGCTAAGCAAAAAAATGAACTTTCATATGTGTTGAAGACTCCAAATCCCAAAGCACAAATCATTGATTGGAAATCCAAAATTGAATGTTCAAATGAAATCATGTCTTGGTTACAAAGGTCATTAGGAAGCATTTGCATGCTCTTCAATACCTAGGTCTAGGCAAACAAAGTATATCTTTTTAGGTTCATCTTAGGGTCAAAACATATCAAAATATTTTTCATCCATGTTTCAAAACATCAAAACAAATTATGTCTCATCACCTTTTGGAAAATCTTGAAATCATCCTTAATACTAGGCTTTATGGAAAAATCAAAATCATCAATATCATTGAGACAAAATCCTTGAAAACATTAGCAAAAACATCTTTGGATATGTATGTGTAGATGCATCATTTTTCATATACTTAGTCAAAGTTATCAAAATCATCTTATTTAGCTTAGTGTATGTAGATGAATCCTTCTTCATATGCTTAAGTGAAACAATCATCTTGTTTGAATAGGTGTGGGTAGATGCATCCTTCTCCTCACACATATTCAAATTATCATCCTTTGAACAAAGCTATCCCTTAGATCATCATCCAACATCTTAGGGTCTTTTTGTTCAAAATCAAAACCAAAATCCAAATCAAAATCAAGGGCAAAATCTCAAAACTGAAAATCCAAAATCAAGAATCAAAAATTCACAAGTCCTAAAAAAGCCTAGTGTCTCATTCAAGATTTATCAAAAGCCAAAAAAATCCATATCATCCATCCCTAAACATCATCATCATATCGTCACCTTTGATCCTCAAGGCATGCTAAAAAGTTTCTACTTTGGGGCATAAAATAATGATCAATCCAAAGAATCAAGAGATTCATCTCCCATATTCTTGATCCTTGTTTTATGGTTCAAACGAGATCTCAATACAAGAAGAGTATGGAAGCCAACAAAGAAACACCCGCTTCAAGCGATCTTAGCCAAACAAATGCAAAAATGAATCCAGCTAAATCAAGTAATCCATTAACCCTCTCATCATCACAAAATCCACAAGAAGAGAACCAAGGAGAGGACCTTACCTTTGGAATGTCTCACAGAGAAATGACAGAAATGCTCCAAAATTTGGAGAATCATAAAATCATCAACATCATGATGAGACTTAACCCTTCATTATACATGCTTGAACTAGCAAAACAAGGGGCCAAGTTGCCTTCGGATTTTGATGTGAGTACTATAGTGGAGACATACTTTCCACCAATCTCATTCACCATCCCCATCTCATCTACACCTTCATCCCAAAACATCACGCAAAACATTCCACAAATCACATCATTTGCCCCAATCCAGCCAAATGTTAACAAGGGAAACACATTTCTCAATGTTCTTCAATCACATCCCCTTGTTAATAATCAAAACTTGGACGCAAGCACCACATTGGAACAAAATATACCCGAAAACCCATTACACAAAAATGTTCCTCTCACATTCCATCATGATCCATCATCAACATTTTTTCACGCAACACCACAAACACCTCTTCTCACAAATTCACAAGAAGAGGGAGATATGTACGGATTAAGGGGCCTATTTGACACCACAACATTTTCACAACAACTCACACCCCTAACATTTCCACCTCTTCCGCCATTGCCATTATCATCCACACCACTTCATGGTTTAGGGCTCCCTCCCCTACCAAGTATCAATTAAACCTATATCCCAACCATCAATCAAAGCATTGCACCAAATGCACAAAATTTTTCGTTGATATCGCAACAACAAATGACAAACACACAAGCAATGGCAACATCAACACAAAGCATGGTCTCTCAAGGACCCATCACATCAATACCACTATCCAACACTCAAAACATCAACACAACATCATCACCTACCGCCATTCCAAATCCACCACCACCCCCACCACCACCAACTTTCACCACATCAAGCCAATATGATGCAACATTGCAAGCTTCTTTTCAAAGAGGACATCAACAAGTTCAAAAACAAAAAGTTGTGCAACAAGTCGCTCAAGCCGCACAAGCTACACAAGCCACATTACAAGTGCAACAAGCATAAAAAGCCCAAGCTTTATTGCAACAACAACAACAACAAGCAGCACAAGCCGCACAAGCATTGCAAGCACAAAGGGTTGCTCAAGCATAACTATTATTGCAGCAACAAACCGCACAAGCGCAAACAGCACAAGTGCAAGCCCAAGCTCAAGCGCAATCTCAATATCAAGCACAACAAGCACAAGCTCAAGCACAACTTATTGCACAAGTAGCACAAATGCAAGCATATCAGCAAACACTAAAGAAATACCAAGAGCAGCAAGAAGTAGCGGAATTGGCAGCCCAACAACAAGCATTGTGAGAACAACAACAAGCACAACAACAAGCGCAACAACAAGCACAAATCCTAGCGCAACAACAACAAGATCAAAAACAAGCGTTGTTCATACAAAAACAAGTAGAAGCCTACTTCACCTGCCATAACATATCGATATGATCGAACAACGCACCAACCAATCCAACCATCCAACTCACGATTCAGACACCCCAAAACACTTTCATCCCACCCCCTGATCCTCAAAATGATGTGACAACACAACTCAGGTTACTCTCGCAACAAGTGCTCGACCTTCAATCAGGGTGAACGACCAAAACACCAAGCAACTTGTGTCCCTATCCATTTGATAGGATCCTAGACATGAAACCATTCCCCAAGGGATTTGAAATCCCCTAATTTGAAAAATATTGAGTGATGGGAAACCCCGAAGATCACATCAGGGAATTCCAGGTTCATTGTATGGAGGTCACATATGATGATACTTATCTAATGTGGCTATTCCCTAGGAGCTTGGCAAGCCCAGCTATAGAATGGTTCTCTCGCTTACCTTCAGACATTAGAACATTCCAAGAAATTAGGGATGCATTCATTAAGAACTACACATGTAACATTGCAATGGATGTTAGTCTCAAAGAACTCTCAGCTCTAAAACATGGAAAGAATGAATCTTTCACTTCATTCCTTCAACGATGGTGATCCAAGGCCAATCAGAGCAAGTGGACCATGCCAGAACAATGTTCAACAAGTCTGTACCATCATAGCCAACCTTGAAAGCCACTTGGCATTTCATCTCAAGGTTCAGGGCATCACTACATATGAACAATTGATCTCCAAGGCGCTCAGCATCGAAAGAAGCCTTGTGACTCAACCCACGAAATCAACATCATATCACAAACAACAAAACAACCGCCCATCATCTAATTACAACAATAAACCTTGCACATGGGCAAGGAACGAGAATGTTACTAATGATGGTATCGTTGATGCCAAGGTGGTCATTAGTGGTCCGTGCCAAAATACACCCACACCACAAATCCAAAATCAACGCCAAAACACTCATCACACAACATGCCAACCCAACAACAATCCAGCCATCAATAATCTCAATGACCAAAGAGGACCACCCCAATGCAAAAGTTACCCCAAACGAAAGTACGTTATTTTGGGGGAACCATTGGAGGACATAATGAAAAAGTTGATTGACGAAAAACTCATCAAGCTGCCTACATTCGAGAATTACCAAGAACCTGAAGTCAAACCCCCTTGGTATAACAAAAATCAACTTTGCAAATTTCATAAAATCAAAGGTCATACCACAAACAATTGCATGAGACTCAAAAATGTCATCCAAGATCTCATTGACAAGAAAATCATAAATGTGGAACAACCTACGGGAAATTAGGATCTTAAAATCTACACGAATCCGATGCTGAATCATGGCAACAAAGGGAATAAAAATGATAAAGGGAAGGGCAGTGTAAATCATGTGTATGAAACAGTTTTTTCCTCCCTAAATGAAGACTACATGGTCATCACCATCAAGGGCGCCCATGCCGAAGATTGTGGAGTCATCACAAGAGGCGGTAAAGTCACCATTGCAGGATCATCCCAACCTAATAGAATTCCTTCATCTAGAGCCATTCCGCATAGCTACAATGTTGTAGAACAACTCAAGAGAATGCCAGCCCACATCTCCATCATGGAGTTGTTAAAAATTTCATCAGGGCATAAAAAGATTCTTGAGGAAGCATTAGCCTCATCCACTGTCCCCGCAGATCAAGCAATGGGGACCAATTCCAAGCTATGGTTAGAAATATCATAACGCCTAATCTCCTTACATTCTCTGACCAAGTTTTGCCCGCCCAACCATCTCACAACTGTGCACTTCACTTGGAAGCTATTGTAAACAAGAGCAAAATCAAAAGGGTCCTGGTGGATGGGGGTGCAGGTTTGAACATCTGTTCTCTTAGCTTCATCAAGCAATTGAAAATATCAGAAGATTCCATTGAAAAAGGTAAGGGCATCACAATAAGAGCATATGATGACCAAGAAAGAGTATCTTAGGGCATAGTTAAACTCCCTATTCAATTAGGGCCAATGCTCATGGAAACCACATGTCAGGTCTTAGACCTCGAATTACCATATAATATCCTCCTAGGACGCCCATGGATCCATGCGATGAAATCTGTAGCATCAACCTTCCACTAATGTGTGAAATTTACACAGAATGGACAAGAGGTCACCATCCACAAAGATCCTGAACCATTTTTATATTGCAAAAATCTTGAAGCCAAGTATTACAAAATCCCCCAAGTGCCAAAGAATGATGAAGGCCCATCCACACCATACATCGACCCCGCCACTCTCACGTCCATTTCTGCAACAGAGACACCCACCATCCCCACCATCCCCACCATCTCCGATATCAAGCTTATCATCTAAGAGGATGGTTGTGGAAGCTACAAACTCCCTAATAATGATTTTTTGATAGGAGAGTTACCACAATCTCCTAGATCATGAGGACGCCCACAAGAAAACCAAGCGTCCACATCACAAACCTATCTTGAAAACTATCTCGCATTCACAAGATGGGGAGACCTTGGCCATGAGGTTATTGAAGCAGATCCATCTCACATGTTGTATCAAGATGAAAGACTAGCAGCTAATTTACCAATGGATGAAAGAAGCAAGGGCCTACAAATGATGCTTGCAATGGGCTACGATAGAAATCAAAGACTGGGACAAAATGACAATGGGATCATAATACCTATCATGCCAGAGATGCGACCCATAACAAATCTTGGTCTTGGATGTACCACTCCAAGAATAACCATACGTGGTTGGAGTCCTCCAGTTAGAATGGTTAACATTTCTCCTCAACCAGTACTAGTACAATTACACTCACCAATAGTCACAGGTAGAGAAACACATAACTTTATAACTGAGCCCTATATTAGTAGCGATGATGAAGATACTTTGACCAATCTACCTACGTTATTTGAAGATACTACCCTATGTATGATTAGTACCCTATCCTTCAAAACAGACCATCAAAACCATGAGATCCATTTAGTGTACCCCCAACTGATCGACTATGACCAACGAGGACCACCGGTTCTCGATACATTCAAAAATAATGAGGCACTCTCAAAATTCATGGAATTGAGGGATAACATTCCAGATGGAGATCACAAGGCAAGGTTTATAATGGAGTTGGACACACACGCTTATTACGGGGAAACGATTGAATCCTTTAGTCGCAAAAGTGAGAAACTAAGAATCATATCCAAGTCCTTGAGTGAAAACCACACTGTGGCACTCTCTAACAAGAAAATAGTAAAAATAAATGATGTATCCAACGGTGAAAACCTCTCTGAGGTGCCCGAGGATGAAGGATTCAATCTTCCTCTAAGAGCTATTCATCAGGAGAAGTCAGCAGTCTTGGCCGAAAAATGCAATCCTGTCAACATAGGAATAGAGGAGGCCCTGCATATCACATTCTATGCAGAATCACTATTAACAGAAGAGCAAGAACTCCTAGTAGCATTCCTAAAGGAAAGACAAATAAACTTCGCATGGAGTTATGTTGACATGCCAGGGCTAGATCTAGAGACTGTGGTTCATCATTTAGCAGTGTATCTAGAAGCAAAGCCAGTCAAACAAAAGCTTTGGAAAATGCATCCTCAAATCGCTCTGTTAGTCAAAATGCAGCTCGAAAAGTTGTTAGATGCAGGATTTATCCGACCAATTGATTATCTAGAATGGGTTTCAAATTTGGTACCAGTTTCAAAACCTGACGGAGCCATCAGAATCTGCACAGACTTTAGAGATTTGAACAAAGCATGTCCCAAGGATGATTTCTCACTTCCCAACATTGACATGATAGTAGACATGACAGTAGGGCATGAGATGCTATCATTAATGGACAGATTTTCAAGATACAACCAGATCATGATAGCAAAAGAAGATCAACATAAGATGACTTTCACTTGTCCATGGGGGACATACTGTTGGAACATGATGCCATTCGGCCTAAAGAATGCAGGAGCAACCTATCAATGGGCCATGACATTGATCTTCCACGACATGATTCATAAAATAGTTGAAAATTATGTCGACAACATTCTAGCTAAATCAAGAAAGAGACAAGATCATATAGCAACCCTAAGTGCTATCTTTGACAGACTGGAGGAATACAAAGTCATACTAAATCCCAACAAGTGTGTCTTCGGCATACAATCAGGTAAATTGCTAGGATACATAGTCTCCATGAGGGGTATCGAGGTGGATCTAGAAAAAGTAAAAGCAATCCTCAAGATGGAAGCACCAAAGAAATTAAAACAACTGAGAGGCCTCCAAGGCTGACTTCAATCCATCTGACAGTTCATAGCACAACTGGCAAACAAGCAGAACCCATATTCTCACCTACCCCACAAGGGGGTAGCATACAAATGGGATACAAAGTGTGAAGAGGAATTTAACAAAATCAAGGAATACCTACTAACACCACCAGTGTTAATACCACCTATCTCGAGAAAGCCATTGATCTTATATGTGTCAGCAATAGCAGCAGCCCTTGTAGCTCTCCTAGCTCAGCATGATAAAAACGGAATGGAGAGGGCTATCTACTATATCAGCAGAACAATGGTCAGTCACGAGATAAATTACTCATTCATTGAGAAAGCTTTCCTTGTAGTAGTGTTTGCATCCCAAAAATTTAGACATTACATGTTGGCACACCAGATAAAGCTCATTGCAAAAATTGACCCCCTCAAGTATCTATTATCAAAAGCAATGCTCACAAGCAGAATGGAAAAATGGGTAATGATACTATCAGAGTATGACATCGAGTATGTGGAGCGCAAAGCCATTAAGGGATAGGTTATTGTAGATCAATTAGCAGAAGCACCCATTTATTCTGAGAATCCTCTTGTCTCAGAGTTTCCAGATGAGTCCATCTTTAACCTCAATGTAGCTGACCACTGGAAACTATACTTCAATGGTTCATACACACAGCATGGATCAGGAGCTGGTGTCTTCTTCATCACCCCACAGGGGGACTGCATACCAAGGTCATACAAATTGGCATTTCCTTGCACTAACAACATCACAAAATATGAGGCTTTAACTATAGGTCTCAGGATAGCAATGCAATGGAATATCATAGCTCTCAAAGTCTACGGAGACACTCAGTTGATCATAAACCAAGTCAATAATAAATATCAAACTAAGGATGATAAGCTCACTCCATACAAGAAATTGGTGGATACTCTAAAGGAATCCTTCATTGACATAACATTTGAGCAGATTCCTCGAACGAACAATAGAGTAGTAGACACCATGGCGACAATTGGATCCTTGCTGAATATCCCCAACAATGTTCCCAAATACGAATTCTTGATTGAGTAGCTTCTCGTTCCCAGATTCGAGGTACCAAAATCAGAACTCATGTGCAAAATCATTGGTCCCAACGATCCTTGGTACCATGACATCTACATATATCTTACCATAGGAGTCATACCCACTGACCTACTATCAAGCCTAAAATGAACCTTTATCAAAAAAGAATCTAGATTTGTGATCCTAGGTGATACCCTATACCATAGAAGCATAGAAGGTACCTTGCTACACTGTCTAAATGTTGAGGAGGCATTAACTGCTCTAACCAAGGTTCATAATGGTATCTATGGGTCACACTCGAGTGGAATGACCATCTCCAAGAAACTGTTGAGGATGGGGTATTACTGGCCCACAATGGAAAGAGAAGCACATGATCATGCTAAAAGGTGTTTACAATGTCAGCAGCATGGGGACCTCATCCATGCTCCAGCTCAAGAGCTTCATCCGATTATCACACCATGGCCTTTTTTGCAGTGGGGACTCGATCTCATTGGAAAAATCACACCCACCTCATCCAATGGCCACAAGTTCATCATCACTGCAACTGAGTACTTCACTAAGTGGGTGGAAGCCATACCTATGACATATATCACTGGGAAGCAGATCTCAAAATTCATCCTGAACTATCTCATATGTCATTACGGTGTCCCACAAGCCATTATCTCAGATAATGGGACACCATTCAAGAACCAGGAAGTTCGCGACTTGTGTGAGAAATTAAAAATCCAGCATCGCTTCTCCACCCCATACTATCCCCAAGGCAATGGCCAAGTAGAAGCTATGAACAAAACCATCCTAAAAATTCTCAAGAAAACAGTCAATGACGGAGGTCGTGACTGGCACTTGCAGCTTAATCCTGCCCTTTAGGCTTATCAAACCAGCATCCACACACCCACTGGCGCCACCCCATTCTCATTGGTCTACGGATCAGAAGTCATACTCCCCATTGAGATTGAGCTCCCATCCCTCAGAATATCATTGCAAAACCTCATCACTGATGAGGACTACTGGGTATCAAGACTAAATGAGCTGGAGTTACTGGATGAGAGATGCATAGATGCTTTGAATCATCTGTAAGTCTATCAAAATAGACTCAAACAAAGCTACAAAAAGAAGATCAGAAGCAGGACTTTCCAAGTCAGAGAATTGGTCTTAAAAGAAAATCAGAAGAATGTCCCAGATCCCAATAGCAAAGGTAAGTTCGAACCTAATTGGTTAGGACCCTTCGTCATAACAGCAAGTTATAAATCAGGGGAATATCAGCTATCAACACCCAAGGGGGAACCTCTGCAGGAGCCAATAAATAGATCCCATCTCAAAAAGTTTTATGCCTAAATCCTTCAAGGTATAGAACCGAAAAATCCAAAAAAATTAGAAAAAGTCCCTGAAAAAATGGTTACTTAGGTGAAAACCTGCAAACAGGCCTTGGTGACAACAAAAAAAAAAAAAAGTAAAGAGAAAAATCGTCCTCTAGTGAAAACCACTTCGGTGGCACTTTGGACAAGTACCTTGGTGAAAACCTGGCAAACAGGTGCCTTGCATAAATAAGCACTTTCCCTCCACCAGGATCTTCATGGCTTGTTCAGCATCACCCTCCATTTCGCTTCCATCATCCATCGCACTCAGGTCACCATCCATCACTCATCCACTCGCATCCGCACCATAGCTTGGTCCTATTTTTCGTATCATGATCCCTCCTAGTACTACTTAGCCCATCCTCAAGGTCAATTTGTCTTGCCTTTATCGGAGTAGTCTATTGCATCACGATGTGGGCATGTTCTTATCGAATTGGATTTTTGTATGATCTTAAAATCTTCAAATCAGAAAATCCAAAAACACCAGAAAAATTAGAAAATTCAAAAATAAAGTCGTCTTGTCGAACTACATCATCTCTGAGCTTGAACGTAGGCAAGGTTGATATTTGATCATCCCCCGAGACATTTAGGTCAGTCCTATAGGAGTCTGTCATAATAAACTGACATCTCATCATGTATATCATCATTTGTAAATCAGTCAAGTCGTCAGTTGAACTACGTGGTCTCTGCGTGTATAATGTAGGCAAGGCTATTCTGTTGACTAGCCCTCAAGACCCCTAGGCTAGGTCTTTAGGTTAGTCTCTTGGTCAAAATCTCAGAAAATCCCAAAAACATTCAAAAATTTGAAAATCAAAATATTTGCAAAATCTTGAAAAATACCAAAAACAGCCTCAAAACATTGCAAAAATATCAAAAACATCCAAATATTTGAGAAAAATCCATCTGTCTCATCTCGCTTGCACCCGTAATAACACCACTCATAATAAACTAATCATCATCCCTAACCTTTGGTAAAACAGTCAAAAGCAAGTCCAGCAGATTAAACGTAGAACTCAAAACGTCAGGTCTAAAGTCTAAGTCAGTGCGTAAGCAAGTTGGTCATCTCTTCGTATCGGTAACACATCATCTAATTTTGTCTCATATCAATCATCCCTTATAAACAAAATGACGTGCTGCCATCCACTAACATGTCCTAGGATGAATCCTTCCTACAATGGGCATTATCTTTTGGCAATAAGTTTCGGTTATCATCTTAGAAAACACATCCTCTTTCCGATAGTGGTATTGAAGAGCATCAGTTTGTTTGTTTACTTGGTCTTTATCTTTTGACTTATCTTTTGTGCTCATTCCAAGGACGTCTCGATGATATCCCAAAACAATGGATTTAGAGAAATAGGAATGGGGCAATGATCATTACCTTTTGTTTGTTGTGCTTGTTGGATGTTCTTGTAATATAACCTTGGCGAATACTTGCTTTGTTAGGTATGTATGGAAGAGGTCAAGGGCAACTTGTTGACTATTATAGGGATAGGTTTACCTTTCCGTGTTTTAGTCCGAGATGTCTGAAACTTCTGAAATACATCTTAACAAGGTTTTCATATGTCAGGTTTGAACAAGAATACTCCTATCTGATTGTCGAGTCAAAGTCCATCACACTAGGTACAATGCCATCCTAGTTTTCTATACCTTGATGCATCGTACCACATGTGTTATCAAACATATGAAAATTTGGCCTTTGAAAATCCCAATTCCTCGACCAGTAATCATCATCATCATCATCATCATCATCATCATCTGCATTTGTTTCATCTTGCGTCTTGTTGAAATGACCTCTTCTTTTCTTACTAACTACACTAACAAAGTACTATGATAGTTGATCATCATCACCATCATCATCATCAATCTTGCATCCACAAAACATTAGCATATTGCATAAGCATATCATATAGGAAACATCGCATTCTTATCATCATATAAACAGGTTAACATTCTTCATAAATAGGTGCATCCATGACATTACATTTCACCCATTGCATTGCATCACATAGCATCTATAAAAGCATCCCATAATCATTTTTCCATAATCATAAACAATAGATATATAAGCATTTAATTCATTAGGCATACATACTTGCATAACATAAAGGATATCATATCATCACATTACGTTCACAGTACGCATCAACATATCATTACATCACATACATCATTTAGGATAATAACATTTGTTATTTTAAGCATCTCATAAAACCATTTCATTTGCATCATATCACATTCATCCATAAATCATCTCATATATAAGCATATTCCACACATCATTACATACATCATTGATCATATCATTTTATATATATCAAATCATTTCACATATTGCATTGGCATAAAATAAATCATCATATAGATAACATCATTGCACATCATATCATAGGTGAACATAATATAGATCTGTTAGTCATAATCATCATGCATACATCATTAGAAATAAATGCATCCATAATACATCATTGCAAAGCATATAGAAATAAACCATCCATGCATAAATAAAGGTACACAGTACATCTCATCCAAATCAGCTCATATATATCATATCATCAATATCACTATCATAGTACAAAGAATAAAATCGGATCACTATACATATATGTCAATCAGTACAAAGCACCCATCGGGCTGTCAAAAATGATCCCATAAAGCACAAAAAATGTAATATCTCGATCAAGCTTGATCTTTGTGAATGCTACCCTCGCCCCTATCACCATGACCCTCTGGTGGTCTCTGTCTAGCCTGCTCTGAGTACTCTGGGACCCAGTCTGCTCTAGTTACGGTGTCATGATAAGCCCGGCGGTAGTACTCTATCTCTCGGATAGCATCCCTATAGGATCGCATCGGCACTATACCCTGAGACGAGGACGTTGTCATGCTCTCAATCTATTGCCTGTGGGCTAGCTCTGTGGCTGCCTATAGCTCTGCGGCCTATCACTACTACACAACCTAATCCCTCTCTACTCTAAGTTGCTCCCTCTCAGCCTATACCTGGTCTCTCTCTATTGTCACTACCTGGACCTGGGCGTGTAACTGTAAAATCAAGACATCCCGTGCGTCTTCCTACCCTGCTGGCTATACCCATGGCTACACATGAACCTGACCCTCACCCTCAGCTTGTGGTGGTGGGACTGGTGGATCCTGCTGCTAGTCCTGCATGGGGACATCTCCCTAACCTTGCGGAATTGGGGGCACCCCTGGTGGACCCTGTTAGATCTCAACCCTCAGTCCTCACCCTCACGCTCATCCTCTACCTCTGCCTGTAACCCTGTGCGCCTCTGGATCCTCGCCTGGAACAGTCAACCGAAGAGGAGGTCTGAACCAATCTTTGTAGGCCTATGTGGTGCCCGAATCTGCCAAACCCTGATCGTAAGCCCACGACCGGGCTACCAAATGTTGAAAGCTATCAACGACCTCCGCGATAGGAATACTAGGCCCCCATGACACCTGTGTCATGTTGCGTGCAAAGACGACTACATAGCTGTCATCAGGTAGATCATGCGGCTCTCTGAACTGACGTTATATTCACCCAGGTAGATACCTCTCAATCATCGTATGCTCCTGCCCCTACATGTATCGATCCTAGCAGCACTAAAAGACTTGATCTGCACTGTCAGTCCATCTAGGCTTACCGAGGTACGGTCTCCAAGTAAACACAAGCATCTCGTCTAGGACCTACTTCCAGTAGGGGATCCTATGCTCTCCAGTGTGTGTGAAGGACACGCCACCTCTGTATCATGCCACCAGGACATCCTCTACCCCCATCAAAACTAGAATGAATCATGGAAGTAGCATAGAAATGTGCTCCCACGCCCAAACATGAAGGAGAGTCACTCTAGCTCCCAACACTTTTCCATCTACAGAAACGTACTCGTGGAGATCCCTGTAAAGTGAAGCTAGAAGGATGGGCCCCCATGCAAACCGAACTGGCCTATCCCAGACCATCCTCTCCTAGCAGTATCCCCAACCTGGACTGAAATACTGTCCTCATCTATCTGGGGCAACCAAACTTGAAATGATCGCTTCAATTGCCCAGCGGAAGGGGGGTGCTATAACTCTGTACCGCTCTAGCTCGATCTGACCCTTGCAGTAGATAATGTCCTGAGTGGCGAGGATTCAGATGCAATACTCATGTCCCTCCTCCATGTCATGGATCACCCATCAGCCATGAATGGGAAATCGAAGAATGTGTCAAACGTCCTCCAAAGTGATGGTCACCTCACTGGTAGGGAGATGAAACAATGACGTCTCGCTATCCCACCTCTCGGGTAGTGCTGATAGCATCCCTAAGTGTGTGTGCACGGGTGCTGCATAGGCAATATGCCATAAGCCAGCAACTCCCAGTCAATCATGTTCTTTGTCACTCAAGTCTCGTAGGATGCTCGCCAAATCTCACGACCAGTGCTCCCAAGAATAAAGCTCCTTAGGCCCATCCTGCATCAAAGAAAGTTAGCATCTTAAATTTTTTGAAAAAATCCTAGCCTAATGCTCCAAACTCGTTTCTAGCATGTTAAAGAACAACTATTTGGCACCTTGACTGCATTCGAGATGAGAAAGTTTGGAAAGAAAGAGGAGAAGGCAGAAAAATAATTTAAGGAAATGAAGATTGAAGATGATCTAGATAGTGATGGTTCAGATGAGTTGTAAGCTAACTTTACAAGGAATTTGAAGAAAGGTACCAGTAAGTATAAATGTATGTTTCCCTTTAAATGTTTTAGTTGTGGTAATATTGGTGATTATGCTTTAAGATGTCCAAATAGAGCTATACATAAGAAGAACAAAGATCATAAAGATAGAAAGGATAAAAAATACAAAATGTTGTACTATGTTAGAGAAGAAACTGGAATCTCTAATGATGAATTTGATTATGAGGGTGATGATAGTAAAAAAAAATTTTGGCTTCAGAGAATAAATCTATGTCCACTAACTCTAGAAATTGTGCAAGAAAAAGTGATTCAAAGTTCACAAGAAGGATGAGAAGGAAGGTACTTTGGTCATCGCTTTTCATGGTAGACAGGATGAAGACTATTGGGTGATTGATAGTGGATGTTCAAATCACATGACCAGAGATAAAAGTAAGTTCACTAAACTTGAAAAGTATGATGGTGGTTTGGGCATGTTTGGTGATGATTCTAGAGCAAAGATTGTTGGGAAAGGTACAATTAGTTTTGGTGGAATACATAGCACTGATTATGTATATTATGTAAAGGGCATGAGGAACAACCTTTTGAGTGTTGGATAGATGTGTAGCAAAGGTTTCAAACTTGAGTTTCAGGATAATACATGTGAGGTTAGAAAAGGATCTAGAGTTATCGTTGTTGTAGGAAGGAAAACTCATGGAAATATCTATCAGATTAAGGGTGTTGATGGTCAGTGCCTTGTATGTCAAGTTAATGAAAGTTGGTAATGGCACCAAAGAATGGAAAATATGTTAACTTTGATAATATGGTTAGGTCAGTTCAAGAGATGCGGTCTGAGGTCTACCTAAAATCATAAAGCTTGCTAATACTGTTTGCAAAAGTTGTCAGTTAAGGAAACATACAAGATGCAATTTCAAAGAAAAAGAGAAAACTGCTACTGGAATGTTGGAACTAATGCATACAAACCTTTGTGGTCCTACTAGAATAGGAAACCTAAATGGTGATAGGTATTTCATTCTCCTTATTGATGATTATTCTTGCTTGACATGGGTTGATTTTCTTAGAGAGAAGAATCAGGCTTTGGATAGGTTTAAAGTGTTCAAAACAAGAGTAGAAAATGAAGTGAACCTAAGAATCAAATGTTTCAGATCTGATAGAGGTAGATAATTCACTTCTAGTGATTTAAATGCATTTTGTGAAGAGAATGGCATAAAGAGACACTTTTCTACTCCAAGAACCCCTCAACAGAATCGAGTGGTTGAGAGAAAGAACCAGATTGTACAGGAATTTGCAAGAACCATGATGAAATAAGCACATGTTATAGTTGTAAAGAGGATATTCAAATATCTTAAAGGTACATCGGATTATGGCTTATGGTATCCTAAGGATACTAATTTTTCTTTAAGTGCTTATACCAATGCAGATTGGTCTAGTTTTGTAGATGAACGAAAGAGTACTGGTGGAGGTTCTTTCTTTCTTGGTGGAAGAATGGTTGCATGGTTAAGTAAGAAACATGAATCGGTTTCTTTATCCACTACTGAAGTAGAGTATATTACTGCAACATCTTGCTGAACACAGGTTTTTTGGATGAAGAAAACTCTAAAGGATATTGGAGTGATATGTGATGAGCCTATTCCTATTTTCTATGACAATACAAGTTCTATAAATATTTCAAAGAATCTAGTAATGCATTAAGAACAAAACATATATCTATCAGATATCATTTCCTAAGAGAGAAGGTGTTGGAAAATAAAGTGAGGTAGGAGTATGTGTCTACAAAGGAACAAATTGTAGATATATTTATTAAGACTCTTCCAAAGGATACTTTTGAGTATCTCAGGGAGAGGTTGGGGGTCATTGGCCCTTTGAACTAGGTGCACATGGAGGTGCATCAGTCTAGTGAATCCATAGATTCATCATTTATCTAGATTGATGAATGGGTCTACTCTATAGGGGGAGTAGAAAGTTTTCATTGTTGTAGTATGAGTCGCATTTGTGTAATCCTAATGGGGAGTGGTCAGAGCCTCTTGATCTTTGCCATTGATGTTAAAGGGGGAGAGAGAGTCATGTGAAAGATAGTATAAGAAAAAGAGAAGGTCTTTTCCCATAATATTGAGGATGCATGTCTAATCCGAAAGAGAGAGTTGTGGGTGTAGACATCAAAAATATACTGATTGACATCGTGCATTCGATCTTGACCCACTAACATGGTTTCTCCCTGAATCATCCCTCGGTCTAACGATTAATTCAAATTCTCCTATCTGATTAAATTCATCAATAATCCTCTCTTGATTAAATAAATCACTTTATCTAAATCAAGTCATTTCTCTTGTTAATTAAATCAATCTATCTAATTTAATTATCCCTATTTAATTAAATAATCAATTTATTTGATTAAATCTCTAAAGTCTATCCATTAAATTAAATAAATTAAAACCTTATTTGATTTAATCTAACACCATCCCTTTTAATTAAATAAATAAAAATCCTTATTTAATTAGCCTCTTATCATATTCCTCTCTTATTTGATTTAAATAAATCCATAAATCTAAGTCAAATAAGTCACATCATCTAATCTCCTGTTAAATTAATTAACCCTTGATTAATTTAACCTTATCTCATGTCACATCCTCTAGATAATGTAGGCTGCACATGAAAATAGATTTAATTCATTTATTAAATCTCTATTTTCCTCAGAAGGCATCTTTTGGAATATTCCCTCAATTTGAATTCAAAAATTCCAAGTCAACATGTACATCCAACAAGGCATTTAAAACCTCTTACATGTTCTTTTCCTTGAGCCAAGTGGCATTTATTGCATTTCCCTTCCCTCTTACATGTCATTTCAACAAATTTAAATTTCAAATATTGGCATTTATTGGCACAAACCCCAAATCTTGCACAACCATCATCCATTCATAGCTTGACAAGTGGCACCATATCATTGGAAGAATGTTAGTCCCACATTGCTCAAATTTGGACATTCATCCATCTTGAAATCCTATATATTAAGAGCTCCTCTCCTCATTTTATCATCCACAAACATTGCAAAGTTACCATGCTAAAATACTTAGCCATTTCCATCCATCATTAAATTCTTAGCTAGGCTTTTTGCTGATTTGGCTTGGAGTTCTCATCTTTCATCAAAGTGGATCAACATTCATCTCCAACATATCAAGATTTCATCATAGGAATTGGGGAAGGGCCAATTTTCACATCAAATTGGCACCAATTCCCCCATGGAATCAAGTGTTTGCTTCTCTAATTAGGATTGAATCTAGTTTTATCTTTTGTATTGTGTTCTTCATCAATTTCTTTCCTATTTTGAGTTTGCAAATAGATTTCATGGGGAAAACTTGTTTTAACTTGCATTTCCTTGTTTAACTCGTTTATTCATGTTGTTTTGCAGGTACTAGGAAAAGGGTTCGCACAATGGGTATGTGCATGATCATCATGAAAAAATAGGTCCTTAAGTGGCAAAAAAATTTGAAAAATCAGAGTTAGGCAATTTGACGTAGAAATTTGAATAAGTTATCTATATTATTTTAAAAATATGTAATAATAGAATCTATATAAAATTTAATGTACTTTCTAAACGAATAGGTTTAAAAAAAAAGAAATCTATTTTTTGAAAATTTGAAATTTCAATGCAGTGGTACTTAAATTTCAGGGAAAAAATAAGAAGTAGGTGTCTATCTGACCACCCTAAACACAATAAAATGATAATATTTTTTTATAATATTTTAGATATAAGTAGATGACTAATGTCCTAACGTGATGCATTTTTTTTGTAATTTTATTCCAAGTAAATAATTAATTATGAATTTTTTATAACTTTTAAAAAATATAAAAAACTCATATGTTTGACCACCTTAACTTCTTCAAAACTTCATGAAATTCAATTTTTCTTTTTTTAATCCTATAGTATGTGAAGCATAGAATGTGACGCATGTTTTGGATTAAAAAAAATGATACCATTTGAAAGCTATAGATATTTTTCAATTAGTCTATCAATCAAGACTTTAGTTGTAATTTGAATAGAAAATGAATAATAATTACTTATTAAATCCAAAGTAAAGCATAATTTATATTGGTGCAAATCTGAGAATCTCCTTTAAAAACCCTTTTCGTTTCATCAATTTTGGGTAAAAAAACAAGTCATCAGCCACATACCCATCATATTGCCACTTTTTGGCCCATCATGATCCTGCACATACCCTTGTCTTTGATGTTTTTTCACATAATGTGTTGCCATCAATGAAAAAGGGGGAGATTGTTGCAAGTATGAGCAATCTTGGTTGTGTTGTCATTGATGCTTTCATTGATCTCAACATGGTTCAGAATGTTGCGGATTGTGCATGTATAGTTTAGAAGTTGTTGAGATGTTGTGAGTACTTTGAGCTATCCTTATGATGTTGTAGATATGGTGAATTCATGAGTTTCCAAGTACTTTTGAGAAAATTAATAAAGAACTTAGAAGTCGGAGTTATGTATGTGTTAAGAATGTGCTCTGGTATGTGCTTCACATTTCTTCTATGTTGATCCTATGCTTGTGTAGATTTGAAGGGTTGTTGTTGGGGATCTATTAGTGTCATCTCCTAATTTGTATTTTCTAGTTTGATGGAGTGTTAAAGTTGTGTTCACTGGTGTGTGAACTGGTTTGATAGAGTTTTTTGTCTATGGACTGGGAGAATTTCTTTTTCTCCACAGTCCTCTACCATTTTATTTCAAGTCTTATGGATATGTAATATATCTTGTAATAATGTTCTCTAGGTTCTGGCAAAGATGTTCATAGTTTGTTGTTCCAGAAAATGAGTTTTAGAGTTGTTGTATGTGTTTGCAAAGTCTAGATGGACTAGTGGAAGATGTTTTGTGTTTGAATGTGGTTACACTAGTTGTAGATGTATTTGAAAGTATCTGAGATGTGTTCTCATGTATGATAAAGCATGTTATGTTGTCTATGTGTTATCTTTTGTGAGGCCCACCTCTATGCTACATCTAGTAAGTGAACTATTTTAAGTTTTAAATTATTGATTATGCCTGATGATACCATTGATGATAGGAGATTACAACATTTGTGTTCATGTGATGATTTGATTATGACTATTCTACATCTAATACTTGGATTATTTTGATTTTGGTTATTATCTATCCCTATTGATACCATTGATGACATGATATTTGAACATTTAAGTCAATATGATTATTTGATTTTGATTATGCGACATGCTAGCTAACTATGATGATTGATCTAATTTTATGCTGGTTATTGATTTTGTTTAATTTGAATCTAAAAACTTAATGATGAATGAATGAAACAAGTGGTGTGAACCAATCATGTTGCAATTAGATGAGTATGAAAATTAAGGCTAATGAAAATGAGATAACATAGGTGGCTAATGATTTTTCAATTATGTTATAGGATCTTTATGCTATACAAATTATGAAACTTGTGTGAATGCGATTGTGATTCAAATAGTTTGATTATTATATGAATATGATTTACTTGAATGGATTAACGTGTGCATTGAGTGTGCAGGTACATTTTCCATGGCCAATGAAAATTGGAGGCAACTCTTGGGAACCCTATGTAAATTAACTAGTGAAACTGAGCTAAAGTCCATACAAAGGGACTATAGTTCCATCATGTAATTATTGATGTTATTTTTTAATGTTTTTAATTTGGTTTTTATTGCCATGCCAGTCCATCCAGAAGGTGAGTTGTCTATCCAAGTGGAAAAACTCGGATTTGACCTTTTAGGAGCTTTTTGGGAATTGAAAAGTGATATTTTTTAAGTGTTTTTATGGGTTTAAGGTCCCTAGGGCAGGTACCTATGGGTTAGGTACCCTTTTAGCCAAAATCATGGGTCAGTCTCAAGATAGGGCACTTTTTTTGAGGCCTTAAAGAGGTTTGACGAAAATAAGGTTTGGGAAGTGGGATGGGGACTAGTCCCTTTCCAATCCCACTTCTCCATGTTGTCTTGGAAGTCTCCCAAGTCCTCACACGTGTGAGAAAACATGGGTGAGTGTGCTTGGGAGGGTGAATGGAAGGTTGAAAAATGTCAGCTCCCTATTCAAAGGAATTAAAACTTGAGTTTCTATAAAACAAACTCAAAAACAAGGGTTAGGTGATTCTTTTGCATTCTTGATTTTGGTTGAATTTTGGGGGAGTGGGGAGTTTGAAGAAAAAGCTTGGAAGAAGAGGATTTGTGTGGATCCTCAACCCATATTTCCTTGAGCTTGGTTTTAAGGTAGATTCACCACTTTTGTTTCTACTTCTTCATGTTTGTATTTGAAAGATTCTATGTGTAGGTGAAAAGATGTGCTTGAAATTTTATCTATTGTGTTTGATTTGTATGTTTATTTCAAATTGCTCTTGGAGCATATCTTCTTGTGTTTTTTATGTATTATGTGTTATGGGAAAAAGGGTTGTGCAGGGATAGGCTCACCCAAGTTGGGAAGAGCATCCCTTGTTGGGGATGGTATGGAGTAGGAACCTCCATGGGAAAATTTTAATCCCTCCTTAAGAGGAGACGCTCAAAAAGGGTATGAGTACCCATATGTAATTGTGAAATGGTAGAAATGGTTTTGGTGGTATGGGTTTAAGAGAAAGAGAAGATATTAAAGAAGCATAGCATGTGAAATGATGGGAGTATCATATTGACTTGTTCTTGTTCCTATTATTATAAGTCCCCATATAGAGTGTGTAGTCCACCCCCATCCCCCACTTTGGATTCTTGATGGAATCCTAAAGTTATGTCAAAATCCCTTTGTTGGGTGTGAAAATAATCTTATGTGTATCATGATGTGTGTAAATACTATTTTTCTTGGGTTTGTTTGTACCGGGTCCTTCGGTTGCCTTCTAGCTCGGGGCTGGTTGGTTTTCCAACCAAAGGTTGGGAGGTGAGCACTACCTTGGCTATGGAGAATATGTTTGTGTTTTGTGTAGGTTGCGAAAAGTTATGAGGAGTATTGCAAGCTTGGAAAGGGTCACCTATTTTTTACTTTTTCCATATTTTTATGTCTATGAGGTGAAGATAACCTCACAAAAATGTAACTACCTTTATTAGTAGATGTGGGAGAAAAGTGTTTACTAAGAAAGTAGTATATATTTTGTATGATCATGTAACTTTGCATCTAAGTATGAAAACAATACTTCTTAAGTTCATTTGTTTTTATCATTTAATCAAAAGAATATGCTTTTCATTGTGAAAGAAAGAATGATATTGTGAAGCTAAATTTCCTACTTTGTACTCATTTGGTTTAGCAAGGATAATATATATATTTTTTGTATCACATAAGTATATATTGATAGATTCCATGTTCCTAAATGGCAATAGGTACGTCCTTTCTTTTCTATGAATCCTTGCATTTACATTACAAGATAAATAAAATGGAATTTCCTAGATTTAAAGATTTCATCATACTGTTTTATCAAAATAAATATGACAAATGTATTAGAATATAAATGTGTAGTTACAAATTTATGAGGCCTTCATTAGGAAAGTTTAAGTATTGTATATTTGATGTTCTAAGGATTCATGTATTTGTAAGTGAAAGGAGAAAAGGATTCATCAGACTCTGTTTTGAGTTAAGAGAGGAACAAAGAAAAGCTTTGAAAAAAGTAAGGAAACTTAAAGAAAAATTTACCGCTCACTAAGGTATTACAGTATATCATTCAAATTTCCATGTTATTCGCCTTAGTTAAATAGGACACAGTATAGCAGAGAACTAGAATAGGACTTACAAAAGGGTGACTAGCGACTGTCTAATATCACCTCACCTATAAGGAGAAATTTATAAACAAATTTAACAAGATAATATTCAGCAACACTTTTCCAAGAAAACATTAGGAAGAGTTGTTGTATGTAGGATGCACTGTGGTGAATGTTTTTTTCCACAGGGGTTGCCGCCTCCATGGGCATGAACTCCAACATACTCGAAGTTACAAGTGATGCATGAGGATTCTTTACCCAACGCCCTTAACTCTGCCAACTACCTGTTAAAATAATAATAATAATAATAATACTATTAATACCAATGGAGAGAAAGAATGATGACTGTGGATTGTTGTTCATCACTAAACATTTCAAAAGAAGAGAAAATAGTCTGAACTTACAGTTATAATCTAAGCCTACCATACATAGATAGAGGGTTTGAACTGTAGTTACTATTCTAATCTATAGGTAGAAGAAATAAATATAGAAAAGAGGTGATCGAGAAATCGTTTACATAATAGTATTAAATTCATTTGGAATATTGGAGAATTGATGGGTCTCTCTCTTCTGTTGCACACAGTAAAGGCTGCCCCATCATCACACTCTTTTTGTTTGCAGTTGACTCCACCTAGCAAAAGATCCATGGTAACACCTTCTTTTCCCTCGAATATCTAACCTCATTGAGATAGGAATGTAGGAAACTATTTTGGAGGTCGTGCAGGTAGGATGTAAAGCGACTATTGTCATATAACTATTTCATCAACTACGTCTTTTTGTTTAAATCTGAACATTGTGCTTGACCTCACTGATCCATATTAATGTTTAGGCAGCATTGTATTTACACGACTTCACTACTTAGTGCTTGGTTGGGGAATGAGCAATGAACCATTAGCACTCACAAAAATCAGCTTGCAGACCTGAAACATAAATAGAGTGCAATGTATCGACTTGTGGATACATGGTTCAGAAGCCACATTTATCAGCCAACAATGCTTTGAATATTTCTTTGTAGTTAGTTAAGGGAGCTCGTTTCTTCTTAGCATTGAATCTTTAGTGTATAATTATATGTTAGGCGACATATTTAGTTACCCATTGGATGAATATGTTGTTATGAAAGAACAAGAATCATGATCTAGCTCCATGGTAAGGCTTTGTCCATGCATTTCTTTGTTCAGTCACATCAGATCTGTCCACCCATACCACTTACATGCATTCCTGAACAGCTGCTAATTTACTGTCGAATAGGGTAGGCTGTAGAGTTGTCTCCTTTTCGGTTTTAGCATCCTCGTGAGACTCACTCAAGAGTCATAGAATTGACCGATCATTCACATCCCGTAAGTGAATTGGCTTTTTTTTTTAAAAATAAATAAATCTTAATCTCGAATGTTGATACAAGTATATGCAACCTCTTATGTATTATGAGGCTTAAATTTAAATAGAAAAGTTAGGATAGTAAAAATAAAATATTTGTTTTACTAGGATCCCTCAAATCTGCTTAATTCAGCTTAGCTTAGTCAGTCTGATAAATGTTGGAGACGGTGCTGCTATAATGACATTCAAATAGAAATCAATATTGTTATTTTTGGTCTACTAATATGGTTGTTAAAACCATTATAGTGAGTGTCAGGTTTATTTATACGATTGTTACTTCACTATAAAAATATTATGATGAATATCGTGTCCAACCTTTTGTTATCTGTCAGTCCCATCTTTTGTTATTTGTCATGTTGATCAGTACCAATCACTATATCGTATTGGTGGCTAGTTTGTTTTGAAAACCAAAGTAATCTCAAATCTGTACGCTCTTTCCTTTGAAATTTAAAGGACTACATAGTCACATTCAATAAACTTTTCTTTTAGTCCTTATGTGTTTTTTTTTAGGAAAAGAAAGAACAAAATTCAATATGAATATATTCCCAAAAGATTCTTTCAATTTTAAATATGAAAATATGTGAGGATAAAGGGTTCACGTAATACTAGGGAATTCTTAAAAGGGGATAGTTTATCTTTATTTATTATCCTTCTTTCTCTTAAAAAGAAAATATTAAAAGTTAATTAGTTATTCATTGTTGTTTGTTTTAATTTTTATTTTAGGAAAGAAAATTAATATAGGTAAATGGATATATTTATATTATGTTAGTATTCATTATTTCTATATTTATTCATATGTAAAGAATAATAATAAAAGAGATAGTAGAAAATATTTATATATTGGTAAATAAATAATAAACAAGTAAATTTGAATATATTTCCTATTAAGAATGAAATATAAAGTAACAATATTATGGTTGTTAATAGATACTTTGTACTAAGGAAAAATTGACCATAACATGATCCTATCGAGATAGCACTAATGCAATGTTCAAAGACAATCTTAATCTTAAATTATATTTAATTGTATGTAATCTTATGAATTTAAAATAAAATGAAATATTTATTTTTATTTAATTAGTAGGGATGAATAAATAATTAAATTAGTGATAATTAATGATAAATAAGAAAATAAGAAGGTTAATAGCTAAATTATATTATCAATATCTTCCTCATTCTCATAATTGAGTTTCAAGGTGGAATGATTAATGTAGACTCCTTCGATATCATCAAGGTGATTGGAAATGGTAGGGTTAGCAGGTAGAATAATGTTTTTCCAATAAGTCCTTAGGCTTAATAGTAAATCAAATTTGAGGATATTTATATGTTTTCCCCATGTGAGAAACCTTACCAAGGAGGTCTAATAAGGACATTAACTTTCATGCAAAACTGAGCATCAATTCTTGATTTGATAGTTAAGGGTCTAGTAAACCCTATGTTTGGAGTCAACCTAAATTCATTTTTGTCTCCTTACCTCACTCTTGGACTACATGGTGGCAATGATGTTGTGCGAGCATTGTCTCCCAATGCACAATATATGTACCATGCTCACGTAAGGTTGTTAAATGTTAGTATTATATAATATCGTTAAAAATAAAATTTGTTGGTTGTGTTTTTATCTTAGTGTAAATTATGGGCATTACATTTTGGTATCAGAGCCTAGGTTCTAACTCTGGGAACTCTGGGCATTATTTGGGTGTCAGATTAGGAAAGATGGTGTCATATGGATGAGGGTTGTATCTTGTAATTGTCATATTGATTATCAGTAGAAATTTTACTCTTGAACATAGAACAACATTATGGGAAACTTTAAGTGAACCAATTAGGGAGGTGTGATCCTTAGGAGTTCAGAAACCAATATTGCAAGTTGAAGCAATGTGTGCTCATAGTTGGCCAATGTTAAACAGTCAAAACACCCCTTGATGTACAACTAATTGTGGCTTCTCATACAAACGAAGGTAAAGGAAATCTAGTCATCAAATAGGAAAAATACCACCAATTCTTCTTGTCCCCCCATAGGTGACTTGATTGAAGTCATTGAGAGACTATGTTATTGAAACTTATGCAATTGATTAAATTCTTATTATCATTTCATTATTTTTATTTAATTTACTTAGTTATTTACTTATTTTATTATCTATTCAACTGTTTGAAATGGTTAAAGTTATTTGACCTATTGGATTTCAAAATTGACCTTTTTTCCTCAAGGACTATTTCAATTTGAATTATCATTTGAATTTTTAAATTTTTTCATGATGGCCATCGTTGAAAGTTTTATCGTCATATTTAAAATTTCATTGATTGATTTTGATTGGAAATTTTATTCATTGCTTTATTGAAAACTCCTTGTTTTGAGGAATTTATCAACATTGTTGTTATTGGTATTTGCATAAGTAATATGAGTAACTGTGATTCTTTCACACTCTTGGGGGGAAAAGTACATATTTGAATCAAATAAGGAAAAGTAGAGCGTTGATTTAGAAATGGTTCCATAGCTAGTAGTGACCCTAAGGCCATAATGGGCAAGGGGATTATGAAACCCATTGAAGAAAATATAAAACATTCAAAGAAATTTGTGCATCATGTCATAAGGTTTTTCATGATATAAATATTATAAAACTTAGATGCTACGTGTAACATTACGCAAGACTAGGGTAGCTATTATAATTGAAAGGAAGTACACACTAATAATGGAAGTTCATTGTGAAGGGACTTGGATTGGATCCTCTATAGTAACCCTAAGATTCAATATCAAATAGGAGTTCCCTATGTTTAATTAACGAATAAGGTCAATACAATATTTTCACCTTGTTGAGATACTTATAACTACTTAATTGAACCCTAGGAAATAATGTTAAGGTGTTCCATCTCATTTATGTGAACTATGAAAGATGGTGTTCATGACCACCACTCGGTGGACAAGAAGTAAAGGGGTTTATGATTTTATTATGACCCCCTAGAAATACATATTTCTTAACCAATAAACCTACTCAAAACTAGTATTCGCTATTTCAACATATGAGTAATAACATTTTCATAAGATTCTAGATGATATCAATTTTTTTATATAGGATGTATTTCTATCATGTTTATTTGTAAGTATGTAAAATGTGTATGATATTAAAGCCTTTAAATAGTGGCTTTGTAAGTCTAGTGTGAAGTCCTAACCCTTCTAGCCAAGAGTTTACACCTAATTTAGAAATGTCATTTCTTGGTGCCATAGATGTGGGAAGATATTTTAGCAAGACGAATGTGGAAGCGGGCCAAGAAGACAAAGATTGTAGATGTACCCATGATTAGACTTAAGAAGGGGCCACCAATTGAAGAACTAGAAATTTCTGATACGAAAACCCTAGCTATGGCTATAAATTGACTGAAGCAAGAAAAGTATAAGAGAAAGCCATCTCATGGGAAAACACACCCTAGGTCAACACCTACCTATACAAAGGAAGAAGACATAGTTGTCTTAGATAACGAGGCATAAATGAAATAATGTCACTTTAATACAAGTTGTGGCTAAACTAGGCATTTGGGACTTAACTACTCCATAATATATGAACTCTTCATGATTTTTCATGAATACATGCTACTTTGCTTCATAATATTTTTCTATGTATGGAATTTTATTACTTATATAACTATTGCCTCATGATGCATATGTGTGAGTGGTATTTTATTACATCTTATTCTTATAATTATTATGAAAAGAACTTTGAATATACAAGGATTATTACATACTAATAATGTATATGTAAATTAGGTTTATTTCTTTCAATGAAATAAATTATAATGGTACATGGTAAATAGATGGAAGACCCATCAAATCTAGACATAGAGATGACCAAGTTGGACTTTCCTTAGATATAGATTTGGACGAATAATCATTAGTATGATAAAAGTTGGAAAGTTCCCATCATTTAGTGGAGTGGTCAATTGTGTTTTCATATAAGTAGGTAGGAATTTTTGGAACTAAAATGCTTAAACTATGTTAGATATGTGGATATCATGTGAGTATCTCATTAAGAGGTTAAAGTTAGTGGAATTATTATATGGATAATATTGGACTGGGTTCTTCAAGTCATACTTTAAGCAATGCCTTAGTAAATTGTTGATGAATGAAGTAAGCGTGGCTGTTAAACTCTACACCAATTCTCCTTATAACATAATCTTCTCCTAAGTTGTAATGTAGGTAGTACATTCATATTGTACATATATTTCCATGAATGCAGGAGATCGTAAACTAAATATAATGGTTCAAATTGGTAAGTAAAGAAAGCAAAATGTTTGAATTTTGGTGCAGTGGTTTATGAGGCTTATGAATTGACTATAAATTTCTCTTTTTCGATAAGGAATGGCTAGGAGAACATGTGAATTTGGTAGGGCTTCAAGAAGCACACAACCTTCTCCATTCCATCTTAGCCCTCATACTTTAGTGGATGCTCATTAGGGACCCCCATTAGAACAAAAATCTCAAATTCTTCATGCGATACAAGAGATGACCAAAGTTCTTCGAGAGAGGTTACCTCCAAAAGTTGAAGCTCATCATGAAAAACAACCTCAACTTCTTGTAGGAGAAAATGGTGGAGAAAATCAGGGAGGTAGCAAGGACCATTATTTGGCTCTTGGAAATGATAGGTTGATAAGAGGAATATGGATGAACCCCATAATTTAGGATGACAGGGACTCATAGGTGCTCAATTCGAGGAACGATACAAGGAATTATTGCAATAGGTTAATCATATTCAAATTGAAAGGTTTTGGCAGAGCAAGCCATTAGAAAACTAAACACAAGGATAAGAGATCTTACTCTTATGGTTTATCCTAGGAGATTTCAATGCAATAATTTGTAGCAAAGGGGACTCAAAGGTCACTTTATAGGAATCACCAAGAGTCCATAGACTCCATCCAAGGTCACAAGGGCTTCAAAAACAACAACAAAGACAAGATTGGAATGGAAAATGTTAGCAAAGCACATCCAAGGGTTGCTTAAAGGTAGGTTGAGCTACAAGTATCCAAATAGATCACAGGACCCCATGAGCAAGGTGTGGGTCTAGTAGGAACACAACAAGTTTATAAGGGATACCTTGATGTGAATAAACCCAAGTCATCTCAAGATAATTGTGTGTAGTCAATTCATGTAAAATTCAAAGGTTCTTGTTTCTTATCTCGAGAAGTGGGTAATAAAGCTATAGACTGTCCATGTCGGATTGATCTAGATAAACGTAAGGATGGAGTGCTTAGGAAATAAATTGGTGGGGGTAACTCCTCCCTCACCACTTTGAAAACTTCCAAGAGGAAGTTCATTACTAGAGGGGGATGATGTGAGGCCCACCTCTATGCTACATCTAGTAAGTGAACTATTTTAAGTTTAATTATTGATTATGCCTGATAATACCATTGATGATAGGCGATTTAGACATTTGTGTTCATGTGATGATTTGACTATGACTATGCTACATCTAATACTTGGATTATTTTGATTTTGGTTATTATCTATCCCTATTGATACCATTGATGACATGATATTTGAACATTTAATTCAATATGATTATTTGATTTTGATTATGCGACATGCTAGCTAACTATGATGATTGATCTAATTTTATGCCAGTTATTGAGTTTGTTTAATTTGAATCCGAAAACTTAATGATGAATGAATGAAACAAGTGGTGTGAAACAATCATGTTGCAATTAGATGAGTATGAAAATTAAGGTTAACGAAAATGAGATAAGATAGGTGGCTAATGATTTTTCAATTATGTTATAGGATCTTTATGCTATACAAATTATGAAACTTATGTGAATGCGATTCTGATTCAAATAGTTTGATTATTATATGAATATGATTTACTTGAATGGATTAACGTGTGCATTGAGTGTGGAGGTACATTTTCCATGGCCAATGGAAATTGGAAGCAACTCTTGGGAACCCTATGTAAATTAACCAGTGAAATGAAGCTAAAGTCCATATGAAGGCACTATAGTTCCATCATGCAATTATTGATGTTATTTTTGAATGTTTTTAATTTTGTTTTTATTGCCACGCCAGTCCATCCAGGAGGTGAGTTGTCTATCCAAGTGGAAAAACTCGGATTTGAACTTTTAGGCACTTTTTGGGAATTGAAAAGTGATATTTTTTAAGTGTTTTTATGGGTTTTAGGTCCCTAGGGAATGTACCTATGGGTTAGGTACCTTTTTAGCTCAAAATCATGGGTCAGTCTCAAGATAGGGCACTCTTTTTGAGGCCTTAAAGTGGTTTGACGAAAATAAGGTTTGGGAAGTGGGATGGGGACTAGTCCCTTTCCAATCCCACTTCTCCATGTTGTCTTGGAAGTCTCCCAAGTCCTCACACATGTGTGAGAACACATGGGTGAGTGTGCCTGGGAGGGTGAATGGAAGGTTGACAAATGTCAGCTCCCTATTCAAAGGAATTAAAACTTAAGTTTCTATAAAGCAAACTCAAAAACAAGGGTTAGGGGATTCTTTTGCATTCTTGATTTTGGTTGAATTTTGAGGGAGTGGGGAGTTTGAAGAAAAAGCTTGGAAGAAGAGGATTTGTGTGGATCCTCAACCCATCCTTCCTTGAGCTTGGTTTTAAGGTAGATTCACCACTTTTGTTTCTACTTCTTCATGTTTGTATTTGAAAGATTTTATGTGTAGGTGAAAAGATGTGCTTGAAATTTTATCTATTGTGTTTGATTTGTATGTTTATTTCAAATTGCTCTTGGAGCATATCTTCTTGTGTTTTTTATGCATTATGTGTTATGGGAAAAAGGGTTGTGCAGGGATAGGCTTACCCAAGTTGGGAAGAGCATCCCTTGTTGGGGATGGTATGGAGTAGGAACCTCCATGGGGAATTTTAATCCCTCCTTAAGAGGAGAGGCTCAAAAAGGGTATGAGTACCCATATGTAATTGTGAAATGGTAGAAATGGTTTTGGTGGTATGGGTTTTAGAGAAAGAGAAGATATTAAAGAAGGATAGCATGTGAAATGATGGGAGTATGATATTGACTTGTTCTTGTTCCTATTATTATAAGTCCCCATATGGAATGTGTAGTCCACTCCCATCCCCCACTTTGTATTCTTGATGGAATCCTAAAGTTATGTGAAAATCCCTTTCGTGTGTATGAAAATAATCTTATGTGTGTCATGTTGTGTGTAAATACTGTTTTGCTTGGGTTTTTTTGTACCCGGGTCCCTCAGTTGCCTCCTAGCTCGGGGCTAGTTGGGAGGTGAGCACTACCTTGGCTATGGAGAATATGTTTGTGTTTTGTGTAGGTTGGGAAAAGTTATGAGGAGTATTGCAAGCTTGGAAAGGGTTTCCTATTTTTTCACTTTTTCCATATTTTTATGTCTATGAGTTGAAGATAACCTCACAAAAATATAACTACCTTATTGGTAGATGTGGGAGAAAAGTGTTTACTAAGAAAGTAGTGTATATTTTGTATGATCATGTAACTTTGCATCTAAGTATGAAAACAATACTTCTTAAGTTCAGTTTTTTTTTTTTTATCATTTAATCAAAAGAATATGCTTTTCATTGTGAAAGAAAGAATGATATTTTGAAGCTAAATTTCCTACTTTGTACTCATTTGGTTTAGTAAGGATAATATATATATTGATAGATTCCATGTTCCTAAATGGAAATAGGCACGTCCTTTCTTTTCTATGAATCCTTGCATTTACATTACAAGATAAATAAAATGGAATTTTCGTGATTTAAAGATTTCATCATACTATTTTATCAAAATAAATATGACAAATGTATAAGAATATAAATGCGTAGTTAAAAATTTATGAGGCCTTCATTAGGAAAGTTTAAGTACTGTATATTTGATGTTCTAAGGATTCATGTATTTGTAAGTGAAAGGAGAAAAGGATTAGTCAGCCTCTGTTTTGAGTTAAGAGAGGAACAAAGAAAAGCTTTGAAAAAAGTAAGGAAACTTAAAGAATACTTTACCGCTCACTAGGGTATTACAGTATTTCATTTAAATTGCCATGTTATTCGCCTTAGTTAAATAGGACGTAGTATGGCAGAGAACTGGAATAGGACTTACAAAAGGGTGACTAGCGACTATCTAATATCACCTCACCTATAAGGAGAAATTTATAAACAAATTTAACAAGATAATATTCAGCAACACTTTTCCAAGAAAACATTAGGAAGATTTTTTGTATGTAGGATGCACTGTGGTGAATATTTTTTTCCACAGGGGTTGCCGCCTCCATGGGCATGAACGCCAGCATACTTGAAGTTACAAATGATGCATGAGGATTCTTTACCCAACGCCCTTAACTCTGCCAACTACCTGTTAAAATAATAATAATAATAATAATAATAATAATATTAATAGCAAAGGAGAGAAAGAATGATGACTGTGGATTGTTGTTCATCACTAAACATTTCAAAAGAAGATAAAACAGTGTGAACTTACAGTTATAATCTTAGCCGACCATACATAGTTATAGGGTTTCAACTGTAGTTACTATTCTAATCTATAGGTAGAAGAAATAAATATAGAAAAGAGGTGATCGAGCAATCGTTTACATAATAGTATTAAATTCGTTTGGAATATTGGAGAATTGATGGGTCTCTCTCTTCTGCTGCCCACAGTAAACGCCGCCCCATCATCACACTCTCTTTGTTTGCAGTCAACTCCACCTAGCAGAAGAGCCATGGTAACACCTTCTTTTCCCTTGAATATCTAACCTCATTGAGATAGGAATGTAGGAAACTTTTTTGGAGGCCGCGTAGGTAGGATGTAAAGCGAGTATTGTCATATAACTATTTCATCAACTACATCTTTTTCTTGAAATTTGCACATTGTGCTTGACCTCACCGATCCATATTAATGTTTAGGCAGTGTCGTATTTACATGACTTCACTACTTAGTGCTTTGTTGGGGAATGAGTGATGAACCGTTAGCACTCACAAAAATCAGCTTGCAGACCTGAAGCATAAATAGAGTGCAATGTATCGACTTGTGGATACATGGTTCAGGAGCCAGATTTATCAGCCAACAATGCTTTGAATATTTCTTTGTAGTTAGTTAAGGGAGCTTGTTTCTTCTTACCATTGAATATTTAGCGTATAATTATATGTTAGGCGACATGTTTAGTTACCCATTGGATGAATATGTTGTTATGAAAGAACAAGAATCATGGTCTAGCTCCATGGTAAGGCTTTGTTCATGCATTTCTTTGTTCAGTCACATCAGATCTGCCCACCCATACCACTTACATGCATTCCTTAATAGCTACTAATTTACTATTGAATAGGGTAGGCTGTAGAGTTGTCTCCTTTTCGGTTTTAACATCCTCATGAGACTCACTCAAGAGTCATAGAATTGACTGATCATTCACATCCCGTAAGTGAATTGGCTTTTTTTTTTTAAATAAATAAATCTTAATCTTGAATGTTGATACAAGTATATGCAACCTCTTATGTATTATGAGGCTTAACTTTAAACAGAAAAGTTAGGATAGTAAAAATAAAATATTTGTTTTATGGGGATCCCTCAAATCTACTTAATTCAGCTTAGCTTAGTCAGTTTGATAAATGTTGGAGACTGTGCTACTATAATGACATTCAAATAGAAATCAGTACTGTTATTTTTGGTCTACTAATACGGCTGTTAAAATGATTATAGTGAGTGTCAGGTTCATTTATACGATTGTTACTTCACTAGAAAAATATTGTGGTGAATACTGTGTCCAACCTTTTATTATTTGTCATGTTGATCAGTACCAATCACTATATCGTATTGGTGGCTAGTTTGTTTTGAAAACCAAAGTAACCTCAAATCTGTGCGCTCTTTCCTTTGAAATTTAAAGGACTACATAGTCACATTCAATAAACTTTTCTTTTAGTCCTTATGTGTTTTTTTAGGAGAAGAAAGTACAAAATTCAATATGAATATATTCCCAAAAGATTCTATCAATTTTAAATATGAAAACATGTGAGGATAAAGGGTCCACGTAATACTAGGGAATTCTTAAAAGGGGATAGTTTATCTTTATTTATTATCCTTCTTTCTCTTAAAAAGAAAATAATAAAAGTTATTTAGTTATTCATTGTTGTTTCTTTTAATTTTTATTTTGGGAAAGAAAATTAATATAGGTAAATGGATATATTTATATTATGTATAGTATTAATTATTTTCATATTTATTCATATGTAAAGAATAATAATAAAAGAGATAGTAGAAAATATTTATATATTGGTAAATAAATAATAAACAAGTAAATTTGAATATATTCACTATTAAGAATGAAATATAAAGTAATAACATTATGGTTGTTAATAGATACTTTGTACTAAGGAAAAATTGACCGTAACATGATCCTATCAAGATAGCACTGATGCAATGTTCAAAGATAATCTTAATCTTAAATTATATTTAATTGTATGTAATCTTATGAATTTAAAATAAAATGAAATATTTATTTTTATTTAATTAGTAGGGATGAGTAAATAATTAAATTAGTGATAATTTAAGATAAATAAGAAAATACGAAATTGAATAGCTAAATTATATTATCAATATCTTGCTCATTCTCATAATTGAGTTTCAAGGTGGAATGCTTAATGTAGACTCCTTTGATATCATCAAGGTGATTGGAAATGGTAGGGTTAGCAGGTAGAATAATGTTTTTCCAATAAGTCCTTAGGTTTAATAGTAAATCAAATTTGAGGATATTTATATGTTTTCCCCATGTGAGAAACCTTACCAAGGAGGTCTGATAAGGACATTAACTTTCATGCAAAACTGAGGATCAATTCTTGATTTGGTAGTTAAGGGTCTAGTAAACCCTATGTTTGGAGTCAACCTAAATTCATTTTCGTCTCCTTACCTCACTCTTGGACTACATGGTGGCAATGATGTTGTGCGAGCATTGTCTCCCAATGCACAATATATGTACCATGCTCACGTAAGGTTGTTAAATGTTAGTATTAAATAATATCGTTCAAAAATAAATTGTTGGTTGTGTTTTTATGTTAGTGTAAATTATGGGCATTACATCTTCTTGCTAGGAAGTGTGTGCTTAAATGTTCATTTTTGTTTTCATTAGGTTTGGTCGACTTGGTGTTTACACTTCAGATGAAGAATTAAAAATTAAATTAAGGAAGTGTGTGGCTAATCCAAGATGTTGCTTTTGGTCTTGGTTCAGTTTTTTATTGGTCCACTCTCACTCGTTTCCACCGCAAAAATGTTGAGTTGTCGACCTAATTTGAATTTATGAAATGAAGCATATGTGGCCAACCTTGGAGAAATTTTCTAAGGTTGAAGATGGTATAAATTTAAGTCGAGTAGCAAAGGATTTAAAAAAAAAAAAGTGACGAAGTAAGCCACAAGTGAAGACCAGAGTTGTGTGAAAGTGAGTTGAGGTAGCAGTACTTTATTGTGTTAGATTCCTAAAGGTAGTGAGCTAAAGGTTTCTGCAATCTTCTAATCAAGGCTACAAATGTGTGTAAATTGTTGTGGTGGATATTTCTATTATCTTGTGTATCTATAGGTAGTGAGCCTCCCTTTTGGACATTGAGTCCTTTATGTAGGTAGTGAGCCTTTATATTCTGGCAATGATCCCTTAGTAGTGAGCCTCTTTTATTCGGCTTTGCTATCACTTTATATTGTGAGTTAATCCTCACTATTGTTTTTCCCTCATTGGGTTTTCCACGTAAAATCTGGTGTTCATTGTGTTGATTTTTGTTTTTGTTATCTGCATTTCATGTTCATAGTTAATAATAAAATAGTGTGGTTGTGAATTTGTTAAGTGTTTGAATTTGGTGACAACTTATTCACCCCCCCTCTTAGTTTTCCTATGCCTTTTAACAATTTCAACTCATCTTTAGACTCTACAACAAAAGAGTATCTCCATATACTCACAACACTTCCTCAAGGTCTCAACTACACATGCACAACCTGTTTTCCTCTTTTCCACAATTTTCTCAATATCCTCAACATCTTCATCCCATAGTTGACATCAATGACAACACTAGATAGTAGAATTCCCATTGACATCAATGACAACACCATCATTCTTGCAAAAATATCCCCCTTTTTCATTGATTGCAACCTAATGTGAAAATCCACCAAAGACCACACAAAGCTTTGAGCACTCTCTCATGATACCTTACATGATTTTCTCTCCCCTTCACTAGATAATTTATTTTCACATGATTATCTCTCCCCCTTTGACATCAATGGCAAAGGATAAAATATTTTGCATTGCTCTCCCTCTTTGACACTGAACCAAAAATACTTGCTCTAAATAATCCCCCTTAAGAGTGCACCCAACTAAATCAACAACTCAATGACAACAGATGACACTACCTAGTCCCCCTAAGAGGTAGCCACCAACATTAGTCCAAAAAAGAGATAGATCCATAGATCCACAAGACTGATGCATCTCCATATCCATCTAGTTCAAGAAAGGAGGGACAATAACCCCCAACTTCTCTTGAAGATACTCAAAAATATCATTAGGAAGAGCCTTATTAAATATATCAAAAGTATGATCCTTTGTAGGAACATACTCAATCTTCACTTCACTCTCCATAACCTTCTCTCTCAGAAAGTGATACCTGATAGATATATTCTTTTTCCTTGACTGCATCACTGGATTCTTTGAAATGTTAATTGTACTTGTATAATCACAAAAGATAGATATAGGTTCATCATATACAACTCCAATATCCTTCAATATTTTCCTCATCCATAATACTTGTGTATAGCATGATGTTGTTGCAATATACTCAGTCTCTATACTGGATAAAGAAAACGAATCTTGTTTCTTACTTAGCCATGAAAGTAATCTACATCCATGGAAGAATGCAACACCACTTGTACTTTCCCTGTCATCAACACAACTAGCCCAATCTGCATCTATAGAAGCATTCAATGCGAAATCAATGTCCCATAGCCCATAATCTAGTGTGCCTCTTAAATATCTGAATATTCTCTTTACTGGTACAACATGTGTTTATTTAGGATCTTTGTGAAATATAGCCACAAGGAAAACAACATGCATGATATTTGGTCTAGTAACAGTCAAATATAACATTCCACGAATCATAGATCTATACTTGCTCTGGTCAACCTTAGATGAATCATCATCTTTGCTTAATCTACAACCAGTCACCATGGGAGTACATATTGGTTTGGATTCATTCATTCCAAACTTCTTAAACATCTCTTTTTACATACTTATAGACTATGAAATGAAAATTCCTTTATCTATTTGATTGATCTGTAGCACAAGAAAGATATTTATTTCCCCAAACATTAACATCTAAAATTCTTTATGCATTTCTTTAGAAAAATTCTTACACCTAGCCTCATTTCCATCAAAGATAATATCATCCATATATACAACTACTATCAAGATTTTGTCTTCCTCAATTTTAAAGTAAAGATTACTATCTACAAAACCCTCGTTGAATCCTTTCTATATCAAGTACCCGACCAATCTTGCTTCAAACCATATAGATCCTTCTTCAACTTACATACCATATTTTGTTGATCTAACAACTAAAAACCTTTTAGTTGCTCTATGTAAACCTCTTTTTCTAATTCTCCATTCAAAAAAGTAAACTTCACATCCATTTGATAGACCTTAAAATATTTATGTGTTGAAAATTCCAAAAACATTCTCATAGATTCCATTCTAGCCATAGGATAAAAAGTCTCCTCAAAAGCTATACCTTCTACTTATGAGTGGTTATGTGCAAGATCATCATGGAAAAAATAGGCCCTTAAGTGGCAAAAAATTCAAAAAAATCAAAGTTAGGCAACTTCACGTAAAAATTTGAATAAGTTATCTATATTATTTCAAAAATATGTAAGAATAGAATTTGTAGCAAATTGAATGTAGTTTCTAAACTACTAGGTTTGTTTAAAAAAATCTATTTGGTGAAAATTTGAAATTTCAACGCAGTAGGTGTCTGTCTAACCACCCTAACTATAATAAAATGATAATATTTTTTTATAAGTTTTTAGATATAAGTAGAGGACTCATGCCCCGATGTGATGCATATTTTTTTATAATTTTTTTCCAAGTAAATAATTAATTATGAATTTTTATTAAAACTTTTTAAAAAAATATAAAAACGTGTATGTCTGACTACCTTAACCTGGTCAAAACTTCATGAAATTCAATTTTTATTTTTTTAATCCTATAGTATGAGAAGAATAGAATGTGATGCATATTTTGGATTCAAAAAATGTGATACCATTTGAAAGCTATAAATGTTTTTCAATCATCCTATCAATCAGGGCTTTAGTCGTAATTTAAATAGAAAATGAATAATAATTACTTATTAAATTCAAAGTAAAACATAATTTATATCGGTGGAAAGTTGAGAATCTCCTTTAAAAACCCTTTTCGTTTCATCAATTTTGGGTAAAAAAATAATCGTCAACCACATACCCATCATATTGCCACTTTTTGGCCCATCATGATCCTGCACATACCCTAGTAACACTTACACACAAGTATTTCCTTATTTCTTACTACTCCATTCTCATTCAACTTGTGCTTGAATACCCACTTAGTTCAAATTATGTTCTTGTTTTTCGGTCTAGGGACCAATTTCCAAGTTCAATTTTTCTCTATCTGCACAAGTTCTTCTTCCATTGTCTTCATCTAATGATAATCATTACATGCTTCACTCACTGATTTAAGTTCAACTTTAGAAAGTAGACACAAATTTACCTCAACTTCAATATATTTTCTTCCTATCAATACACCTTTCCTTTTGTCTCCAATGATCTGATCTTCAAAATGATTCTTTTGCACATAATTAGGGGTTTTAGGAGTCTTCTTTGGATATTCTTCCTCTTCATTCTACACTTCTTGTTTATCATCTTTTTCTTCTACTTCTCTACAATCAAGTTCTTCTCACATATATCCATTTACTAAAATATAAATATGCATGTTTTCATCAACTTTAACATTTTTCAGTTTCAACTATCTTTCTCAACCTTTTATTGTAACATCTGTAAGCTTTGCTTCTAATAGAATATCCAAGGAAGATACCTTCATCATACCTTTGCATCAAACTTTCCTAAGTTTTCTTCTTCTCTTTTGATGTAACTTTTGTTTCCAAAAACTCTAAAGTACTTCACGGTAGGAATCCTTCCATACCATAGCTCATAAGGAGTATTTGTGTAGTTAACTTTAGCTTGAACTCTATTAAGTATGTAAACAGTATTATGAATAGATTCTCTCCATTAGACATGAGGTATATTTTCCTCTTTCATCATAGTCCTTGCAGCTTCTTTAATAGTTCATTTTTTCCTTTCAATGACTCCATTCTGCTGAGGAGTTGTAGGGGTGGAGAAATGCCTCTTTATTCCATGATCACAAAACATGTTAAACTCATTAGAGGTGAATTTACCACCTCTATCAGACCTCAAGAATTTTATTTTCAAATCTATTTCATTCTCAACTAGAGCTTTAAATTCCTTGAATTTATCTAATGCATCTGATTTCTCTCTAAGAAAAGTAACCCATGTCATTCTAGAATAATCATCAATCAAAAGCATGAAGTACATGTCACCTTGTATAATTCTCACCCTTATAGGAGCACAAATATCTGTATGCACTAATTCCAGTTGTCTGGTAAAAGATTGTTTCTTTCCCTTAAAGCTACTCCTTGTTTGTTTTCCTAATTGATTACTCTCACAAACATCATTGATAGTTTTCTGATTCTAGATAAATCTCTCATATCATGAACTAAACTAATTCTTGCCAAGTTATAAAAATTCATGTGACACATCCTTTAGTGCCATAGCCAACTATCATTAATCTAAGACATAAAGCAATGACCATCAACACCCTTAAGTTGATAGATATTTCCATCTTTTCTCTTACCTTGAAGAAATGGTGTGTACTCCCTATGATCTATTGATAGCAAAGGATTGGAACATTAAAGTGGATGTTTATTTAGCTTCCAAGCCAGCCAAGAAAAGTAGGGAGGGTGTGTGTTGGACCTTTCCTCCAAGCGGTTGGTATAAGGCCAACTTTGATGGCACTACGAAGGGAAATCCGGGCATGGCCGGAAGTGGAGGTGTGTTAAGGGATTCAAATAGTAATTTTATGGTGACTATTGCCATATCCCTAGGTCATCAAACCAACCACGTGGTGGAGGCTATAGGAGCTTTTCAAGTCTTAAAGTTAGCTCATAATTTGAATATAAAATATTTATGGCTAGAAGGGGATTCTAAAAATATCATTGACTATCTCTTGGGAAGTACCCCCCCCCTCTTGGTCGATAAAGAATTGGATTGATGAATCAAAGTCTATTCTAGACAAGTTCGATAAAGTAAAAGTATCACACATCTATAGGGAAGCTAACAGTGTGGCAGATTACTTCGTGAATGAAAGGGTTAGGAAGCAAGGACTGAACACGTGGCAGAACTGTAGGGATTTGAGAGCTGAAGTTAGGGCCTTACTAGATTATGATGTTACACATGGGAAATAGGAAAATATATTTAATGATTAAAGGGAAAGGGGCTAAGTACATCAAAATCAAGAGATTTGATGGGGCCACGTCATATTGCTTTGTGGGTACATTGGAATGGCTGCGTAAATCTACAATAGGTGCTTGGTGTTGGTAGAGTTTGTAGTAAGGTGAAAATGAAAAATGGGGGGGACAAGAAAAGAGTTGATCCAGAAAGCTATGAGGTGCATATGAGGAATGATAAGGTCTTGGAGCAAATTGTAAGAGGTGGGCTGGTTCCATTTCTGGAAAAACTTCATGGGCCTGATACTATGGCCACAGACTATTTTGAGAAGAACTGGAACAATGGTGAAATAATCCTCTTTGCGAGAAAGGTGAAACTGGATGACAAAATTATAGGGGAGGTGACTGGTATGTCTACTAAGGGTGTGAAGTTTTATCAGGCGATAATCAAATTCCCTAAGAAGGATAAGGAGAAATTGAAACTGGTTAAAATTTCCAATAGCTATTTCAAAATTGACACCATTAAGGCGTTGTGGAGAAAGGTTCTTCATGTTATTATGGAGTATATCACCCTGGACGGGAGATTCACCAGAGTTTATGGTCATCATTTTACCATTCTTAACCACTTCCGCCATAAGGTACAAATTTCTCTGCCTCACTATCTATTATGTTCGTTGAGTAATAGCCTTGAGGACCATAAGAAAAAACCCAGGAGGCACCATATTCTCCATCCTAGTCTTATCAGGTTAATATATGAACACTATCAAAGCATGTCGGCTTTATCCAAACTTGTTGCCTCCATGGCGTCTGAGGACTATGACATAGACAGTGGGGGTTTAGAGAATCATCCTTACCAGGAGAGAATTATTGAAGCCCACCCATCCTCTGAGATTTCTGGTAAGAAAACCTAGCCAAGAAAACCTCGGCTTTCTAAAGTTAACCCTGAGACCTACCTCGACTGCCATGTCCCCTTTAAGAATCATGTTCTCAAGGGCTCCCCTGCCAACAATTTGGTTTCCTACTCTGCAGACTCTTTGGAGGGAAAAGTTAAGAACCCTAAAGCTAGCAGAAATTATGTGCCCTCCCCTCCTACCTCTCTTAGAGATGATGGTACCAGATTCCCTAGCCCCCCAAACCGGATGATGTTAACCTCATCTTAGACTAGGTTCAGACTGGAAATATTCTCCTCTCTGCAAGAAATGGCATTAGTGATATTTTTTAGGGTTTTTAAATGGGCCTATCAAGAAATTAATGAGCTTAATCAAAGAAATAGGGCTTTGTATAGAAAGTGAGAGGAGCTAGAACTGAAGCTGGCCACTCTCAGCAATGAAGAAGGAAAACAGAAAAAGAACAGCACGAGAATGGGAGAAGGTGACACTAAGGATAAGTACAAGACTCTAGAAGTTGAAATGGTCAAAATAAAAAATAACATGAAAACTGTTATGGAAAAAAACCATAAAATGGCTAGGCACAATGCCATCATCATCAATGCTATGTTTGAAAAGCTAGAAAAAATGCAACAGGGTTCATTGGTCATTGACCTGGAAGAGAACAAGGATAAAATCTAGAACGAGGACAAAGGTATTTTGAAAAGGACCCATTCCAACCTTAACAGGAAATTTCCTCCTACTACCCAGATGGTTCAAATTTTAAAGAGGGGGGTTTCAGATATGAACGATTTCGAAGCTGAGACTATGGAGTTATTAAAGACCCAAATTTAGTTGTTGCTAGCATTTTGTCTAGTTTTTTGGTTTTGTGGCCTTCGCTAGCCTTTTTTGGTGGTTGTGGACTTGTCTTCTTATTGTTTTAACATCCTTTCTACTTTTGGTGTCTTTAACAATCTTATCTTTTGTTTGTAAACTTTGTGGTTTCGGGTCCTTATAAAACCCATTTTTTCCTCTTTCAAAAACAATCATAGTTACAAACCCTTTCTGAATCTCACATGCTTCAACCTTAAACACAAGATTATACCCTTTGCTACACATTTTTCTGACACTCAAGATATTATGTATTAAGCCCTTAACATAGTAAAAATTGTTAGTATTATTCTTTCTGTGCGAACCCTTTTCATAGTACCTACAAAAAAATATGAATAAACAAGTTAAACAAGGAATTGCAAGCTAAAACAAGGATTCCCCATGAAATCCATTTACAACATTCAAATTAGGAAGAAAATAGTGAAGAACACAATGAAAATGACAAAACAAAGATTAAATCCTAATTAGAAAAGCAAACACATGATCCCATGGGAGAATTGGTGCCAATTTGATGTGAAAATTGGCCCTTTCCCAATTCCTAAGATGCAAAATTGATGTGTTGAAGATGATTGATCCACTTTGTTGGTGAGAGATGAGTGCTCCAAGCCAAAAATTGCAAAAAACTAGCTATGAATTCCAGGATAATGAATGAAATTTGAGAGATATTTGAGCTTGATAACTTTGCATAAATTGTGGATGATAAAATGAAGATATGAGCTCTTTATTTATAGAATGCCATGATGGATGAATGTCCAAATTTGAGCAATGTGGGACTAACATTCATCTAATGGCATTATGCCACTTGTCAATCTATGAATGGATGGAGGATGTGCAAGATTTGAGAAATGTGCCAATAAAAGTATAATTTTGAATTTTAAATTTGTTGAAATGACTTGCAAGAGGGAAGGGAAAATGCAATAAATGCCACTTGGCTCAAGGAAAAGGACATGTAAGAGGAATTTATTGCCTTGTTGGATGTACATGTTGACTTGAAATTTTTGAATTCAAATTGAGAGAATATTCCAAAAGATGCCTTGTGAGGAAAATAGAGATTTAATAAATGAATTAAATCTATTTTCATGTGCAACTTGCGTTATCTAGAGGATGGGACATGAGATGAGATTAAATTAATTAAGGGTTAATTAATTTAATGAGAGAGGTTAGATGATGTGACCCATTGGACTCAAATTTATGGATTTATTTAAATCAAATAAGAGAGGAATATGATAAGAGGTTAATTAAATAAGGATTTTGATTTATTTAATTAAAAGAGATTGTGTTAGATTAAATGAAATAAGGTTTTAATTTATTTAATTTAATAGATAGACTTTGGAGATTTAATCAAATAAATTGATTATTTAATTAAATAGGGATAATTAGATTAGATGAATTGATTTAATTAACAAGATGGAGTGACTTAATTAGACAAAATGATTTATTTAATTAAGGGATGAAAGTGGATGAATTTAATCAGATAAGGAGATTTGATTAAATGGTTACATCAAGGGATGATTCAGGAAGAAACGATGTTTGTAAGTCAGGATCAGATGCCTAATGTCAATCAGTATATTTTACATGTCTACATTTTTTCCCCACTTTGAAGCAATGTACTTGTTGCATTGGTTCAAAGAATAATCTTCCCGCGATCAAAATTCAAAAAATATCTAATTTTTTCGGTTGCCGTAGTGGAAATAAGTACACTGGTACATTGCCCCCTCGAGAAATTGAGCAAAATGATTCAATTTGAGGGTCGATCTCATGATAAAGAGGTTCAAAATGGATGGTTATGGATGATGATGCAAATGAGATGGTTTTAAGATGCTTAGAATAACAAATCTATATTATCTTAAACAACTTAAATGATGATATGATGTGAGATGGATGGGATGAATGGTGTGATATGCTATGCAATGGATGTTTTATGCAAATATGTGATTTATGAGATGCTTAGACTAACAGATCTATATTATGATGATGAACATGCACGTGGGATAATATGCAGAATACTGATGGTTCATGGATGTAATATGGATGCACTAGTGATGGTGATAAAATACTTCTGACATGATGTTAGTGCGGAAGTAAGAAATGAGATGATGACAAGAGGATCCAACAAGTCCATGATCTGACGAGACTTTATTAGAGATGATGATGATAATAGATGGATGATTTTTTTATCAAGGATTGGGATTTTAAGAGGGCTACTTACCTTATGTTTGATAACACACGTAGGTACGATGCATCAATGTATAAAGAACCAGGATGGCGTTATACCTAGTGCGATGGAATTTGACTCAACAAGCATATAGGAGTATTCTTGTTCACACTTGGCATACATAAACCTTGCTAGGACGTACCTAAAAAAGCAAGTATTCGTCGAGTTATTTTACAAGAACATCCAACAAGCACAACAGACAAAAGATAATGATCGTTGCCCCATTCCTATCTCTGTAAGTCCTTCATTCGGATATCATCGAGAGGTCCTTGGAATGAGCGCAATAAGATAAATCAAAAGAAAAGATCAAGTACACAAACAAGTCAATGTTCTTCATATCTCTAGCCAAAAGGGATTTGTTTTGATAGTATAAGAATCCAAGGTGATATCCAAAATGATGCCCATTGTCGGAACGATATATCCTAGGACATGCATTGTATAGGATGATGATGGTTTGATAAGTTGTTTGATAGGCTCTTGATATAAGTTTGATTGACATGTCTGAAAATGATCAAGAGTTTGATTTTCTTTTAAAGGTTTGTTGTTTCAAATTTTGATTTTACGATTGAAGCTTGCTTTTGCTGACTGCTATGATTGTTTTTGTTTGTGTTGTCAAAGGATGAAGGTGACGATCAGTTTATTATGGATGCTTGATTATTTCGAGTGAAAGCGAGATGAGATGGATGGATTTTTTCAAATATTTGGATGTTTTTGATGTTTTTTGGAATGTTGAGGCTGTTTTTGGTATTTTTTAGATATTTACAAGTGTTTTGATTTTTGATTTTTTGAATGTTTTTCGATTTTGGTGTTTTTTGAATGTTTTTGGATTTTGATGTTTTTGAATGTTTTGGATTTTGATGTTTTTTGAATGTTTTTATTTTTTGTGTTTTTTAATGTTTTGGATTTTGATGTTTTTCAAATGTTTTTGTGATTTTGATGTTTTTTTTTTTTTGGATTTTAAATGTCTCGGGGGCTAATCAAAGATTAGCCTTGCCTACGTTTAAGCTCAGAGATGACGTAGTTCAGATTCCAACATTTTTTATGTTTTCTGACTTTTATGAATGTTTTTGGATTTTTTGATGTTTTGGATGTTTTTGAATTTTCTGATGTTTCGATATTTTTGGATTTTTTCGATGTTTTGGATGTTTTTGGATTTTTTGCATGATTTTGATGATTTGGATATGGACATGTGTGACAATATCAGTTCTCTATTTGGGATTTGTTGAAAACCAAGCTAAGGTTGATCGGATCGATGGATTGATGATGATGATAACATTGTTGAGGATACACAACAATGCAAGGATTTGATTGATCAGGATTGATGATGATAACATTGTTGAGGATGCACAACAATGTAAGGATTGATTGATCAACATTGATGATGATAACATTGTTGAGGATGCACAACAATGCAAGGATAGTGTTAAGCAACACAATGATATCCTAATGATTTCTTGATTGGATTTGATTGATCATGATTGTTGAAGCTTGGTTTTGAACAAAAGATGTTTGGATGATTTGATGTGATGTTTGAAGTGTAAATTATATGCGACTGATGTGATTACTTGGATTGATGTTCTATGAAAGATGAAGCCTGATAAGGAATTTCTTCTTGTCAAAATGTGCCATGGGCTAGTGATTTGGATTTTTGCTCACAAGTGGTTTGACCAATTTGATTTCACATTTTCCAATGTTTGGATCACCACATAAATTGGAGGATATAGATCAAGATTTATTCTTGAAGCAAGATGTAAATATATGTCCCCAATGTCTAACAATGTATGGAATGTGATGGGTGGATGGATATGGAAAGCATGCAAAGGATGCCAGGGATTATCTTGCGATAAGATATAGTGTTCAGATAAAGAATGCTCATTTGGATAATGTTTCATAGCTCAGATAATGTTGGATAGGATAGGATCATTGAAAACGACCCATGTTAAGAAATTTACCATAAGTAACTGTAAAGTGTGCCCCAAACTTTTATGAAGATCAAGATAATCTAGAATATGGATGCAGATGGATGGAAATGGATTGCGTAAATGGTTTATGGATGAATGGATTTGTTATGGCTGAGATGGATGGAATGTCAGAGTTATTATGGATGGGATGAGATGCTTTCAATTGAACTAGTGCACATAGATGCTCGATTCTACACGACGCCTATTTTCCTAGGTTCTCATCATGGTCTTGCCCAAAGCGCCACCATAGTGGTTTTCACTAGAGGATGATTTTTTCTCTTTACTGTTTTCAATCCTTTTTCTTTTTCTTTTTTTTTTCATAATTTTTTTGATTTTTTTGGTTTTTTTCCTGAAAGATTTATGCTGACCCACCTAGTGGTGTCAATGTAGATGCTTCTATCATAACGTGCCATCAGATCCTACCTAAAGAAGTTACTTTGCTAAGATACGTGCACTTGAATGCAACTTTTGGGATTCCTTGATTTGCCTCTCAATACTAGAGTTAACTTTGTCTTTGTGCATACATCACAATAAAGTGCCTTCAATCCTTATGATGAAGGGTTGTTGCCAATACATAGTCAATGTAAGAACTGGGTATCATGCGTGGAGGCATGGATGGAGTGTGTTTAGGGATAAGAGATGGATTGGTTGACAGTTTGGAACCTTTGACTCTCCAAACTTGGGAAGATGAGCAATGATGGGTGGATACAGAAGTGTGTGTGGAATTAGGACCAACTACTTGATACACTTTGTACGTCACTTGAAAAGCTTATTTTTTCTTTTGTGGACATCTTTGATGGATACTTTTCCCTTTTTTATTTTGCTCCATAGTTTCTTTGACTAGTGGAGTTTGATAGGGATGATTTTTCTTTGTATTCTTTGTATCCATGTGTATTTGATTTGTCCATTATGCTTCTTAGCTTCTTTTTCTTTGATAATGTTCTTCATACTTTGATTCAAATCTTTCTTTCAAAGTTGGTCCCAATTCATGGATGGGGTGATGGGTGGATGAAGATTCATAATGTGAATGGTTGTAGTATTGGCATCAGTTTCATCATAAGGATTCTTTGTGCTCCCTATGTTGACGTTTGCTTGAGACGAAGTTTCCCCCAGTATGGTGGTGGTAGTACCTTCACACTTTGATTCTGCCTATTCTGAGATCTCTTGTTTAGAATGCATTCTCTGATAAATGACCACCATAGGTGACATTGTTTCAATTTGCTGCTCTGCTAACTCTAAATTATATTGTTCTGTCTGACTTGTTTCCTTGAACGGATAATGTTGGATATGTTTATTTATGATTTCCTCAATCTGAATTTGGGATATATTTGATACTGATGTTGACAACTCTATTTGGCTATAGGAATCAATAACCTACTCTTTTTGTGTAATAATATCAAGAGAAAAGGAATCATGTTCTGAATGAAGATCATCTATGTGCCCATCTGTAGAAAGCATCTCATGGGTAGATGGAGGAGTATGTGCGACATGGATATGATCATCTTGCATAGATAGGAGAGTGTCCATTAGATTATTGTAGTATCTTGAAGATACAAATTCTTGATATTGAATGATTTCGGAGTTGCTTTCGTCATGCTTTGGATCAAGTTCTTGACATAGGTCAGTTTTAAAGGATGGATTATTTACAAAGGGTTCTTGGATGTCTTTATTAGGCATAGGAAGTGGCTCAATATCCTCTTGATCTTTGAGTGAATTGGGATCAAGTGTTGAGTTGAAGATTCCTCCAATATCCACAATCATGAGGTCGAAGGATGTTAATATGTCTTGGAAAGGACCATTGCTAGACTTTGGTGAGAGATATTGATCATGCTTTAGAATAAATTCTTGAGATATTCCCTCTAACTCATTAGGTGATGTAGAGACATTTTCAACATGATCATTGATAGATGCCTCGTTGGATGAGGTGAAAAAATCTTTATTGATGGATAGATCTTGATCTTTGTTTTCAACAATTGTGGTGGAGGGATTTCCAATGTCTTCAATCATAGGTTCAAGTGACGGTGACATTTCTTGAATTGGATCATCATCGGGTATTGTTGGTGGATTTTGATCATGATTGAAAAGTGACTTTTGATGTATGTTGATTTGATATTTGGATGAAGTAGACACAACTTTAAGGTGCTCAAAGATGGATTGATCTTGCTCCTTGTTCTCAACAGTTGTGGTGGAGAGAATTCCAATGCTATCATCATCCTCAATAGTGATTATCTTCTGATCAATCAGTTCTTGGATGAGTTTTTTGAGTCGAACACAATCTAATGTTTTGTGTCCCTTTATTCTATGATAATCACAAAGTTGCTTCTCGTTATACCCTGGCAGTTTTATGTCTGGTTCTTGATAGTTCACATAAACGAGAATTTTGACGAGATTTTCTTGTACTAATTGTTGCAGGATTGATTCGATTGGTCTCCCAAGTGGTGTGTATTTTTGTTTGTTACCTTGTGAGATTTTCACTTTAAATTGACTTTGTGGTGATTGATTTTGGAGATGTGATTGGTCTTCAAGATGTGGTGATTGGTTTTTGAGAGATGGTGATTGATCTTTGAGAAGTTGGGGTTTGATTTGTTGATGTGGTTGATCTTGATATCTGACTTCTTGACATTGGAGATATTGTTCTTGATGTAGTTGTGGACACAACTCAATGCTTTGATGACATGGTTCAACCCATGGAAGAGTGTATTGACTTTGGAGTGAAGATATATCTTGGATCAATAATTCAATTAGTTTGGCATGTGAAGCAAGTTGTTCTAGTGAAATTTGATCTTGATTTTGAATTTGACTCCCTTGATTTGGCTTTTGTTCAAGCGGATTTGGGATGTACACTTGTGGTGTTTGCATGGGATCATAGACAAATTGATTTTGGACAATGTTCTAATTTGGGATGATGTTCAAATTTGGCATGATATGTTGAAATTGACCATTGTTGATGTTGGCAATCACATTGTCTTGACTTGGAGTCGTTAACATCTTGTTTGGACTCTGAAAAACATTTATATGTTTTGCAAACATTTTATCCCAAAGTTTTCTGGATTCATGTTTGGAGAACTTGTACTTGGTACATTCTCATTTGGAATGTAGGGATTTGGTGGGATGATGTTGTCCATTTTAAGTCTCATGCATTGATTGTTTGGTTGAAAAACTTGTAGGTTTGGATTTAGATCTACCATAGGGAAATGTGTTCCAATCTTTGATTTGGGCATACTCACACTTGTTGTTCCATTGACATTTGTAGAAGGTAATGATCTCATGTATGGATTTTGATAATCAATAGGCATTGTAAGGCTTTGAAAGTTCAATTGATTTGGATTACTCAAGATGTATGGATCAAGTTTATATTCCATGTTCCTCTTGTGTTTTGACCTTGTTGCAAAAGTGACCTCTAAGGTTTTGAACTTGTTGCAACTCGTGACTGTGTTGGAGTTTGATTTCCCAACGGTGCCCTCATAGTGTCGTTTGCCAGTCAGCGTCGCTATGTGTCGGGATAGAGAGCTCAAATGCATCGCACTTTTTGCCCAGCATCGTAGTTTCCCTTCAGCGTCATAGTTTGATTATTTTTTGAAAATATATGTGAGTCAGCGAGTGCAGTGGTGGCATTAGAAATTCAAATTTTCTTGGCAGGACGAGTCCAGTGTTGCACTTTGAGTCTCCTACGGTGCTATATAGCGATGTTGAAGAGACATCAGCACCAAAATAGTGATACTGAGCTCCACGCGTTAGAATTTTCTGTGTGTGAGGAAAAAATGCAAAAATTTTGGGAAAAGATGAGAAATAATGATGTCAAGCCCTCCTTCTAGTGCCAAATGTGCAAACCATTTTCCTAGTACTTGCAAAACAACATGAATAAACAAGTTAAACAAGGAATTGCAAGCTAAAACAAGGATTCCCCATGAAATCCATTTATAACATTCAAATTAGGAATAAAATAGTGAAGAACACAATGAAAATGACAAAACAAAGATTAAATCCTAAATAGAAAAGAAAACGCATGATCCCATGGGGGAATTGGTGCCAATTTGATGTGAAAATTGGCCCTTTCCCAATTCCTAAGATGCAAACTTGATGTGTTGAAGATGATTGATCCACTTTGTTGGTGAGAGATGAGTGCTCCAAGCCAAAAATTTGCAAAAACCTAGCTATGAATTTAACGATAATGGATGAAATTTGAGAGATATTTGAGCATGATAACTTTGCATAAATTTTGGCTGATAAAATGAAGATATGAGCTCTTTATTTATAGAATGCCAAGATTGATGAATGTCCAAATTTGAGCAATGTGGGACTAACATTCATCCAATGGCATGATGCCACTTTTCAATCTATGAATGGATGGAAGATGTGCAAGATTTGAGAAATGTGCCAATAAATGCATAATTTTGAATTTCAAATTTGTTGAAATGACTTGCAAGAGGGAAGGGAAAATGCAATAAATACCACTTGGCTCAAGGAAAAGGACATGTAAGAGGAATCTATTGCCTTCTTTGATGTACACGTTGACTTGGAATTTTTGAATTCAAATTGAGAGAATATTCCAAAAGATGCCTTGTGAGGAAAATAGAGATTTAATAAATGAATTAAATCTATTTTCATGTGCAACTTGCATTATCTAGAGGATGTGACATGAGATAAGATTAAATTAATTAAGGGTTAATTAATTTAATGAGAGAGGTTAGATGATGTGACCCATTTGACTCAAATTTATGGATTTATTTAAATCAAATAAGAGAGGAATATGATAAGAGGTTAATTAAATAAGGATTTTGATTTATTTAATTAAAAGAGATTGTGTTAGATTAAATGAAATAAGGTTTTAATTTATTTAATTTAATGGATAGACTTTGGAGATTTAATCAAATAAATTGATTATTTAATTAAATAGGGATAATTAGATCAAATGAATTGATTTAATTAACAAGAGGGAGTGACTTAATTAGACAAAATGATTTATTTAATTAAGGGATCAAAGTGGATGAATTTAATCAAATAAGGAGATTTGATTAAATGGTTACATCGAGGGATGATTCAGGAAGAAATGATGTTTGTAAGTCAAGATCAGATGCCCAATGTCAATCAGTATATTTTACGTGTCTACACTTTCCATCGAAATTGATTAAACCTATTCCACAAATCTTAGCTCCTAAATCATCTCCAAATTTAACTAATCCTCCATCATACTTTTCAAGTTTAACAAACTTACTTTTGTGATTGTTCATGTGATTAGAACAGACACTATCAATAACCTAGTAATTCTTATCCTCCTTGACATGAAAAGTGGATACCAAAGTACCTTCAACGTTATCCTTCATCTCTAGAATACTTTCCTTCACACAACTTTTAGGGTTAGCATAAACAAATTCTTCTTTTATAGCCAAAAATAGACATTCATTATCATGAAAATCTTAATAATCAAATTCATCATCATAAATAACATCATCTTCCTTCACATAGTAAGATTTATTAATCATATTTCCTTTATTTTCCTTGTTCTTATTTTTTAGAGCTCTTTTTAGACGTCTAGAAGCATAAAAAAATTTGAAGGGTAATTTACCTTTGTACTTATTGGTGTCCATTTTCATCTTCCTCACAAATTTGGCTTCCAAATCATTAAGATCTTCATCACCTGAACCTTCAACCTTCTCTAATTTACTAGCCTTGAAAGTAGTCTCTACTTTTGTACCTTTCTTCACTTTTCTAATTTCAAATACAGTTAGAGTACCAATCAACTAATATCTATAATAATTATTAAAATCAATAGTTTCCTCAATAGTAGATACCTTTTCACTATTGCAATTTGAAAGAGATTCGATAACTTCCTCCACCACTTTAGACTCTTTAATTGTTGCACCAAGGCCTCTCATATTACATACCAATTCATCAACTCTCTGTATGTAGCCCTTAATTGTTTCATCTTCAGTCATATGCATCATTTCAAATTGTTCCTTCAAGTTCTACAACTTTTCTTGTTTGACCTTTGAATCTCCTTCATAAATTATTTCTAACTTATATCAAAAACTTATTTAGCATTCTTCAAACTCATAACTTTAATTAATTCAATATTTGAAAGACTATTCACAATAATGTACCTTTCCTTAGCATTGATCTCATGCACCTTGATTTCTACACTTTCACTCGGACCATTCTGATGGAACCCCTAAATAATTCTTGGTTCCATTTTTACAAACGTGTAAAATTTGGCTTGGACCCTCGTTTTTGGCTTAGGGTTGTGTTCCTTAGAAATTTTTTAGGGTGCTATGATTTAGAACCCTCCAGAATTCACCTATAAGTCCATAAAAACCCTTAGTCATTATACTATTGCATTGACTTGATGTTCTCAGTCTCTGGTTGTTTAAGATATCACTTATGCCATCAAAGTTGTTGTTTGTACTAGCCCCCTGATTTTAGGTCTGTCGATCACCTTAGTCCTTTTTAGTGAAAAATTTCCCTATGGTCAAGGCTTGATTTATAAATGATTTAAATCCTTAGCCTTTGTTCTATGTGGGTCAAGTTCTCGTCTACCTAGAGGTGTCCCCCTTTTAAGTTAACTTTTGCAGCATGTGCAGAATTAGGATTTCATGCTGGTCATTCAATCGTTAGGAGCTGATCCTAGCTATTCCCCATGCGTCCATGCTGATTTATTTCTTTTTATTTTATTCACATAGGATGATGAGCTTCATCCATGTGTCTGGAATATTGGTGGGCTTGGTATCTTTGGTGAAGATAGTTGGCGCCATTCAAAGAGGATCAACGATTACAGGATTGAGGTGTGGCAACATTAGGACCGCTCCCCACATGCCCGTATAGGTTTATTTTATGTTATTTTAAATACACATGCTAGCGGATGATGGCCATGTGTTACTATTAGATGGTGGGACCAGTGTTTCTAGAAGGGTAGTGGACATGGTTTTGACAAAGATCAATGATTGATACTGCAACACGTGTTCTCATTAGGACCATTCCTCGCATGCTTGTTCGTATTATGCATTAAGGAAAGATATTCACACAGGCTAGCAGGCGGGGCGAAACCTGTCACTTATTGAGAAACCCGCCAAGCTTTAAGGAAGGCGATTGCTTCGTAAGGAAGGAAATTGATGGTCAATGGCAAGTGACATGGGTCAATCTTGACCATTCCATGCCATCTTGTGAGGGGCCCACTTGTTTCCTATATTCTTCAGTGGGCATGTAGACAAATTCCACGTGGACTGTTGTAAAGGAATTAGACAGTTTATGGTAAAGATGGAGGCTACTAGATATATTGGCTGAGACCGTTATATGATAAAAGTGGCACTAAATTAGAACTAATTCTTGGGCACAAATGTGAAGTTTGGAAATATTTTTGTGGCCATCAAATCTGTGAGGAGCTAGTACATGTGGGAAGGTGAAATTGAAATAAGGCAAGGTACAAGCTAATATTCTGAAGTTAAATCATGATCGCTCCCTGTTGTCTTTCTATGATGAATTACAAGAAAATTAATTCCCACAGGCGAGCAGGTAAATGTGACACGATAGGTTTGGTTAAACACTAAGAGTGTGGTTAATGTACAAGATTAAGCAGATACCTATCTAACTCAAGTTTCTTGATTAGGGAGAAGTATCAAATTCATGCATTTAATTGTATCATAATTAATAATCCTGATTTTCTCATCGTTGATTCACTTCACAGTATGATCAATGGTTGAGATTCAAAATCTTGGTAATTGATTGTCAGTGCTCTCGCACAAGCTTTCCTAGAAAATTAATGCGGCACACACTAGTTTCTCTATTTAAGGAAGATCACCTACCTGATTATTCTCATCATATAATTGTTTATGAGAATTAGGAGTCTGAAAGTAGACGTTAGTTTGAGCTTGTTATTTCTGAGTAGGGTGGTGTTTTTTTTCTTGGAAAATAAGATAAGTTGCTAAGTGAGGAAATGGGAAAGCTAAGTGTGAACATCAGCCTGATTTTTAGGTCAAAGAGGCTCAACCCTTTTGAATCTCAAGAAAATTCTCCCCAAGGTGAATGGGATATTCTAGAAATCCCTGCAACACCAAAGAAGAAAGCAAGAGATGCCAAAATTTTTGCACAAGGTGTGCTCGAACGTGCTTATCACTTGAGAGGCTGAGTTATCCTGGAGGAATTGGCTAAAGGAAACGAGAAGAAAATTGAGAGGCGTAAGAGGGAAGCTATAAGAAGGAATAGGTATCACCAGGGATACATGGGACATCATCACTCTCCCATTGAGGTCTCAGATGATTCCTCTAACAGTGGAGACGAGAAAAATTATGTTTATCATGAATATCTCATGGCTATGACTAATTTGGTTGATTTTTAGGATGAGATGGTGATGGCTACTCTACTTACAATAAGGACACTGAGCGGGTGCACCTACTTTGTTGATGACAAGGCAAAGTAGCACCATGTTCCCTCTCTTAGTGGGTGCTCAAATTTTGGTCCCTTGTGTTATCTTGCTCTCTTTGGCTAATGTATTGTGATATGGGTCTTTATTTACTTTTACCTTTGGTGTTGATGATGATGTTTCTCATGTTGGAATGAACTTACATGTTTTTGATGTTGTGACAGTGACACTTTTTGAAGAAATGGTGGGTCTGCTCTAGATAACAGTTTTGGGGATTTTGTTTTGCTCTTCCCTTACATACACATGATTGCTTGCAACCAATTTGGGAATATTCTCACTTTCTAGAGAAATTCATTTTGGAATGAAAGTGAAATGTAAGTGTAATTTAATCGAGTGCTTGTTGCTCCCTTGTCTTATAAAATGTATTTCAAGGTTGGTTACACATAGAGGCCAGTAGGTAGTTCTTTTTTAAGGAGTTACAAATAGAAACAAAATAGATACTAAACTTTATAGTAAGATGTTCTAGGAAAATTCAGTTGATATGCTTATGGTTTTGATAATGACAATGACAATACATATAGCAAAACAACATAAAATTTCTATATATTACTCTCCAATGTACAAGTTACACAGATAATGAATAATATAATCAATGGTTATCTTATTTGTCTCCATTGGTTTCCAATAGATAAGTTGTTTTATTCTTGCTCATCCATTCAATGAATGTATGTAAATGGTTGAATGTAACAGTGGGTTTGAAATAAATCTTGTATAAGGATGCTAGTAAGAAGTAAATTATGGAAATGGTTGTTGTGAGTATTGTAATGCAATATTTTCAAGGTTTTGGGTATTGTTAGATTAAATATTGTTATCTAATATTGTTATCTAGTCATGTGGGTATCTGGTTTGATTTTGTTTCAAGAATATAGCACCGATGAAGCAAAGTAATCATACTCTAATTGTGGTGCCCAATTCAACTGCTAATCACAAAATATAATCAAATCACTTATAAAGCTCTTTTTGGGTGTGTGAGAATTTAATGAATTATATCTTATCTTGTTTAGGTTAGTCAATACTATGAAGGTTAGGCAAATCTTCATGATGTTGTGTCTATTAAACATTTAATGAGAATTATTTGTTTATCCTATGTTTGATACTAATAGACACTAGTATCTACAAACACATTGATTAGGATTACCCTCCTAGGTTTCATAGAGCTCAAAGTGAAGAAGTGAAAGTGAAATGTAAGTGTAATTCAGCCTAGTGATTGTTGTTCCCTTGTCTTATGAAAGGGATTTCAAGGTTGGTTACACAGAGAGGTCAGTAGGTAGTTCTTTTTCAAGGAGTTACACACAAAAACAAAATAGATACTAAACTTTCTAGTAAGATGTTCTAGGAAAAGTCAGTCAATATGCTTATGGTTTTGATAATGACAATGACAATACATATAGTATAATAGAATAAAATTTCTATGTATTACTCTCCTATCTACAGGTTACATAGACTATGAATAATATAATCAATGGTTATCTTATTTGTCTCTGTTGGTTTCCAATAGATGTGTTATTTTATTCTTGCTTGTCCATTCAATGAATGTATGTAAATGCTTGAACGTAATAATGGATTTGATTTATAAATCTTGTATGAGGATGCTAGTAAGAAGCAAATTATGGAAATGACTAGTGGGAGTATTGTAATGTAATATTTTCAAGGATTTGGGTATTGTTAGATGCAAGATTGTTATCTAGACACGTGGGTATCTGGTTTGATTTCGTTCCAAGAATATAGCATTGGTTAAGCAAAGTAATCATACTCCAATTGTGGTGACCAATTCAATTGCTAATCACAAAATATAATCAAATCACTTATAAATCTCTTTTTGGGTGTGTGAGAATGTAATGAATTATATCTTCTCTTGTTTAGGTTAGTCACTAGGGTATGTGCAAGATCATGATGGGCCAAAAAGTGGCAATATGATGGGTATGTAGCTGACGACTTTTTTTTCACCCAAAATTGATGAAATGAAAAGGGTTTTATAGGAGATTCTCAGCTTTCCACAAATATAAATTATGCCTTAATTTGAATTTAATAAGTAATTATTATTCATTTTCTATTTGAATTACGACTAAAGTCCTGATTGATAAGTTGATTGAAAAACTTCTATAGCTTTCAAATGGTATCACATTTTTTGAATCCAAAACATGCATCACATTCTATGCTTCACATACTATAGGATTAAAAAAAAAAAAATGAATTTCATAAAACTTTCACCAAGTTAAGGTGGTCAGACATATGAGTTTTTATATTTTTTAAAAGTTGTAATAAAAAATTCGTCATTAATTATTTACTTGGAAAAAATTACAAAAAAATATGCATCACATCAGGACATGAGTCCTCTACTTATATCTAAAATATTATAAAAAATATTTTCATTTTATTGTGGTTAGGGTGGTCAGACAGACACCCACTTCTTATTTTTTCCCTAAAATTTAAGTACTACTGCATTGAAATTTCAAATTGTCACCAAATAGATTTTTTTTTTTCAAACAAGCCTAGTAGTTTAGAAACTACATTCAATTTGCTACAGATTCTATTCTTACATATTTTTGAAATAATATAGATAACTTATTCAAATTTTTACGTCAAGTTTCCTAACTCTGATTTTTCTGATTTTTTTGCCACTTAAGGGCCTATTTTTTCCATGATGATCCTACACATACCCACTACTATGAAGGTTAGCCAAATCTTCATGATGTTGTTTCTATTAAGAGTTTAATGAGAATTATTCGTTTATCCTATGTTTGATACTAATACACACTAGTATCTACAAACACATTGATTAGGATTACCCTCCTGGGTTTCATAGAGCTCAAAATGAAGAAGTGAAGACCTAAAAGCCTTTAATTATGTGTTGGCCAATCCTTAACCTTACTAATAATTGTTCCTGGAAAGTTCATAGGTCTATGGTAAGAATAAGTTTGGTTCTAAAAAAATAACTAACATAAATGGTGACTCTGCTAGGGAATGCACTAAGAAATTTGGTTGTATGTTGTCTTATGAAAGAGTCATTCAAATCTTGAACTAGTATTTGTAACTGGAGGTCAAAAATTATTGAATCATATTTTCCCATCTGAGTCACCAATAGAAATGATGACTCTATTGGGGAACATCAGAAGAATATCCATTTGGATAGAGTCATGGATTTGTTGAATCTGAACATTTGGTTTAGATATTTAGAAGTTTTCTTACTTGGAAGTGAGTTTGTTGCAACAAAATTTCAAATAATTTGTGTGACTCTGTTGTGGAAGAAGACCCAAAAGAAAATTCATTCTTGAAGGAGTTTCATACTGCTTGAAGTTCAGTCCTATGTGAATAAAGGTGGCGACTCTATCAAAAGAACCTATTGAAAATGTGAAGAGAGTTCCATATCTACAAAATTTTCAGTCAAGAAGAAAGGTTAGTAGCTGCTCCAAGTTTCTAGGTATTCTCATAAATTTAAAGAAAGTATTATTATTTTTTAAAGCATTTTATGAGAAATATTCAAGTTTGAAAGAATTTTGATTCCCTATTGAGTGAATTAAGCACTAAGAAAGGGAATGGTAGTGGCAATTGTTCTACATACTTCTGAACTGCAATTTGTAATATCTAAATCCGATAGAAGTATGGTTGTTCTTGAAATCTACCCATTAGAGAGATATTAGATGTAATTGTATTTGAATTATGCATTGTACTATTTTAAGATCATGATAAAAGTAAGAAATAGGGTAGTAGTCAACTGTAGAGTTGTTGTTTGAAGTTTGTAAAGGGGTGTAAGAAAATGTATCATTCACTTGTACATCCCTGTGAGGTGTATGATGTAAATATGGAAAGTTTGCAGCCCCTGTCATGCCATCAAAGAATTTTCTTTGTGGAAAGATACAGACCATTGAATTTTAATGGTATTCAAGGTTTCCCAAACCTTGTTCCTTATGAAGTTAGGGAGCATTTTCCAAATTTTGAAGGGAAAATATCAGAATTAACATCTCAACATCTACAAGAATTTTTTGATTTGATGGGAGATTTTGAGATAATTCATGAAGATGTTTTCATGAAGTTATTTGTTCAATCTCTAAAGAAATATGCTAGATATTGGTTTTCATATTTTCCAGTGTGTTTTATCTCTTCATGGAATGAGTTCATGGTAGCATTCATAGAATAGTTTGGAGAAAGAATTAATTCACATTTAGTGAGAAAAAAACTTAATAACATCCAGAAAGAAGAAGATCAGTTGGTCCCATCTTTCAATCTCATATTTTCAAAAAAATTAGGTGACATTCTTAAAATCCTGAGACCAAATGATACAGTATGTTTGATTGTATACTTTGATGCATTTGATGAAGAAATAGGTTATCTGCAAAGAGACAAAGAGCCTGCAACATTACATCAGGTGTATCAAGTTGCCATGGATATTGAGAATAATCTAAAATATTCAATGATGAAAGGATACATGGATACAAGTGTTGGTTATCCTAGCACACCTCATGCTAATAGAATTTATGGATCAGATAATAGAAATGATTGTAAAATTAATGATGCTTCTGTTGTTCCAATTTTTCCATCACTACAACACAAATAATAGTGAGCTCCAAGTTGAACATCAACAAAATTTGAGCAAACTTGATCAAATGTCTTTTTTTCAAGAATTGTCTAACATGAAGAGGCACAAGGGAGAATTACCCTATGATTTGTTCTCAAGATTTTTGGACGCCTTGTTATAGGTTTCCAAAAATTTCAAACCTGAGGATTCAACATGCATTGATTTATATTTTGAAATATTTGAGTCATGGTTGAGTACATTTCCAAAAGAATTGAAACCTGGTAGTTTTGACCAGGTACTTGATTGGATAAAGAGTGTTGAAGGATCCCAACATAATTATGCACAAAATGTGATGTCTCAAAATGAAGACAACAGTTGTCCTATTGAGAAAAAATAGAAAATGATACAAAAAAATGAAAAGATTATATCATAAAATGAAGATCCATTTTATTGTATGGATGAAGATAGTGATTGTAATCAGCCCACAAGCAGCATATATGTAGATCTATATACTAGTGATGAAGATAAAGATGCACTTGCAAGTGTTACTGATTTCTCATCACAAATCAATGGTCAAGATATTGAAGATGAAAATATAAGCATTCACTTTGAAAAATATGAGCATATTTTATGTAGTGATGAGTTTTCTTGTGATGAAGATCATGATAAGAGTGATTTTTTTATTATTCTTATAAGGGTTATGAATGCTCAAGTGAGGAGGAGCTAGAGGTTTTTTCTTCACATGAAGGATGCAGTGATGTAAAGGATGATCAGGTCACTTGTTCACAAGTAAATGAACAAGTTTCACATGATGAATACTTGGAGTGTAGCTCAGGATTTATATCACTGGAGCATATTGATTCAATGGATGATGATCACTTTAAAGATAAAAACTTGTGTGTTTAGTATCTTGATCCTAAGCACAGTGTTAGAAATGATAAAGATCTTGATGATGCTAACTATGATACTGATGAACGTGCTCATGACCCTATTGCTCATGACTGTTTATTTGAAGTAGATATGGAGATGTCAAAGGATAATGATGTACTCATTGATGAAAGAAGTGTTTTATTATTGGATGATCAGAATGTACATCATGACAAACACATGGATTTAACCATTGATAATGTAAAACAATGTGATAAATTTTCAAATTTTGTTGATAATATGGAAATTTTTGGTCTATGTGTAAAGTAGCCAAATGACACTAACAATGGTGGATCTCATGTTAGTAAGTGTGAAATGGAGTTTTTTGTTGATGTTCCTTATCTTCACAATATGATTATGGACATGTTTTCATCCAATGAGGAAACCATTTATGTGAGGGAAAATAAAGATGCTTGTTCAAGTGCTAATGAACAAAATCTAGATAACAATGAGTTTTTGGCATATAGGTCAATATGCCTATCAAGTGATAGTGCACATGAAAGTGATGAAATTCAAAGTGATTCAGATGAAGATAAATCTGATTTCCAGAACCTTGAAACATTTGATGATGTGACTAAGCTATGTTGTTTAGATAAACTTACCTGTAGTGCAATTCAGTTGAAGAATTTTCAAATATGTTAGCACTCTTTATTAAACATATAAGAGGATTGCACATTGTTCCTAAGGAATGATGTCTTCTCTGTGCCTGATCATTATGAAGGGGTTAGTGAATGTGAAAAAACTATCTTTTCATATATTCTTGACCATTGTCCTAACATTTTTTCACATGCCACAAAATAAGAAATTAAAATGTATGGAAGTAATATGGCCTATGTCATCTGGTTAGCACTTGACAACAAAGCTAAAAAAGGAGCAAGTTCTCACTTGTTCAAAGGAAGTTTGACACTTGTTTTCATAGGAATACAGTAACTCAAGTTGTGGTATTACAGAGGAAAGTTTAGATTGAGGGAGATCAATTCCTTCAACATATTGGTGTTTGACAGAGGTAAATATGGATTTTTCATTTCATTTGGTGGTCTAGGGCCATCAACTATGGTTTGAGATTTCAAAAAGAATTTATTTCCCAATGGATAAGGCACTTGGTCTACTCTCCCAAGATTTTGGGATCTCACCATGCCTACAGGAGCCATGTATCCCCAACAGGAGCCACTAATGGAACCCATCAAAAAATTTTGGTTCCATTTTTACAATTGTGTAAAATTTGGCTTCGACCCTCATTTCTAGCTTAGGGTTGTGTTATAAATGTTTTATGGTCCTATGATTTAAAACCCTCCAAAATTGACCTATAAGTTCAGAAAAACCCTTAGTCATTATATTGTTGCATTGAGTTGATTTTCTCGGTCTCTAGTTGTTTAAGATATCACTTATGCCATCAAAGTTGTTGTTTGTACCGACCCCCTGATTTTAGGTCTATTGGTCACCTTAGTCATTTTTAGTGACAAATTTCCATATGGTCAAGGCTTGATTTAAAAATGACTTAAATCCTTAGCCTTTTTTCTATGTGGGTCAAGTTCCCATCTGCCTTTCCCTGTGCGCTTGTGTTGATTTATTTATTTTTATTTTATTCACATGGGCTGACAGGCTTCAGCCACGTGTCTGGCATATTGGTGGGCTCGGTCTCTTTGGTGAAGATAGTTGGCACCATTCAAAGAGGATCAACGGTTGCAGGATTGAGATGTGGCCACATCGAGACCACTCCCCAAATGACCGTATAGGTTTATTTTATGTTATTTTAAATACACGGGCTAGTGAGAAATGGCCACATGTTACTGTCAAACAGTGGGACCAGTGTTTCCAGAAGGGAAACATACATTTTTTTAACCAATATCAATGATTGACACTACAACACATGTTCTCATCAAGATTGTTCCCCATGCTCCCGTCTGTATTGTGCATTAAGGAAAGATGATCACATGGGCTAGTGGGTGGGGCGACACCTGTCACTTATTGAGAAAATTTCCAAGCTCTGAGGATGGTGATCACTATGTAAGGAAGGAAATCAATGATCGATGGTGAGTGACATGGTTCAATCTTGACTATTCCTTGCCATCCCATGAGGGCCCCACTTGTGTCTAGTATTCTTTAGCAGGAACGCAGGAAAATGGCACGCAGACTGTTGCAAAGGACTTGGACAGTTTTTGGTAAATATGAAGGCTACTGAAGATATTGGTCTAGACTATTATATGATAAAAATGGCACTAAATTAGAACCGATTCTTGGGCACGCATGTGAAGTTTGGAAAATATTTTGTGGTCATCAAATCTATCAGGAGCTAGTACACGTGGGAAGGTGAAATTGAAATAAGGCAGGCTACAGGCCGATATTCTGAAGATAATCATGATTGTTCCTCATTGTCTTTCTATGATGAATTACAATAAAATTAATTCCCATGGGCAAGCAGGTAAATGTGACACGACATGTTTGGTTAAACACTAAGTGTGTGGTTAATGTGAGAGATTAAGTGGATGCTTATCTCACTCGAGTTTCTTTATTAGGGAGAAGTATCAAATGCATGTGTTTAATTATGTCATAATTAATAATCCTAATTGTCTAACTGTCAATTCACTTCACAGTATGATCGACGACTGAGATTCAAAATTAGGGTAATTGATTGCCAATGCTCTTGCACAAGCTTTCCTAGAAAATTAATGCAAATAGACACCAACTATTCTATTTAATGAAGATCACTTGCCTGATTATTCTCACCGTCTAATTGGTTATGAGAATTAGGAATCTGAAAGCAGACATAATTTTGAGCTTGTTATTTCTTAGTAGGGTGGGGTTCTTGTTTTGGGAAAATTTGATAAGTTGCTAAGTGAGGAAATGGGAAAGGTGAGTGTGAACATTAGCCTAATTTCTAGGTCAAAGAGGATAAACCCTCTTGAATCTCAAGATAATTCTCCCCAAGGTGAACAGGATATGCCAAAAATCCCTACAACACCAAAGAAGAAAGCAAGAGCTGGGAAAAATTATGCATGAGGTGTGCTCAAATGCGCTTATCACTTGAGAGGCTAGGTTTTATTGGAGGAATTGGCTAAAAGAAAGAAAAATAAAATTGAGAGGCTTGATAGGGAAGTTGCAAGAAGGAATAGGTATAATTGGGGCTACATGGGACATCATCACTCTCCCATTGAGGTCTCGGATGATTCCTCTGACAGTGGAGACGAGACTAATTCTAGTTATCATCAATATCTCATGGCTATGACTGATTTGGTTGATTCTAAGGATGAGGTGGTGATGGCTACTCCACTTACAATAAGAACACTAAGCGGGAACACCTACTTTGTTGATGAGAAGGAAAAGTAGCACCCTATTCCATTTCTTAGTGGGTGTTCAATTTTTGGTCCCTTGTGTTATCTTGCTCTTTTTGGCTAGTGTATTGTGATATGGGTCTTTATTTACTTTTCCCTTTGGTGTTGATGGTGATGTTTCTCAGGTTGGAATCAACTTACATGTTTTCAATGCTGCGACAGTGACACTTTTTAAAGAAATGGTGGGTATGCTTTGGATAACGGCTTTTGGGGTTTAGTTTTTCTCTTCCCTGATATACACATGATTTCTTGCAACCGATTTGGGAATATTCTCTCACTTTCTGGTGTAATTCATTTTGGAGTGAAAGTGAAATATAAGTGTAATTCATCTCGGTGCTTGTTGTTCCCTTGTCTTATAAAAGGGATTTCAAGGCTGGTTACATAGAGAGGTCAATAGGTAGCTCTTTTTCATGGAGTTACACATAGAAACAAAATAGATACTAAAATTTATAGTAAGATGTTCTAGGAAAATTCAGTCAATATGCTTATGGTTTTGATAATGACAATGATAATACATATAGCATAATAGAATAAAATTTCTATATATTACTCTCCTATCTACAGGTTACATAGACTATGAATAATATAATCAATTTTTATCTTATTTGTCTATGTTGGTTTCCAATAGATGTGTTGTTTTATTCTTGCTCATTCATTCAATGAATGTATGTAAATGCTTGAACATAACAGTGGATTTGATTTATAAATCTTGTATGAGGATTCTAGTAAGAAGTAAATTATGGAAATGACTGGCGGGAGTATTTTAATGCAATATTCTCAAGGATTTGGGTATTGTTAGATGCAAGATTGTTATCTAGTCATGTGGGTATCTGGTTTGATTTCATTCCAAGAATATAGCACTGGTTAAGCAAAGTAATCATACTCGAATTGCGGTGAGCAATTCAACTGCTAATCACAAAATATAATCAAATCACTTATAAAGCTCTTTTTGGGTGTGTGAGAATTTAATGCATTATATCTTCTCTTGTTTAGGTTAGTCACTGCTATGAAGGTTAGCCAAATCTTCATGATGTTGTGTCTATTAAACATTTAAGTAGAATTGTCTATTTATCATGTTTTTGATACTAATACACACTAATATCTATAAACACATTGATTAGGATTACCCTCCTAGGTTTCATAGAGCCCAAATTGAAGAAGTGAAGACATAAAATTCTTTACTTATGTGTTGGCCAATCCTTACCCCTGCTGATAATTGTTCTTGGCAAGTTCATAGGTCTGTGGTAAGAATAATTTTGGTTCTAAAAAAATAGCCAATACATTTAAAGGTGGAGTGTATGTATAATGATAAGCCTTCTCAATCTATTATCCTTGATTAGACAAATATCCTAGGATTTGAACAATTGAAGCAGATGTATAAAGAAGATGCAAATTTTGGTGAAGCCTAGAAAGCATGTAAAGAACCAATAGTGAAAAATCATAGCCAATGGTTGGACTATTTTATTCATCAAGATGTATCGTTCAAGGGAAATTAGTTGTGTATACCGAGGAGTTTAATGAGGGAGAATCTGGTCAAGGAGAAGCATAGTGGAGGATTAGCAGGACATTTTAGAGTGGATAATACAGTAGCTTTAGTGAGTGAACACTATTTTTGGCCACATGTAGACAAGGATGTAAGGAAGTATGTTCAGAATTGTAGAATTTGTAAAATTACAAAAGGGAGCAGTCAGAATACTAGACTGTACAAGTCTTTGACTATACCAGAAATACCTTGGAATGATTTAAGCATGGATTTGATTTTGGGATTACCAAGAACAAAGAGAGGTTATGATTCTATCATGGTAGTAGTGGAAATGTTTTCTAAAATGGCACATGTCATTCCTTGTAAGAAGACTAATGATGTTATGCATGTTGCTGATTTATTTTTCAAGGAGATTATGATATTGCATGGATTACCTAAGAGCATTGTTTTAGACAGAAACACCAAATTCATTGGATAATTTTAGAGGACATTGTGGAAGAAGATGAAAACAGATTTGAAGTTTAGTTTGATGTATCAACCATAGACAGATGGACAAATAGAGGTAGTGAGCATAATTTTGGGTAACCTATAAAGATGTTTGGTTGGAGATAAGGAAATAAGTTGAGATATAGTTTTACGACAACCAAAGTTTTCATACAATAATTGAGTAAACCAGAGTACAGGGAAGACACCATTTCAGATTGTTATTGGAGTACATCCTAGAGGATTTACATGATTAAGATACATCACTATGGAAAATAAAAGGAGTGTAGAGGTAGAAGAGTATGCATAATTCATGGAGACTTTACATAATTAGGTCCAAAAGAGTTTGAAAGACATGAACAATAAGTATATGGAGAAGGTAGATGAACACTAGAGATATAAAGAATATTTTGTTGGAGATGAAGTGATGGTATATTTGAGGAAGGGGATATTTCTAGTTGGTACATACAATAAGTTGAAGATGAGGAAGTATTGGATGTGTAAGATCCTAAGGAGATTTGATTCTCGAAATGCATATGAAGTGGAGTTACCAGAGACATTGGGTGTATCACCTATTTTTAATATTCCATACATACATGAGTTTCATCAGGGACAAGCCAATAGAAGTGGTGGGTATGTGCAAGATCATGATGAGCCAAAAAGTGGCGATATGATGGCTATGTGTAGGGTATGTGGTTGACAACTTTTTTTTAACCCAAAATTGATGAAACGAAAAGGGTTTTTGAAGTATATTCTCTGCTTTAAACCAATATAAATTATGCTTTACTTTGAATTTAATAAATGATTATTATTCATTTTCTATTTGAATTACGACTAAAGTCCTGATTCATAAGCTGATTGAAAAACATCTATAACTTTCAAATGGTATCACTTTTTTTGAATCTAAAACATGTGTCACATTCTATGCTTTGCAAACTATAGGATAAAAAAAATGAATTTCATGAAGATTTGATCAAGTTAAGGTGGTCATACATATGAGTTTTTATATTTTTTAAAATTTGTAATAAAAAAATCATAATTAATTATTTACATGGGAAAAAATTACAAAAAAATATGTATCACATCAGGACATGAGTCCTCTACTTATATCTAAAATCTTATAAAATAATCTTATCATTTTATTGTGGTTAGGGTGGTCAGACAGACACCTACTTCTTATTTTTTCCCTAAAATTTAAGTGCTACTATATTGAAATTTCAAATTTTCACCAAATAGATTTAAAAAAAAAAGTAGTTTAGAAACTACATTCAATTTGCAACAGATTCTATTCTTACATATTTTTGAAATAATATAGATAACTTATTCAAATTTTTATGTCAAGTTGTCTAACTCTGATTTTTCTAAATTTTATCGCCACTTAAGGGCTTGTTTTTTCCATGATGATCCTGTACATACCTTGGTGATGAAATAAATCTAACAGAGCAATTACTACATTAAAAACCAGAGGAGATAGAATAAATTTTGGATACCAAAACTAAAATAAGCACTAGGAACAAGCAATATAAAGAATATCTAGTGAAGTGAAAAGGTAGACCAGTGGAGGGTTTATCATGGATTTCTCAGGCTAAGGTGGACTATCTTGGTTTTCCTCTTAGCCCTGAAAAGTGAGGGACTCAATTTTCTTCCAACCTCAGGTGTTTGATGCAAGAGCATCCCTTGTTGTAAAGAAATCCTATACCAACCAAAAATAATTCATTTGTTGCATTGCATTCAGTAATTGTTTCAATAGCTCATTCTACATTTTACCACATCATTTTTTCTCAGCTTGCAAAGTAGGAGATGACATCTACACATTAACCTCTGCTACATATCCAAATTTTAGATTATTTTCATTTTCCAACCAGAAATTATCACTCTCAAAATTTCATGTTGTTACCAGTCAAAGCATTTGGGGGACGACTTGGTCCAGTTTCTTATTGCAAACCTATTATAGATCATGCATAGCGTAATGAGACATCTTACAAGAATCTTGGGTTCATTGGTACCTATCTTGAAGATTCATAAGATAATTCATTTCACGTGGAGCTAAAATCTTCATATCTTGAGACCGACATTCATATAGATCACTCATCGGGTTATTAACCCTTATGGCCAATGTGGACCTATATGAGATCTTAAGAAGCATACTTATATTTATAAGCATTGTAATTTATTAGAGATCATCAGTTTTAAGTTCGTGATTAGATAGATTCCTTATGTTTATGCATAAACCCTTTGGGGCATGTAATATGGCCTTTTGGCTAGTGGTATGCTATAAGCCTTTAAGGCATGGCCTATGAGCCCTAGATATTCTGCCTTGTGGCTAATGTTGCATGTAAGAATTCTATATTAATTAAGATTCATGTTCGCATATCTATTTTCTATGTTGACTCATTGTTGCATGGTCTAGACTATTCCTTTGGGAACCCTCCTACCATGATTGCACCAAATTTCTTCACCAAGATACATCCACATGGCCTATGAATACTCCTATGATTTTGATCCATACAAAATTTAGGTTTGCACGACCCCAAATGTCTTAGGTCAGTACCAAGAAAAAATTGAATGAACCAACTATTCATCCCAAAACATGACACACATACCACCAAACCACATGACACTTGGAGTGCACACACATATGATATCTTCTACAAATCATAATGATCATTTGTGGTGGAATGTGCATTCCAACATGAAATCTGCAATTAAAACTATGTTTCTACTTAGCCTAATACTTTGTCATCAATATCTTCTATTACAAACGAAATACAACCATAAAAATTTAGATATATACTCCATCAACATGTACCATTATCACCTCAAAACAATATAACAATATATTACAATGTGGAGCAATGTGGACCACTAAATTGATGCTCTATTACATCACTATCTCAATCAAACACTTAGCCAATTTCCTAAAGACACTTGGTATGCTCTAGACTATATACATACTAATGTGTTGCAAGTTGGTGTGTCCCTTAGTCTTCCTTGTCCAACATAGCGCTTGGGTTTGTGGCATGGTCTAACTGCCTCTTTTGGATCTTAACTGACGCTTGTATTAGAAATTGATAGGTCAACCTTTTGGTGCAACGACAAGGCCAACAATTGGTATTAGAGTTGGTCATAGGTTCAAACCCATCGCTTGTGCTGGGGGGATTGTTGCAAGATGGTGTGTCCCTTGGTCTTCCTTGTCCAACACAGTGCTTGGGTTTGTGAGATGGTCCAACCACCTCCTGTGGATCTTAACTAATGCTTGTATTGGGAATTGATAGGTCAAACTTTTGGTGCAATGACAAGGCCAACATAATGAACCATCACTTCTACAATGGGTTCCCATCAATGACAACACCATACATCATTATGCTTATGTTTCCAACAATCTTCCCCTTTTTCATTGATGGTAACACACTTCTCTAATTTACTCCCCCTTTGAAATCAAGGGCAAAGGGTAGTAAATGCACACTTGATACCCTTATTGATCTATCTACACGAGAATAGCTCCCTCTATCTATTTTATACATAACCAAAAACATAAAACTATACTATAAAACCATCTACTAACTCCATATATTACATTGACATAAAAAATGGACTATACAATTGAAAAATGTACACCTTAACTGGATGAGGTTAATATAACCTGATATGATGCCTTTAATTTTTTAAATTGTGCTTCCCAATCATTCATGGCAATCTCCCAAACCTTCTTGGTGAAATCCAACATGTAACTATGGTTTTCAAATTGCATATAGAGGTCTTCTCCTTCTCTCCACTTCTAGAATAATCTTCTCAACTTTTAGAGGAGGCATGGTTTGTTCCTTTTGAGCTTTAGTCTTCTCTAGGACTCCTTGCTCATCTTATTTCCTTTATTTAGTAGTTATCTCCACATCTATAAGGGTGTTATCTATTAACATATATTCTTGCTCATGTTTCTCATTGCCTGGCTCATTACTTTTTGAGAGGGATGTATCTTGTTTCATTTGATCTTCATCACCTAGAGAAGCTCCCGGCTCCTTAAGAAGATTTTCAACTATTTTCAATGTTTCTCTCCTTATCTTCTCTATATCATCCTTGTCTTTGCCCATAAGAGTATTTAATCTTTGTTTTTTTCTTTGAATTATTTGGTCACACAATTGAGACAACTTAGCTCTTTCCTCATGAGATAATGAGAAACCTATATTCTCTAAGGAAAGAAATTTCATCTTTAAATTTTCTATAATTTCTTCTTGTACTCTTTCACTAAATAAACCTTTTAAATCATTTGGAAACTAATCCTCTATCTCACCTAGGCCAACATTAAATGCCACCATGTATTTGATAGTGACCTCTTCAATTGTTTCCTTATCTGCATTATTGGGTTCCTAATACATTTAAGCCATATCCTTCAAGATTCCAAACTCTTCTATAGATTTGAATAGTGCATCAAACTTTATAGGACTATGCTCATGGACTGGAGGGGTCTCCTCTTTCTCTTTTCCCTTTTCTAAACTGATATCTTCTTGAGATACTTTTGATTTCCTTTTTCAGACCAATTGATGAACTCTTTCTCTTCTTCTTCTAGATTGATATACCTAACTCTTACTGCTTTTTCTTTCTTTCTTCTCTTTGGATCCTTTTGTTGCTTAGAAAGGTTGGATGTGTCTATTTTCTTTCAATCACCTACTACTTTTGTTTTGGAAGGCTTTGTAATAGTAGATATAGAGGAAAAGGTCCTACCTAACCTTCTTAATCTCTATGGAGTTTCTGGAGGAGAAAATGTACCTTTAGATTTCTCTAGAGGGTCCATAGGGGTTCCAAACTCTTTTTCCAACTTAGCTTTCATATTTTCAACCTTTTTGTCAATATCCTTCTTTTTGGTTTTTAGGTTCTCTTTACTTGATTTCTCTTTGTAAGTACCAAACCTTTCAATTATTGTATCTCTACATTTGTTCAATATAATCTCTACAAGACCAATGCATTTAGACTCATCTACCTCATGTAAGGTAGATCCAAAACCCGAAGAGTTTTGGGTTCAACTACTTCCATGTAGTAGTAATCTTTTCTAACCATAAATGTTAATTCATTCTTATGCTTGTCCACAACTTTACTTGAAATCCTTTCTCTTTTGCATCTGGGCATAAAAAGGTTTAAAGAATCCACACAATATTTAATCACAAAACTCTTTACTAGAAAATCAGCTCAAATGATCTCTAATTTCAATAGCTATAGGAATACTATCTTTCCATACTACATTCTTCACTCTATGGAATTCATTAAGAAAGTAAAGCATCAAGCAAATGATAAGAGTACCATATCAAAAAGGGTATTTTGATTCTTTTGTCTTTTGAAAATTTTCCAACAACTGTAATTGTATGAGCTCATAGAGATTAAAGTATTTTCCTTCTTTCACCATCTAATAAGCCATGTGTATCATAGTAGCAGTGACAATATTCTCTTTGTTTGTGTAAAATATCTTGTAACCTATCATCATTGTAGCATATTTGACTGTCAAATCTTCAATGTTGTTAAGTGTTAGGGAATACTTGTCAAACTTGGCTCGAGTAAGCTTCATCACCACTTCATTATTTACCACCTTCAATGTCAAGATAGCTCCTAAGGAGCTCAAACTAGTAAAAAACCTAATTTCCTCTTTGGTTATCATATGTGACATGTCCAACCACATGAATTTATCATGAATTTTTCTTAAAACATTCTTCACCCATTCACTATTATAGAAAAAAATAGGAAATTCTATCCACACATCCAATTTTTTATCCATCAAGCTGGCATACTTTGGTTTCAACTCAAAATAATCTCTAGTTAGCACTTTTCCCCTAAACTCTACTAGTTTCAAGTGATCATATTCATCCATCTCCAAATGAATGTAAATTCACATATCTTTTCTGTGAAACACATTTGAAGGAACCCTAGAGAATTCCCCTTCTTTATTCATTTACATTAATTTGTATAGATGCTTCTTAAATTTAGGCTTCGACCTCTCAAGCATATCAATAACGTGAGGAGTAATCATTATGAACTTCTGTGAACTAGGGTTTGCAAGAAACTATAAATGCCTCATGGAAATTTGTTGATAGGTTTTTGTTCAACACTTTAGATCTTGCTTTCTCTTCTCTTCTCTTCAAATACTTGAACACAAATGCTTTTTAGAATGTGAAAAATGAAATATAAATACTTTATCTATGACCCAAAATTTCATTAAATGCAATAGTGAAAATTTAGGTCAAATACTGCAAAGCCTTCATTGTATCATCATAATGATTCCCAAACTTTCCACAAATCTCAAGACCAAGAGATTTCTCACCAAAGATTCACCAATGGATCAAGAAAAACACTAGTATGCTAAAGACATCAACATCTCATCTTTGGTGGGGGTTTAATTTTTTTTTTTTGCTAAAACTCCCCCTGATCCAAATACTTTTTATCTAGTTTCAAGAGGAAACATCTACACCAAAATTTTGAATAGACTCATTCTTCACAACATTTTGTTCCTTTTTATTCCAGATCTTGTTTGTCTCCTTTACCTCAATTAGATCAATCTTCTTTTGTGGAACTAAGGGTCTAACATTGTTTCATTTTCAAAACATAGTTATGTGTCCTAGTTTATTGCATTTTTAACATGTGACACTTTGTTGTGGAGAAAACTTAATTCTTGTCATAGTAATCAAGAAATGAATGAGGCATCATACCATTACTATAACTATTCATCATCTATCTTCTATATTCACTAGCCTTATGACTAAATCTATTGCATGAATAACATTTACTAAAAATTGATTGAAAATTCTAATTCATCCTGCTTCTACATTCTACAGCTCTATGTCCAAATTTATTGCATTAATAATAGTAACCACTAAAATATGGGTACCTTTTTAGTTGGTTTTCTAATAGTAGGTATCTTGAAATATTTCTTCTAGTTCTAGATATGTTTGATATTTCTCTTCTTATCTCAAGTCTTCCTTTGTTCAGGTATGTGCAAGATCATGATGGGCCAAAAAGTGCCAATCTGATGGGTATGTGTAGGGTATGTGGTTGACGAATTTTTTTTACCCAAAATTGATGAAATGAAAAGGGTTTTTAAAGGAGATTCTCAACTTTCCACCAATATAAATTATTCTTTACTTTGAATTTAATAAATAATTATTATTAATTTTTTATTTGAATTAAGATTAAATTCTTGATTGATAGGTTGATTGAAAAACATCTATAGCTTTCAAACAGTATCATATTTTTTGAATCTGAAACGTGTGTCACATTCTATGCTTTGCATACTGTAGGATTAAAAAATAATAATTTCATGAAGTTTTTATCAAGTTAAGGTGGTCAGACATTACGAGTTTTTATATTTTTTAAAAGTTGTAATAAAAAAATCATAATTAATTATTTACTGAGAAAAAAATTACAAAAAATATGCATCACATTGGGACATGAGTCCTCTACTTATATATAAAATCTTATAAAAAATAATTATCATTTTATTGTGGATAGGGTGGTCAGACAAACACCTACTTATTTTTTCCCTCAAATTTAAGTGCTACTGCATTAAAATTTCAAATTTTTACCAAATAGATTTTTCTTTTTTAAATAAACCTAGTAGTTTAGAAACTATAGTCAGTTTTCTACATATTCTATTCTTACATATTTTTTAAAATAATATAGATAACTTATTCATTTTTTTACGTCAAGTTGCCTAACCCTGATTTTTCTGAATTTTTCACAACTTAAGGGCTTGTTTTTTCCATGATGATCCTGCACATACCCATTCATTATTCTCCTTTTAGCATTATTTGGAATCTAATTTTCATTTGAGATTTCTCCTTTTTAAAAATATAATTCTTCTTTTTCCTTGGAGTTCTTTTGAATAGCAAGCATATCATCAAGTAAGGTGGATCTCTTCTTGAATTTTTCTTCTTGACACTTTTCTTTCTCCAAATCTTTCCTCAAAGACACAACTTCTACTTCAAGCTTTGAGAATTATATAGATTTTTCATTAAACTTTTCTTTCAAGTAGTCTTCAACTATTTTTCCTTCTTCAACTTAAACTTTCAAATTAGTGATTATCCCATTTTATTGTTTATGTCACTCATTTAACTTCTTCAAAACATGGAGTTCTTTTATTGTTTAAGTCTCTCATTTAACTCCTTCATTTGAGATTTCTCCTTTTTAAAACTATAATCCTTCTTTTTCCTTAGAGTTCTTTTGAATAGAAAGCATATCATCAAGCAAGGTGGATCTCTTCTTAAATTTTTCTTCTTCACTCTTTTCTTTCTCCAAATCTTTCCTCAGAGACAACTTCTACTTCAAGCTTTGAGAATTATATAGATTTGTCTCTAAACTTGGCATTCAAGTAGTCTTCAACTTAAACTTTCATATTAGTGATTATCCCATTAGAGATTTCTCCTTTTTAAAACTATAATCCTTCTTTATAGTCCTTAGAGTTCTTTTGAATAGCAAGCATATCATCAAGCAAGGTGGAGCTCTTCTTGAATTTTTCTTCTTCACTCTTTTCTTTCTCCAAATCTTTCCTCAGAGACACAACTTCTACTTCAAGCTTTGAGAATTATATAGATTTGTCTTTAAACTTGGCATTCAAGTATTCTTCAACTTAAACTTTCATATTAGTGATTATCCCATTAGAAATTTCTCCTTTTTAAAACTATAATCCTTCTTTATAGTCCTTAGAGTTCTTTTGAATAGCAAGAATATTATCAAGCAAGGTGGAGCTCTTCTTGAATTTTTCTTCTTGACTATTTTTTTTCTCCAAATCTTTCCTCAAAGACACAACTTCTACTTCAAGCTTTGAGAATTATATAGATTTGTCTTTAAACTTGGCATTCAAGTAGTCTTCAACTTAAACTTTTAGATTAGTGATTATCCCATTAGAGATTTCTCCTTTCTAAAACTATAATCCTTATTTACAGTCCTTAAAGTTCTTTTGAATAGCAAGCATATCTTCAAGCAAGGTGGAGCTCTTCTTGAATTTTTTTCTTCACTCTTTTCTTTCTCAAAATCTTTCCTCAAAGACACAATTTCTACTTCAAGCTTTGATAATTATATATATTTGTCTTTAAACTTGGAATTCAAGTAGTCTTCAACTCTTTTTCCTTCTTCAACTTAAACTTTTAGATTAGTGATTATCCCATTTTATTGTTTAAGTTGCTCATTGTTGGAAAAAAAAGGACACACAACTGAGAGGGGAGGGGTGAATCAGTTGTAATAGAAACTAAAACTTTTCCTTTTAATCTTAACTGAATCTAAAATCTGATGAATAAACAATTAACCATAAACAATCAACACCTTAGAGAGACAAATAACATAGATTTTTTATGTGGAAACCCAGTTAGGGAAAAACCACGGTGGATGTTAGTCCACAAGATTATACTCTACTAGAAGTATAAGATAAATAAAGGGAATGCACATGCATTCAAGCACACTAGCTAGAGCTCACTTGTCAATTACAAAAGAGGACTCTCTTTCTAACAAAAGGGTTTGGATTAAAACCATCCAAGATTTGTGAACTGAGAAAATAGCTTATTCTCTAACCCTGATTACATTTCCAATTAAGCTCAACACTTCTTTGCACTTTTCACAATCTTCTTCACACTTTGCTTTGCAATCGAATGACATTCACACATATACACATAGGAGCACACAAAGCACCACCTTCAATAATGAACTAATTTCCCTTATATATCTGTTGCACAAGATTTCAATCCAACTTAGTCGGCCAAGAAAATAAAACATATTTTCAATTATTTTCAATGTTAGCCCAACTTAACAAATAAAATTTTAATGTGAATCCACCAAGGTCAGCCACAACATAGTGGAGACCCAAATTAAAAATTCCAATGTGAGAAGACTCAAATTAATTTCACTTCAAAGATCCACAACACGCTATCACCAACATGTCGGCCAGGAACAAGAAAAACTAAACATATGCATAAAGATATTCAACCACAAACTCTTCGAATAATGTGGACACTCCACAAAGATAGAGAATGATCTAGAGACACCAAAGAACACCAAGAAACAATAGAGAAGCATACGCAAAACCTTAAATATCAAGAATTACACAAACTTCATTTAGAAACACTAATAAAGACCAGCAAAACACTATTAGACCACAACATACTCAAAACTTCATGCTGACCTCTAAAACTTTTGGTAGATGATCTAGAAACATTTAACATTAAACCCTTTAATCCACATCATCCAATCTTGAATGTATAGAACACAATGCCTTCTTGACCTACACAGTTCCACTGGGAACACATAGCACTTTCTTTTACAATTTTCTCAATATCCTCGACATGAAAAATTGATACACCAAATGCTAATAGTGTTGGCATCAATGAAAACCACATATCAGCGAGCATATCCACAACATCCAAAAATCTACCCCTTTGGCATTGATGGCAACACAAGATGTGAAAAAGAATACCATCAACCCAACATACTCACTTCTTTTGTACTTCTCCACAAGACTTCTCTCAAAAATATTTTTCACATGACACTTCTCCCCCTTTGAATCAATGGAAAACGTAACCATGACCTTTCCACAACACACGCTTTGAACTACATATCTAGACACCTGACTACTCCCCCTGAGTAGCAACCACGAAAACATCAATCCAGACAAGAATATAGCAATGAAGCTCTTAGATTGATGCAAATAAATGCATCTTTAGTTCTTATCAGGAGGGGTGATTACCCCTAGCATTCCTCTAAGATACTGAAAAGCATCCTTTGTAAATGGTTTAGTAAATATATCTGCAATCTATTCTTTGGTAGGCACGTATTCCAATCTGACTTCTTTCTCGTACACTTTCTCTCTAAGGAAGTGAAACTTTATTGATATATGTTTGGTCGTAGAATACAGTACCAAATTATTTAAGATATTTATTGCACTTGAATTGTCACAGTATATGGCAATAGATTCATTATATACCACCCTAATATCTTTAAGCATCTGTTTCATCCATATCACTTGAGTACAGTTATTTGTAGCAGCAATGTATTATGTTTCAGCAGTAGATAGAGAAATTGAAATCTACTTTTTACTCAACTAGGAAACTAACTTCTTCCCTAGGAAGAAGGCACCACCACTAGTACTTTCCCTATCATATACATCACTAGCCCAATCCACATCATTGTATACACACAGAGTAAGGTCATCATCCTTTGGATACCAAAGTCTAAAGTCGGTTATTCCTTTCAGATATCTAAAAATTCTCTTCACAATAGTCACATGTGATTCCTTTGGATCAGCTTGATATCTAGCCACCATACATACAACATTCATAATGTCTGGTCTAGTTTGAGTTAGATAGAGAAATTCACCGATAATTGATGTGTACCAAGTTTTATTTTCTTTGGGAGAATCATCATCTTTTACCAACTTACATCCAGTCACCATGGGAGTACCAATAGGTTTGGAGTCATCCATTCCAAACTTCTTCAGTAGCTCTTTCACATATTTGGACTGAGATATAAAATTCCCTTGGTCCAATTGTGCAATTTGCAATCCCAGAAAGAACTTCATCTCACCAATTATGCTCATTTCAAATTCACTCTTCATTTCATTAGCCAATTGCATACATAGATTATCATCTCCTCCAAAAATGATATCATCAACAAAAACTTCTATAATCAACTCCTTATCATCATCTAATTTGAAATATGAGCTGCTATCAGTAGTACCTTTTATGAATCCAAGCTTTAGTAGATATTTGTCCAATCTAGCATACCATGCTTTGGGGGCTTCCTTAAGTCCATATAGAGCTTTCTTCAATCTGCAAAACATATCTCCTTTATCTATCAATTGGAATCCATCTGTTTGTTCGATGTACACTTCTTCTTCTAGTTCTCCATTCAAAAATGTTGATTTCACATCCATCTAATAGAATTTATAGTCTTTTTATGAAGCATAAGTAAGAAATGATCTCACAGCTTCAATTCTAGCTACAGGGGAAATTTTTTATTCAAAATCTATACCTTCCATTTGAGAATAGCCTTTACATACCAGTCTTGCTTTATTCCAGACCACTTCACCTTTTTCATTCAGCTTGTTTTTGAATACCCATTTGGTACCAATCACATTTTTGTCTTTAGGTTTGGGAACCAGTAGCCATGTATCATTCTTTTCAATCTGTGTCAGCTCTTCCTTCATAGTTTCCAGCCAATGTTCATCTTGACAGGCTTCAGTGACACTCTTTGGTTCAATCTTGGATATCAAACAAATTCTTCTGCAATTTTTCTTCTAGTTTGCACTCCTTTACTCTTATCTCCTAAAATTTTATTTTCAGAATGATTCATCTTTACATATGGGTATGTGCAGGATCATCATGGAAAAAACAAGCCCTTAAGTGACAAAAAATTCAGAAAAATCAAAGTTAGGAAACTTGACGTAAAAAATTGAATAAGTTATCTATATTATTTAAAAAATATGTAAGAATAGAATCTGTAGCAAATTAAATGTAGTTTCTAAACTAAAAATCTATTTGGTGAAAATTCAAAATTTTAATGCAAGAGTACTTAAATTTCAGGGAAAAATAAGTAGGTGTATCTAACCACCTAACCACAAAAACAATATTTTTTATAATATTTTAGATATAAGTAGAGGAATCAAGTCTAGATGTGATGCATATTTTGTTGTAATTTTTTCCAAGTAAATAATTAATTATGAATTTTCTATTACAAATTTTAAAAAATATAAAAAATCGTATGTCTGACCACCTTAACTTGATCAAAACTTAATGAAATTCATTTTTTTTAATCCTATAGTATGTGAAGCATAGAATGTGACACATGTTTTGGATTCAAAAAATGTGATACCGTGTGAAAGCTATATATGTTTTTTAATCATCCTATCAATCAGGACTTTAGTATAATTTATATTGGTATAAAGCTGAGAATCTCCTTTAAAAACCCTTTTTGTTTCATCAATTTTGGATTAAAAAAAGTCGTCAGCCACATACCCTACACATACCCATCATATCGCCACTTTTTGGCCCATCATGATCTTGCACATACCCATACCTTGGAGTTTTGGGACTTACTTGATCTTCTGATTCTTTAGATCTTTCTTCTACACTTCCACTTTTCTATGCCTCTACACTTGTCTAAGCTTCCCGACTGACTTCATTCACCAGAACAAATTGGGGTTGCTTCACCGGAACATATGGAATAATCTGAAGTAGATTCGGTGTCTGAGTGCTATTTACTTGACTTGTGTTGTCTTCTTCTGAATCATAACTGCAATGTCTAGATGATTTGATAGAGTCCTTATCAACTCTAACATTTTCACTTTCAACCATCTTTCTTAGTCTTTTATTATAGCACTAGTATGCTTTGCTCTTAGTAGAGTAGCCTTGGAAAATCCCTTCATCGCTTCTAGCCTCAAATTTTCCTATATCATCATCTGGGTATGTGCAAGATCATGATGGGCCAAAAAGTGGCAATATGATGGGTATGTGGCCGACAACTTTTTTTTAACCCAAAATTGATGAAATGAAAAGGGTTTTTAAAGGAGATTCTTAGCTTTCCACCAATATAAATTATGCTTTACTTTGAATTTAATAAGTAATTATTATTGATTTTCTATTCAAATTATGACTAAAGTCCGATTGATAGATTGATTAAAAACATCTATAGCTTTCAAAGATTATCATTTTTTTGAATCCAAAATGTGTCACATCTATGCTTCACATGCTATAGGATTAAAAAATGAAAAATTGAATTTCATGAAGTTTTGAGGTTAAGGTAGTCACACACGAGTTTTTATAGTTTTAAAAATTTGTAATAAAAAATCATAATTAATTATTTATTGGAAAAAATTACAAAAACTATGCATCACATCGGGACATGAGTCATCTACTTATATCTAAAAATATTATAAAAAAATATTATCATGTTATTGTGGTTGGGGTGGTCAGACAGACACCTACTTCTTATTTTTTCCCTAAAATTTAAGTACTACCGCATTGAAATTTCAAACTTTCACCAAATAAATTTTTATTTTTTAAAACAAACCTAGTAGTTTAGAAACTACATTTAATTTTCTATAGATTCTATTCTTACATATTTTTGAAATAATATTAATAACTTATTTTTAAATCAAGTTGCCTAACTCTGATTTTTTTGATTTTTTGCCACTTAAGGGCCTATTTTTTCCATGATAATCTTGCACATACCAATCTCTCTTGATATAACACCTACTTCCAAAGATATTGTAATAATTAATAGTAGGCTTGTGACCAAACCATAACTCATAAGGGGTCTCACTAGAATTTCCATTCACATTCACTCAATTCAAGGTATAAATAGGAGTGCTACCACTTCACTCCAGTATATTTGAGATACATTTCCTTCCATCGTCATAGTTCTGGTAGCATCCATAATTGTTCTATTCTTCCTTTCTGCAACTCCATTTTGTTGAGGGGTTTGGGGAGTAGATAACTATCTTTTAATTCCATGCTCTTCACAATAAGATTGAATTCCTTAGACATGAACTCACCACCTCTATTAGATCTCAGGCACTTAATTTTCAGACCTTTTTCATTTTCTACCATAGCCTTGAAACTTTTGAAATTTTCAAATGCTTCACATTTTTCTCTTAAGAAAGAAACCCAAATCATTCTAGAATAATCATCAATAACTAGCATAAAATACCTTTCTCCATGAATACTTCTGACTCTGGAGGGACCACAAAGATCAGTATGTAACAACTCCAACAAATTACTTGAATGAAAATGTTTTTTTCTTGAAGGAGACTCTAGTTTGTTTCCCCGTTTGACATTCCTTACGGATTATATTAGTAGGCTTCACCAATCTTGATAGATCTCTTACTGCTTGGGAAAAACTTATCTTGATAATGTTGTCAAAATTTACATGACACAATCTCCTATGCCACAACCAACTTTCATCTACTTTAGTAATCAAACAACTTCCACTAGCAATATTTAAATGAAAAATGTTACCTTGTGTTTGTTTTCCAGTTACAATAAAGTTTCTGAAACTTCCCCGTATCTTACATCTTTTGTCTTTGAACTATAGATCATATCCCTTGTGAACCATCTATCCAACACTCGACAAGTTGTGCTTGAGTCCTTCAACATATAGGACATCATCAATGTTATCTTTACCACCATGGCAAATAGATCCTCTGCCATGAATCAAACTAGCATTATTATCTCCAAATCTTACAGCTCCACCATCATACTATTCTAGACTCACAAATTTTCTTTTATCACCAGTCATATGGTGTGAGCATCCACTATCAATTACCCACTCATCTTTTTCAACTTGAGCTGCAAGAGCTTTTTCATCTTTAGTAGATTTAGTAACCACATGATTATTTTCAATGGTAGCAATGAAATCCCAATCATCTGATTTGCCATTATCTTTATCAGATTCTTCATCAGCCACTACTTCTTCAGCAAAGTAACATCTCTTTGGGAATCTATACTTCTTAGGTTTAGATCTAGGAACTCTTTTAGGACATCTTGATGCAAAATGACCTATTTTACTGCATGAAAAACATTTAATAAGTAATACATATTCCTACTTACCTTTTCCTCTCCCTTCATGCTTTGCAATCATCACTTCTAGTTCTTCTACTTCTCTTTCTTTATCTTTGATTTGTTTCAGTTCTTCATCATACTTAGATACCTTCCTAGAACTCTCTCCTGAACTATATCATTGTTTGTTGCTTCTAGACATAATAGCCTTAAATGAAAATTCAGTCTTTGGTGTGGATTCACCAAACTCACTTATCTCAAAAGCAGCAAGTTTCCTTATCAGCGTATCTCTTGTCAGCTTGTTTACAAATCTGAACTCTTCAATAGCATGAACCTTCATTTTGTAGGAGGGAGGCAAGGATCTGAGTACTTTAGCCACAATTTCATCCTCATCCATAGAACCACTGACACATATAATACCCATCACTATCTCATTTAATCTTTGCATAAAAGAGGTGATATTTTCATCTTCACCCATCTTCAAATTCTCATACTTTCCTTTCAAGCTCTATAGCTTAGCCATCTTCACCTATGCATCTACTTCATACAATTTTTTTAGTTTTGTCCACATTTCATGAGTTGTATGCAGACCTACCATGTTATCCATCTCTGAATCTATCAAGGAACTCACCAAAGCTTCAATAGCCCTGATATTGCTTTCAGCGTCTTTGATCTCATCAACAGTAGAGGGACCATTCTGAGGAATAACATATTGATTTTTAGTAGTCTTCCAGATAGCATCACCAATACACATTAAGTGGAATTTCATCCTAACTTTCCACAGTGAATAGTTAGAGCCATCAAATCTAAGACTGTCCTTGAATGTTAGTGCCATTTCAGATAACCTCAAGCTATTAGACTTTCTTCAAACGAACCTGCTCTAATACCAATTGTTGGAAAAACAAGGACACACAACTAAGAGGGGGGGGAGGTGAAGCAGTTGTAACATAAACTAAAACTTTTCCTTTTAATCTTAACTTAATCTCAAATCTAATGAATAAAAAATTAACCATAAACAATCAACACATCAGAGAGACAAATAACACACATATTTTTTGTGTGGAAACCTGGTAGGGAAAAAACCATGGTGGATGTTAGTCCAGAAAATTATACTCTACTAGAAGTATAAGAGAAATAAAGGGAATGCACATACATTCAGTCACACTACCTAGACCTCACTACTTAATTACACAAGAAGACTCACTGTCCAACAATAGGGTTTGTATTAAAACCATCCAAGATATGTGAACTGAGAAAATAGCTTCTTCTCTAAGCCTGATTACAGTTCCAATTCAGCTCAACACTTCTTTGCAATTCACACAATATTCTTCACACTCTACTCTAAAATTGAATGATATTCACACATATACACATAGGATCACATGAAGCACCACCTTCCATAATGAACTAATTGCCTTTATATATCCACTACATGGAATTTCAATCCAACTTAGTCAACCAGGAAAATAAAACATATTTTCAATGTCGGCCCAACTTAACTAATAAACTTTTAATGCGAATCCACCAAGTTCAGCCACAACATAGTAGAGACCCAAATTAACATCTCCAATGTGAGAAGAATCAAATTAATTTCACCTTGAAGATCCACAATAGGCTATCACCAACATGTCGGCCAAGAACAAGAAAAACTAAACATGCACGCAAAGATCTTCAACCACAAACTCTCTGAATAATGTGGACATTCCACAAAGATAGAGAATGATCTAGAGACACCATAGAACACCAAGAAACAATAGAGAAACATCTGTAACACCTTAAATATCAATAATTACAAAAAATTCATTTAGAAACACTAACAGAGACTAGCAAAACACTGTTAGACCACAACATACTCAAAACTTCACGCAGACCTCTGATACTTCTGGTAGATGATCTAGAAAAATTCACCATTAAACCCTTTAATCCACATTATCCAATCTTCAATGTACAAAACACAATGCCTTCTTGACCTGCACAGTTCCATTGGGAACACATAACACTTTCTTTTACAATTTTCTCAATATCCTTAACATATACAACAATTGATTCACCGAATGATAATCGTTTTGACATCAATTACAACCACATATTAGTGACCATATCCTCAACATCCAACACCTTCTTTTTCCTTAGAGTTCATTTGAATAGCAAGCATATCATCAAGCAAGGTGGAGCTCTTCTTGAATTTTTCTTCTTGACTCTTTTCTTTCAACAAATCTTTCCTTAGAGACACAACTTATACTTCAAGCTTTGAGAATTATATAGATTTGTCTTTAAACTTGCAATTCAATTAGTCTTCAACTCCTTTTCCTTCTTCAACTTAAACTTTTAGATTAGTGATTATCCCATTTTATTGTTTAAGTCGCTCATTTAACTCCTTCAGTTGCTCTTTAACTTTCTTGACTTGATTCCTTAGCTTCTTGATACATTCATCTACTTCCTTAAGAATTTTTTTAGATCTATATTCTCACATTCTACTTTATCTAGGTCATCATGAGGAGATTTGAGCTCTCCTTCCATATCAACTTCACATTCCTTTTCAATAAACCCTTCTATAATAATTTCTTCTGGAGGGATAGAATACCTCCTAGTTGCCATGTTTTCCACCTACAACATCTACCTCAGTTGTTAAGAAAATTGAAGAAACCTTGCTTTGATACAAATTTTTGAACACCTAGAATTCTCAGAGGGGAGTGAATTAGTATTCCTTGAAAAAATTTAACTTAAAATTGCATTACAAGGCATCTCATAAAAATTGTATAAAAAGGAAAGGAACAACTAAAGTATGCACCACAACACTCAACACAAGAACATCAGATTTAGATGGAAAAACAATAGTGAGGAATAACTCATAACATATCATAACTAATATAGTAGATTACAAGAGTCTCACTGCTTGAGGGTCTCACTATCTAGAGGACTTATTATCCAAAAAATAGGAGGGTTCACTACCCAAGGAATATCACTTCTTCTAGAATTACAAAAGATATACAAAATGATGGCTCACTACTTGAATTGAACTACTTATAATGCATCCATTATATGTTGAAGATATAGTTCCAGTTAGGCTTAGAACACTGACTTAACACACTTCATTCCTCATTATCACAAGATCACTACTATTACATTTCCTACTCCACTACATACCTCACTCCTTATCTTAGACTACTTGTTTATCATCAATGAATTGTACTTCTATATATATATATATATATATATATGTATATATTCTAAAAATAATCATATCATCAATTGATTAGGTCAGCCTAATTAGATGAAACTTGTGACATAATAACCCATTGGCTCAAAACTCCATCATACATACCTTACAAAAGTAATTGGATAATGTTATCCACCAAAATAGGTTGGCATGACCTATAGATACTCCTATATTTCTACTACATACACAATTTTTTTTTGGACAACCCTAAAACCCTTAGGTAGGTACCACACAACAAAACTAGTGAAGCAATGACTGAATGAACCAACTGTTCATCCAAAAAGTAGCCACTCAGACAACTAAACCACTTGACGATTGAAGCACATACACATCTGAAATCTCCAAGAAATTACTCAAATTTTCAAATAAAATGTTCATCTATGGTGGAATGTGGCATATTCCAACATGAACTTTGTAGTTGTAACTATCTCTCTACTTAACCCAATACTTTGTCATCAAAATATTCTACTAAGGAAGACATACAATTTATAAACTTTGGATATATACTTCTTCAACATGTATGATTATCACCTCAAAACCACATAACATGATATTGTAGTGTGGAATAATGTGGACCGTAAAATTGATGCTCTATTGTACATCACTATCTCAGTCAAACATAGCCAATTTCCCAAAAGCAATTGGTCTACTCTAGACTATATACATATTGATGAACCATCACTACTGCAATGGGATGCGATCAATAATAAAATCATACATCATCATGCTCATGTTTCCAACAAATAACGATGGCGAGTTTTGTTCTATATAATTTGATACACTCTGTAAGGGCCATGGGATCAAGAGACACAAGATAATTCCATACACCCCACAACAAAATGGAGTTGTGGAGAGGATGGACATAATACTGATGGAGATTGGTAGGATTTTACTGACTGGTGTTGGCATTGAACATAAGTTGTAGGCTGAAGTTGTAGCCACTAAATGTTATATGATCAATAGATCTACTACTTTGGCACTTATTGAAAAGACACAATTTGAGGCATGGTCTGGCAAGAAGCCCTTGACAACTAATATCATAGTCTTTGGTTTTGAGGCATATGCTCATGTGACTAAAATGTGTAGTGTATAAAAAATGCATACCCTTTCATTTTCACACTTGTTCGGGCTTGACTTGCTTTGTTTATCCTTATTTATGCCTTAATTGGTCTTATTTTGCATCCACAAGCCTAATAAATTTTATCTTTTTATGGCTAATCCCGAAAAACATCAAAGGGTAAATCATAATTTAATGATTTTGGTTGTCCCTAATTTTTTGAATGGGACTAAAATTCCACCTAGGGAATCTTTATCCTCCAAAGGTTTTGGGACCCTCTTTTCAAATGCACCTTAAATGGGCCCCTTTTTGGAGTCTATGCCCCATATTTAATGCCTCAAGACTAAGACACCACCTAGGGTGTCTTAGTCCCCCTTAAGTTATTTTCAAGATTTAACTTCAAATTTTGGTGAGATTTAGCCTTCTTTAAATAATGAATTCATATGTTGGCTTGGTGTGATGTAATTTTAGGATAATAAGCATAGATAAGTATAAATACAAGGTTTAACTCATTTTCTCCTAACAAGCAATCTAAGCATCCAAGCATTCAAGTATTCAAGACAGTATTCAAGAGCAATTCATCAAGCATTTGGAGCTGTCATCGAGATTCAAGCATCATGTCAAAGATATTCTTGCATCATGGTTTGTTTCTAAGCTAACATTTGTAATGCAGGGTTTTGATTGAAGCAAGCAATTTAAGTCAAGATATATCAAGCATAATTTCAATTCAAGATCTACATCTAAGCTAGCCACTTCATACAAGTTTGTAGATTTCATAACAAGGGTTTGGTGAGTTGTAACATAGCACTTTGTTCATTCATCATTTCCCTTCATTATTCTATTTCATTCCATGGTTTAATTACCAACAAGGTGTTTGACCAATGCAAACCCCCATTTACTAATAATAATAAAAAAATTCCCCTCTTACATGTTTGTGTTTGCATATTTAGGTTGAATACATGAAGATCATTTGAAGTGAAAAGTTACAAAGTTGCAAAGTTGCATTGCAAAGTTGTCATCTTCATGGAAACTCACCTACAGGCCAGATTTGGAAGTTTTGGGACCGAAGATTTGAGAAGAAGGAAGTATGGACATTGAGCCTCCAGATCACATTTAGAGATTTTAGAAATTCAAGATAGGACTAAGTCGGCAGTAAGTGCATCTTAGTCCTCCCAAGGCTATATTACAGAGATTATTTTAGATTATATTTTGACATCTAGATATTCCACATCTTCCCTGAAAAATAGCAATGGGACTAAGACAATAGTAAGGATGTATTTGTCCTCCCTAGCATATTTTGACAACATTTTTGCATTTCTAGAATCCTCATTACATTTCCAGACTTCCCAGGCACATACATCCTAACTTTTTGTTACTTAATTTCTCATTTGCATTCATTATTTGGCTTGCATTACTAGGTTTTGTGAGTTGAATGTTAAGTTGTCTTTTACAAGCTTTTGCTTGATGGTGAACCCTTCAAAGCCTAAGTAACCCACGTAGGTCTTCCTTATTGAGAATTGACTCACCTTTGTGTTGATAGTGAATCCAATTTGGGATCCTAGGGCATTCTTGAATGATAATTGGATAAGAGTGGTGTTATATGACGTAGGCCATAAAGCACCCATTTTCCTCTATTATTCATTTTGGTGAACCTAACTTTTTAGAACGTTCATTTTCTTATTTGGAGTTCATTAAAGTCCTCAATCTAGGTTGCATTCATTCTTGCATTGCATCTTGCATTAGTGAAAGTACATCTAGGGTTTATCATATTTGCATATAGGTTGCATTTTTCTTTCTTGCATCATCTTATCTCATTGAAAAAATAAAAAGTGCATTGTCAATCATACTAATTGCATTTAGGAACATTTTTATTGCAATCAAAATTGAAAAAATTGCATTTAACTTTTCATCCAATTTCTTGTCATTAGTTAGTTTTTCTTGCATCTGTTTGCACATTTTTTTGTTTCTAAATATCAGGTCCTTGAGTAGGCAACTTGGGAACACTGTAAACAATCTAGATTTTGTTTTTTTTCAAAAAAAAAGCCTTTACTAGGATTAAAACACCTTTCTTGGAGTCGTAGTCCCTCTGTGGGTTTTTGGCTCAAAACTCTCTCTGTGTTGTTTGTTGTCTATTCTAGTTTATGGAACCTAAAAATTCCTTTAGTAGGACGAAGACGCGCTTAATAGCATCTTATTATTTGTTGAATTTTACTTTGCAATTTTCAAGGTTTGCAATTACTTTTATGTGCTTTTGTTTGTTGTTTTCAGTTTTCTGTCATAGTTTGCAAAGTTACTGTTATTTCAATTTCTTCCATTTCAAGTTTAATTGTAAGCATAGGATATTGTGTTCATTGCACTTTCTTTAGTTTATCCCTTGTATGAGTTGTACTACTTGGTGTCCTACTTTCAATACTATGGTAGGACAAAGTGTGAGACTCATGTCATCCCGCGATAAAAAACTCGTTGTGGATCTTGGGTTATCTAGCTCAATTACTTCTTGTGTTGGTACTATTTCACTAGGTATGGACCATACCTTTGATAACTATTTTGCTATTCCTACCTTACCTACAAGTTCTATGCCAAGTGTTCAAACAATGGTTGATCATATTCCTCAAGAAAGAATAAGGAAAATGCATGAAGACTTAGCCCATTTACAAGATAGTGTGAGTACTAAAAACATTTCTAACAAGTGTTCTACCTGCCATAGATAGTATTCACCGCATGATGGAAAGTGATGAAGGACTAGAAGTTTTGTGTAACATAGAACAAATATTTAGTAAACACCTTCCTTCCACCACCAATGGTTCTCAAACTTCAAATAATGTGTAAAGCCAAGGAGGAAATCAAACTCACCCCTTCAACCATAACCTCTATTCCCACCTATACAAATCCTCAAGTGACAACAATGATGCAACCAACTAGTAATGTCCTTCCTACCCCAAACATTTCCACTAGTTCTCCTTATACCTATGTGGCATCTAACCTTATATCTCCTCCAACAAGCTATCCATTCACTTGTCCTTCCAACACATACACACCACCACCATATTCACCTCTATCTCAAACCACACACAATGAACCTATCATTAACCACCTTTTACAATACCTCTTATCCATTCAATGTCAATTTTCCACCATAAATCAAAATCAAAATGGTCCACCTTCATACTATGTCAAAAGTAACCCATTATCCTTGGAGATATTGAGAACCCTGGTGCCACAAGGTATAGAGATCCCTAGATTTGAGAAATATGGAGGAAAGGGAGATCCTACTAATCATGTTAATCCCTTTACTACTTTGTGTAGGGACTTTATCCTTGAGGACAAGCTTTTAGCTAATATTTTTCCTTGATCCTTGAAAGACGTTCCCTTGGACTAGTTTTCTACATTACCGAATAACTCAATTCATTAATTCAATGAACTTGTTGAAGCCTTTATTAACCATTTCCAAGTGCATATGGTTCCTGAAATGACATTAGCTGATTTGATGAGATGTAAGAAAAATGAGGGTGAAAAAGTCACTTCATTTCATGTTACCAATCTCTTTATCCCAAAATTAGTGTGAATATTCCCAATTCTCACCTTCAAAAGATGTTAATAGAAAATTTACAAAGTAAGATACGAGACAAGCTTACCATGATAAAATTTCCTTCCTTCATGCACTTGTGCACTGCCCTTCGAGATTATTAGAATTCCATAGGTAGTTGTGAACCAAAAACTACCTATACCCATCCTAAAAATTATGAACATTCAAACCAAAACACCTACTAGCATTTCAAAAGAAAAAATAAAAGTTTCCTTCAACTAAATTCTATCTCCCAACCTACCAAACAAATTGATACCCAAGTAGTTGCTATAAAGAAGAGTAATCCTTATATCTTTGGGGATACACAAAGACAATTTACTCCCTTACCTGACACACTTCAAAATATCATGACTCAGATAATAAACAAGAACATTCTTACCTTGCCTCCCATTTGACCTCTTGACCCTAGCAAGCCATTACCTCCGAGCTTTAGACATAATTCCTATTGTGCTTATCACCAACAAAAAGGACATGATATAGAACATTGCAACCATCTTAAACATCTTCTGCAAGACCTCATTCATTCTAATCATATATTAAAATTGGAGGTGTGAATGACAATGGTAATAAATGTGTAGCTCCTCCTAACCAAAACTTGAAAATCTTTACCAATCCCATGTCTAACCATAATACTTCATTTGTTAAGGCTAGTGAAAAAAAGCCTGATGTGATGAGCGTTGACATGGATGATGAGAACATGAACAATAGAAAATAAAATCCTATGGATGATGATGAAAAAAATATACTAATGAAAAAATTCCTATTAGTTCAATGATAGGAGTGATTGAAATTGAACCTCGTACACAACAAACCATAATGTCCATTGAAATTATTTTCTCTTCAAAAGAAATAATCGTAAATACACCTGATGCTTGATGGTCCTCTTTATATAGTTGGAATAATCAATAACAGGCCCACTCATGGGTTTTTAATTGATCTTGTCTATGGAGAGAATGTGATCACAAAGGAACTCTTATATGTGCATGAACTTACTCAAGATAGATATGATAAACCAAAAGCATCTCTTAAAAAACATGATGGTTTTGCTCATGCTATGATGGGATCTATCACACTCCTTTTACAAGTAGGACCAAATAAATTAAATTTATTATTCTCTATCATCTCTAATTCAGATCAATTTCATGTGAAGTTAGGTTAAAAATGGCTTAGCTAAATGAATGCGGTCACATCCATTGTCCATAAGTGCTTAAAGTTTCCAGTCAGCAATGAAATATATCCTATGAACCATAGTGGCTTTAGACCTCCATCTTCTTGTGGAAATTATTCCTTAAATTATTTTGGCCTAAGCCCATGGAACCTATTAGACCTCGTCAAGACTTTCTTTTCCTATCCTACCAATATTTTAAAGAAAAATGCATCTAGCCAAGTTATCCCTTGAGAATTTTCCTCCACCTATGATCAAACCTCCAACCCTTGAAGAAAATAATATTGAGCTTATGTTACCCATAGGTATACTATGTATCATGTAATTTTAAATTTTTTCTTCCTTGGTTTTTAATTTCTTACTTTCTACCCAAGTCTAAAGTCTTGGCTTTCATTTTAAACCTTTGTCATAGGATCCTCTAAGTTTCTAACTCCTTGTCACACGTTCTCTAAGTTTTGAAACTCAATCCACTGGTGCCCCATGCCTTAAACCTTTGTTGTCAAGTTTGTATTTTTCCTAACCTCATGATGGCCTGACTTTTTCTCTTTTTGTACTCTCAGGTGTGTTGGTCTATTGTGTAGTCAAAGAGTCATAGATTCTCACAACTTCCTAACTCCCGACTTTGAGTTATAAAGTTTCAACCCTCCACGACAAAGCATATGTTGTCCATCCTGTATGTTTTGAGGTGCCGCCTATGTATTTAATAAAGAGTACAGTACAACCTAGAGATGTCTTATGAAATATTTTTTACAAGACACAAAATTCCTATGGTTTTCTTTACCGAGGATTAAAATAAAGCACCATATTAATTCATACCAAATGCAAGTCCTATCATTTTGCATGACTTAAGGTGGTGGAGATTTATTTGGCTAAACCTTCAGTTGTAATTATACCTTCTGCAATTATTTCTTCAGGAATATGAGTGTTCCTTTTGTGTATTATGAGGTCATGCAGTCTGGAATTAAAAATTGTTGGCTCGGCATAAGGGACAGAGAGTTGGGATCCTTTAAGCTAAAGGAATTTTGGGCGCATTTGGAAAGTGATAAAAGATCTCCTATTGATGCAAAATTGTTAGAAAGTGTATTAGCTCACATCGAGGATTTTCCAGAAGTTGTGTTGAGCATAGCCCTAATAGGAACATGCATGAGAAGATATATTCCTAAAACGCAAGAAATAAAAGTCGTTGACATGACTATTGTTGCTAAAATCACTCCTGGAGTTGTTTCCCATGCACTAAAGATTCTTGAGAAAGTGTCTGTAAAGTATATGTTTGTTGCAATGGCTAGTGATTTTTCAAAGTCAATGAGAGCTAGTGTAAGAATTCTATGGCCAAAGGGTGGTTGAAGTCAGAGAAAAGAGGTAAGTCAAAGCTACCTGCCAAACTAAAGAGAATGCATTTTAAAGGGGAAATTGCAGATGTCATTGTTCTATTACATCACATTGTTGGAAATGCATAAATTGAGTCTTTTGAAGATTGGATGTGTGAGTTTATTTTGGTTATCTGTGATGAGAATGTGTTCATTGATTGCGCCAAGATCATTTTCTTTCATTTGAACGAATAATTAATCAATTTCCAGAAAATTGCTACCTTCCATTTGTATTCTTGCTTAATATATATTATAGTCAATCATAGATCTTTTAGTTAGGGATTAAAGCCACAGGTATCCAAAAATTCTAGCATGCCTGTATATAAGTGTTATTCGTAGTTTACCAAGAAATTTGGAATGGGATATGTTTACCTTGTCAATGATGCATTCTCGATGGAAGCCATGAGGGCATTGGATGGAAACCCTGAAATGCATTTTTCTTCTGATTCAATGTTTCTTGTATCTGAATTTGGAAGTTTTTATATCCAATTTGATAGGTTTTCCTACTCGCGGATAGGAGGTTTTGACAAAGCCCTGTTAAAATTGCCTAGATATCTTGAAGATTTGCTGGTGTTCCTGGAGGTTTGTAGGAAGATGGTTGTGGTGAATGTGAAGTACATGAATATGGGAAAGCAGGGATATCCTTTCCCATTGAAAAATCCTTCTTTTACATGTAAAAATATTCAGATGGCCAAAGGTACTGAAGGAGTTCTTAAAGAATATAATCTCCAACATTTATTGATGTAAGCTAATTTTGATAGCAAGGGTTTCCTGAGGCAGAATTTATATGGAGGAAGTTCATATTAGCATCAACCTTCTATTGAGGATTTTTGGGAAGACTGTGCTGATGAAAATGAAGTCTTCAAAAGGGATTATATGAGGTTAACCCTCTAACAAATACAAGATTTTTGTCTTTCTTTTTAAATTCTCGAAGGTGCAATTGAAGATCAGTGGTCATTGACTCTGAATATGAAAACCTGTCTGATAAATCTAATCTTAAGGTTGACTGGGGTAAAAATGAAGTTTTGAATATGAATCTATGAGTTGCTCCAGTATTGAAAAGAACTCGGGTCTGGATAGAAGGAAAATGGCAACAGGTTGCATGTTCTACTCAAGAACCAAAAGCATCCCAGAGAAATGAATAGGGGTCCACTCAAGCAGCTGCAGTGACTATTTCATCTAGAAGAATGGTCACTAGGTCTTCTAGTGCAAATTCATAGTCTGGAGGTGATGGTGATAAGCCTGAAGAGATCACTAAATTGAAGTCAATATGCGAATACTATAGCCCATCTATTCCTACTCTGAAAAAGAAGGCTAGTAAAATTAAACTCGCATCTAAAGATTCTGATGCTATTTTTAATAAAATTGTTGAAGACAATACATTTACACATTTTTTTGTAGTACTCTCTTCCCTAGTGGAAAATATACCCATCACTCCTGGTGAGTCCAGAGAAATTGCTCTAGGAAATAAGGATTTTGTTTTGATAGAAGCCTCCCTAGCATTGCTAAAGAAAGCAGTAGAGAAAAAGAGGAAGTACACTCATATGACAATAGTTGGGGTAGATACCGTTACAAAGTTTCTTCAGACTTCTTCAAGACCAAACAAAGCTCAAAAAATTTCAAGAATATTGACTAACCCTACTTCTAGTAATCAAGTGTTGGAAATTGCTGACCCTATAAAAGATCTAAATGAGAATGAGATAACAATAGCTGACTATAAAGTCACACATGTTGATATGGGGCCTTAGACACTTGAAGGTGATATATATCATGTTGGCTATTCAGTTAATGTTTTGATCAAGCAGGTAAAGGAAGAAAGAAAGGAAAGGGTGAGTTTGCAATTCCTAATTCTTGATTTGAAGAACTTTATCTCTTCTATAGTTCCTCCTTCGATATCCAGTGGAGCCTCAAGTTCTCAGGAAAATTTTATTGATGGGTCTACAGTGCAATTAATCTGATAGAACCTGAGCTATTCCAAACATATCAGTGAATAGATTGATGAAATTCTCGAAGAAATTGTCCTCTTTATCAGTAATTCTATACTTTTCTACACTCGAATTGTTGATAAAAGGAAAGAATTGATGGCAGAACTACGACAGATTAGAAAGGATCAGACTAGTCTCTATGTGCTCTCACAAGAAATAAAAGAGTTGATTTCCATGGATCGAATGAAATCAATTAATGAACAAATTGTAAATGATCCAAAGGAGTTAGATCCTTCATGGCCCGATTCATTGGAGTGGAAATTGAACATTTATGACAACCTGGTAAAGGATATTTCTATAGTACATGAAAGGTACCTGGACATGCTAGTGGAGATTAAAGGAAATTATCATGACTTAAAAGTAGATAAAACTGATGATTTTGATGAGAAGATTCTAGATTCAGAGGAGATTTGTCTAAAATTCAAAGAAATATTTAACAAGGAGATGGAAAATCCCACCACCGTGACTAAAGAATCTTTCTTGAAGCTCAGTAGGTTACAAGTTTATCTCAATTCCTTTAAAGTTGAGGCAAGCAGGAGGACTGATACTCTAAATGAGTCTGGAGAAGCTCTGACTAAGGTAAGTACTAGATTAAAAATTACCGCAACCCCAAGAAGCAAAGAATTACTTGTGATTATTTCCAAGTACAGAGATTACAAATCTAAGATGAAGGTACAAGAAAAATGGTTGCAGTAAGAAGCGGCCAAGGAGCTAGAAGATGAAGAGGTTGAAGCGGAAGGAAATGATGCATAGCTATTTTTAGTATTTCATGATACTTTCTTTTAATTTGGCTATTTTAAGTTAAGACTTATTTTAATTATTCGGTGTGGTTACTTCCAAGAAACTATTATCAAAGACAATTTCTTATGCTTTAAATATGGGTTAGGCTGATATGATTCAGATCTTTTGGGAAAACTTTGATTTACTCATTAGAGTAAAACTCTGTTATTTTGAAATACTGCTTTCTGCTACTTTAATATAGAAGAAAATGGTGGAGTGTATGCATTCGTAATCTTTGAATTATGGTGTATGAATTTGTTATGCTTATGTTGAATATTATGCCAGTGTTTGATCTGTTATTGGAATGATAGATGTTTTTATTAGTTGCATCATTGTGGTATCGTTTATCTTTGAGTGGGGATTCCTTTGTGGTGTTATTTGATTTAATTTCAGTCATGAAGTGTTTTATGGTTTTATCATATTAAGTTGTTGAATACCTTTATAGCTTTCTGGTTAAAAGCCCCTTCTTTTATTTGCTTTTTGGTTAAAAGCAACATCAGTTAAAAATTATTCATTGAATACCAAATAAAGGTAGCCACCACCTTTTAAAATAAGTAGAGAATCAGTCTAAAAATCATATTATTACTGATTCAACTATGGTTACATTTGTCACCTTAGTGGGTGTAAGAATATAGAGTTAGGTGATAAATCTATCTACCAACAGCTTTTTGGTGACTCTATTGGGGACTACTCAGAAAATAATTTTTCTTTGATAATTTTCTCTATGGATAATAAGAATGGTTGTCCAAAGGCATAATGCTCCTGTTCTTCAGCCTAATGTAGATTGGTTAGTTGGTTATCAAGAAGATATAATAATTGGTCTTAGGCTACTGGCTTGACAATAGAGAAGAACCAACTATCAATATCATAGAGTTAACGAAGTATTGGAAGAAAAGGAGGAACTCAGAGATATTATCAAAGAAAATGCAATGCATTTTGAGAATGCTCAGAAGATTGTGTTTGTAGAAAATATTTTTCCTCCTACAGAAGAGTAAGAGTTCCTCCTGCACACGCCCCTAGAAATCAATTTCCTAGAAACCAAGTAAATAATAGGAAAACCCCCCACGAAACCATCAATAAATAAAATTTGGTGACTTCGTTGGCCTATTAGTATCCTGTCAAAACCTGGCTTCTAAAAGGTGTACTAGGAGTGATAAGAAAAAAAGGGCTTGTAGATAAATATTTTGAGTTCTTAGAAACCATTTATTTTTCATATTTTCCACCTACCCGAAAAGTTAAGTCCATCAATAGATAGTCTTCTCCTCCCCTTCCTAAACCTAGTGTATCTAGGGTTCTGAAGATATCTTTCCAAGGTCTTCTTTTGTGTGGTACCACACTTCCTACACAAGTAAAATTTCCTCTAGTAATGACACAACCCCTACTGGTCCCATGGGGGGTCATCATAGGTCCTCTAACCTTTGGAGCCGGTGCACAACTCCATGATTTACCCAAAGGTTCAAGAAAGATTATACCCAAATTTAGTGGGGATGGGAAAGTTTCTCCTGATGAGAATATGAAGGCTTGCTTTGTTGCCTCTTCCATTCTTGCAATACAACATGAAGATGTTTCTATGAGACTCTTTGCAAAATATTTTATGGATGTTGCTACTGACTGGTTTTACTCTCTTCCCAATGGCTCTATTAACAATTGGGCTACCCTAAGAACAAGGTTTGAGAATAGATTTAAGTCTGCAGAAGATGACCAAATCCTGGTTGCTTAATTGGGTTCAATGAAAAAGGAAGTTCACAAGTCAATGAGGGATTTTGTGGCCAAGTTTAGTAAATTACATAAAAAAATTACTATGAGCATGAGGCTTGGTGCTGAATTGTTGAAATAAATTTACATTAACACTCCTCCACTAGATGTGAATTTCATATATTATTAAAAGGGAATGTGTGACTGATTTGGCTATTGCACAAGATAGTGTTGTATCCATAGAAGATGATCTGATTATTTCTAGAAAATGGAAGAAATAACTACAAACTGGTAGAACTTCACTAGTAAATTCTACTAACCCAATCATTCAGAGGATGGCCAAGACATAATTACTCTCAAGAGAAAAATGCCAAAGGGTCCCTCACAAACGCCTTATCAAGATGTTTCTAGGAATTATCAAGGAGCTTCCCACAAAACACTTTCATTGGTTGCCCCAAATCAAAGGTTGGAAATTGAGGGTCCTTCTTCTTCCAGTAAGGGGAATCATTGTAATTTTCATCTAACTTCGGATCATGATGGAGCTACTTGTTCTAAGATGATTAGATTCATGCAAATGATTTCAGCAAATGAAAATACTATGGAACCATATGTGGAGGAGCCTAATTCATCTAGTGATGTTGGCAAGAACTTCTTTGAGTTCATATTAGATGCATAAGCTGGAGAGGACATATATGTCAAAGTTGATGATCTCAATTCTACTATCTTCACTAGAGCGCAACATGCCAAGGCTAATTAGACTGGCTCATATTCAGCCTCGAAATACATTTTAACAAGCCAGAAGAAGCAAGAGCAAGTTGCTTCCAATAGCATAAAAGTTGAGGTACCATATGCTTCATCTTTTGTCACTCTTCCTTCTTGTTCATTTTATATAGTTGAGTCCTACAAGAATACCAAAATTCAAATTTCATGAGCTGAGTACTTGAGACTCAATCTCTCAGAACTAGATAGTCTGATGAGATATGTTAAGCAAGAGTCTTCACCATCCCAATGTAATGCTAAAATTTTCTATGATAATGACGCCAACCTTGGGAATTAGATTTATTCTAATACTTTAGATAAACCTTCAAGCTCACAAAATCCATTCATGAAACCAGAACCTTTCTATATCTCATTATACATTGCTAGTTTTAGACTGAGTAATTATATTATCGATTCTAGAGCTTCTGAGAATGTGATGCCTACCCAAATAGATAAGTCCCTAAGTTAATCTTATACCTATTCCCAAGGTAATTTTTAGTCCATGGATGGGTCCCCAATTCCTATTATAGGTCAGATTAAAGATGCTCAGGTAGCTTTGGTTGCTTTTCCTAAAAAGAGGCTGAAATTGACTATATTGGTTGTCGATATTCCTGCAAGTTATGGCATGTTGTTGAGTAGGATTTTTTGTAAGGACTTGCGTGGAGAAATCAAGATGGATTGGTCTCATGCCTTAATACCTTTGGATGGAAAGAAAACGCGTATGAATCCTAAATGAAAGGCCAAGTTCACTATCTTAAAGTCTGGCGATCCAAGAGTGGATATTTTGTTTGTTGAAACAGGACCAGGAACCTATATGTGCACTTTTGATCCAAAGGAAAATTTGAATCCTATTAGCCCTGATTTGGTCAATGAGTTTTGCACACTTGAATTTGATGGAAGTTGTGCTAATGTCAAATTAGGTGTTGGAGTAGTTTTGAATTTTCCTAATGGTTATAAATTCCCCTTTGCTTTCAAATTGTAGTTTGCTAATACCAATAATATGACCGAGTATGAAGCTCTATTGCTTAGTCTAAGTGTAGCCAAAGAAAAAGGTATCAAACAATTGAGAGCAGTGGGCGACACAAAATTAGTGGTGAAGCAGGTGAGAAAAATTTACACTATGAAAAATGGTCGGCTTAAACATTATAGAAACAGAGTTTGGGATTGTATAGAAGATTTTGATGCTTTTTCTATAGAGTCTATTCCCAGAGAAAAAAATGCTAGAGCTGACTCCCTAGTAGTATCAGCATCATTGCTCTAGCCACATCCAGATTTCAAAGATGAGCCCTATAGAATTGAAATTGTATATAGACCTAGTGTACCTGACAATGTAAATCATTAGGAAGTGTTCAATAATGATCAACATATTATTGAATTTTTAGAGAAAGCTGAAGCCTTTTCCCATATTTATTTTGAAGGCAATGATGATAAAAGTAATGATGCTTTGTAAGATGATATTGTTGCCCCTGATGGGAAGGAGACAAAAATCATCCAATTGAAAAGTAATAAGATTCCAAAGGGTCTAGTTTCTCTCGAACACTTATTCAATGGGAATGATCAATATTTGAAGTAGAAGGGTAAAGTTTGTGTTGAAGCATATGTTGAGTATGATAAGGTGAATATTGGTGCAGAAGATGATCCTAAGATTGTTTGTGTTGAGATGTATTGTTCCCAGGAGGAGAGGGAGAGACTGATTTCTCTATTGACACATTACAAGGATGTTTTCACATGGTGCTATGCAAACTTGAAGAAGTTTAGAAATGGAGAATTTTAGCACAAGATTCTATTGAAACCTGGTGCCACACCTTATAGACAGAAACAACAAACTTATAATCCCAAATTTGTAGAAGCTATTTTCAATGAAATTGATAAAATGCTTAAGGAAAAAATTATTTATCCTATTCATCATTCCACATGGGTAGCCAATATAGTTTCTATGAGAAATAAAAATGGAGATAAGGACATGTGTTGAATTTAAAAATTTAAATCAAGTGTCTTTGAAAGACAATTATTCACTACCTGTGATGGATCATATCCTACAAATAGTTGCTAGCTTTGAAATGATGTCTATGCTTGATGGTTTCTTAGGTTATAATCAGGTCGAAGTAGCCCCTAAGGAATAGCATAAAACAATGTTCACCACACCCATTGGTGTTTTTTACTATAATAGAATGTCATTCGGCCTTATTAATGTTGGAGCCACTTTTCAAAGGGCTATGGAATTATCTTTTGGTGATCTCAAGAATAAAATTATAGTGATTTATTTGGACGACCTAATGGTTTTCTCTAAAAGGAGAGCCAATAATTTACATGATTTGGAGTTAGTATTGCAATGTTGCAGAGAAGAAGGTATCTCTTTAAACCCTAAAAAGTTTATCTTCATTGTAACTAAAGGAAAACTCTAAGGCCACATTGTTTGAAAGGATGGTATCAAGATTGACCTAGAAAGAGTGCAGGCAATCATGCAGCTGGGATTACCTACCAACAAAGATGGTACCGGGTCTTTCTTCAGTCAAGTAAATTTTCTAAGGAGGTTTGTTCCTAATTTTGCTGAGCTGATGAAACCCATTTATGATATGATGAAGGATGACCCAATTTTTAAATGGATCAATGAGGGAAAACAATCTTTTGTAGATATTAAAACTAAAATAGAAAATGCTCTCACTTTAGTTCATCCTGATTTTACCAAAGATTTTATCATATATAGTTATGCCTCTAAGCACACCTTGTCAACCATCTTATTACAAAATAATGAGCATGGTATCGAAGCCCCTATCTCTTTTATGAGCACTACCCTAAAGAAGTATGAACTCAAATATTCACCACTTGAGAAACATGCATACGTTGTTGCAAAGGCTCTCAAAAGTTTCAGGTTTTATATTCTTCATTTTCATACTACTATTTTTGTTCCTGAAACTGTTGTGAAAAGTATTATTACTCAGTAAGATATTGGATGCACTAAAAGAGGATCTTGGATAGCCCAAATTCAAGAATATCATCTGGATATTAAACCCACTAATCTAGTTAGGGGAAAGGGTCTGGATAAAATTATTGTTGAAAGTAAACCTGTTGAAGAAGAAGAGTTACTGTTAGTACTATTCACAAGCACAACTGATGATTGGTTTTCGGAGGTCTCTTATTTCCTGACCTATGGTGATTCCCCATCACATTTTTCATGAAAAGAAAATAGAAACTTAAAGCTTAAAGAAAAGGAGCATATTCTCTGGGAAGGAAATTTGTATAAGAAAGGTGTAGATGGGGCCTTCTTAAGGTGTGTTGATAAAGAGCAGTAGACAAAGCTCCTCGTAGTTGTTCATAGTGGGGCATGTGGTGGAATTTTTTTGGCTTCTGTAACAACTTTCAAAATCCTGAGTCATAGATTCTATTAGCCAGGTATGTTTAAGGATGCACTTATGAGTGGGTGTCAAAATGTGAAAAGTGTTTAAAATTACTGGCAAACCATAGCTTGCTACTTTTCTCTTGAAACCTATGGTGATTGATGAGCCTTTTCAGCAATGCGGTCTAGATTTCATTAGGCCAATCAACCTGAGTTCTAGTGCAAGACAACCACACATATTGACTGGTACAGACTATTTCACCAAATGGGTGGAAGCTATTCCAATGAAGCATACCAATACTGAAGTTATGTGTAATTTTCTAAAGGAGAATATTTTAGTAAGGTTTGGAGTGCCCAAGAAATTTTTTGTTGATACTACTAGCTCTTTTTCCTCTACTGAAATTACCCTTTTATGTTATGATTATGGTATTAGTCTTTCTCATTCATCTGACTACTATCCATAAGGAAATGGGAAAGCTAAGTCCAGTAATAAGAATTTAATTTCCATTATCAAGAAGTTGGTTGAAAAAATTCAAAGAGGATGGTATAAAATGTTATATGATGCTCTGTGGGCTAACAGAGTTACCTATAAAAGAGCTATTGGAATGTCCCCCATTCAATTAGTATATGGCATTGATAGTACTTTTCCTACACCATTGGAGATTTCATCACTTAATTTATAGAAGGTTATAGAAGATGGGAAATTTCAGATGACCTGGGAAAAGTAGATTATTTATTTGAATAAGCTGAAAGTTCAGAAAGAGAAATTATAGTGGACAAGATTACCAAACATTAGCAGATGGTGAAGAGGGATTTTGATAAAAGGGCCAGACAAAGAGACTTTGTAGTTGGTGATTTAGTTCTTCTCTAAGATAGGAGGAGGGAAGCAAAAGGAGCACATAAAAAATTTGATTCTCTTTGGAGAGGTTCTTTTCTGATCAAGCAACTTTTTGGTGACCATGCTTTCTGATTCACTTATTCTGATGGTACTATTCTACCTCTTTCCTACAATGAGCAAGATTTGAAACTCATTGAATAATTATTTTGTTCAGTCCATCCTTGTACATAGTTTGTTTTGTTTTTTCCTTGTCCGGTTTTAACTTTGTTGGCCAATGAATAAGGCTTTATGGGCCATGTTTCTGGATTCTCTGCGTCTTGTCAGTCCTTCTCCCCATTCAGAGCCAATGCTACCTATAGGTATACTATGTATCATGTAATTTTAAATTTTTTCATCCTTGGTCTTTAATTTCTTACTTTATGCCCAAGTCTAAAGTATTGGCTTCCATTTTAAACCTTTGTTGCGGGATCCTCTAAGTTTTTAACTCCTTGTCAAGTGTTCTCTAAGTTTTTAAACTCAAGTCACTGGTGCCCCATGTCTTAAACCTTTGTCATCAAGTTTGTGTTTTTCCTAACCTCACGATGGCCCAACTTGTTCTCTTTTTGTAGCGTCAAGTGTGTTGGTCTATTGTGTAGTTGGAGAGTCATAGGTTCTCACAACTACGTAACTCCCAACTTTGAGTTATAAATTTCAACCCTCCATGACAAAGCATATGTTGTCCAACTGTATGTTTTGAGGTGCCACCTATGTATTTAATAAAGAGTATGGTACAACCTGGGGATGTCTTATGAAATATTTTTACAAGACACACAAATGTTAGCGTTTTCTTTACTAGGCATTAAAATAAAGTGTCATATTAATTCATACCAAATGCACATCCTATCATTTTGCATGACTTAAGGTGGTACAGATTTATTTGGATAATCCTTAAGTTGTACTTCCACATTCTGCAATTATTTCTTTAGGCATACGAGTGTTCCTTTTGTGTATTGCGAGCTCATGTAGTCTGGAATTGAAAATCGTTGGCTCAGCATAAGGGACACAAAGTTGGGATCCTTTAAGCTGGAGGAATTCTAGGTGCATTTGGAAAGTGATAGAAGATATCCTATTGATGCAAAATTGTTAGAAAGTGGATTAGCTCACGCTAGAGGTTTTCTAGAAGTTGTGCTAAGTGTAGACCTAAAAGGCACATGCACGAGAACATATATTCCTGAAACACAGGAAATAAAAGTTGTGGACTGGACTATTGTTGCTAAAATCACTCCTAGAGTTGTTTCCCATGCACTAAAGATTCTTGAGAAAGCACCTGTAAAGAATATGTCTATTGTGACAGATAGTGAGTTTTCCAAAGTCAATGAGAGCTAGTGCAATAATTCTATGGCCAAAGGGTGGTTGAAATTAGAGAAAAGAGGTAAGTCACAGCTACCTGTGAAACTTAAGAGAATGCATTTTAAAGGAGAAATTACAAATGTCATTTCTCTATTACATTGCACTGATGGAAATGCACAAATTGAGTCTTTTGAAGATTGGATGTGTGAGTTTATTTTGGTTATCTGTGATGAGAATGTGTTCATTGATTGGGCTAAAATCATTTTCTTTCATTGGAATGAACAATTAATCAATTTTCAGAAAACTGCTACCTTCCATTTGTGTTCTTGCATTAGTTCAATGATCTTTTTGGATGGGATTAAAGCCACAGGTATCCCCAACTTTTGGCATGCATGTATATAAGTCATATCCACAATTTACAAAGCAAGTTGGAATGGGAGAATTTTTCCTTGTCAATGATGCATTCTTGATGGAAGCCATGAGGATATTGGATGGAAACCACGAAATGCATTTTTCTTCTAAGTCAATGTCTCTTGTATCTGAATTTGGAAGTTTCTATATCCAATTTGATAGGTTTTCCTACTTGAGGATAGGAGGTTTTGAGAAAGCCTCGTTAAAATTGCCTAGATATCCTGAAGATTTGCTGGTGTTCCTGGAGGTTTGTAAGCAGATGGTTGTTGTGAATGTGAAGTACATGAATATGGGGAAGTGGGGATATACTTTCCTGTTGAAAAATCCTTAGTTTACATGTAAAAATAATCAGATGGCCAAAGGTGTTGAAGGAGTTCTTAAAGAATATAATCTCCAACATTTATTCATGTGAGCTAATTTTTATAGCAAGAGTTTCCAGAGGCAAAATTTATATGGAGGAAGTTCATATCAACATCAACCTTCTATTGAGGATTTTTGGGAAGACTGTGCTAATGAAAATGAAGTCTTCAAAAGGGATTATATGAGGTTAAACCTCAAACAAATACAAGATTTTGGTCTTTCTTTCCAAATTCCTGAAGGTGTGGTTGAAGATTCGATGGTAGTTGACCCAAATATGAAAAATTGTCTAATAAATCTCATCCTAAGGTTGACTGTGGTAAAAATTAAGTCTCCAATATGAATGTATGAGCTTCTCCAGTATTGAAAACAACTTAGGACTAGCTAGAAGGGAAATCATGATAGGATGTAGGTTCTACTCAAGAACCAAAATCATCCAAGAGAAATGAACAAGAGTCCACTCAAGCAGTCGAAGTGAGTACATCATCTAGAAGAATGGTTACTAGGTCTTCTAGTGCAAATTCATAGTCTGGAGGTGATGGTGATAAGCCTAAAGAGATGGCTAAATTGAAGTCAGTATGCGAATAGGATAGCCCATCTATTCCTACTCTGAAAAGAAGGCCAGTCAAACTAAACCCGCACATGAAGATTTTGATGCTATTTTTAAGAAAATTGTTGAAGACAATACTTTTCCCCCTTTGTTTGAAGTACTCTCTTCCCTAGTGGAAACTATACCCATCACTCCTGGTGAGTCTAGAAAATTTTCTCTAGGAAATAAGGATTTTGTTTTGATAGAAGCCTCCCCAATATGGCTAAAGAAAGTAGTAGAGAAAAAGAGGAAGTACACTCCTACAACAATAGTTGGAGTAGATACAGTTGCAAAGTTGATTTAGACTTCTTCAAGGAAAGAGAAAGCTTAGAAAATGTCAAGAATGTTGATTGACCCTACTTTTGGTAATCAAGTGTTGGAAATTGTTGACCATATAAAAGATCTAAATGACAATGAGATAATAATAGCTGACTATAAAATCACACATGTTGATATGGGGCCCCAGACACTTGAAGGTGATATATATCATGTTGACTATTTATTTAATGCTTTGATCAAGCAGGTAAAGGAAGAAAGAATGAAAAGGGTGAGGTTGCAATCCTAGATTCTTGATTTGAATAACTTTATCTTTTCTATAGTTCCTCCTTCGATATCCAGCGAAGCCTCAAGTTCTTAGGAAGAATTTATTTATGGGTCTACAATGAAATTAATCAGAAAGAACCTGATCTATTCCAAAAATGTTAGTGAATGGATTGATGGAATGCTTTAAGAAACTGTCCTCCTTATCAGTAAGTCTATACTTTGTTGCACTCATATTGTTGATAAAAGAAAAGAATTACTAGAAGAACTACGGTAGATCAAAAAGGATCAGACCAGTCTCTATGTGCTCTCAAAAGAAATAAAAGAGTCAATTTCCATGGATTAGATAAAATTAATTAATGAACAAATTTTAAATGATCCAAAGCAGTTAGATCCTTCATGGTCCGATTCATTGGAGTGGAAATTGAACATTTATGACAACCTAGTAAAGCAGATTTCTATAGTACTTGAAATGTAGGTCTAGACATGCTAGTGGAGATTAAAGGAAATTGTCATGACTTAAAAGTAGAGATAACTAATGAGTTTGATGAGAAGATTCTAGATTCAAAGGAGATTTGTCTGAAATTCAAAGAAATATTTAACAAGGAGATGGCAGATCCTACCACCATGACTAAAGAATATTACTTGAAGCTCAGTAGGTTACAAGTTTATCTCAGTTCCTTTAAAGTTGAGGCAAGCAGGAGGACTCATACTCTAAATGAATCTGAAACAGCTCTGACTAAAGTAAGAACTGGATTACAGATTACCGCAACCCTAGGAAGCAAGGAATTACATGCTATTATTTCCAAGTATAGAGATTACAAATCCAGGATGAAGGCACAAGAAAAATGGTAGCAACAAGAAGCGGTCAAGGATCTAGAAGATGAAGAGGATGAAGTAGAAGGAAATGATGCATAGTTATTTTTAGTATTTCATGATACTTTCTTTTAATATACATGCAAAATATATCGATTGACATTGTGCATCTAATCCCGACTACTAACATCATTTCATCCTGAATCATCCCTCGGTCTAACCATTTAATCAAATTCCTCTATCTGATTAAATTCATCAATATTCCTCTCTTAATTAAATAAATCACTTTATCTAATCAAGTCATCTCTTTTGTTAATTAAATCAATTCATCTGATCTAATTATCCCTATTTAATTAAATAATTAATTTAATTTGATTAAATCTCTAAAGTCTATCCATTAAATTAAATAAATTGAAACCTTATTTGATTTAATCTAACACCATCTTTTTTAATTAAATAAATAAAAATACTTATTTAATTAATCTCTTATCATATTCCTCTCTTATTTTATTTAAATAAATCCATAAATTTGAGTCAAATAGGTCACATCATCTAACTTCTCTCATTAAATTAATTAACCCTTGATTAATTTAATCTCATCTCATGTCCCATCCTCTAGATTTTGCAAGTTGCACATGAAAATAGATTTAATTCATTTATTAAATCTCTATTTTCCTCACAAGGCATCTTTTGGAATATTCTCTCAATTTGAATTCAAAAATTCCAAGTCAACATGTACATCCAACAAGGCAATAACTCCTCTTACATGTCCTTTGCCTTGAGCCAAGTGGAATTTATTGCAATTTCCCTTCCCTTTTACAAGTCATTTCAACAAATTTGAAATTCAAAATTATGCATTTATTGGCACATTTCCCAAATCTTGCACATCCTTCATCCATTCATAGATTGACAAGTGGCATCATGCCATTGGATGAATGTTAGTCCCACATTGCTCAAATTTGGACATTCATCCATCTTGGCATTCTATAAATAAATAGCTCATATCTTCATTTTATCATCCACAAACTATGCAAAGTTATTATGCTAAAATATTTAGCCATTCTCATCCATCAATCTTGAGTTCTTAGCTAGGTTTTTTGCATATTTTGGCTTGGAACTCTCATCTCTCACCATCAAATTGGATCAATCATCTTCAACATATCAAGCTTGCATCTTAGGAATTGGGAAAGGGCCAATTTTCACATCAAATTAGCACGAATTCTCCCATGGGAACATGAGTTTGCACATTTAAATTAGGATTTAATCTTTGTTTTCTAATTTCCATTGTGTTCTTCAATCTTTTCTTCCTAGTTTGAATGTTGTAAATGGATTTCATGGGGAATCCTTGTTTTAGCTTGCAATTCTTTGTTTAACTTGTTTATTCATGTTGTTTTGCAGGTACTAGGACTAGGGTTCGCACATTTGGCGCTAGAAGGAGGGTTGGATATCATTCTTTCTCATCTTTTCTTAAAATTTCTGCGTTTTTATTCATACACAGAAAATTCCAATGCTGGGAGCTCAACGTCACTGTTTTGGCACCACTGACTCTTCAATGTCGCTATATGGCAGTGCTAGAAATTGAAACCGCGATGCTAGACTCGTCCCACCAAAATATTTGAATTTCTAACTTCGCCACTAGACTCGTTGACTTGCAGGAATTTTGAAAAAAATATTAAATTACGATGCTGGAAGAAAATTGCCATGCTAGGCAAATAGTGTGACACAGTTGAGCTCTATGTCCCGACATAGAGCGATGCTAACTGGTAAGTGGCACTGTGAGGGCACCGCTCAGAAATCAAAATACGATGCAATTATGAGTTGTGATGCTGAAGGGGAGTAAAAATGGAAAATTTAATTTTAGCATGTGCTTTTTGATTGATGATTAATTTGTGTTCTGTTTTCTACCTTTTAATATCCGTATTTTCTAGAATCTAACTGGTTTTTCTTCCTTGTAGGTTGGAAATCAAAAATGAAGAAAGAAGATGCATGAGGAGGATGTTTCATTAAATCAAAGTGTTTTTAAAAAATTTAGTGTTTGTTTAACACTTGTTAAGAAATTGTTATCACTTCTTTCTTAGGGCACTAATTTTCATTTTGGTTTAAAAAGAATCTTTCCATTTCTTGCAAAAGGGCTAAAACGAACAATAGGATCAACAACATACTAAAGTTTGTTTTTGGTTAACAAATTGAATAAAATGTCTCACTTGTCATTTGGTGCTTAAAAAGAACTCACATTTTTCTTTGGGCATTTAAAAAGAACAAGTGAAACTTTTTTTTTCATGAAGACTTACTTAAACTAAAGGCATTTAAAAAGCATGTATGCGCTTCTCTCGCACTTTATAGTGATCTTGAGAATCAAAAGGCCTTTTTTGTGACTTTAGGGTGAGACAAAGCAATCACCTCCACACTTCGATTTGGGTTTAAAATTGAACATCTTGTGCGAGTGTGAGTGGGGGCATTGTTGCGTATATTCTCTCTCCTTGTTGCCAACGAGGATTGATCGAGTTACAAATATTGTTCTTCATTCGCTTTTGTTTATCCTAGAGGACCTGCCTTGGGGAAAAAGTACTCACCCAAGGGAACGACTCAACTGGTAACACTCTAAAGCCAAGAGTATTTCCAACTGGTATATAAATGTGGATATTGGAGTAAATGCTAATATCACGTGGTTGATTCTGATAAGATGGATCTGAAAGGGGACTCTTTTTGTATGGGTCAATCTCCACGAATGGAAAGTCCTTATTAAAACCCATGTGCTAGAATTTTCCAAAATCCTTTAATCTATTTGTTGGTGCAAGAACGGTCATTCTAAAGCTATAAATTTGACATCTTGAAAACCAACACTTAACATCATCATCCAAACTTCAAACCCTTTTGGAGACATAAAATTGACTCAATCCATATGTTATTTCTTTCCCTTGGGATTTACATCCTTAGAGGTTTCTAAACATTGGATTATATCTCAATTTGTCTCCTTAAGTAAACAATAGGAAAACCCTTTCCTTAAGTTCATCAAATTTCCACATAACATATCTTGTGGGGTTTGAAGAAATTGAGACAATGGACATCTTAGTTTGAAAACTTAATCAAAGAAAGTGTTTTTGGTAAAATAAAGCCATTAAGCAAAGCTAAGAAAAATGAACTTTCATATGTGTTGAAGACTCACAATTCTCAAAAATTCCAAATCCCAAAGCAAAAATCATTGATTGGAAATCCGAAAATGAATGTTCAAAATAAATCATTTCTTGGTTACAAAGGTCTATAGAAGCATTGTATGCTCTTCAATACCTAGGTCTAGGCAAAAAAAGTGTCTTTTTTAGGTTCATCTTAGGATAAAAAACAAGTCAAAAAAAATTTCATCCATCCTTCAAAACATCAAAACAACATCATCTCACAATCACCTTTTGGAAAATCTTGAAATCATCCTAATGCTAGGCTTTTTGGAAAAATCAAAATCATCAAAATCCTTGAGATTAAATCCTTGAAAAAATTATCAAAATCACCTTTGGCTAGGTATTTGTAGATACATCCTTTTGCATATGCTTAGTCAAAGTTATCAAAATCATCTTGTCTAGCTTAGTATACATAGATGCATCCTTCTTCGTATACTTGGCTAAACTATCATCTTGTTTTGAATAGGTATGGGTAGATGTATCCTTCTCCCCACACATATTCAAATCATCATCCTTTGAACAAATATATCCCTTAGATCATCATCCAATATCTTAGGGTCTTTTTGTTCAAAATCAAAAGCAAATCAAAATCAAATCAAAATCAAAATCTGCAAGTCCTAAAAGCCTAGTATCTCATTCAAGATTTATCAAAATCCAAAAACATCTGTATCATCTATCCCTAACATCATCATCATATCATCACCTTTTGATCCTCAAGACATCCTAAAAATTTCTACTTTGGGCATAAAATAAAGATCAATCCAAAGAATCAAGAGATTCATCTCCCATATTCTTGAAAATTGATCCTTGTTTTATGGTTCAAACTAGATCTCAATACAAGAAGAGTATGGAAGCCAAAAAGGAAACACCTGCTTCAAGCGATCTTAGCCAAACAAATGTAGAAATGAATCCCACCAAATCAAGTAATCCTTTGGCCATCTCATCATTGCAAAATCCGCAAGAAGAAAACCAAGAAGATGACCTTAGCTTTGGAATGTCTCGCGAGGAAATGACTGAAATGCTCCAAAATCCAGAGAACCATAAAATCATCAACATCTTGATGAGACTCAACCCTTCGTTATACATGCTTGAACTAGTAAAACAAGGGGCCAAGTTACCTTCAGATTTTGATGTGAGTACTATAGTGGAGACATCTTTTCCTCCAATCTCATCCACCATTCCCATTTCATCTACACCCCCATCTCAAAACATCACACAAAACATTCCGTAAATCACGACATCTTTTGCTCCAACCCAACCTAAAGTTAATAAGGGAAATGCATTTTCCAATGCTATCAAAACACACCCCCTTGTTAATTATCAAAACTTGGACGCAAACACCATATTGGAACAAAACATACCCCAAAATCCATTACACAAAAATGTTCCTCTCACCCTCCATCATGATCCATCATCATCATTTTTTCACGCAACACCTCAAACACCTCTCCTCACAAATTCACAAGAAGAGGGAGATATGTTTGGACCAGGGGGCATATTTGACACCACAACATTTTTGTAAGGACTCGTACCCCTCACATTTCCACCTTTCCCACCATTTCCATTATCATCCACACCACTCCTTGGTTTAGGGCTTCCCCCTCTACCAAGTATCGATCAAAAAAACATCCCAAATATCAATCAAAGCATTATGAAAAATGCTCAAAACTTGTCATCGACATCGCAACAACAGACAACAAATGCACAAGCAATTGCAACATCATCAAACACACCCCTAACATCACAAAGCATGGTCTCTCAAGGACCAACCACCACATCAACACCACTATCCAACACCCAAAACATCAACATGATATCATCACACACCTCAAACGCCATTCTAAATCCACCACCACCCCCACCACCACCAACTTCCACCACATCAATTCAATACAACACGACATTGCAAGCTGCTTTTCAAAGGGGATTTCAACAAGTGCACAAACAAAAAGCCGTACACCTAGCTACTCAGCAAGTTGCTCAAGCTGCAGAAGTTGCCCAAGCTGCACAAGCCGCATTACAAGAACAACAAGCCGCTCAAGCTGCATAAGCCACACAAGCATTGCAAGCACAAAAGGAAGCTCAAGCACAAATTCTATTGCAACAAAAAATAGCACAAGCGCAAGCTCAAGCACAAGCTCAATATCAGGCACAACAAGCCCAATATCAAGCACAACTTCATGCACAAAGACAAGCAGTGTAATTGCAAGCATATCAGCAAGCATTAAAGCAATATCAAGAGTAGCAAGAAGCAGCAAAATTGGAAGCCCAACAACAAGCGTTGTTGGAACAACAAACCCAACAACAAGCGTTGTTGGAACAACAACAAGCACAACAGCAAGTGCAATAGCAAGCACAAATCTTATCGCATCAACAACAAGATCAACAACAAGCGTTGTTCATACAAAAGCAAGTGGAAGCCTACCTCACTCGGAAAAACATATAGATACCATCGAACAACACATCGACCAACCCACCCATCCAACCCATGATCGAAACACCCCAAAACACTTTCATCCCACCCCTTGATCCACAAAATGATGTGACAACACAAATCAAGTTGCTCTCGCAATGAGTACTCAACCTTCAATCAGAGCGAACAACCAAAACACCAAGCAACTTGTGTCCCTATCCATTTGATAGGAGCTTAGTAATGAAACCATTCCCCAAGGGATTTGAGATCCCCAAATTTGACAAATATCATTGGATGAGAAACCCTGAAGAGCACATCAGGGAATTCCATGTCCATTGCATGGAGGTTGCATATGACGATACTTATCTGATGTGGCTATTCCCTAGGAGCTTGGTAGGTCACGCTATGGAATGGTTCTCTTGATTACCCTCAGGAATTAGAACATTCCAAGAAATTATGGATGCATTCATTAAGAACTATGCATGCAACATTGCAATGGATGTTAGCCTAGAATTCTCAGCTCTGAAACAAGGAAAGGGTGAATCATTCACCTCATTCCTACAACAATGGTGATCCAAGGCCAATCGAAGCAAGTGGACCATGCCAAAATAACAACAAGTTTGCACCATCATAGCCAACCTTGAAGGCCACTTGGAATTTCATCTCAAGGTTTAGGGCATCACCACATATGATCAATTGATCCCCAAGGCACTTAGCATCGAAAGAGCCCTTATGACTCAACCTGCGGAATCAACATCATACCACGAACAACAAAACAACCAACCACCATCCAATTACAATGAGAAACCTCACACGTGGGCAAGGAATAAAAGCATTACTAATGATGGTGTCATCGATGCCAAGGTGGTCATTAGTTCTCCTCGCCAAAACACACCCGCACCTCAAATCCAAACACAACACCAAAACACTCATCACAAAACACACCAAGAAAACAACAATCCAACCATGTCAATAATCTCAATGATCAAAGGGGACCACCTCAACGCAAGATTTATCCCAAGCGAAAATACACCACTTTGGGGGAACCACTTGACAACTTAATGAAAAATTTGATAGACGAAAAACTCATTAAGGCTCCTACCTTTGAAAATTACCAAGAACAGGATGTAAAACCTCCTTGGTATAACGAGAATCAGATTTGTGAATTCCATAAAATCAAAGGCCATACCAGAAACAATTGCACGAGATTGAGAAACATCATCCAAGATCTCATCGATAAAAGAATCATAAATGTGGAACAACCAATGGGAAATTAGGATCTTAAGATATATACAAATCTGATGTCGAATCATGGTAACAAAGTGAATAACAATAACAAAGATAAAGGGAAAGGCATCCACTCAAATGTAAATCATGTGTATGAAACAGTCATCACCTCCCTATATGAAAACTTCATGGTCATTACTATCAAGGGTGCCTATGCTGAAGATTGTGGAGTCACCACAAGAGGTGGAAAAGTAACCATTGCAGGATCATCTCAACCAAATAGAATCCTTGCATATAGATCCATTCCTAATGGCTAAAATGTCTTAGATCAACTCAAGAGAATGCCAACACACATCTCCATCATGGATTTATTAAAAATATCATCAGCTCATAAGAAGATCCTTGAGGAAATGTTAGCCTCATCCACTGTCCCCGCAGATCTCGATGCGGAGCAATTCCAAGCTATGGTCGAAAATATCATTACGCCCAATCTTCTCACATTCTCTGACCAAGATTTCCCCACCCAACCATCTCACAACTGTGCACTTCACTTGGAAGCCATAGTACATAAAAGAAAAATCAAAAGGGTCTTGGTGGATGGAGGTGTGGGCTTGAACATATGCTCCCTAAGCCTCATCAAGCAGTTGAAAATATCAGAAGATTCCATCAATAAAGGAAAGGGCAGCACGATAAGAGCATATGATGACCAAGAAAGAGTGTCTCAGGGCACAATCAAACTCCCTATTCAAGTAGGGCCTGCCATCATGGAAACCACTTGTCAGGTCTTGGACCTTGACTTGCCATATAATATCCTCTTAGGACGTCCCTGGATCCATGCAATGAAATTAGTAGCATCAACTTTCCATTTCCACCAATGTGTGAAATTCACACATAATGAACAAGAAGTTACCATCCATGGAGACCTTAAACCTTTCTCATACTACAAAAATCTTGAAGCAAAGTATTAAAAAATCCCCCAAGTACCCAAAAATGATGAGGGCCCATCCACACCTTACATCGATCCTGCCACTCTCGCATCCACTTCTGCGATAGAGACACCCACCACTCTCGTCATTCCCACCATCTCTGATATCAAGCTCATTATCTAGGATAATGGTTGTGGAAACTAAAAGCTCCCTAATAATTATTTTTTGGTAGGAGAGTTACCACAATCTCCTAGATCACGGGGATGCCCACAAACAAATGAAGCTTCCACATCCCAAACGTCTCCTACAGACTATCCCAAATTCACAAGTTGGGGAGATCTTGGCTAGGAGGTTATTGAAGCAGATCCATCTCACATGATATATCACGATGAAAGAATAGTAGTGGATTTACCCATGGATGACACAAGCAAGGGCCTACAAATGATGCTCGCAATGGGCTACAATAGAAATCAAGGACTTGGGAAAAATGACAATGGGCTCATAATACCTATCATGCCAAAGACACGACCAATAACAAATCTTGGCCTCAGATGTATCCCTCTGAGTATAACCATACGTGGCCAAAGTCCTCCAATTAGAAGGGTTAATAATCCTCCTCAGCCAACCCCCGCAAAACTACGCCTACCCGTATCTACAGATCGTGTCATAGATAATTTTGCATTTGATATAACTAATGTTTGTACTAGTAGCGATGATGAGGATCCCACACCCAACTTACCCAGGCTATTCGAGGATACCACCCTCTACATGATTAGTACCCTATCCTTTGAAACAGACCATCAAAATCATGGCATTCATCTAGTCTATCCCCAACTCATCGACTATGACCAACGAGGACCACTAGTTCTTGATACATTCAAAAATGATGAGGAACTCTTAGAATTCATGGGATTGTGGGATAACACTCCAGATGGGGATCACAAAGTCAGGTTTATAATAGAGTTGGACACACATTCCTATTATGGGGAAACGATTGAATCCCTCAGTCAGAAAAGTGAGAAATTAAGAATCATATCCAAGTCCTTGATTGAAACCACACTGTGGCACTCTCTGACAAGAAAAAAAGTAAAAAGAAAGGATGCATCCAATAGTGAAAACCTCTCTGAGGTGCCCGAGGATGGGGGATTCAATCTTCCTTTAAGAGCCATTCATCAGGAAAAGTTAGCAGTCTTGGCAGAAAAATGCAATCTTGTCAACCTAGGAACAGAGGAGACCCCACATATCACATTTTATGCGGAATCACTATTATCAGAAGAGTAAGAGCTCCTAGCAGCATTCCTAAGGGAGAGACAAATAAACTTCACATGGAGTTATGCTGACATGCTAGGACTTGATCCAAAGACTGTGGTTCACCACTTAGCAGTGTATCCAGAAGCAAAGCCTACCAAACAAAAGCTTCAAAAAATGCATCCTTAGATCGCCCTATTGGTCAAAATGGAGCTAAAAAAATTATTAAACACAGGATTCATCTGACCGATAGACTATCCAGAATGGGTATCAAACTTGGTACCTATTTCAAAACCTGACGGAAATATCAGAATCTGCATAGACTTTAGGGATTTGAACAAGGCATGTCCAAAAGATGACTTCCCACTTCCCAACATCGACATGATAGTAGACATGATAGCGGGACATGAGATGTTGTCACTAATGGATGGATTCTCAGGATACAATCAGATCATGATAGCTAAGGAGGACCAACATAAGACGGCTTTCACTTGTCCATGGGGAACATATTGTTGGAACATGATGCCATTTGGCCTAAAGAATGTAGGAGCAACATACCAAAGGGCCATGAAATTGATATTCCACAACATGGTCCATAAGATGGTTGAAGACTATGTTGACGACATTCTAGCCAAGTCAAGAAAGAGAAAAGATCACATAGCAACCTTAAGTGCTATTTTTGACATACTGGAGGAGTACAAAGTCAAACTAAACCCAAATAATTGTGTCTTTGGCGTACAATCAAGAAATATCCTAGGATATATAGTATCAATCAGGGGCATTGAGGCGGATCCAGCAAAAGTAAAATCAATCCTCGAGATGGAGGCACCAAAAATATTAAGGCAACTGAGAGGTCTCCAAGGCAGACTTCAATCCATCCGACGATTCATAGCACAAGTGGTAGATAAACAGAACCCATATTCTCACCTACTCCACAAGGGAGTAGCGTACAAGTGGGATATCAAGTGTGAAGAGGCATTTAACAAAATCAAAGAATATCTATTAACACCACAAGTCTTAATGCCACCCATCCCAAAGAAACCATTGATTATATATGTGTCAGCAATAGTAGCAGCCGTTGGAGCTCTTTTAGCTCAACATGATGAACATGGAATAGAAAGGGCTATATATTACATCAGTAGGAAAATGGTTGGGCATGAGCTAAACTGTTCATTCATCGAGAAAGCATGCCTCACAGTAGTGCTTGCATCTCAAAAATTCAGACATTACATGTTTGCACACAAGATAAAGCTCATCACCAAAATCGACCCCCTCAAGTATCTACTATCAAAGGAAATGCTCACAGGGAGAATGGAAAAATGGGTGATGATATTATCAGCATATGACATCAAATATGTGGAGAGAAAAGTAATCAAGGGCCAAGTCATTGCAAACCAATTGGCAGAAGCACCAATCTATTCTGAGAACCCTCTTGTCTCAAAGTTTCCAAATGAATCCATTTTCAATCTCAACGTAGCTAACCACTAGAAACTATACTTTGATGGTTCTTACACACAACACGGATCAGGAGCTGGTGTCTTCTTCATCACCCCACAAGGGGATTGTAGACCAAGGTCATACAAACTGGAATTTCTGTGCACCAATAACATTGCGTAATACGAAGCTTTGACTATAGGTCTTAGAATAGCAATGCAATGGAACAACATAGCTCTCAAAGTGTATGGAGACTCCCAATTGATCATAAATCAAGTGAATGATGAATACCAGAACAAGGATGACAAGCTCACTCCATACAAGAAATTGGTGGAGACTCTCAAAGAATCCTTCATCAAAATAACATTTGAGCAGATTCCTAGAACCAACAGTAGAGTAGCAGATGCCATGGAAACAATTGGATCCTTGCTCAATATCCCCCAAAACGTTCCAAAATATGAATTCTTGATTGAACAACTTCTTGTACCCGCATTCGAGGTACCAGAATCAGAATATGTGTGTGAAATCATTTGTCCTAGCGATCCTTGGTATCATGACATTTATACATACCTTCGAATAGGAGTCATACCCGCCGACCTACCATCAAACCTAAAATGAACCTTTGTTAAAAAGGCATCCAGATTTGTCATCCTAGGTGATACCCTATATCGTAGGATCATAAAAGGAACCCTACTACATTGCCTAAATGTTGAGGAGGCATTAACCGCTCTAACTGAAGTACACAACGGTATTTGTGGTTCACACTCGAGTGGAATGACCATAGCCAAGAAATTGCTAAGGATGGGGTATTATTGGCCCACAATGGAAAGAGAAGCACATGATCATGCCAGAAAGTGTCTACAATGTCAACAGCATGGGGACCTCATCCATGCTCCAGCTCAAGAGATTCATCCTATTGTCACACCGTCGCCCTTTTCGCAGTGGGGACTCGATCTCATTGGGAAAATCACACCCACCTCATCTAACAGCCACAAATTAATTATAACCACAATAGAGTACTTTACTAGGTGGGTGGAGGCCATACCCATGACGTACATAACTAGGAAGTAGATTTCTAAGTTCATCCTAAACTATCTCATTTGCCGCTATGGTGTTTCACAAGCCATTATCTCAGATAATGGAACACCATTCAAAAATTAGGAAGTCTGTGACTTATGCGAGAAATTCAAAATCTAACATCGCTTCTCCACCCCATACTATCCCCAAGGCAATGGCCAAGCAGAAGCTACAAACAAGACTATTCTAAAAATCCTTAAGAAAACAATCAATGACACAGGTCATGACTGGCATTTCCAACTTAATCCCGCCCTCTGGGCCTATCGAACCAGCATCCGCACACCCACCGGTGCCACCCCCTTCTCCTTGGTCTATGGATCAGAAGTCATACTCCCCATTGAGATCGAGCACCCATCCCTCAGGATATCACTACAAAACCTCATCACTGATGAAGACTACTAGGTCTCAAGACTAAATGAGTTGGAGTTACTAGATGAGCAATGCATAGATGCTTTGAATCATTTGCAAGTCTATCAAAATAGACTCAAAAGGAGCTACAATAAGAAAATCAGAAGCAGGACATTCAACTAGTCTTAAAAGAAAATCAGAAGAATGTCCCAAACCCAAGCAACAAAGGAAAATTTGAACCCAATTGGCTGGGACCATTCATCATCACAGCAAGTTACAAGTCAGGGGCATATCAGTTATCAACATTTGAAGGGGAACCTTTGCAAGAGCCCATGAATAACTCTCATCTCAAAAAAAATTATGCCTAAATCTTTCAAGGTATAGAACCAAAAATCCAAAAAGATAGAAAAATTCCTGAAAAAATGGTTACTTCGGCGAAATCCTGGCAAATAGATGTCTTGGTGACAACAAAAAAGTCAAAAAAGAAAAAAAGAAAAAAAAATTAGAAAAAGGATTGAAAATAGTAAAGAGAAAAATCGTCCTCTAGTGAAAACCACTTTGGTGGCACTTTGGGCAAGTACCTTGGTGAAAACCTGGAAAACAAGCACCTTGCATAAATAAGCACTCTCCATCCATTAGGATCTTTATGGCTTGTTCTGCATTATCCATCCATTTCACTTCCATCATCCATCGCATTCGAATTTGCATCCATCACTCATCCACTCGCATCTGCACCATAGCTTGGTCTTGCTTTCGTATCATGATCCCTCCTAGTACTACTCGGCCCATCCTCAAGGTCAATTTGTCCTGCCTTTATCAGAGTAGTCTATTGCATCATACTGGGGGCATGTTCTTATCGGATTGGATTCGTGTATGATCTTAAAATCCTCAAATCAAAAAATCCAAAAACATCAGAAAATCAGAAAATCCAAAAAAATCAAAAATTATCAAAATCCCAAAAACAAGTCAAAAAGTCAATCAAAAAGCCAAAAAATAGAGTCATCTTGTCGAACTACGTCATCTCTAAGCTTGAACGTAAGCAAGGTTGATCTTTGATCATCCCCTGAGACACTTAGGTTAGTCCTTTAGGAGTCTATCATAATAAACTGACATGTCATCATATATATCTTCATTTGTAAATTGGTCAAGTCGTCAATCGAACTACGTGGTCTTTGCGTATATAACGTAGGCAAGGTTCATATTTTGATCAGCCCTCGAGGCCCCTAGGATAGGTCTTTAGGATAGTCTCTCAGTCAAAATCTTAGAAAATCCCAAAAATAATGGAAAATCAAAAATCAAAACATTTGAAAATCTCAAAAAATACCAAAAACAGCCCCAAAACATTGCAAAACTCCAAAAACATCCAAATATTTGAAAAAAACCATCCATCTCATCTCGCTTGCACCCGCAATAAACACCGCTCATAATAAACTGATCGTCATCCTCAACCTTTGGTGAAACAGTTAAAGAAATAAGTCTAGCAGCTTAAAAGTAAAACTCAAAAACGTCAAGTCTCAGGTTTAAGTCAGTACATAAACAATTTGGTCAGTTCTTTCTGTCGATAGCCCATCATCCAATTAGTCCCATATCAATCATCTGATAACATCATGTCCTAGGATGAATCCTTCCAAAAATGGGCATTATTTATCAGAAGGAACACTTTGGATAAACGAAATGACATGTCGCCATCCACTAACATGTCCTAGGATGCATCCTTCCTACAATGGGCATTATCTTTTGGCAATAGTTTCAGTTCTTATCCTTGAAAACATATTCCCTTTTGGTTAGCGGTATTGAAGAGCATTACCTTGTTTGTTTACTTTGTCTTCATCTTTTGACTTATCTTATTGCGCTCATTCCAAGGACTTCTTGATGATATCCCAAAACAGAGGATTTAGAGAAATAGGAATGGGGCAACGATCATTATCTTTTGTCTGTTATGGTTGTTGGATGTTCTTGTAATATAACCTCGGTGAATACTTGCTTTGTTAGGTATGTATGGATGAGGTCTAGGACAACTTGTTGACTATTGCATGGATAGGTTTACCTTTCTGTGTTTTGGTCCAAGATTTTTGAAACTTCTAAAGTGCATCCTAGCAAGGTTTTCGTATGTCAGGTATGAGCAAGAATACTCCTATCTATTTGTCAAGTCAAAGCCCATCACACTGGGTACAATGCCATCCTATTTTTCTATACCTTGATGCATCGTACCATGTGTGTTATCAAACATAAGAAAATTTGGCACTTTGAAAATCCCAATTCCTTGGCAAGTAATCATCATCATCATTTGCATTTGCATCATCTTGTGTCTTGTTGAAATAACTTCTTCTTTCCTTGCTACTATGGCAGTTGATCATCATCACCATCATCGTCATCAATCTTGCATCCACAAATCATTAGCATATTGCATAAACATATCATATAGGAAACATACACATTGCATTTCAATCATCATATAAATAGGTTATCATAGAAATTCTTCATAGATAGGTGAATCCATTTCATTACATTTCACTCACTACATTGCATCACATGGCATTATATCAATCATCACATAACATTCATTTGCATTTCATAACCATTTCACATAAATCATCGCATAAACAGAAGCATTTAATAATCATAAACAATAAATATATATGCATTTAATTCATTGACATATATACTTGCATAACACCATGACATCACCTCACCACATTATGTTCACATTAAATTACACATCATCATATCACTTTGCATGAACATATCATTGCATCCTATTAAAATGCATCACATACATTACATCATCATTTAACATGTTTAGGATAATAGCATTCGTTATTCTAAGCATCTTAAAAAACCACCTCATTGGCATTACATAAAACCATCTCATTTGCATCATATCAAAATCCATCACATACAAAGCATACATCCATCCATAATCATCTCATATATAAGCATATTCCACACATCATTTCATGCATATACCATAGATCATATCATTTTACATATTACAATCCATATCACATATTAGATTATTCCATATAGACAACATCATTGCACATCACGTAAATGCATATGCATATCATAGGGCAACATAATATAGATCTGTTAGTCATAATCATAATGCATACATCATTAGAAATAAATGCATCCATAACATATAGAAGTAGAACCTTACATGCATAAATAAAGAGTACACATCGCATCACATCAAAATCATCATCGGCTCATATATATATATATATCAACAATGCAACTGTCATAGTACAATAATAAATCTGATCACTATACACATGTGTCAATTAGTACAAAATGCCCATCGGGCTATCAAAAATGAGCCCATAAGGCACAAAAAGTATCATAACATCTCAATCAAGCTCAGTTTCTATGAATGCCGCCCTCGCCCCCATCATCGTGACCCTCTCTTGGTCTGTGGCTAGCCCACTCTGAATACTCTAGGACCCACTCTGCTCTAGGTACGGCCTCGTGATAAGACCGTTGGTAATACTCTGCCTCTCAGATGGCATCCCTATAGGATCAAACTAACATGGTACCCTGGGAGGAGGACGTTGTCATGCTCTCTATCTGCTGTCTCCGGCCTAGCTCAGTAGCTTCCTATAGCTCTGCAGCCTGTCTCTGCTGTATAGCCTAATCTCTCTCAGCTCTAAGTTGCTCTCTCTTGGCCCTTGCCTGATCTCTCTCTGTTGTCACGGCCTAGATCTGAGCCTGTAACTATGCAATCAGCGCATCTCGAGCATCTTCCTATCCCGCTGGCTACACCTATAGTTGCACCTGAGGTTGATCCTCGTCTTGTGGTGGCTCATGTTCCTGGTCCTGCATGTGTACATCTCCATGCCTTGGCTGGACTAGGGGCACAATTGGTTGATCCTGTCGAATCTTAGCTCTCCAGCCTCTTCCTCCCCCTCTTCCTCTAACTCTCCACAGATCTAGGCTGCACCTGGAATGGTCAACCGAAGTGGAGGTTGGAACCAATCCCTATAGGCCTGGGTGGTACCTAGATCTGCTAAACCTCGATCATAAGCCCATGGTTGGACCACCAAGTGCCTAAAGCTATCCACAACCTCTGAAGTAGGAGGATACTGTCCCCATGACACTTAAGTCATGCTGCAGGCGAAGGCAGCTACGTAGTCATCATCAGGCTGATCTTGCGGCTCTCCAAACTAACGTTGCACGCGCCCAGGAAGGTACCTCTCGATCATGCTATGCTCTTGCCCCTGCATGTACTGGTCCTAGCGGAAATAGAATAGTTGATCGACATCGTCAACCCATCCAGGCCGACCAAGGTACAATCGCCAAGTGAAAACCAACATCTCGTCTAAGACTCACCTCCAGTAGGGAATCCCGTGCTCACCGGTGTGTGTAAAGGACACACCGCCTCTGTATTGTGCCACGAGGGGATCGTCTACCCCCATCGGAACTAGAACGACATGTGGACATAGCACATAAATGTCCTCCCATGCCCAGATGTGAAGTAAAGTCACCCCTGCCTCCAGTGCTTTGCCGTCAATGTAAACATATTCATGGAAGTCCCTATAAAGTGAAGCTAGAGGTACAAGCCCCCATGCAAAATGAATTGGCCTGTCTCGGACCATCCGATCCTAGCAATACCCCCAATTGAGACTAAAGTATCACCCTCATCTATCTAGGGCAACAAGACCCGAAATGATGGCCGCAATCACCCAGCAGTAGGGAGGTGCTAGAATCTTGTGTCACTCTAGCTCTATCTGAGCCTCGTAGAAGATAATGTCCCATGTGGCGAGGACTCTGCAGTAGGCCTCGTGCCCCTCTTCATATCAAAAATCGCTCGTCAGCCATGAATAGGCAATCACAAAATCCACCAAATGTCCTCCAGAGTGACGGTGGCCTCACCAATAAGAAGATGAAACGAGGATGTCTCACTGTGCCACCTCTCGGCCAGTGCTGACAGCATACCTAGCTGAGTGCGCACAGGCCGACCGTGTATGCAATGTGCCACAATGCCGCAATTCGGAGTCAATCCTAGTCCCTATCGCTTAGGTCCCGAAAGAAGTTAGCCAAATCCCACGACCTATGCTCTCGATAGTAAAGTTCCCTCTCCGCATCCTGCATCAAAGAAGGTGAACATGTTAAAAAAAATTGAAATTTTTTTGATCGAGCACTCCAAAAATTTCTCCAACGGTGCAACTTGTGATGGCGTCACAGTTTGATTTCTAATTAAACTCCGATGCTAGACCCTAAAAAGAGCAAAACTACACCACTGCGGTGTACTTTCCCTTCCAGCGTCACAGTTTGGGAAAATTTAGGGTCGCCAGGTTGCACTTTATCAAACCGACCCGCCAGCCCTGAGCTTAGCATCATAGTTTTTAAATTCCAAACTGCACCACTATGGCGCAAAACAGCACCGCGTGGTGCAATTTGATTTTCGAGTGGCGCCATATAGCGCCGCTGTAGCCAGACCGACCCTTTAAAGCATTAAATACGACATTAAATGAAAAAATGAAGCTTGGGTAAGGGTCACATACCGGTGCCCTGATGCCAAGTGGTTGCTGGTATGTCCAAACTCGATCAATGATGTGTAGGGGAAGCTGTCATTGCACCATATTGTCGAAGATTCAGTGCTCAAATCTCAAGATTACTATTGGAGGTGTTTGAAAATGTCTTGAAAGTGACCCCTTGGGCCCCTTTTAAGCCTGAAAATTAGGGTTTTTTCACCCTGTTTGGCTGTCCTGCTAGGGTTTTGGACCCCTGAACCTTTTTTTGTCGAGTTGAGGCCTGTTTTACATCATTTTATTGTGTTAAGACACGTTTTTAGCCTCTTGGAGCCTTTTCGGACCTGTCGAGTACTTTGTCCTCCTTTTTTCGTGAGATCACCCAAAAATTGAATTTTTCATCCAATCTCTCGAGGGGGCATTATAATGGCATGTTTTCTCTCACCATGCAGTAGTGGGGAAAGTTTTTAAAATAGAAAAATTTTGGCTTTGATCGAGATCATTTAACCAACGCAACGAGTGCATTGTTTCAAAGAGGGGAAAAATGTAGACAGGTAAAATATACCGATTGACATTGTGCATCTGATCCTGACTACTAACATCGTTTCATCCCAAATCATCCCTCGGTCTAACCATTTAATCAAATTCCCCTATCTGATTAAATTCATCAATATTCCTTTCTTAATTAAATAAATCACTTTCTCTAATCAAGTCATCTCTTTTGTTAATTAAATCAATTCATCTGATCTAATTATCCCTATTTAATTAAATAATTAATTTAATTTGATTAAATCTCTAAAGTCTCCATTAAATTAAATAAATTGAAACCTTATTTGATTTAATCTAACAACATCTCTTTTAATTAAATAAATAAAAATCCTTATTTAATTAATCTCTTATCATATTCCTCTCTTATTTGATTTAAATAAATCCATAAATTTGAGTCAAATAGGTCACATCATCTAACCTCTCTCATTAAATTAATTAACCCTTGATTAATTTAATCTCATCTCATGTCCCATCCTCTAGATTTTGCAAGTCGCACATGAAAATAGATTTAATTCATTTCTTAAATATCTATTTTCCTCACAAGGCATCTTTTGGAATATTCTCTCAATTTGAATTCAAAAATTCCAAGTCAACATGTACATCCAACAAGGCAATAACTTCCTCTTACATGTCCTTCACCTTGAGCCAAGTGGAATTTATTGCAATTTCCCTTCCCTCTTACAAGTCATTTCAACAAATTTGAAATTCAAAATTATGCATTTATTGGCACATTTCCCAAGTCTTGCACATCCTTCATCCATTCATAGATTGACAAGTGGCATCATGCCATTGGATGAATGTTAGCCCCACATTGCTCAAATTTTTACATTCATCCATCTTGGCATTCTATAAATAAATAGCTCATATCTTCATTTTATCATCCACAAATTATGCAAAGTTATTATGCTAGAATATTTAGCCATTCTCATCCATCAATCTTGAGTTCTTAGCTAGGTTTTTTGCAGATTTTGGCTTGGAACTCTCATCTCTCACCATCAAAGTGGATCAATCATCTTCAACATATCAATCTTGCATCTTAGGAATTAGGAAAGGGCCAATTTTCACATCAAATTGGCACCAATTCCCTCATGCGAACATGAGTTTACACATTTAAATTAGGATTTAATCTTTGTTTTTTCATTTCCATTGTGTTCTTCAATCTTTTCTTCCTACTTTGAATGTTGTAAATGGATTTCATGGGGAATCCTTGTTTTAGCTTGTAATTCCTTGTTTAACTTGTTTATTCATGTTGTTTTGCAGGTACTAAGACTACGGTTCGCACAAGTTACAAGTTTATCTCATTTCCTTTAAAGTTGAGGCAAGCAGGAGGACTGATACTCTAAATGAATCTGAAGCAGATCTAACTAAATTAAGAACTGTATTACAGATTACTGCAACCCCAGGAAGCAAAGAATTACATGCTATTATTTCCAAGTACAGAGATTACAAATCCAGGATGAAGACACAAGAAAAATGGTTGCAGCAAGAAGTGGTCAAGGATCTGGAAGATGAAGAGGATGAAGTAGAAGGAAATGATGCATAGTTATTTTTAGTATTTCATGATAGTTTCTTTTAATTTGGCTATTTTAAGTTAAGACTTATTTTAATCATTCGGTGTGGTTACTTTCAATAAAATGTTACCAAATACAATTACTTATGCTTTAAATATGGGTTAGATTGATATGCTTCAGATCTTTTAGGAAAACTTTGATTTACTCATTAGAGAAAAACTCTGTTATTTTGAAATACCACTTTCTGTTATTTTAATATAGAAGGCAATGGTGGAGTTTATGCATTTGTAATCTTTGAATTATGATGTATGAATCTATTCTTCTTATGTTGAATACTTTGCGAGTGTTTGATCTGTTATTGGAATGATAGATATTTTTATTAGTTGCATCACTATGGTATCATTTATCTTTGAGTGGGGATTCATCTGTAGGGTATTATTTGATTTAATTTTAGTCATGAAGTGTTTTCTAGTTTTATCATATGAAGTTGTTTAATACCTTTAAAACTTTCTAGATAAAATCCATTTCCTTTATTTGCTTTCTGGTTAAAAGCAACATGACTTAAAAATTATTCATTGAATACCAAATAAAGGTAGTTTCCACCTTTTAAAACAAGTAGAGAATCTGTCTGAAAATCATATTATTACAAATTCAACTTTGGTTACATTTGTCACCTTAGTGGGCGTAAGAATATAGAGTTAGGTGATAAATTTTTCAACCAACAGCTTAAAGACCCTTCGACTAACCAAGAATCATCCATAAAAATTATTTTTCCTATTTCCTACAAAAGGCCGAGAGAGAACCAAGCAAGTCTAAATCTACCTCCTAAGCAAATTTATAAAGCCAAAGAGAAAGTAGTTGACCAACCTTCCATGGTTTCTTCTGTTCTTCCCTTAGAAGAAGAAAAGGAACCTATGGTTGACAAACCCACTCCTACACAAATGCAACTAGAAAACCATAATAAAAAATAGAAATGCTAGAGAGCATAGGCGTAGACATCATGCTATTGCTCGAAAGATGAACACAAAGAACAACATACAAAATCAAAATCTGAATTTGATAAAAGAAATAAACAATGAGCATCCCCCATTAGTACCAAAACCAAGAACCCCTATGTCTCCAACACAACAAGTACCAACACCTTCTATGGATATTATCATTCATCCTCATGTTGTGATTAACTTGGATGATAATGAAGAAACTGCTTAAATTGAAGAGGAAGTGCATAATGAGTTGAATTTGTTATTTTCCTCTACTATGAGCTTAGATGATAACAACCATGATGATCCTCCTAAACTAATTGATTCACCACATGTTTAACTTGGTGACTCTCCTAGTACAACACTTGACATGATCCCTCTGACTAGTGATCTGCACTGTGTATATGCTAAACAAGACTAGGATGCAGATGACCTTCTAGATGGTTGACTCACATGTTTTTTACTAGTCTTTCTACTTTCCTTTTTTCTTTCTTTTTGGTTGATTGCATGTGTGTAATCTGATCCCCCGTGATGTCATATTTTATTTTTCCTCTCTATGTGCATTCCTCTATTTGTACCTTCATTCTTCCATATGTCATAAGATTTTTTCATTTTCATTAGTCTTGACCTTTCATTTTCATTTATCTTTTCATTTTTGTCTTGTGTTTTCCTTTTGGATATGTTGCAAGGCATCAACACACCCTATGTCTCTTCCATCTTGACCCAAAAGATTTTTCCTAATCTTTTCTTTATCTTTTCATTTTTGTCTTGTGTTTTCCTTTTGGGGATGACACAAGGCGTTAAGACACACTATGTCTCTTCCATGTTGACCCAAAATATTTTTCATTTTCTTTTCCTTTCATTTTTGTCTTGTTTTTTCCTTTTAGGGATGATGCAAGGCGTCAAGACACCCTATGTCTCTTCCTTGTTGACCCAAAAGGTTTTTCTTTATTTTTGCTCTCTTTGTGTCATTCTTCCAGTTCTATGTGTATTTGGGGAATGATGACAGTTCTGAGCTCTCTAATATCATTGTAATAAGAACATACTGACCTCAAATCCATAGATCCCTTGTGTGTTTCTGGGGGGCAACCCTCTTTTTCTTTTTCTTTTCCATGTTTTGGCTACTTTAAAGTAATTTCTCATACAATGATGTTTAGCAATTTCTTTAAAGTGGGGGCATACATTGGCATTATTTCAGCATTGTTTTTGTATTTGTTTCCATGTTCCTTGATGTGATTTTCTTACTTCATGCAACATTTTCTTCTCTTTATGGTGACATTGGGAATAATTTCCTTCAAGAGCTTGATCTATCTTAGCATATTACATTCCTCTTAATGGTAATGCAACACATTGCATTCCCTAAGTTGTGAATCTTTTATCCTTCGATTGGTCATCTCTTGAAGACATTAGGAACAATGTCCCCTAAGATTAATACCTTACATGAACTAAGAAAAATCCCTTTGAACATCCCTGGGTGATCCCGCAATAGTGGTTTACAATTTTTGGCCAAACTGGACACTAAAATAGTTTTCTTCTAACTAAATATTTACTTTCAGGCAACTAGAGGTTTCGTGACATTTTTTTTGTAGATTCTAAATATATTTTTTCAAAATTTTTGGAATCAGATTGCAAGGTCTCTTTTTCCATCTCCCTCGAAAACTAGTATTTTTGAGAAAATAACATTTTTAAGGAGTGACACTCACCGTATAATGTATAACATTTTTTCCATGAAGAATAAAATTATAATTATTTTGAATTTAGATTTGTAACTCCAATAGATCTAGTGCTTCCACTTGGTTAGATAGTGTTTTATTGAATATTTTTTCCTTAATCAAGTTTCGAAGTCAAACCAATTACAATTCAAACATAGCCAGACCGTATAATGCGTAACTTTTTTTGTATGTATCGAAATTCAATTTTTATTTATTTTTCAATCAAGGACTTCAATATTTGGTGCACTCATATTTTTCAATTTTTTTTTTATATTCTTCTATTTTTCCACACGTGTAGAATAGAGAGCTTCATTTTTGGTGAAAAACCTATGTTTAATAAAACTAAAAAAACAAATAGATAATAAAACCAAAACATATTAAAATTATTGTTGTTGGATAGCTCATTCTGAGGACTACCTAATTCCAACTGGGTTCGTGAAGTATCCTCCATTTTCAGCCTCAACCTGAGCTTCAAAGGGAAAAAAATTCTAGTTTTTTTTTTTGCCAAAGAGCAGGGAGGTGGGAAAATGGGGGTTCGCTCGAATGAGGGGGGGTCGAGCAAACCCCTAGGGGTTTGAGCAAACTAGGGTTCATTCGAACCCCCTTTAAAAAAGGGGTTTGCACGTGCTTTTTGGTGGGATGCATTTAATGGGTTCGAGCGAATCCTCTTTTGGTTCATTCGAACCAATGAGTTCGTTCGAACCCCAAGAATGATTTTTTTTGGCATGGAGTCATTTTTTGTTATTTTTCCTTCCTCATTTGAATTGCAAACCACTTTTGTGGGTTTACCCCCTCTCTCTTGTTGCATTTCTTTTTTGTACCTTATTAAAGTCATGGATGTATGGATTTGATATGATTCCTCGAGGCTCACCTAGTGAGCAACTAGCTTCACTAGCCCTTGTGAGTGTTAATTTCCTTTTTGTACCTTATTAAATTCATGGAGGTATGGAATTGATATGTTCCCTTGGGGCTCACCTAGTGAACAACTAGCTTCACTAGCCCTTAACAGCATGTGTTTTTGTACCTTATTAAATTCATGGAGGTATGAGTTTGATATGGCTCCTTTGGGCTCACCTAGTGAACAACTAGCTTCATTAGCCCTTGTGAGTGTGCATTTTTGTACCTTATTAAAGTCATGGAGGTATGGTTCTGATATGGCCCCTTTGGCCTCACCTAGTGAACACCTAGCTTCACTAGCCCTTATGAGCATGCATTTTTTTCTTTTTGTCCTTATCATAGTCATGGGGTTATTACGTTGATATGGACCTCTTGGGGCTCACCTAGGGGACAACTAGCTTCACTAGCCCTTATGAGCATGTGTTTTATTTGCATAGTGGATAACATGTTCCACTTGTAAACCTTTTTGGACAAACAACCTACACCCGATCCACAGCGCATTAGACGACCACTTGAAGCTTGATCTGTTGTATTTTTTCTTTTGCTTCTTTTTCCTTTTCCAATATTTGATGGTGTATGTTTGTGTTTTGGTCATGGCTTCATATTTCATCCACAAGAGTGTTCCTTTGTGCCTATGTTGGTTTTTCATAGGATCTTGATCTTGGGGGCTTGGCCACCTTCTTGGTTATTGTCATCCTATCTTACTATCATCCATACATTTGAACCCCTCTTGATTGTGTGGTTGACTAGTTTAGTGTGAGCTTGAAGCAAGTTCATCCTCTCACTAAAGTGGGGACTAAATTTAGTTTAGGAAAATGAATACCCTTGCATTTTCACAATTTTTTGGGCCCACCTTGCTTTTTTTATCCTTCTTTATGCCTTAATTGGTCCTATTCTGCATCCACGAGCCTAATAAATTATATCTTTTTATGGCTAATCCTGAAAAAAATGAAAGGCTAAATGATAATTTAATGATTATGTTTGTGTGTCCCTAATTTTTGGACTGTGACTAAAATACCACCTAGGGCATCTTTGTCCTCCAAAGGTCTTGGGACCCTCTTTTCAAATGCACCTTAAATGGGCCCCTTTTTTGTGTCTATGCTCTAGGTTTCATGCCTCGGTACTAAGATGCCACCTAAGGCATCTTAGTCCCCCTTAAGTTATTTTTGGTATTCAATTTCAAATCTTGGTGGGATTTAGCCTCCTTTAATTAATGAATTCATAGTTCGGTTTGGTGTGATGTAATTTTGAAATATTGAGCATAAATAAGTATAAATACAAGGTTCTTTCACTCATTTTCTCCTAACAAGCAATCTAAGCATCCAAGCATTCAAGTATTCAAGAGAGCAATTAAGAGCAATTCATCAAGAATTTGGAGCCATCATCAATATTCAAGCATCATGTCAAAGATATTCTTGCATCATGTGTGTTTTTGAGCTAACATTTGTGATGTAGGATTTTCATTCAAGCAAGCAATTCAAGTCAAGATCTCTCAAGCACAATTTCAATTCAATATCTACATCCAAGCTAGCCATTTCATACAAGTTTTCATATTTCATAACAAGGTTTTGGTGAGTTACAACATAGCACTTTGTTCATTCATCATTTCCCTTCATTATTCTATTTCATTCCATTGTTTAATTACAAAAAGGGGTTTGTCCAAGGCAAACCCCCATTTACTAATAATCAACAAGTTTTTCCTCTCTTACATGTCTATGTTTGCAGATTTAGGTTGAAGACTTGAAGATCATTTGAAGTGAAAAGTTGCAAAGTTGCATTGAAAAGTTGACATCTTCATGGAAACTCACCTACAAGCCAGATTTGGAATTTTTGGGACCTAAGATCTGAGAAGAAGGAAGTGCAAACATTGAGCCTCAAGATCACAATTAAAGATTTTAGAAATTCAAGATAGGACTAAGTCAGTAGTAAGTGCGTCTTAGTCCTCCCAAGGGTATTGTACAAAGATTCTTTTAGATTATATTTTGACATCTGAATATTATGCATCTATCCTAAAAAATAGTAGCGGGACTAAGACAACTGTAAGGGAATCTTTGTTCTCCCTAGCATATTTTGACAACATTTTTGCATTTCTAGAATCCTCATTACATTTCCAAACTTCCCAGGTACATATACCCTAACTTGTTGTTACTTAATTTTGTCATTTACATTCATTATTTGGCTTGCATTACTAGGTTTTGTGAGTTGAATGTTAAGTTGTCTTTGCCAATATTTTTCTTGGTGGTGAACCCTTAGAAGCCTAAATAACCCCCCTAGGTCTTCCTTGTTGAGAATTGACTAACCTTTGTGTTGATATTCAATCCAATTTGGGATCCTAAGGAATTCTTGAATTATCTAATTGGATAAGAGTGCTGTTATATGACCTAGGCCATAAAGCACTCGTTTTCCCCCATTGTTCAATATGAAGAGATATAAGTTGGAAAACAAGGTAGTGAAGTGTATCTTCATTGACTATGGTGTTGGTGTGAAAGGGTATAAGCATTAGGATCTAGTTGTAGAGAAGGTGATATATAGTAGAAGTGTTATATTTTGTGAGTAGAAACCTTCTATAGTTGATCTACAACTAGAGAAGAAAGAGAAGAAGGTAGTTCAAATTCTGCCCATTCTTGAGAGAGATGAACTACATACTCCTAGTGGACCTTCTAATGAGGAGAGTTGTAGCTTCTTTGATAGCTTTAAGGAAGAAAAATAACCTCAACCTCTTCTATTGAAGAGTTCTACATGAGAAATATGAAAATTAGATAGATTTGGGTATTCTATGTTATATTTTAGTCATATATTTTCTTTGATTGCTAACATTGATGAGCCAAGGACTATTAGAGAGGATATGGGTATGCATGATGTAGATTCAAAGATGGAATCTATGAATCAAGAGATGATGGCATTAAAAAAAAATTCTACATGGGACATGGTACCTTCGCTAGAAGGATGGAAACTTTTTGGTTCTAAATGGGTGTTTAAGAAAAGAATGGGTTCTGATGGTAGTGTTGAGAAGTATAAGAAAAGGTTGGTCACAAAGGAATATTCCTAAGTGGAGAGAATAGATTATGGGGAGATTTTCTCTACTGTAGCTAAGTTGACATCCATTCATTTCTTGGTATCACTTGCAACAACTCATGACTTTGAAGTTGAGAAAATGGATATGAAGAAAGCTTTCCTTCATGGTGATTTGGAGGAGGAAATTTATATGTCACAACTAGATAAATTTTCTATGAAAGGTAAATACAATCTAGTGTGCAAGTTGAGAAAATCTTTGTATGGTCTAGAACAACCTTCTATGATTGGGCACTAGAATTTTGACCCCTATGTGTTGTCATTGTGATTTTTGAGATCAAAATTTGACCATTGTGTCTATTACAAGACTAATAATAGTTGCATGTACTCATTATTATCTTTTATGTGGATGATATGTTGTTCATTAAGACTGGAAAAAGTATGATTTTAGATTTTATGTATTAGTTTTCATTACAGTTTGAGATGCAAATCTAGGTCAATCAAGGTATATTCTAGGGATTAAGATCAAAAGAGAGATATAATAGAAAGATTTAGTCAACCCAAATCAAGTATGTGAACTCTTTTTTGGAGAGATTCAACATGATTATACTTGCAAATAGATGGTTTTTTTGGTTGTTCAAGTGATGAAGCATTATATGGAGGATTATCCAAAATTTCCTACTGAAATGGAGAACATGAATAGAGTTCCTGGTGTGAGTATTTTTGGAAGCTTGATGTATGATATGGTTTGTACAAAACCAAAAATTTCCCAAGTAGTAGGAGTCCTTATTGAATTTATGGCTAATCCTGGATGGGTGCACTAGGATGCAGTAAAGAGAGTGTTTAGGTACTTGCAAGGTACTTTCAATTATGCCATGTGTTTTCATGGTTATCAAGTAGTAGAGCTTGATATTTAGTAATCGTACACGTATATGTAGATTCTGATTGGGTGGGTGACATTGAAAATAGAAGATCCACCATTGGATATGTTTTCATGATACATATGGTGGTGTAATTAGTTGCATGAGTAAGAGATAGGTTGTAGTAACTTTGTCCACTATTGAAGCTCAGTACATGGAAGCTACTCATGCTTGTAAATAATCCATTTGGCTTAAGAGACTATGTTTGAATATAAGTTTTGATGCAAGACAAATTACTATCTTATATGACAACCAGAGTGTTATATGTTTAGTGAAGAATCCTACATTCCATGCTAGAACAAAGCAAATTCATCTGTAGTTTCATTTTTTCATGATATAGTGGAAGATGGAAAGGTGAAATTGGATAAGGTCGACACTTTGGTGAATATTACAAATGCACTGAAAAAGGAAATGAGGACATAGAAGATTAGATAGTGTGTTGGTTTTATGGGCCTTGCAACTTCAGAATTGATACAAAGACTCTTGTAAGGTCTTCAAAAAGTGAGAGAATGTTGGGATTAAGGTGTCTCAAACTTAGAGAGTCCCTTGATTAATTTATTAATTATTTTCCCTTTTTTTTTATTTAATTTATTAAATGCAATAATATTTGTTTCCAAATTGCTAAGTCACTTTGTGGGACCTAGCAAGGAGTTGGCATGCTACATGCAAGGTGTGGAGAGGAAAGATTGTGATAGATGTCACATGGGCACTCCATTTAGAAATGGAAATTGTTTATACATCAAAAATGGGTGCCACATTGACATGTGGCAATTTTTTTGGAGGCAAGTATTGGTAGGGTCCACTTGTGTGAGTATTTAACTCTTCAAAAAAGAAAAGGCAAGGAAATGTGACATTTATCACTTGAGTTCCCATTTGAGCTTATGGAATTGTAAAATACTTTAGGATGAGAAATATTATGTCATGCAAAATGTTGCTAACTTGTGACTAATTCTTGAAGAGGAAACTTGCTTAACAAAGCCTCAGTTGTCACTTAGAGTGACTAGTAGTTGTGAGTGAGTTATAATTTTGTAGCAAATTTGGTTTTATCTATGGGATACCTAGCATGTGAGGTTGCTTGATTTTTGGAGCTACAAGTCTTGCATGTTGTTGCATGTTGTTTCATGTGCATGCATGTTTGATAGGTTTCTAATTAGGTCAATTGGAACTCATGCATGTTATTGGTTTCAATTTATATGCATGCAGAGATTAGAGTTTGACACATGGAAAATTTAACGCCCATGTATGAGAAGTATATAATTATGCCTTAGTGCATTTGATGTAACATAGAGAGATAATAAATTTGTATGTTGTTATGTTGTTAGAAGCACTCTAGAAATTGTATCACAGTGAATCAACATTTGCAAGAACGTAGACTTTGAATATTGTATTGTAATTTCCTTATTATTGTAATACAATTGATTTGTGCTTTGGTGTGTGGGTTTCTTCTTGATATGGTTTTCTCACGTAAATTATGTGTGTTATGCTTATTCGTTAAATATGAAAATAATTAATTGCACATGTGCATTATTGAGTGAAACTATAAATTTTAAATATTTGAAACAAATTTTTGCAACCCATCTCCTAATTAATTTGCATTAGGGAAGTGTTTCTCTGCTCATCTTTCCTTTCACTATTAACCTCTAAAATTTCCAATATTCTCTTTATCCACTCATTCATATTTTCATTGCCTTAGTCCTGAAGTAGAAAGTGACAACAAGAACAACATGACTATAAAAAATAGACAACATGAATTTGCTAAAATGGACTTAGAAAATTTTAAGAAAATTTTATTTATTGGTGTAAATACCTATTCATAACTTTTCCTAGGATCCTCATTGTCCTTTCCTAAAATGGGAACTTGGAATAAGGTATGAAAAATCATCAAAGAGTATTCCAAGGTCATTTTGGATAAATATTATGATTAGAAAGGGTCTAGTAGACATGGATGGAAAATGTCAAAGTACATGTAAGTACCAAATAATTGAAAAAATATATTACTAATATATCATCTAATAGAATGTGATGAATGCAAGTTAAACACAAAATAGATTTATTTATTGAGTTAATTAAACTATGAATAAAATATAATTTTTTAGGTATAAATTAATATTCCATGATCTTGTTAGCAACTTCCCACCTTATACCAAAATGGGGAATAGCATAAGTAAATTCATTGAGAAGAATAGAAAATATATTTTCTTATTTAATATAGATGGAAATCTTTTGGTATACATGCATGCAAAATTTGAAAACATAAATAAGGTGTGAAAATAGTTTGAGGAGGCACTTGAACTATTTGATTAAATTTCACAAAGAGATGTGATCTTATTTACTACTATAGTTTCAAGATATATGTGGTAGGTATTTGTTGAAAATAATTAGAAACTTTAACATAAATACAAATGGGAAGTGTAAAGCTTGATTTCATAATCTTTACTAAATAATACAAGATATACCAATGCAAATGGATAATGTATAGCCTGATTCCATAATCTTTACCAAATATTTAAAGATATACAAATATGATTGACAAAAATTAAACCAAACTCTCAACCTTTGTCTTCATACTAGTAGCTTATGTATTAAGTTATGAGAATCTTTTAGGGTTGTAACCATGGTAAATAAATATGTGATACATGGATACACATGAAAATTATTTACAAACCTAAGATACTACACTAGGAGAAATTTGTCCTAGGTATCTAATGAGGTCTTATATTTTCTCTCTTTCTCAAAATCCTGGATCTTTTCTTCATACCCATCTATGTATCCTACATTGTAAGTCTTCTAAACAAAACTCTCAACCTTTGTATTCATAGTACTAGCCTATGTATGAAGTTATGTGCATCTCTTAGGGTTGTAACAAAGGTAAATAAATATGCAATACATGGATACACATGACAACTATTAACAAAACTAATATACTACACTAGGAGAAATCCATCCTTGGTATCTAATGTGGCTTAATATTTTCTCTCTTTCTCAAAATTGTTGATATTTCCTTCATTCCCATCTAGGTTATCCTACACTCTAAGTTCATATATATCTATTTTTCCTTGCCAACAAAAAGGTACTTAACCTAGTGGAAATAACCTCATTCAATATGTTTTCTCTTACTAGTTCTTCTCAATGTGGAAAATAATCTTTTTTTGCCTAACAACCAATTATATTGCACTCCTAAAAATAGACATAAATATTCTATTGCTAATAAATGGGTTGGTTATAAATAGTCTATTATTGATACCATAAACCCCAAATAAAACAAATCAAGATTCTATAGAGGTAATGAGATATTCACTATTGTGTAATATGAAAAATATTTATTTTCTTATTTCCAACAATTGTTTAGTCATTAGAATATATTTAAAATAAATGATGAAAAATGGGGTGTGATAAAATACACCTTCCCATAAAATATTTTTTTATGCCCCTTATTGTGATTTACTTCATTGGATTTTCCCAAGACATTAACTTGCTTATATATTATGATTTATCTATCACCTATTTTTCCAACACACTAGTGATTCCCCAAAATGTGAAAGAGGCTTATCTTTAGGTTAAATCTTTAACTAGATCTATTTAATGCCATTGATTTCTTAAAATTAGTCTTTCAATCAAAGTTGTTATCCTTTTAATTTTAAATATATTTTTGTCTTATAATGAAATAATAGTATACTTATGTCATAGTTGTAGAAGTAGATGTCAAATACATTATTCTTGTATGATCAAAATGTAAAGGTATCAATGAAAAATTAGATAGTACATCATATTGTAAGTAACAACTATCATCGGTCATGCCAACTATTCAAATTATGGCGAAGCTATTTGAATTCATTCCTTGCCTTTAATCATGTAAAAGAACAAATTTCTAAAGTAAAAAATCAAAATATTCAACAATATCTCCCATAAACTTGTTTTCTTAGTTATGAGAAGAATAAAAATAAATATAATGAGTGTAAGGAAGCATAGCCACACTAAAATGACACAATACAGATAGGAAAACTTTGCTATGTGCTATTAGCCAAGTAAGGCCCAAAATTTAGGTGGCAACTATGTTAGTTGCTCCATGCAACATTTTGAGCTATAAAAATTGGTCTATTCTCACTTCTCAAAAACTTCATGTTTACAACATTAATAATTATTTTCTTAATGCTTATTTTTCTTCTTTTCATATTTAGGTTTTAAAAAAGACCTAAAATTAACTTTAGAAAAATATAACCAAGAATCTCACAACTAAAAATATTCATAACAATAAAATATATCTTTCAAAACATAAATCTTAGAAACTATAATTGTTATGATTTATTCTATATATATTTTGGATAGTAAGTTACAAAATAATTGCACTTCTTAAACATTTATAGAATTATATAATCAATGTAAACTAGACAAAAAGAGTAAAAATAAATTTTAAAAAATCAATGAATTTCGAAAGAGCATAACTTGACATATTAAATGTCTAATTATTTTACCCGAATTTCAACATATAAATATTTAATTTCTTGTCTGGAAAACAGGCTTATTTTATTATTTCATGAACTATTAGAATAAAATATGTTATAAATGTTTTTTAAATTTTAAATCTATATTTTACATCTACTTCAATTACTAGGTGAATTGGCAATATTGTGTAGAAAATTTCCTATTCAGAGTTTAAGAGATTCTACAAATTGACTTGATTCTACAAATTGACTTTGATACATATTTAATGTACTTTATTATTTTAATTTGTAATTTACCTATCAACATAAGCTTTACACATCCAATAAAATTATTCTCGAATATAATTATAAAATAAAGTAATAAATATAATTGTAAACTGACCCTAATCCATTAACTATCGTTGTCAATACTCACAGAAACAAGAATCTTTGCGAAAACTCGACTGCATACAGTGTCCCTTGCCTTGTCTCATTATCCACATCAAATTATATCAGTAAAATCCAAGACCGCTTGTAATATGTATATATAAACTATTTTTACCAAAGCTTATACATTTCCAAGAGATATTACGAGATCTTTCCTGCTTTACTACTTTTTATATCGCTGATAATTTAGTGAGTATCCCATTGCTTTCTATACATCCGTCATAAGTTGGACTTTTTCACTATCTGTCCATTTTTTGTTCAGTGCAATGGGTCCAGAGTAGCCTTGAATTACCAGTTCAAATGCCAGCAGTGCACTCTGGAGGGGGGGCTGGAAACCGGGACCTGTCGGTACAATAGTCATAAATCATGTAATTTACCCTTACCCACCTGTACAACTTCTCTTGTAAGGGACTTAGTTGCCTGTAAGTCGTCCCTTCCCACCAATTGTTAGGATTTGATGTACAGCTTGCATTAAATGGAACTCTACAGGATTCGATGGTGAAATCCTTGTAGTAAGCGTGGAAAGGTGCTTTGCTCCAATCTATCTTCTCTATGCCTCCCCTTGTTGCCCAATTGTCGCCATTCCACAGAGTAGAATGTATTCGCATGCTCTGGTTGTTAGGAAATGGAACACCCAATTTTACCCTATTGTTCTTGAACACTCTTATGGGCACCTTATCCACAGAGAATCTGCAAGCATTATTAAAAGAATTACTTTAACTCTTGAAGATATACTGTAGATAGGAAGTGGAGAATAGATATATGTGCAAATCAGGGGCTTACATGATATGATTGTGATTCCAGAGGATTGAGTATGTGTGGAAATCTAGAGAAGGGTCGAACCAGAGATTGACCCTCTGCTCCCTGTCACCCTTTCCATAAGCATACACGTTTGTCTGGACAGTGTAAGGCTGGCCTGATCTGTTCCTAGAAACTCGAAATCCACTTCATCTCGTACTTTCTGTGTGTTTGAGTCCATCTGCATGCAGTATTAATCCAATACAAATCATTAAATAACGGTCTTAACTAAACCCATAAAGATTATATGGGATTGCAAGCGTGCTCTGTTGGCCGCACAGATAAAGTTAATGTTTAAATACTGTTATTTAAAAATAGTCATTTCAAAAGTCAAATAGTTTTTCTATGAAAATAATTGGATTGCATAAATGTCAGCATCTTCATCTTTAAATAATATTATAATTTGAGATAACATACAGTTAAATCAGAAATTATTGTTCAATTAGGCAGTGACATGCAGCAATTATAAATTTTAATATGGCATTTAAATGAGATAACATACAGCTAAATCAGAAATTGTCATTCAATTACACAATCACTTGCAGCAGTTATAAATTTTAATGTCATTTTAAAATGTAAAATATTAAAAATCCAGCATATTTTATTTTGATTATGTACACTGTAAAACAATACAAGAATACTTATTTCCTTACATATACATGTTGATATATGTTCAGCTATGATTCATTGATCAGTTAGGATTCGAAACCTAAGACTGGCCATTTGCTGCTAGAGTGCTCTACCAACTAAACTATTGGCCTCTCCTTGACTAGCGCTTTGTCTGGTCAGGTATGACTTATTTCCAACCCCCCACCTTTAACCACATTATATGTAATTAAGGCTCTTAGTCTAGCTCTAATAGCACATGTTATATTACAGCTCATATCTATTAAGACTCAAACCTAAGACCACCCATTTCTTACGTAAATGCTTACCAACTGAATGGCTGACCTTTCTATAACCAACCCATCGTCAATACAGATACGACTTATTTCCAACAATACATATGATGTATTGCAGTAATTTAAAATAAATATGGGCTCCTATAAGTTCGCAACTAATTAGTTTGAATGGCATATCAAAATTCGCAACAGCTCTCTTCTGTTAAGAGATCCATTTACGAAGCAGATGTACTTTTAAATGAATGTGACGAATCCCTTTGATTTAATTAATTTTTGGAAGTACACAGATGAGCACAAATTCCTTCGACTAAATTCCTTTCCACAGATGCAATTCAAATTTATACAGCTTAATATTACAAACCCGTGTAGGAGAACTGCAGAAGATCGAAAACCCATCTACCATATTGTGAGTGACTATTCACTTTCTTGTCCATATGCCACAATTACAGAATAGTACACCCACACTCCCATAGTCTATCTGAAATTTTGGATCTCAAGCACTTGCTTACGTAAACTTTTTGTGTAATCACTTTGATTGATTAAATATATAAAAAATTTGGTTTAGATTATGGAAATTTTGTTTTTATATCAGATCATATTTTATTATCCATCGTCAAAATGAAATAACAAGAAAAGAAAAGAACAATAAATTTACATAAATCTAATCCAAAAGTTTTTGAAAGGGTAATTCCTACATGAAAAGTTGTTGATATATGCTTATACATTCTTTAGTCATGAAATAAGAAGCTGTTACAGCCATGGCCCAAAACTTTGAAAACGAAAGCAAACATTTGGATTTTAGTTTCGAACGTCTTACATAAAAGGTAGTCACTGTTCCCGCCGAATCGTCTGCAACAAGCTTAATCTTCACACTTACAAGCCCATACATATACTGATGCTTAGAAACAAACGCCGCACCTGTGCAAACATACAAGTTACCAATGAAACTGCTTCAGGCTTCATAAGCAAATAAATTAAACAAGGTAATAGGTAAATTAGTCTCTTGCCCATAATAGCTAAAGCCAGTCTCATTCAGAAAACATATACCTCCATTTCGATCCAGTATGACCTGAACGGAGTTATTATCAGCCATTCTTATCACATGGTCCTTCGTCGACGTAACCTCAAATTCCTCAGAAAAGGACACCGGCCGAGCTCTAGCAGAGAAACCTAAACAAGTGCCCAATAGCAGAAGAACAGTACAGGCTTTTATAAAGTAATCCATGAAGCTCTGAACAAGATTAGCAGTCTACTGCTAGAAAGAGAACCTGAGAGCAGATGAAAAGAAGAGGAAAGGTAGACCACTATATAACTGGACTAGTGTCGGGCACTAAGAGGTGACTGTTCAATGAACTGAAACTTTAGAGAAAGGTTATGGCTGGATTGCATGCTCTAAAGTATAAACAACTGAATTTTGTGAACACATTTCATCTGTAAAACGAATAATTCTCCCAGTTATCTGCAACACTGTTTACTTTTTATGGGCACCTGTACACTTTTTGACGCAGCGTCTTGGACAAGTAATGGGCCGTTGCGATAAGACGCTAACGTCATAATTCCAATTAATGTGTACTCTCAGTCAGACTCTGCATCATACAGCCAAGGTGGCCCTTAACCCGCCTGTGGTTTTAAAAAAACTCCATTATTTCTTTGGCGTAAGCTGAAAACAAAACAGAGTGCACTTAAATTTAGAACTTGAATGCAACAGAGAGGGCCTACGCTACATATGCGACCCGTGAGTCTCGAATCACCTCGTACAGGAACGGATAGTCACGTTATCTGGTGCTGTATCAGTATATTGGAATTTTTTTCTTGTTGGTAGTTGGATGGAGACAGAAGACAACCAGGAAATAATACATGCAGGGACATGAAACCCTTCGACCTACCCGTCAAGATGCCCGTGGATTAACAGATTGAAAGGGGACTCTTAATTGTTTTAGGATTTGATTGTCTGAATTATTTCTTTAAACATGTTTTGATTTTTGTGGGTGTAAAATTATTCCAGATATATAATTCTTACAGTTATAATATTATAATAACTTGTTATTAGATTTGATTGTGTGATTTTTTTTCTAACATTTTCATCACATTTCATAATTTATTATGGAGAAAAAAAAAATGACTGACACAATGGCAGGAACCTTTCAGTCTGCCCATGAAGTAACCTTGGGCTTAACATGTGGGAAGACTATCAATTCAACTACAATTTGTATCAAATTTGATGGTGATTCAATATGTTTTGATATTTGTCAGGATAAAATGTTTTTCTATTACTAACATAATTTTCAGGGTTCATGTGATATTATCATACCTTGTTTTCGGATTCAATAGTATGATTTTATCATACTTGTTTCTGGATTTGATAGTATGATTTTTTTGCTTGGACAATTCAAATCAAATTCTATAATCTATTATTGAGAAGTAAAAAACAAATGAAAAAGATTCACACAATGAAATTTAAAACCAATATAGACAAATATTTTATCTCTACTTTCCACCCTTCTCATTTTCATTATTTATTATACCTATTTATTTTGATATATATTTTTACATAAAACAATAAATACTTATATTAAATGTATTGTATCATTCAAGCTAATATTATATCTTGTCAACTTCGAGTGAACAGATATAAAAATGAAAGGCATTTTTTTTTAGAAAATCATTGTTTAATGTGCATGTGGACGTAAATTTGACGAAATGAGTGCAATAACAAACAGATGTTTTCTTAAGTGGTACTAAATGTGATTTTTTTACTTATCTTTTCATTTGGCATTATCCTTACAATCCTTATTTACTAAATATGACATGATCATGATACTGATTGTTTTGACTAATTGACAGCTCTACATTCTATAGTTGATATTGTAATAGTTTTATCCATCCTTAATATTTGTCTTTATTTTAATTTGTGCCAATCCACTATCATGGGTGTTAGGTTACTTCTTGTCATGTTCATCGAGTGGGACCATGCAAAATCACATTAACATGTAAAACCCTAATTTTCAAATTCAATCTACTTATATTTGCAATATATTCTCATTTTCTAACGAAATCATGGGACCACTTGTTTACTAATCTTGTTTTTTACATCTTTCAAGCTTAATTTCGTGTATCATATATTTATGATGTTTATGCTTATGGTTATGATTATTTTTAAAAAACAAAATTATAAAAAAATATGGTTTTGTGAGGTCGAGAAAGCCGAAAAAAGAATTAAAAAATGGGATAAATCCCACAAGCTCAAAAGCACAAAGTGTCAAAGCCATCCAAACAAGGATCAAAACAGGTTGAGAAATAGTGGAAAAAATGCCATTGAGCACTTGCCTAGCCTATCACTAGCAATCAAAATGAAGACCTCATGAGGAAAATGGGAAAATCAGGATTTGAACACCTCGCTATTACTATTGTTTAGAGGAGCACCTTAATTTGTTGCCCAGTCAACCACCTTATTACCCTACCTACCAATATGAGCACATCAAACTTCTTCTAAGTCCCTCAGCAAGAATTTTGCAGCATTCACAAGCATGGTTAGTGTCCAATTATGCACAAGCCTACCGACTCAAACCATCAATGATAATTTTGGAATCCTCTTCAATCCATAGCTTTCTCTAGCCATTTTCCTTTGCAATCATGAGCCCCATAAAATTTCCTTGTCTTCAGCTATGTTATTGGTATTCTCTCCATAAGTGAAGGCATAGAGTAACAAACAATATCCTAGATCATCATGAAATAAACCTCCACCCTGGCTATGTCGAGGTTCCCTTTTTCCGCACCATCAAAATTACATTTGATCCACCCTTGCCCCAGAGCCATTCACTTAAGTTCCTTGCTAACTTTTGGTAATGAGCCAATACCATTTGAAACCCATTGATAACATCGCCAAGCATTTGTCGAACTAATATCACCATCCTTAAGCTCCCAATTGTCCCTATTTTAAGCCTCCCCAATTTCTAAGATAGTGCAAACAATTCTATCCCAAGTTTTGTCTCTAGACCATTCTTCCTCTCTAAATATTGTCAATTTCTCTCATTCTATAGAGTCCAAAAAATAATTGTAGGGGCCACATCCCAAATCAAGATGAGCCTAGGGTTCACAGTTTTCAAGTGCTAAGAAGCAAGGAGGCTAGCCACATCCTTCAAAAGCACCCAAGCCACTCGCCACTTAGAAAGAAAAGGGTTACATAAGTGTCAAGCCACATTATAGTGCACAAAATGATGATGGTTGCTTTAGACCTACTACTTGCACATCATGCATCGAGAGGGACCAAATTTTCTCAGGACTTGAAATATATCCCACGTTAAGGCCTACCCCTTCCAAGAAAGCCAAAGGAAGAAATTCATCTTAGGAATCCCTTGTTTACACCAGATTTTATTGTTCCCCTAGGATGTAGAATTGGATAAGTAAGAGGAAAAAGCTCCCCTAACTGTAAGCCAAAGGAAGACATTCATCTTAGGAATCCCTTGTTTACACCAGATTTTATTGTTCCCCTAGGATGTAGAATTGGAGAAGAAAGAGAAAAAACCTCCCCTAACTATAATAGCCCCACTGCCATGACCCCTCCACACTATTTTATCATCACTGATCTCACCAATCAAAGGCCACAACTTTATTTTTCCTTGAAGCTCTTCAAATTAAGAGCGTAGATCGGCTATAGGGGTTTGGGGTTGCTTCCAAGAATTGAAAGGGACCTTTCCCTTGATGTAATTAGAGACATGATCACCTAAGATAGTCTTAAAATGTGTCATCATTGGGGCCAAGGAGAGAAGATTGCAAAGTGCTTTATCCTCTAGCTAGTGATCCCTCTAAAATTGGATCTTATCCCCCCTATCCAACTTCCACACCATATCTTGTTTCAAGACCTAGTAGCAAAATTTGAGGAAATTCTAGATGCATGATCCCTTCAACAAATTATAGGAGAATAGATTATCAAGTTGTTGTTTAAATACTTTATCTAAAGGACCCTACTCCATAACCTCCCTTTTTCATTATATATCCTCCACACTACTTCAGTGCCAAGAGCTAAATTCATGCCTTTGATTTTCCTTATGTCCAAACCCCCCCTTTTGACTAGCTTGTAGACATCCTCCCATTTAACTAAATTGTATTTAAATTTCTCTTCACTACCCCTACATAAAAAAATATGCTTCACACCTTCTAGATACTTGGCCACCTTGTTTGGAGTTTGGAAGAAAAACGTTGAATAAACTACAACAACCATAATAGAGGCCTTTACGAGTGTAATCCTTCTAGCCAAAGATAAACACTTGCCCTTCCAAGAGGCTAACATTGATTGAAGATGATTGTTGACATAGTTCTAGTCCCTCTTAGATTTTTTCTTGTTGGTTAGAGGCATGCCAAGGTACTTACTAGGAAGAAATTCAATGTCATTAACAAGAGTCCTTTGAATCAAAAGCCTATCAATAATACCCTCCTTGAGAAAGAAGACTTTAGATTTGGATATGTTCACCTATGTCCCAGCAGCAAGCTCATATTTGGTGAGGATTATTTTGAAAGAAAGTTCTTCGTTTCCCTTTGCAGCCTGAAACAAGAGAGTATTGTCCACAATTGCATATGCATCATTTTCTCAAGACCTCACAAGACTTGCAGACTTTCCAAATTTCCTTCAAACCTCTCTTTCATCAGCTTCCTCCCCAAAACCTTTACAATCAAAAGAAAAATGAAAGGCGACAGTGGGTCTCCCTAGTGCAACCCTTTCTTATCATCAAAGAAATTTATTAGCATGTCATTAATTAAAACCACATACCTAGGTGAAGAGATGCAACTATGATTTTGTCGACACCAAGACTCATAAAAAAAAAATCTCCTCATGACCTCTATCATGAAGTCCCATGGAACTCTATCATATCCTTTGTTCATATCTAGTTTTATTATCATCCCTTCTTTCTTTTTGACATGAATTGAATGGATCACCTTATGCATAGTGATGATACCATCTAAGGTTTGTCTATCTTTGAGGAAGCCACTTTGTTCTTCAGAGATAATGTCATTCAAACATACTTTGAGTCTGGAAGCCATAGCCTTAGAGATAATCTTGTAGCTTACATTGCACAACACAATGGGTTTGTATTCATCAAAGGCCATTGGGTCCTTAACTTTCAGCATTAGCTTCAAGTACATCATATTCCATGATTTAGGAATAGCTTTATGCACCCTACACTCCTTTGTAATTGTAGACACATAAAATATATTGATTGATCTCGTGCACCTGATCCTAATTATTAACACTAGTTTGTCATGAGTCATGCCCTTTACTAATCATTTAATTGAATAATATTTATTTAATTAAATTCATCACATTTCATCTCTTAATTAAATAATTAATTTTATTTAATTAATCTCTAAATTCATCTCATTTAAATTAAATAAATTTATCTTTATTTGATTTAAAACTAACACCATTCCCTTTAATTAAATAAATAAAACTTTATTTAATTAAGTCTAAAATCATTACTCTTCTCATTCTTGATTTATTTAAATCCTAAAATCTAAATCAAAATGTCAAATCAGCTAAATCCTAATCTTAATCCATCAAATCCTCTAGCTTTTGGAACTCGCTCATGAAAATTAATTTAATTAATTAATAAATCTTCAATTTTCTTTCAAAAAGGCATCAATGTTGGAATATTCTACAAGTTTGAAAAATCCCCCCAAAAGGGTTTGTACATCCAACAAGGCATTTAAGTTTCTTACATGTCCTTTTCCTTGGGCCAAGTGGCATTAACTTCATTTTCTTCTCCCTCCAACTTGTCATTTCATCCATTTTGAAATTCCACCTAATTGCATTAATGTGCACATTCATCAAAATGTGCTCCACCTCTCTCCATTCACATGTTGACAAGTGGCATTGTGCTATTGGTTGGTGTTTGATCCCACATTCATCCATTTTTCCTCATCCTCCATCACTCTCATCTATAAATAAGAGGCTCTCATTTGGATTTTGGATCCACAACTTCATGCAAAGACATTATCTTGAGATTTTGAATTTGCTCATCCATTGTTCATCCATTTTCACATTTTCATATAGGTTATGTAGGAATTCAACCAAGGAGCATCAAATCGTCACTCAAGCTTACAAGGGATTGGGAAAGGGCCATTTTCCACATCAAAATGGCACCAATTCCCCCATGGGATTGAGAGTTTTTTTGCATTAGATAGGATTTAATAGCTTTCTTAATGTGTTCTTCATTCTATTTCTTATTTTGTGCATTTCAAATGAATTCCATGGGGAATGTTGATTTAACTTGCATAATGGACTAATCATGTGATTGTTCTTTGTGTTTGTGCAGGTCTAACATCACCATTCACATTTTGGCGCTAGAAGGAGGGAAAACCTTTCAAAATTAACATGTCTTTTGGTCAAATTTCACTGTTTTTTATGTTTTTTTTCTTTTTAGGTCAAATAACATTGCTAGAGGAAATTGTGACACATTTGTGGTCTTTGTTCTTTCCAAACAGCACTGTTGGTTTCACCACAGTGCCGCTTTTGTTCCAGCATTGTTGTTTGGACCCAAATAGCGTTGTTGCCTTTGTGTTTCAAAGGGCACCGTTTGGATTTCTTCCTTTTTCACTCAATCTTAAAATGGTCATATCTTGGTCTTTTTCGAAGCTTTTTTTTAAATGGGGTATAATTTCATAAGCTATCCAATGGTGTAGGTGTCTATCAATTTTGATAGAGTTAAAATTTTCAAATTTTCACCTAATGTCAAATCACAATGAAACTTGGTCTAAATTTTAGGGTTTTTATGCTTAATCCTTTATCTAACCCTCATATCTTCTTGTTTCTTGATTTCAACTAACATTTGGAGCTTGTATTGAAGGTTTTAAAGGATAATGGAACATGTAAATGAAAGAAAAAGCATTATCACATGATTGTAACAAGTGTTTTTAAAAACTTTGGGAGCAATTATAATCCCATTCTTAAGGCATTGTTATCTTCAAGTTTTAGGACTCAATAATTTTCATTTGGGCTTAAAAAGAACAATCAAAGGGATTAAAAATAACCTTAGGAAACTTACTACATTTTCTTTTGGGCTTAACAATTGAACAAGCAAACTTCACATTTCAATCTCGGTGCTTAAAAGGAACCCATTCTTGCTTTGAAAGTTAAAATGAACATGTGTCCTTTATGTTTTGTAATCTTTTACACAAATTAATCTCATTTAAAAGGGCATATGCACTTCTCTCACGCTTCACGATGATCTTGAGAATCAGAAGTCCTTTTGGTGACATTAAGTTGTATAAGTGATTGCCTCCACACTTTAATTTGGATTCTTAAAATTCAACAAAATCTTGCAAATGTGAGTGGAGTATACCGTGTGTGTTCTCTCTTTGTTCACTAAACAAATATTGATCAAACTACGGATGTGCTTGCTCACTTTTGATTATCCTTAGAGGGCCTACACGGTGGGAAAAAGTACTCACCCCAGGGAATGACCCAACTAAAAACATGCTAAAGCCAAGTGACTTCCACCTAGTATATAAGTGTGGGTACATGAGGAAAGTTCAAGTATCACAAGGATTGTTCTGAAAAGAAGCGCATCAATGGTCTCTTGCCATATGGATGATCCCCCACGAATGGACTTCCTATACTAGAACCTTTTGTTTAGAATCCCAAATCCTTATCTATTTGTCTGTGCAAGAACGATCATTCTAAAGTCATCCCACATTTTTTACGGTTCTTAGTAGAGATGAGAAGTATGCCATAGGAGTTTCATGGGTATTGATGCTTGGCTGACTTGAGAAGTGTGTGTCATGGAGGGGAACCAGTGTGTTCAAGCATCTAATCATCCGCTATGAGTAGGCATAGTTGGATTTATCCAAGTGGGAACTCAATAAATATTGTCTCATTCACTGGTAGATTTTGACCCATTTTTCGACGACCGTCCATCAGAATTTCAACGGCTATTCATCACTTTTATTACGTTGGAGTTTTGACGACATTTGAAACGTCAAAATCTACCAATGATTTTATCCTAGGATTGTGCATAATTTTGGAATCAAAACACTTTGCTTGGATCTAGAACATTGGAAAGAAAACATTCAATATGATCATCAAATTTTAAACACTTTAGTAGAAGAAAATACCTTTGAAATAATCCAAGTTCTACTACTTATCCCTTGGGATTTCATCCTTGGAGGCTTCTAAGTATTTGGCCTGATTTCTCAATTTTCTCTCTAAAGTCAACATTAGGAACTATTGCCTTGATTATCTTGATTTCCACATAATGGACCTTGTGGGATGAAAAGAAAATTGAGACATAGACATTCTATTTTAAAAATTAAGAAAAAAGTGTGGATGTCGTAAAAATAAATTCATTAACCAAGATTAAATCAATTGAACCCCATACATGTGCTTGATATCTTTTTTCTTATGGTCTTCCAAGCAAAACATTGGTCTTTTGGTTTGAACTACTCATAGGTTAAAGCATGTTATTCAAAACCTTGGTCTTGCAAACAAGTCCCTCTTAGGTTCATTTAAGATAAAAATGCCCAATCATTTCATCCATCTCAAACATCAATCAAATCCCATCTCACAAACAATTTTTGAACCATTGGAAAAATCATTCATACTAGACTTTTGGAAAATCCTTTAAAAAAAAGCAAAATCATCTTGTTTAAGTAGGTGTGTGTGGATGGATCCTTCCTCATACACCTAGTTAAATTATCATCCATGTGGACAAGTTTATTCCAAGATAATATCCAACATCTTGGGGTTTATAATTCCATTATCCAAATCAAATCAAATCCAATCTAGAATAAAAAATCCAAAAGTCCTAAAGTCTAGTATCCCTCCAAAGTTCCTAAAAGTTCAACACCCATATCATTCACCCCTTCCATCCTTCATCTCATCATTGGTCCTAAATCCCTTAGAGGTCTTGAAGAGGTCAAAACACAAGAAAAACGTGGAATATAAAGTTGATTCATACATCATGAGTGGTCTAAATCAACCAAACTATCAAATCCTTACAATGGCAATTGATTATCAAAAATCACATTTATACAATCCATACATGGGATCGCTATCTCCTACAAACCTCAATGGTACAACAAATGTGAGAGTGCCCAATCTAAATTTTGGAACACCTTTCCCTATGGTATATTTAAATAAAAGTCCAAACCTACAAATCTATCAACCAAACAATCAATGAATGAGTCTATAACAAAACAACATTATCCCACCAAATCCATACATGCCAAATGTGAATATACCAAGTGCAACTTTACCAAACATGAAAATTTTGAATACACACTTGGTAAACTTTGGGATAGATATGTTTTCAAATTATACAAATTTTGTTCAAAGTCTAAACAATATGTTAACAACTCCATGTGTTGATCCAAGACAAGGTAACACCATGCAAAATCAAAGTTACCTAAATCAAGACAATATGATTCCCAACCACAACAACGTTCAATTTAAACCTATAATGCCAAATCTAAACCTTATCCCAAATTAGAACATTGTTCAACATTAGTTTGTCCATGATCCGATACAAACACCACAAGTATACATTCCAAATCTACTTGAACAAAAACCAAATCAACTATATCAAGGGTTTCAAGATAAAAATCAAGATCAAATTTTGTGAGATCAAATTGCTACACTTACCCAAATAGTTGATTCTTTGCACCAAGAGACATCTCCACCTCAAAATCAATACACTCTTCCATTGGTTAAACCATGTCATCAAAGTACTGAGTTGTGTCCACAACCACATCAAGAACAATATCTCCAATGTCAAGAAGTTGGATATCAAGATCAACAACATCAACAACAAACTGAACCCCCACATCTCAAAGATCAATCACCACATCTCCAAATTCAATCACCTCAAGGTCAATTTAAAGTACAAATCTCACAAGGTAACAAACGAAAATACACACCACTTGGGGGACCAATTGAATCGATCATGCAAAAATTGGTACAAGAAAATCTCATCAAAATCCCCTTTTATGAAAATTATCAAGAGCCTCAAGTTAAACCACTAGGGTATAATGAGAAGCACCTTTGTGATTTTCACAAAATAAATGGACACACAACATCAAATTTCATTTGACTCAAAAATATCATCCAAGACCTTATTGATCAAAAAATAATAACTATTGGGGACAATGATGAAGATTCAACCACTAGCAATAACATTAACAATCTTTCTACCACAATTGTTGAAAAAAATTATCAAGATATGTCTATCAATGAGTACCTTGAAGATGTTTCCACCTCATCCAACGATCAACTCAACATACATCAAGAGTCACTCTTTAGTCATGATCAAAACCCCTCAACAATATCCAACAATGATCTATTCAAAGGAGTGTTAACATTATTTGATCCTATTATAGGCAATCCTTCCACCAATAATCATGTTTAAAATGTCTCTACATCACCTAATGAGTTAGAGGACACATCTCAAGAATTTATTCTAAAGCATGATCAACATCTTTCACCAAATTCTAGCAATGGTCCTTTCTAAGACATATTGACATCCTTTGACCTCATGGTTATACATATTGAAGGTATCCTCAACTCAACATTTGATCCAAATTCATTCAAAGATCAAGAGGATATTGAGCCACTTCCTATGCCTAATGAAGATATCCAAGAACCCTTTATAAGCAATCCATCCTTTGAAACTGACCCATGTCAAGAACTTGATACAAAGCATGTCAAAAACAATTCCAAAATTAATCAAGAGATCAAGAATTCATATCTCCAGAATACTATAATGATCTAATGGACACTCTCCTATCTATACAACATGTCACAAATGACGATCACACCCGCATAGCACATACTCCTCCATCTACCCATGGGATGCTTTCTTCAGATGGACATGTAGATGATCTTCATTCAAAACAAGATTCCTTTACTCCTAAAATTATTACACAAATAGAGCAGGTTATTGATTCCTACAATCAAACTGAATTGTCAACATCAAGATCAGATATATCCCAAATTCAAACTAAGGAAATCATGTATAAAGATATCCAACATTATCCACTCAAGGAAACATGTCAGATAGAATAGGATATTATAGAGTTAGCAGAGCAGAAAATTGAAATAACGTCATCTGTAGTGATCATTTATCAAAGAATGCTTACTAAACAAGACATCTCAAAACAAGCAGAATCAAAGAACAAAGGTGCTACTACCACCATACTGGGGGACACTATTTCTCAAGCAAACATCAACATAGGGAGCACGAAGAATCCTTATGATGAAACCGATGCTAATACTACAACCAACCATGTCGTGAATCTTCATCCACCTATCACCCCATCCACAAATTTTGACCAACACCAAAAGAAGGATGTGAATCAAAACAAGAAGAAAACCCTCAAAGAAAAATAAGTTGAGAAGCATAATGGAAAAATCAAATACACATGGATACCAATCAAAACAAAGAAAGATTATCCCTATCAAACTCCATTAGTCAAAGAAACTATGGGGCCAAATAAAAAAGGGAAAAGTATCCATAAAAAATGTCCACAAAGGAAAAAGAAAATTTCCCAAGTGACGTGTAAAGTATATTAAGAAGTTGGTATTAATTCCATGCACACTTTCATATCCACCCATCATTGCTCATCTTCCCATGTGTGGAGAGTCAAAGGTTCCAAGTTGTCAACCAATCCATCTTTTATTCCTAAACACACTCCAACCATGCCTCCACAAATAATATCCAATTTTTACATTGGCCATCTGTTGGTAACAACCCTTCATCATAAGGATTTAGAAGGCATCCTATTGCGGTGTGAGCACAAAGACAAAGTTAACTCCGGTATCAACAAAGAAGATTAGGAATTTCAAAAGTTGTATTCAAGTGCGCATATCTTTCTAAGACAACTTCTTCAGGTAGGATATCAATGGCACATTATGATAGAGGCATCTACATCAACATAACAAGGTGGTTCAACATGAACCTAAAATCTTTTAGAAAAATCAAAAAAATCAAAAATCAAAAAATTAAAAAAAATTTAAAAAATGATTGAAAACAGTAAAGAAAAAAACCATCCTCCAGTGAAAACCACTATGGCGGCGCTTTCAATAGGTACCATGATGAAAACCTAGCAAACATGCGTCATGTGTAGAATTGAGCATCTATGTGCGCTAGTTCAAGTGAAAGCATCTTATCTCATCCATAATAAATCTAGCATTTCATCCATCTTATCCATAATAAATCCATTCATCCATGGACCATTTATCCAATCCATTTTTATCCATCTACATCCATAGTCCAAATTATCTTGATCTTGACAAGTTTGGTGTACACACTTTGCACTTGCTTATGGTAAACATCTTGACATGAGTCATTTTCATTAATCCTATCCTACCCAACATCATCTAAGCCATGAAGCACTATCCAAATGAGCATCCTTTGTTCAAACACATTATCTTATCACAAGGTAATCCTTGGCATCCTTTGCATGCTTACCATATCTATCCATCCATTCATCTTATCCAAGCATCCACCCATGGCATTCCATACATTGCTAGACACTGGAGGCAAATATTTACATCTTGCTTCGGGAATAAATCATGATCTATATCTTCCAACTTATGTGGTGATCCAAACATTATAAAACATAAAATTAAATTGGTCAAAATATTTGTGAGCCAAAATCTAAATCACTAGCCCATGACATATTTTTATGAGAAGATGTTCTTTATCAAGCTTTATCTTTCATCAAACATCAATCCAAACAACAATATCAGTTGCATCTAATGTGTACCTCAAATCACATCAAATCATCCAAATAAATTTTGTTCCAAATCAAGCTTCAAAATCTTGATCAGGGTATGTGCAGGATCATGATGGGCCAAAAAGTGGCAATATGATGGGTATGTGGCTGACGACTTTTTTTTTACCCAAAATTGATGAAATGAAAAGGGTTTTTAAAGGAGATTCTCATATTTCCACCAATATAAATTATGTTTCATTTGAATTTAATAAGTAATTATTATTCATTTTCTATTTGAATTATGACTAAAGTCCTGATTGATAGGCTAATTGAAAAACATCTATAGCTTTCAAACTGTATCACATTTTTTTAATCCAAAACATGCGTCACATTCTATGTTTCGCACACTATAGGATGAAAAAAAAGAAAAAATGAATTTCATGAAGTTTGACCAAGTTAAGGTGGTCGACATATGAGTTTTAATATTTTTAAAAGTTGTAATAAAAAATTCATAATTAATTATTTACTTGGAAAAAAATTACAAAAAAATATGCATCACATCAGGACATGAGTCCTCTACTTATATCTAAAATATTATAAAAAAATATTATCATTTTATTGTGGTTAGGGTGATTAGACAGACACCTACTTCTTATTTTTTCCCTGAAATTTAAGTATTGTTGCATTGAAATTTCAAATCTTCACCAAATATATATATATTAAAACAAACCCATCAATCAAATCAAATTCAATCAATCCATCATCATGTTGGATATCCTTCCCAGTCCTTGTGTTGCTTAACACTATCTTTGTATTGTTGTGTATCCTCAACAATGTTATTGTCATCAATATTGATCAATCAAATCAAATAAATCCATCATCATCCCAATCCTTGCATTGTTGTGTATCCTCAACAATGTTATCATCATCAATCTATCGATATGATCAACCAACCCTAGCTTGGTTTTCAACAAAATACCAAAATAGAGCACTGATATCATCACATATCCATATCATCAAAATCATGTGAAAAATCCAAGAACATTCAAAAAACCAAGAAAATACAAAACATCCAAAACATATCAAAATCTAAAACAAGTCAATATGTCAGAAAAAAATGTCAAAAACATGGTATATGAACTATGTTGTCTCTGAGCTTAAACGTGGGAAAGGATAATCTTTGATCAACCCTCGAGACACAAAAACACAAAAACATTAAAAAACCACAAAAAATACAAAAACATTCAAAAAATGCAAAATCCAAAAACATTCATAAAATCTCATAAAAAACAAAAACATTGGAAAATTCAAAAATCAAAACATTTTCAAAACATCTCAAAAAAACCAAAAAAAACCAAAAAACATTTCAAAACATCAAAAAAATCCAAATATTTGGAAAAATCCATCTGTCCCATTTTGCTTTCACCTACAATAATCATCCACTCACAATAAATCAATCGTCACCTTCATCCTTTGGAAAAACAAATAGAAACAATCACAACAATCAGCAAAAGAAAACTTCAAACACAAAATCAAAATCAAAACAACAAACTTTTAAATGAAAAATCAAACTCTTGATCATTCACAAATATGTCAATCGGCCTTATATCAACCTTTCAAACAACCTATCAAATTTCCACCATTCACTAACATGTCCTAGGATGCATCCTTCCTACAATGGGTATTATCTTTGGAAAATCCACTTTAGATTCTTATCCTAATAAAAAAAAATCCCTTTGGTTAGAGGTATGAAGAACGTTGGCTTGTTTGTGTACTTGATCTTTTCTTTTCGATTTATCTTATTGCACTCATTCCAATGATGTCTAATCAAAATGATCTAGAGAGAAAGGAATGGGGAATTGATCTTTATCTTTTGTCTGTTGTGCTTGTTGGAAATTCTTGTAATATAACTTGGAAAATACTTGCCTTGTTAGGTATGTATGGAGGGTGTTTTGGGTGGCTTGTTGACTATTGCATTGATAGATTATACCTTTCTGTGTTTTGGTCTGAGATGTATGAAACTTTTAAAGTGCATCCTAGCAAGGTTTTTGTATGTTAGGTATGAACAAGAATACTCTTATCTGTTTTCTGAGTCAAAGTCCATCACACTAGGTACAATGCCATCCTAGTTCTTTATACCTTGATGCATCATGCCTACGTGTGTTATCAAACATAAGGTAAGTAGCCCTTTTAAAATCCCAATTCCTAATAAGCATCATCAACATCATCATTCATCATCATCTCTAATAAAGTCTCGTAGATCATGGACTTGTTGGATCCTCTTTTCATCATCTCATTTCTTCTTCTTCTTTACTAACACTTATGTCCAAGTATCAAGTGTGTGTAATATATCAAAATATACATGAGGCTACCCATGGCTGATGATTGTCTACATCATCAAATCTATCTACATCAAACATTCAAGCTAAAATAATCTTGAACCTCTTTGTTGCGAGATCAACCCTCAAATTGAACTTTTCGTTCAATCTCTCGAGGGGGCAATGTACCAACATAATTCTTTCGCTGGGGCAGCTGTGGGGCATCCGCAAAAATTAGAGAATTTTTGAATTTCGATCTTGGCAAGTTTATTCTTTAAATCAATGCAACAGGTACATTGCTTCAAAGAGGAGAAAAATGTAGACACGTAAAATAGACTGATTGATCTTGTGCACCTAATCCTAATTACTAACACCAATTTGTCTTGAATCATGTCATTTACTATTCATTTAATTAAATAATCTTTATTTAATTAAATTCATCACATTTCATCTCTTAATTAAATAATTCATTTTATTTAATTAATCTCTAAAGTCATCTCATTTAAATTAAATAAATTTATCTTTATTTTATTTAAAACTAACGCCATTCTCTTTAATTAAATAAATCAAACTTTATTTAATTAAGTCTAAAATCATTATTCTTCCCATTCTTCATTTATTTAAATCCTAATCAAAATTTCAAATCAAAATCTTGATTAATCATAATCTTAATCCATCAAATCCTCTAGATTTTTTCAACTTACTCATGAAAATCAATTTAATTAATTAATAAATCTTCAATTTTCTTTCAAAAAGGCATCAATGTTGGAATATTCTCCAAGTTTGAAAAATCCCTCCAAAAGGGTTTGTACATCTAACAAGGCATTTAAGTTTCTTACATGTCCTTTGCCTTGAGCCAAGTGGCATTAACTTCATTTTCTTCTCCCTCTAATTTGCCATTTCATCCATTTTGATATTCCACCTAATTGCATTAATGTGCACATTCATCAAAATGTGCTCCACCTCTCACCATTCACATGTTGACAAGTGGCATTGTGCTATTGGTTGGTGTATGATCCCACATTCATCCATTTTTCCTCATCCTCCATCACTCTCATCTATAAATAAGAGGCTCTCATTTGGATTTTGGATCCACAACTTCATGCAAAGACATTATCTTGAGATTTTTAATTTGCTCATCCATTGTTCATCCATTTTCACATTTCCATAGCTAGGTTATGTAGGAATTCAACCAATGAGCATCAAATCTTCATCAAATCATCACTCAAACTTACAAGGGATTAGGAAAGGGTCATTTTCCACATAAAAATGGCAGCAATTCCCCCATGGGATTGAGAGTTTGTTTGCATTAGATAGGTTTTAATAGCTTTCTTATTGTGTTCTTCATTCTATTTCTTATTTTGTGCATTTCAAATGAATTCTATGGGGAATGTTGATTTAACTTGCAACATAATGGAATAATTGTGTGATTGTTCTTTGTGTTTGTACAAGTCTAACATCACCATTTACAGTAACCCTCCACACACCCTCACCAAGCAAGTCCCAATAGCTATGGAAAAGATCAACTTGAAAGTCATTCGAACCAGGAGTCTTCCTAGCACCAATAGAGAAGGTAAAAAAATTTATCTCCTCTAAAGTGAAAGGAGCAAGGAAGGGCATTTTTCTAATCCTCGATAATGAGATGAGGGATGCATCCAAGCATCTCCTCCTATGCATGGGGTTCAGAGTAGGCTTGGGTGCCAATAATATCATTGAAGAAGATCAAGCCCTCACCACGAATGGCCTCAATATCTTCAAGGATGATATTTTTAGAATTCTTTATTTTCACTATCTTATTGTGCTTCCTTTTGATCTTTATTGATAGTTGGAATTTTTTTGTGGTTTTGTCACCTTCCCTAAGCCATTTCACTCTAGAATTCTACTACAAGAAAATTTCCTCCATCATTAAAATATGGTTCCATTCTACTAGGATATTAGCTTCTTACTCTTTGAAGATATCGGAGTACCCTAAAGTTGAAATGGCTGATTCAACCTCTCACAACTTTGATTTGATTTTTCTTCTATTTACAAAAAGGTTTCCCATAGCTTCTTTATTCCACTCTCTCACCTTCCTTTTAATTATATGAAGCTTTCTATACATAATGTATCTTTTTCATCCTCTAATATTTGTCTTCCACCATGTGCAAACCAAATCATCAAAATTAGGGTGCTTACAAGTACCAAAACCAAACTCCATATTGAAAGGGATGCCCATTGGTTTGGTTGGATTGCTTAAAGTTAGAGATATGAGCTAGTGGTTAGACCCCTCATAATGAAAACCTCCAAATAGAAACCTCCAACTCCAAAAGCTAAGAAAAGTTGTGGAGGAAATGGTTTGACCTACATTGAATGTTATCTACACCTTCCCTTTATTGGTTTATGTGAACCAACTAAACCTCAGATTGATATCCAAAACAATCATATCATCGTAGCAACTTCTAAAGTTTATAGAACCACAGTTACCCAAGGGCCTTCCTCCCTATTTATCCTCAGGAACCAGTGTGGTACTGAAGTCACCTCCAACAAATTATTTTGTTTGAACATATGCAAGTAAGTCCATGCCTCTAGGTGAGAATATTTAGTGTTTGGGCCATAATAATTTGTTATAAGCATCTAACTACCATTCCCAGTTTCCTTAAATCTAACAAAAAGAAAAATTTGATTGGAGGAAACCATAGAGAAACTAGAAGAGTTTTTATTCCAGAAGATTGTAAGGCCACTGACAAACACTGCAGTGCCCTTGGAAACCGCATCCCTGTTCCCCCATATTTTGTGAGTTAATTCCCTAAACTTGTCGAAACTCAATTTTATTTCATGAACTAGTATAATATCTAGTGTCTCAAGCTAAATTAACCATTCCAACAACTATTATTTATCTAGGCCATTAAACCCTATGATATTACAACTGACATATTTCATGGATGACATGCTACTGGGAGGTGATTGCTATGAAAATTCTATTGTAGTTACTAATTATTAATGTCCTATCTATATAGATTATTTGACTCTAACAAACACTAATTAACTAGTTTCTAGAAGTCTCTAGAGGAATCAATTAAATTAAATAATATTTCTTGGGTTTGGAGACACCTATCCAAGCTACATAAATTAACACTCCCTCTTAGTGAAGAAGTTGTTTTGCATGACACCCAACTTATCTCTTAGGAAGATTAATTTCGCCTTCCTCAATTCCTTTGTTAAAAAAATTTCTACCTGCTAATCTATAGGTATATATTGTAGTTGAACAATCCTCCATTGTAAACAATCCCTAATGAAGTGATACCTGATGTCTATATGCTTATATCTTTCGTGAAACACTAGATTCTCAAACAACCTTTTGCAACTCCGATTGTCGCAGTGTATCATTGTAGTCTCAACCCTCTGACCAAAAAAGGATACCAACAAATTCCAAAGCCATATCACCTCACACATTTCCATGCTAGCTGCTATGTATTCTGCTTTGGAAAAACTTAGAGCCACGAACTTCTACTTCCTACTATACCAATAGACAACTCTCGATCCCAAACTGAAGCAACACCCTAAAGTGATTCTCATTTCTGATGTACTACCTACCCAATCTATGTCATTATATCCTATTAACCTAATACCATCACCTCAAGCATATATGATTCCATACTTGATTGTACCACACAAATATCACATCACATGTTTCTCTACTATCTAATGCACTCTCTTCGGCTCAACCACGAACTAACTAAGAGAGTTTACTGCAAACGATATATCTGGCCTAGTGTTGAAAAAATACATGAGACCCAATCAACTGTCTATATAAGGTGGGGTCTACATCTTTCTCACTGGATGATTCTACCTTCTTCTAATTTGTGATCATAGGAGTAGACATGGATCTACAATCCTCCATCTCGAACCTCCTCAAGATTTTGATGCAGTATTTCCCTTGTCCAAGGAAAATCTCTCTAACTGTCTGCCACACATCCATGCCTACAAAGTAGGGAATAAGCTCTAAATCATTGATCTCGAACTTTGCTGCAAGGTCCTCTTGCACTCCTCTATGAGCCCTAGTGAACCTATTAAAAACAAGTCATCCAAATATAGAACAAGAATGAGAACCTCACCCCTAACCACCAAGTAGTATAGGTTAGCATCCAACTCACTCTTGATGAATCACATTCCTTGCAAGTATCTATCAATGTGCTCATACCATGCCCTGGGAGCCTACTTGAATCCATACAAAGCTCTCTTCAATCTGCACATGTGAGTTTCATTGTTGTGTGCTACAAATCCCTCTAGTTGTTCTATGTATGCCTCCTCTACCAACTCACCATTAAGAAATGTCATCTTGATATCTATTTTATGGATCTACCATCATATTTGTGTTGCAAGTGAGATCACGGCTAGTATAGAAGTATACCCAGGACCACTAGAGAAAATATCTCCTCATAGTTTATTCCCTCCTTTTGAGAGAAACCCTTGGCCATGAACCTTGCCTTATATTTCTTGATGCTACCATCTACACTGTGCTTGATCTTATAGATCTAGTGTGATCCAACCACCACCCTTTCTATTGGTCTAGACACAACCTTCCACACATTGTTCTACACTATCAAGGTATATTCCTCAACCATCGCATCTCACCACACCTACTGCTATGTGGCCTCCTAATAACTAGAAGGATGGCTATCTACCAACTGAATAATTAATCTCATATATTCATTATACCTAGCTAGTTGTCTTCATTGTCTATTGCTAATCCTAGGAGCTCCCACAAACTCCTGAGTATCCCTATGTGTTTGTTGAACCTCATAGTTCCTGCTGCCAATTGTAGAGGATGACATATCAACCCTAATGTCTTCTTGATACAACTCTTGGATCAGTTGCATCTATTGCTCCATACTCTATGAACTCTCAGCACCTGATCCTGTGCTTGTACTAGTAACTATACTTGAGCTTTGCTTCCCTTTATCCGATTGCACAATCCTTGGTGCTTATGTTGGTTGCTTACTCTAATCATCTACTAGAAAATCTCTAGACCTTCTAAATTCCTTGTCCTCCATGAATTTGACATCACACCTAACTATAATCCTCCTAGCCCCTAGAATAAATATTTGATATTCCTTTGAGGTCTTGTTGTACCCCACAAAGTACCCTATCTTTGAAGTTTGATCTACCTTGGAACATCTAGGCCCTAGAATTTGACAAAACACCAAACTCCCAAATATCCTAAAGTGGTTGACATCTAGTTTCTTCCTTGAGAATGGCTCCTTTGGTGTCATCTTGCTCAATACCTTATGTGGAACCATATTTTGTATGTATATTGTCATACTGCATGGCTATACCCATAAGTAATGTGGAATATCTTGGTCATACAACATAGCCCTTGCTACCTCTAATATAGAATGATTCTTCCTCTTAGAAACTTCATTCTGATGCAAGTTGTAAGGAACAATCCACTCTCTCTTGATTCCTTCCCTGGTACAGAACTCTCGAAACTCTTTCCTTTTGTACTCACCTCCATTGTCTAACTAAAGAACCTTTATCTTTCTTCCTATCAAATTCCCCACTAGAGCTTTGAACTCTTGGAAATTACTAAAGACCTCATCCTTGGTCTTCAAGAATTATATCCAAGTCTTCCTAGAGAAATCATTAGTAAAAGTAACAAAGTACTTGTATCCTCTAAGAGACTTCATTGACATTGGTCCACATATGTGAATGTACTAGATTAAGAACACTGTTGGATGTAGTGTCAATTCTTAGAAAAGTTTCTTTCAAAGACTTCCCCAACACACATCCCTTACATACATCATCATGCTATGTGCTCACCTCTAGAACACCTATCACTATCTCACAAAGCAATTTAAGTGCTCCATGATGTATATTGCCTATCCTCCTATGCCATAGTTATCCTTGATCTCTAGAATTACTACTTCTCATGAGTTCCTTATGAGTATCAAACTGCAACCTATAAATCCAACTGCTTCTAACTCCAATAGCTATGGGTGATTTCCAATCCTTATTCTTGATTAACACATGTGCCCCTCTAAAGAGTACATTATAGATTTTATCCTAAAGTATAGATATGAAAATTAGGTTCATTCCCAAACTTGGCACATGCAACATGCCATGAATGGAAATCAACTTTCAATTCTCGCTCTAAAATAAAATAGTCTCTTTCCCAACTAAATTAAGTTTGTACATGTTCCCCATAGAAATATGGATTTTGATGTCCTCCTCCTTATAACTGGAAAAATACTCTCTAACTCTTGTCATATGAAATGATGCCCCACTATCTATATACCAAACACCTTGTGAGGTTGAGCTAACCATGCAAGCTATGAGTGAAAACTCATCCTCTATTCTACTAGAGAGCTCATCTGCACTTTCTAAAGTTTTCATCTACTTCTTTCCTTTCTTCTCAGTTTTCTTCTTTTGCAAGCAATTGTTGACATAGTGGCCAAACTCATGACATCCATAGCATTTGATCTTAGACAAGTCCTTTTCACTTTTAGGATTTGATTTTTGCTAGGTCACATCTTCACTTTCCCTTTTCTTGCTAGGGAAACATTTTCCTATTTTGCCTCACTTTTTTGACTATTACTACTGGTTCCACTGATAAGACTTAGTCTAAGCTCCTTCTGAGTGAAGTCACTCCATAGTTGATCCCAAATCATTAAGGTGTCTCGTTTATTAATAACTCAAACAAAGATATCACACTGCTTAGTAAACCCATTTAGGGCTATTTGTACTAGCTCATCATCATCTCATTTATCTCCAATAGCTACCAACTCATCCTTGACAAGTCTAAGTTTGGCGAGGTAACTTGTAACATCTTCTCCCTTATTCATCTAGGTATTCCTCAACTTTTCTCTAAGAATCAACTTTTGGTTAGTGGTAGCATTCTGGTATAGATTCAGAATGGCATTCCACATCTTCTTCGCTATATCTAACTCTGCGATATGCAAAACTATATGGTCCTTAACACCATCCAGAATTAGCCTCCTCGCCTTGGCATCTTCCTTCTCATATGACAAGATTTGTTTTATCTGTAGGTATAGCTACAACAATGGTCACATATTCCTTGATACCATTCTCTTCTAGCAATAAATAAATTTTGGCTTTCTAGACACCAAAATTTGAGACTCCATCCAATCTGTCTTGATCTCTTAAACCTACTGAGGCCATCTCAAAAGATGAGAGAAAAAATATGAAGAGGTCATATTGGGTTTTATAAACCCTTGATTTTTCTTCCATGTGCCTATGCCAAGCCTTTTCTACCCTCAGATCTCTTTGATACTATGTGAAAATTCTATTGCAATTACTAATTATTAATCTCCTATCTATATAGATTATTTGACTACCAAAAATTAATTCACAAAAAATATTGAAAAATAACACAATGATAACTTCACAAATAAAATCACAAGAATAGAGAAAGCATGCAAAATAATAAACATTACATTTTTGGACAAATTGTCTCTAGAAAAACCTGAAAGGAAAACTAGTTCTGTAGATAAGGAATTTTATTAAACTTTAGAAAATCAAGAGATACATAAACTACTTGCCTATTACTGGAAAAGCTCTAGTATTATTTCTTCTCCAAAAATTCTTTCCTCAATTTCTCCTACTAAAATTCCACTGCTACTATACCCAATGCTATTACCGTGCCCTTGCTATCACTGAAAATCTATTTGTTGTTACTAGAAATTTATTCGCTATCACTACAAATATTTCTCAAGTGCGTGTTCTCCAAATTCCCATTGATCAACTTTTATAATCATCTCATTGAAAAAAAATGGCCATGATTTAATCTCAATCAATGGCTATGATTAACTAGACTCTAACAAACCCTAACTAACTAGTTTCTAGAACTCTCTAGAAGAATCAATTAATTACTTAATATTTCTTGGATTTGGAGACACTTGTCCAAGCTACATAAATTAATACTCGCCTCCTTGAGTAACAAACTTCCTCATTGAAACTTGATATCCATTATCTAAGTCTTCAAGCACCTTGGACTTAGCCTTGTAAGCATCATTTTTCCTCCTGTTAGTGTTGGATCTACTATCATTGATAGATAGGGAGGAATTTCCCACAAAATTATTGGTCCTCCTAGTAGCCATGCTCCACTTGTTTTCTTGACCATCTGTCTAGTTTTCTAAATCTGTCTTATTTTTTGTGTCCACCAAACCCACCTAGTGATCTCCACTTAGGGACTTTTGAACATTGGTTAGGCCATTTAAAGTTGTATCATCCTAAGAATGGTGTAGGGAAAAATATAAGCAAGAATTTAGAGAGATTTCAAGGACCATTGTTGGAAGTATAACATCTATCATAGACCCCAAAGGAGGGGTAAGAAGGTCTAATAATTTTCATAAACTACCTTCACCATCCGATTGGGTTGCTTCAACCTCCTCACAACATACAAGGAAAGTGTAATGAGGCATTTTTGACATCCCATAAACCCTATTTTTAGATCTTGTAGGCTTATCTTCCTTTCCTGAGGATGCTAATTCTTTCTCCTTCCCCAAATCCTTTATCTTTACCAAGACCTTAATTTTATAGAACCTTCCCACATGCCCAATCTTCCCACACCTGAAACAACTCACTGACAGTCCTTCATACTCAATCGATTGCATCTAAGATCACAACATAGATTAGAGCTAGAGTGAGACTAATTGGTTTTCTCAAGTCCAACCATATACATAATTTCACCCTTTCTTGAGGCCTTCCTGTGCTTGAAGGTAGCTCACTGTGAATATAAATCCCCAACGTATCACCTATAAGTTTACATATCTCTTCCAATCTAAACTATTGATGGAGTTTATGAATTCTAATCCATACAAGAGCCTTCTCAATCTACTCCTTCCTCTGATCAAAACCTAAATACCATAGCCTTAAATAAATCCTAACACTCCCAAGGAACCATAATCGTCCCTTTATGATTGCGTCCCTCTCAATTTCTTATGAAAAGACCATCTATATGAAGCCCATAGGTAAAAGGCTCATAGAGAGAATGGAGTCACTCCAATTCATTTTTCACCACTTCTTTATCTGATCTAAAGATGGTAATATGTCAATGAGCTTTATAATAATCATCATTTTCTTAAGTCACTCAACTTTGGATTGTAGGAGAAAGTATATAACCACCACATCTAGGGAATCCCTTGACATTGACACATTGATATTTTTAATCACCAAACTCTTGCATCGCATCAACTTCGAGCCTTAGTTCTTCTTAGTGGAAACCTCAAAAAAAAGGTTCCGCATCTCATAGGCCTCTACTTTTTTGTCCCTTGCACCATCACTTTCATTAGATTTCCTCCACACCATTACTGAACCCTTCAGCCCTTCGCTAATTTTGCTCATTGCTGAAAAAGAAACCTATTTAATATTAATATGAATAATTTAACTTTTATCTATCAATAACTTCTTTTTTCCTAGCACTATTTTATCTTTTTCCAAAAAAAAAAAATTAGGTTTTTTTTTTATTAGACTGCAGGAATCAGGTAGCATGACCCCCTATAAACTGCAGTGTGCCTGATAAACTTTTTAACGTGACCGGCGGCTCTGGTGCGACACGCCCTCCAGTACCACGGGGGTGGAGGAGACTAGACCTCGTGACCAACCTCCTGCAACAGGAAAGATTTAGCCAACCGAGCTAGGGCCCCAACCCCTATTTTTTTAGGTTTGAGTTAATCTTTATCTTAAAAATATTTGGGTCATGTGGGTGATCCCATAAAACTGGTTTACAATTTCTGGGAGATTCTATTTTTTGCTAAAATCACATATTTTTAGAAAATATAATAATTTAAGCCTTAAAATTTTTCATTTAAAGCATTCCAATTGAAGAGGGTTTGATCAAACTACCTTAGATCAAACCCCCTTGGATAGAACCCCACTAGTTTTAAACCATACCTATAATAGAGTCTCCTTTACACCTATCAAAATGCTAATAAAAAACCACTTTTGATTTACCTTTTGTGGGATTAAATGAATTCATTTAAATTTTTTTATGTATTCCTTATTATAAGCTTCCCAAAAAGTATAATTTTAAATAAATTTAATTTAATTGTTATATTTATTTTGTATTTCTTGTGAATGTAGGTTTTTCATTGAAAATAAAGCTCTATGTTCTGCACATGTGAAAAAATAGAAGATTATCAAAAAAAAATATTGAAAAATATGATTGCACTAGATATTAAAGTCCTTGATCTAACAAAAAGAAATGAATTTGGATACATACAAAAAAAATTGTTATACAGAAATTGTTATACAGTCCGCCTATGTCTGAATTATAATTGGTTTGACTTAGAAACTTGATTAAGGAAAAAATATTCAATAAAACACTATGAAACCAATTGGAAGCACTATATATCATAGTTACAAATCTAAATTTGAAAAAAAAAAAATCCTTCATGGAAAAAAATTTATGTGTTATACGGTGAGCGTCACTCCTTAAAAACGATGTTTACTAAAAAAAAAACTAGTTTTTGAAGGAGATGGAAAATGAAGTGCAATCTAATTCCAATTTTTTTGAAAAAAATATATATTTAGAATCTATAGAAAAAATGTCACAAATCACTAGTTTGCATCATCTTCAAATTCCTCACAGTTTAGCCACTATAAGTGCTCGAAAGTGAAGATTTAGTTAGAAAAAATCAGTTTAGTGTCCAGTTTGGCCCAAAATTGTAAACCAATATTGTGGGATCACGCATGTCTTTAAATAATGTATATAATACCTTGTTTATGGTGTCTTATTAGTCAAGTACAACTCATGCTCTAGGTTTAAATCACATCTTTGCACTCTTTTTCAAATCTAAGGATTGTAATGAAATAACTTGTAGAAGATAAGAATATAATATGAAATATGTTGTGAATACTTCATAATAATATACTACTTCGAGGGGGCTACATGTTGTAGTGTCAAAAAAAATTGTCATTATATTTTCACACTTTATATGGGAATGGTTAACATTAAAATGAACTTAAGGTCACTTTGATCTAGCATTGTAATGTGTTCACATTAGGTCTTGGGCCCTTTTTAAGCTAAATTAACCTAGCTTTTCCTTGATTTAATGTTGTAAAGTGTACTTATTTATACCTTCACATTAAATTTAGGGCCCTTGGAACTGGGCATGTGCAGGATCATCATGGAAAAAACATGCCCTTAAGTGGTGAAAAATTCAGAAAAATCAGAGTTAGGCAACTTGACGTAAAAATTTGAATAAGTTATTTATATTATTTCAAAAATACATAAGAATTATAGAATATGTAGAAAATTGAATGAAGTTCCTAAAATACTAAGTTTTTTTTTTTTTAAATCCATTTGGTGGAAATTTTAAATTTCAATGTAGTAGTACTTAAATTTCAGGGAAAAAATAAGAAGTAGGTGTCTATTTTACCACCCTAACCACAATAAAATGATAATATTTTTTTATAAGATTTTAAACATAAGTAGAGGACTCATGTCCTAATGTGATGCATATTTTTTTGTAGCTTTTTTCCAAGTAAATAATTAATTATGAATTTTCTATTACAAATTTTAAAAACTATAAAAACTCATACGTCTGACCACCTTAACTTGCTCAAAACTTCATGAGATTCATTATTTCTTTTAATAAAGTATAGTATGTGAAGCATAGAATGTGACACATGTTTCGGATTCAAAAAATTATGTGATATCGTTTGAAAATTTATTTTTTTTTCAATCAGCCTATCAATGAAGACTTTAGTCATAATTCAAATAGAAAATGAATAATAATTATTTATTAAAATCAAAGTAAAGAATAATTTATATTGGTGGAAAGTAGAGAATCTCCTTTAAAAACTTTTTTTCGTTTCATCAATTTTGGGTAAAAAAAATTCATTAGCCACATACCTTACACATACCCATCATATCACCACTTTTTGGCCCACCATGATCTTGCACATACCCAACTAATGTTTCCTTAATCTAGTGTTGTGATGTATTGTACACTTTCACATTGGATTTAGGGCCCTCTTAAGCTAAATTGGCCTATTCTTTCCTCAATTTGATGTTGTAAAGTATATTTATTTACACTTTCACATTGATTTTTTGGCACTTTTGCATTTATGACCTTGGTATCATCATTAATAGGCCCATAAGACCCTATATTGTGCAACCCGAGGCATATTTTAACCAAAATCCTGACATAGACATTAAATAAACTTAATTTACTCACTCCCCAACATTTTCTCTCTCTAAAAAGGCCTTGTGGGACCCATAAACATGTGGCGTATGAGTCCCATTTTACCTATTTTTAAGGTTTTGAGAGGGAAATATGTGTTTTAAGTTCAAATTTCATGAATGTCAGCCTCTAGGATCTAATAAGTTGGATATTAGATGGATTTTGTATATAGACAAGGTCTCAAATCATTATTTCTTTAAGCATTCATTATATCAAGTCAATCAATAAAGAGTTAAGCATTCCAATACTTTACAAGATCATTAAGAGAGAATTCAAGATCATTTTCTAAGGCATTGAAGAGTAGAATTTTTCATAAATTATTGCAGCAATTCAAGATCAATCATCATTTTAGGATCATAAGGCACCAAGCATGTTGTTGAGCTAGTGTTGTGATGTACCATTGAAGATCCAAGGTTATGCATTGTCTACACTTATCTCAAGATCTTGATCTGCATCATTCATGGTCATTTCATGTTAGATTGCACATTTATGAGACATCATTCAAGATATCATTGTTCATGTTTCATGTTCCATTTTTCATGTGTCATGTCCTTATTTCATTATCTCATTATTTGGTTTAGTTACCTAGAATGGGTTTGACCTAGGGAAACCCCTATCCTCTAACAAACAATAAATCTTTCTTCCATTTGATGTGTGATTGCAGATCTAGGTGTCTTGGAGCTCAAAGATCCCTTAAAGATTAGGTTACAAGAATAGAGAAAGTTGTTGGAGTTGTCCCCTCATTTGCAAGGTTGTTATCCTCACAAATAGTCATCTATAAGTGCATAATAAGGGTTTTAGATCCAGAAACAAGGTGTGCCACAAAGAGCAAAGATAGGAGAGCATAATAAGGTCTTAACCCTTCAAAATACTTAGTGGGACTGATACACCACTTGTGGCGTATGATTCCCACTACAATGATTTTTGGTATTTTAGTGGCTTCAAATATGACACAGTCAAATTCTTGTTTCCACCCAAAAACCCCAGTTTGGGACTGATATGCCCAGATTAGCATATGAGTCCCAGTGTGCCTTAATTTTAAGTTATTTAGAATTTTAGGACTTCATTCAATCTCTCTAAGGTTTCTAGGTACCCCTCTGTACTTTTCCAATTTTCTATTATGATTTACTTGCATTTCATTAGTCTTTCCAAGCTCTACCTTAGTGGTGAGCCCTCTTATAATCTTAAATAATACCCTAGGACACCCTTCTAGAAAATCTATCAATGCCACTATTTCACTCTTGGGTTGAGATATTTAGGGTTTCCCTTCAATGAAATGATTGGGAAGTGTGTTTTCTCTATGTTATAAACCATATGAAATACAATCCATTTTTTCACTTTGCATCATTGAATTTCATCTAAAATCTATATTTACACTTAGTGTAGATATCACTCAAACCAAAAAGAACAAAAATCACTTAAAATTTGTTGAAATTTGTAAAAAAAACCCTAACTAGGACTCATACGCCCCTCTGGGCAATTTAGTCCTAGTCCAGATTTTAAACTACCTTTTACAACATTAAAAACCTCATTTCTATGCTTCCTAAGCTTGCTAGAAACATATACTATAAGTCTAGAAATTTTCAGTAACATTTGTTTTATGTATCTAGGTCAAAAACATCAGTTTAGGGTAGTCATCTTTGAATCCTTCCTAGATAATGTACAAGAAAACATCATCGAATCTGAAAATGTTTACATTTTTGAAACTTTGCATAATATGGATAAAAGTACTTTTCACTTTTGCATACACAATTTTTTTATATTCATAAAAATTTGCATAAGTTTGATAAAAGTGCTTTTCATTTTTGGATATTCATTGTTTGCATTCTTAAAGTTTTGCATACATTGGATAAATGTACTTCTCGTCTTTGGATATACATTGTTTACATTCTTGAAGCATTGCATAAGATGGTTAGAAGTGATTTTCATTTTTGTTCAAACAATGTTAGTGTAGACACATAAAAATTTCCTCTAATAATATTAAAAAAATTATTAATATTTGGATCCATTATTAGTATCATTATCCAATTTATATTCATCTCATATTTATATTTCATGCATAACCATTTTGTAAATATTAATTCATCTCATTAAATCATTTATAAATCCATAATCATTAAAATATTTTATTCATAAACTCCATCAAATCCATTTGCATAATATATGATCATTAAAATATCCATGCATTAATATATTTGCATATTTCATTAATATCCATTTGCATATTCATAAATCAATTCATATATTTATCCACATTCTTTATTTACCATTTTGCATATTTATCCCATATTCAGCCTAATATTAGATCCCCCCTGAGGAGATCTATTTAAACCTTGCCCTCTCTCATTTCTCGATCATACACAACATTCACGATCTTTGCATCCTTACATTCGCTCTTAGCATTCTTGGCACTCTTTTGATATGATTTTTGCATTTTAGCATTTTAACATTTTAGCTCATAAGATAGTTACATGTAAGCATTTTAGTTCATCATGTTTCCTTTTTATATTGCATATCATTTGTACTCAATATTTTAATCTCCATTCACCATAGCCTCTTGTGCATAGTGCTCTGAGAGAAAATTCTTTTCAGCAACACAAGATCTTGGATGATAGGAGGGCAATGGAGACAAAAATTCATTTGCATGCATGTGTGTTTAGTTAGTTTTTTTATTTTCATGTCTGTAGGTGGGAAAATACTCCATTGTTTGATGTTGGAATAAATGTGAATCTTCAAATTCAGATACCCATTTCCTTTGTCAAAATTTGGCACACCCGATGGGACATTTCCTGCGTTTGTCGATTTTATTGTTGCAAGCAAGAGAAATTGTGTGAAAAAAAATAGCTCTTTTTCCTAGCTATGTGTTACTTTTTGAATGCATGTACATAGATCATTAGAAATGATAGATGCATTATGAACAAAGAAGGGATTCTCATGCTATCCTTACGTAAGGAGGGGACATTCTTCATATCGTTGTCATAATCTGCTCATAAGAGATCACACATCTAAAAGATTACTGTTCAAGTTTAGGAATATCAAATTTCATATTGTAGTAGTTAGGTATTTAGTTTGATTCATTTGTGTTTGAGCATCAGTGTTGGATATCTTTCTATGGCTGCGAGCAAACTTTCATGGGTTTGACATTTTCTTTTTATAAGAATTGAATGTTTATCAAATTTTATAGCAATTAAATTTTTTTGAAAAGTATATGCTACTGTGGATTGTCATCAACAATTTCCTTGGGTTTTGATTTTGTTGTGCTTCTAAATTCATTCTATTTATAGTACTTTTACTTTGAATCTTATTTGCATAATGTTTTTCAATATCTTTGAGTCGTCTCCCTGCCTGGGCGCCTAATATTTTCTGCAAGTTCAAAGTTTGCAGAAAACAAAAGACTTTCCCATTTTCAATGTGCCCTTCAATCATGCTGCTCATTTTGAATATATTCTGCAATCACAGCTTGGCCATTTTGGACATATCATGCAATCATGACTAGAGGCATTTTTTTATTTTTTGTTTTGTTTAGCTTTAAATTAGATTAAGTTTTGTGTTAGTTAATTTAAATTAGATTAGTTTTGTGAGCCTAATTTTAGATTAAGTTAGATTTGAGCCTAATTTTAGATTAAGTTAGATTTGATTTTTAGTTCAAGGTTAGTTTAGATTTAGAATTAGAGCTTTCTAATTTTGATTTAATTTAGATATTTAAATTTAGTTTTAGACGCGAGTTTATATTTTTCCATTGTAGTTTAAATTTAGATTATTTGTAATCTAGTTAAATCTAATTTTAAATTTAAATTTTCTTAGATTTTTCTAATTTACTTAGATTTAGATTTAATTTAAGTTTTAAAATTAAATGTAGTTTAGATTTAGTTTAGATTTAAAATCTAGTTTTTATTTATTTATTTAATAGATTTGAGATTTAATTTTTAATTTAGATTTTAGATTTGGTTTTAGATTTAGATCTTAATTTCTAATTTAATTAAATTTTAGATTTAGAATTAATTATTAATTTAATTTTGAATTTAAATTTCAGATTTAGCTTTTTAGCTTTAGATTAATTTTAAGGTTAATTTAGATTAGTTAATTAAAGATTAATTTAGATTTTGACTAATTTAGGATTAGATTAATTTTTTCTTATGAACTTTTAGGTTAATGTATTTTTATGTTTTAGTTTCATTTTAATTTTGAGGCTAATTTAGTTAAGTGGGTTTCCTTTGCAGGTTTGCATGACAAAGATTTGAAAATCAAAAACCATAAACAAACGTTTGTTAAAGACCTGAATGTGAAATTACTAATGAATCTGATGTAGGACGCTTGTTGAAGACTTCATTTTGAAACTAATTATCTTTTAGATTAGAAAACATTTTGCTTGCTACTTAAAAAGAACAACTATCTTCTTTCCACGTAGATTTAACTAGGGCATTAATAAACCACTATTTTTTGTGCTTGTAAATATGGTAGGTATTATGCTCTCACCTTGTACAAACTTGGTGATTAGAAATCTAGACCCATCTTTTTGTGTGTTAATCCCTTAGAGAGGTGTACCTCGAAAGAGGGAATGACTCCAACCAATTTTTCGCTTAGGCCAGTATATCAATGGATAAGACTAAACTGTTAAGTCCTCATGGTATGTAGTCCTTAACCATGTAATTTCATTCAAAAGAGGGTACCTACCTTTTCTTTTAAAGGTATAAGAGCCCATAGTAGAGTGATTAAATCCTTAAGTGGCTTGTTGGATGCTCACAACTCCCTGATTATTCACTAAGTACCACTATTTTAGTAGCCAAAATCCTTATATTTTCTAGTGTAGGAGGTCAGACCTCTGAAGCCATCCCACATACTCACAGTTCTTAGTAGAGATGAAGAGTTTTTCATGCGAGATTCATGAGAACTTGAATCTTGGTTGACTCGAAGTTCAATGAGTGTCGTGGAGAGGAGCTAGTGCGGATAAGCTTCTAATTCATCTGCTAAGAATAATTGTGGTTGGTTAATCCAAGTGGGAACCCAAAAAATATTGTCCTTGCTAACCCTAGGATTGTGCATGATTGTTTTCATCTTGAAATCCAACTTTTTCTAGTGCAAGAGCACCAAAGCAAATTCATGTTACAAATGAGGTCTTTTGCTAAGTTTTGGTGTGTTGAGTCTTGTTTGAGTCCAATAAGGTCATAATAGACCATGCTAAATGTAATTTGGGTAATTTTGGTTGGTTTAGAGTTTATATCATGGTCACATTTTTTAATTTTGTAAATGTTGTCATTTAAAAAGTGCAAAAATGAAAATTATGGGAGACCAGCGGTCATGGGAGTTTAAAAGTTGGTTTTGTTGGTTGTGGTAGTTTGTTTTAGGGGGGAAAAGATTAAATATTTTTGAGGATCTCAATGTAAAGGCTTTAAAGGAATTTTTGTGAAGAAATCAATAAGAAAAGACTCTTCTTTCTTTGTTATTTTAAACCTGTTGTTCAGTCCTTTGTACCGGTCCGTACTAAAGGTTTCTTGATCAAAATTACATTGAATTGGATAGAGTGGATTAAGATCAAATTAGATCTTAATTGATTGGATTTCATCATGGGAGAAGCATTTTAGGAGAGATTTACTAAATTTAGTCCGTAGAACCCAGTTTGAGGGTTTGTAAGCATTTAAAAATGGATTAACACTTATTCCACCATTGGATTTTATTGTAATTTGGTGGAATGGGTGTTCTAGGGTAGGTTTAGGTTTCTATGAGGTTTCAAGAGTAGGAGAGGAAGTTTAATGGATTTTGTGTCATGCCCTAGTTGGGTTTTCATTAATTTTTGGTGCTAGGTTGATGGTTAAATGATGTAGTGTGCATAAAAGCAGTGTTAAAGATTGGGAGATGGTTAGAATAGCTCATAGGAAGACCCTAAATAATATTTTTGAAGTGTTCGAAAAGTGATTGGAGTTTTGGAATGCATATTTTCAATAAACCCCATGAAAACCTAGCCTTAACAAGCCTAAATGAGGGTTTATAAATTGGATGTCTTTGTGGGCATATCTTCTATTGAAAGTTGTGGATTATAAATGTTTGTAGCCTAGTAAAGGACTGTCCATGGAATTTTGGGGTTGGGAGAGAGTTTAAGTGAGTGTTGCTTTGTAAAAGTGTGCTAATTATGCCTCTATTCAGTGTACCAGTCCTTTTTAGAGGATGATGTTCCAAAACAAGTGCTTGTACAAATCTTATATGTTAAAGTGGAGGAAAATGGGTATCTAGAATGCCAATTGGTTGATGGGTTTGAGGTTTATTCAGAGAGATATGAATGAAAGTCTTTGTTTGCAATGGTACTAGAAGAATAAGCAAGAATTGTGAGAGAATGCTAAGATAGGGTTTTGGTGATTGAGAAATTTGTTGAAACACCTTGAATTGTTTTTTTTAGTGGTTTTTCTCCCTTCTCTACATCGGGTGGTATCAAAGCTTAGGTATTAGATCTTTTGAAGGTGAAAAGTTGCAGATTGAACAAGCAAAAGTGGGAAGTTGAAGAGACAAGATGCCTTCAAAAGGGAAAATTGTGGCTAGAGAAATGAGTGAATTGAACAACAAGAATGCTAGGGAGATGAGAGAGTTGAAAGAGAGGCTTACTGTTGTGGAAACAAGGTAGAAAAGAGATGTGGACATAAGTTATGAGAGTGACTCCTTTGAAGAAGAGGAAACTAACAGTGAAGGGGAAGAGGAATTGGATCCTGATGATTAGAGGATGGCTAAGTTGTTAAGAGCAACCAAGGATGATAGACACAAGGTAAAGATTGATGTTCCTAAATATGGAGGTAATCTTAATGATGAATAATTGTTGGATTAGATTGTAGCCTTGGACAACTAATTTGAGTGTGAAGATATCTTCAAGAGAAAAGGGTGAAGATTGTAAAGACAAAGTTGAAGGGCCATGCACTATTGTGGTGGGATTATGAGCAATCTGAGAGAAGGAAGAAAGGTAAATCAAAGATTGTTTCTTGGGACAGAATGGTGGCTAAAATGAAAGGTAATTTTTTTGCCTTCTAATTATGTTGTTCAAATGTTTAGAAAACTTCAAGGTTTGAAACAAAAATAAATGGACGTTAAAACATATACTAAAGAATTTTACAAGTTGAGTATAAGGACAGGTCACATGGAAGATGAAGTGGAAAAGATTGCTAGGTATTTGAGTGGATTGAGATTTAACATTCAAGATGAACTAACCTTGGCAAATCCAAGAACAGTTGAGGAGTGTTACCAAATGGAAATAAGGGTTGAAGAAAACGTTAAGAGAAGGAAAGATAAATAAACCAGGGGAAAAGGAAACACTTCAAGAGGAAGAGGTTCATTTTATACTCCAAGACAATCAAATGAAAGCCAAGAAGATGCAAACAAAGGCCTAGAACGAGTTGTTGATCAAAGAAGTGGCTTTAGAGGTGGTAGATCAAGCTTTAGAGGTAGGTTTGGAAGTCAAGGAAAGGGATCTAGTGAATTTAGAGCTAGGTGTTATCATTGCAATTAATTTGGCCATCAAGCATGGTAGTGCAAGGAGGAACAAGCTTCTAGTTCATATGGTGGTGAAAGGAGAAGTGAAAAGAGAGTACAGATGGTGCAAGAAGATGAAGATGAGAGTGTAAACTCTCCAATGCAATATGTTGCCCCAGAAGCGAGAGAATCATTGATGGTGAGAAGAAAACTCCTAAAAGCATCCAAGGAGAAGGAGATGACTCAAAGAAGGAGATTATTCAATACCACATGCAAATGCAAAGGTAAGGTATGAAAAGTTCTAGTAGATTCAGGGAGCACTGATAATATGGTTTCTAATAAAATGGTAGATAAACTACATTTGGAGAAAATTCCTCATGAAACACATATAGAGTAGCTTGGTTGGGTAGCTAAGGGAATTTTCCTAAGGTTAGCAGATTAAAAGCAAAAACACAAAAACCCAAAGCAATAATGAAGTGCAAAGGAAATAACATAAAAACTAATGAAAGATCACCCAGAATTCTTCATTCTCTATGGTTGACCTCCATTATACCTTCTTAACTTACTGACAATATGATATTGCCCTCATATTTTATGTGAGCAATCTAATGACTATGCCAAGCCTTAAGCAAATGTTGAAGGATTTAACCTAAATGACCCCACAAATGCAACTAGCAAACTATGAAGTATGCAGAAAATAGCCTAAAATGACAAGATAGCAAGAGCATGAGATGACAAAATATGAGCATGAGGTGACAAAATGAGGCTAAAATTGCCTTTTTATAGAAAATGCAATTTTAGATGAAGGGCCAGGATTAAAAGTTGACAAATGCCCTAGAATTAATGGTCAAGATTCAATGTGGCAACCCACAATTAGGGTTAGGGAAACATCAGGGAAAATTTAAAATGAATGGACATGATTGATTTTTAGAAAATCAAATCAAGGGTTGACAATGCATGTGACAAGAGATAAGATTGGCACAAAAAAAGAGAAAGCTAGAAAAATCAAATAATATTAGCAATTACTTGATTTATGGAAGAAAATTACTATTTTGAATTAAAAATAAATTTAATTCAAGAGGGGAGAGTCATGTGACAATAAATAATTAATTTGAATTATTTACTTAAAGAGAGAAAATTAGAAAGTGAGACCATTTTAAATAAATAATTTTATTTCAAATGGGGAAAATGCCAAGGTGGACCATAATTAAATAAATTAAAGAATTTATTTAATTATAAGAAGACGTGAAAGAATTAATGATGTATTTAAATAAATAAATAAAATTTACTTGTTTAAATAATCAGGAAGACATAATGGACAAAGATAATTAAATAAATTAAAGAATTTATTTAATTATAGAAAGGGACTAAAGTATTAGTGACATATTTAAATAATCAAGAGGAATAAAAAAATAATGAATTAATTAAATAATTAAAATTATTTAATTAATAGTCAAAGGTGGACAAGAAGACTTAATTAAATTAATTAATTATGTTAAGAAGAAATTATGAAAAGTGGAACTTGCAGGCCTAAGTCATTTTTATGTGTCTACATTTTTCCCCTCTTTATCATAATGCAGCCTGCCGCATTGTGACAAAGAAAATTTAGTCAAAAATATACAGCAACGAAGGTATGGAGTATCTATGCCCCCTTGGGAAAATTTTCAAATTTTGGCTGAACGACAAAAAAATTTGGAAAGCATCCCAATAAGCCAATTTGATGACAAAAAGAACGATGGCACAGATGGTTTTAGATTTTGAGGAGTTTAAATCAACCAAAGGGGTGCTCAAATTTGATCAAAAGAGCCTCCAGTAATAACCTTGAGGGTAAAACTCTAATTTTTACTCTATAAATAGGTTGAAAATGGGTGAAAAGTCATTTCGTTTTCATTTCACCCTTTGCAAATTTGAGAGCATAGAGCGAAGAGGACTTTAATAGCAAAGATGGTGATTTTGGTGACCGAGTACCACGGGGAGATCATTTGGACATACAGACGACCAGAGGGCTTGGAGCTAGCGGTAAGTGCATCTAACCTACTTTTTCATTTTATCATTTTGTGTGTCATTTTTAAGGTTTTAGGGAAATGAACGAATGCACCACAACACATATGTGTGCACATAAGCCACATTTACATTCTCATTTGATGCATTTGATGCATCACGACACAAATGCATTGGGTCCTTAGGATAGGTTAATTAGGTATGATGCATTTGTGAAAGACTAAGACACATTTTCCAATTCACACCACAAATGAGGGGTGTAATGCCGCATTTGAAAGATTGCAACGCATTCACAAACTCAAAAGACACATTTGAATGAATCGATGCATGTGACAAGAATTGTGACACAAGTGCCATGTAGAGACACAAATGCGAACTGGAACAACACAAATGCCTGATCACGATGCAAGTGAAGTACAAAACGATGCAAATGCCTAAGCATGACGCAAATGAAGTTAATGCAACGCATGTGACTTTGACTTTGACCAAGGCTGACTTTGTTTAAGTTCAAATTTTTATATGCTTTTGAGTTAGACAAATGGTAATGATGATTTTCAATAAGGTGCTAATCCATGTTTTGACATGTGCAGAGACTGTTAGCACCTATTTATACATGGGAGAGTAGACCATCCACTTATGGATTCTAGGACTAGTTGCAGGATAGGGAGCGACGACGACTAATGTGACTAGAACTATACTGGTTGCTTATATGCCCATTGTCTAGGGAAATAGGGGACTATTGACTACACTTTGTGAGAGATGGCACTCAGATCCATGTTTCTTTCACTTGCTAATAGTAGAGGCTACAATGACACTTGAGGGCGTATACCATATTTTGCGCCTACAAATCCAAGAAGAGCAAGTCATATATAATCCACACCAGGGGTACCAAGCATTTACATCATATTATCATGATGAAACTAGTGTAGGATTGGGGATTAAGGGGTATGAGATCCGTTGGGAGTTCATGGCAGAGCACTACCCTTAGTTCGATGCCCTATTGGTGACATTGATTGTAGGAGTACTGATACCCAACTGACAAGGACACAAATTTCCTATTGGCTGGGGTGATGTGCTAGTGGGGATGAGATGAGAAGAGATTGTATATGCCTGGGGACCATGCTTGCTAAGGATGCTATACCATCAGCTACATGAGGTTGCATATAGGAGAGCACAAAGTATTGGTTGTGGGATGATGCTACTTATGATCTAGGTGTGGGAGCACGTCACTATCTTCTATCCACCAATCCAGAGACCATAGTTGGAAAATGGTATGCCATATGCATATTATTATGCAGGCGCATTACAACAGACTAGGGTCGAGAAGACAAGTTGGTGGTGACACTAGATTAACACTATGGTATCGTTAATCTAGAGGTCATATAGGGACTACGGTCTATGGGATGACGAGGCCGACCAATTGAGTTTTTGTAGATAATACATATATCTTATTGGCTAGATTTTTCAAAGCGAGGTCATTATTGAGATGTACCTACCACAACAGGTACTATGATAGTTTAGTGAGTATCAGGGTGTTCCCATGGGTACAACAGAGTACACCAGGTCATCGTGAGAGTCTACATGGGGTCTGGCAATTTTGGTTCCATTCGTACAGTAGCAGGTTGATGGGTTAGTGGCTCAGCATTGGGGATGGAGAGGGGGTCTTGTAGATCTAGGGACTACAATGGATTTCAATCTATGGTGGAAAACTCATAGACCAGTCCCCTTGATAGATCCTGATAGACTGACACTAGTGGACAGGAGATCAGTGATACCAAGGATACAACGAGGTGGGAAGGGAGACAGAGGCAGAGGCAGGGACAAAGGAAGAGGCTAAGGTACAGATAGAGGCAAAGGTGGAGGGAGGGGTGGAGAAAATGGAGATTGTGGTGGAGATGGCGAGAGGAGGAGGGAAGGAGACGGTGGGAGACAGGCCAAGAGGGTCAAACAGTGCATGGAGAGAGTTCCCTTGGTACCGATCCTTGAGGTGGCTGAGGAGGAGGAGAGAGAGTTGGAGGTTGAGCGATAGGAGGGAGAGACCTAGATGTTGTGCCCGATGTCGAGGGTGCTCAAGAGGAGGGATTGTTAGAGATCGAGTTTCAGCAAGAGGGGGAGATGGAGGTAGAGATTTTGAGGGAGGAGTGGGTTGTCAAAGGAGAGGAGGAGGAGATTGGGGATGATGAGGATGCGATAGATAAGGCAGAGTGGCTGCTGAGGTGGCAGATGGTAGAGGGGGAGGATGATGCACCCATAGAACCACCACTACCACATGATGCAACTATAGATTAGCAAGTGGAAAACTTATAGAGGAGGCTTGATGAGGCCATTGCATAGATTAGATCCCTACGAGTAGAGTTAGAGGTGACACAGGTCGAGCGGAATCAAGTAGAGATCAGATTTTAGGAGGCAGAGAGCTAGTGTTCAGGTCCCATCAGAGATGTGGTGAGGGAGTTGGCTAGAGTTAGTGCTAGTTGGGGCCAGTATAGGATGTTATATGATAGGGAAGTGTCATCCAATCAGAGGGAACCCAAATTTTCTTGGTCCTATAGCAGGATAGGGTCAGGATTAAGGAGCAGCATCAATTCCCATAGTAGTCATAGCCAGAGCAGTGTGCGTGATTCCACTTCATCAAGGAACACATCAAGGTATACATCTCGCCACTCACACAGGCACTCTTCACAGCATAGGTCAACTCACAATCATGGTTCCATAGGTTTAGGTCACAGGTCAATGCATAGTCAACCTCCAGTGATAGATCCTTTGGCTTCCTAGGCACAAGCCACAGTGACTATGATGGCATTAGTTCCCTTGAAAAAGAATCAATCCCCTAGATCTTCTCTTCAAGGGGATGAGGAGAGCTTGGCATAGACATTTTTATTGTTATCTTTCATCAGGACATTTTAGAAACTTATTTTATGACAATTATATTTGGATCATCGAGCCTGTGAGCTCTTATTTTTGGGATATCTTGTGACTCTATCCTGTGACATGATTTTTGAGATCATATATATCATGCAGTTTTGATGTGGGCTATATGCTTTATGTTATGTGATGATGCAATCTACATTTAATCTCATGTGATATGATTTATGCATTTATGATTCCTATGATGATGTGTTTTTTATGCCAGGTCATGTATGCATTTATGATGGTTATTTATGATGAGATGCCATGGATGATGATTGTTATGATAATGATGATGATATGCATAATGTTTTGACTCTAATGAATGCCCTGTCTATGATTATGGATGCATTAATGTATGACAATACTATGTATGGATAATGTGACATGTGATGCTTTATGTGAATGATAAATGTGATGATATAGATAATGACATGTTTACTTTGTCTTTTTATGATATATGAATGTATGGATGCGACTATATCTTAATGTAACCAATGTGTAATGAACTTAATGGAATGCCTATATGATTATGTATGAAAATATATTTTTGTATGTCACGGGATATCATTAGGAGACGGAAGAAGAGAGACAACAAGACAGAAGGAGACATATGTTAGTACGACGAGAGAAATCCTTCAACATTTTTCCTAAGAACCAATACTCGTTGCTCTTAATCATCATTGGGAAGATTATTGTAATGGCCAGCAAACACCATGATATGGCATAGATCGATGGTGTGCAAGGTAAAACCATCACATGAAACAAGCGGTCGTAGAAAAGGATGATCATAACTCATACTAAGAGTGCAATTGTCCCAATCTTTTTGTCACAACCAACCACAAGCAATAAAGACAAGAAAGACAAGTCATGAAATGTTGTTGCTCCTCTAAATCCTATTCTCAGGACATCCTTGAGGAACTAGCAACATGACTACCAAAAATACAAGACAAGACAATCATCATGAAATGCCGTTGTTCCTCTAAATCCTAGTGTCAGGACATTCTCGAGGAACTAGTAGCATGATGGAAAATTAAATGCAAAGTATTTTCCAAGTGTCTAGATGTTGAAATGTTAGGTGTCTTGATGTTAAGATGATGAGGTTGATGATGTTGAGATGCCAAATTGATGCCAAGTTCAGGAAGGATGCATCCTAAACAATGTTGATGTCAAGATGCCAAATTCAAGAAGGACGCATCCTGAATGATGTTGGTGTTATTGTGTCAAATTTAGGAAGGACACATCCTAAATGATGTTGGTGTCAAGGTGTCAAATTCAGGAAGTACATATCCTAAATGATGTCGGTTTCAAGGGTACTAGCTCTCAAATGTCATGAGAATCCCTCAAAATGCCAGATGACGGTGACGATGCCTAGAAAGGACACATCCTAGGACCTGAATAAGTGATAGGGGTCATTCCTCAGAAGGACACATCTAAAGAATAACCAAGATTTGACAATGTGATGTGATTTGAATGAGTTTGAAAAGATGATTGAATTGATCACATGCCAATTGTTGACATGTTAGTACAATTGTCATATTTGATTGAAGGATTGCCAAAGTTTGTTTAAAGAAATTGTCTGTTTTAAGATTGATAAAGAGTCTATTTAACTTAAATATTTTTTGACATGTGTGCTAGTGTAATGCAATGAACCCTAATGGACTAACCTAGTGTGGCCTTAAGGGCTCATTGATTGATGGCCTTTCCTACGTCATGCACGTAGAGACCTCGTAGTTCGACAAGACCAATGACTTTGTCTTGGTGACCAAACATTGAATCATGATTTTATTTTTGACAAACCTAAGAGGACCAACCTAATGTCTCAGGGGCTCGAACATGAGCCTTTCCTAAGTAGAAAATTTGAAAAGATAATGTATTTCGTCGATGACGAGGACTGACTGACTAGATTGACTAGACTGACTTCATTGTCATTGACTCTATTTTTGGGATTTTTAAAAAAAAAATTATGTTATTTGGATGTTTTTGTGCTTTCTTTAGGACTTTTTTTTCAATTTTTGTAGCTCTTTTCTTAGGACATTTTTCAATTTTCAGGTCTTTTTTAAGGACATTTTTCAATTTTTAGGTCTTTTTTCAAGACATTCTTCGATTTTTAGGTCTTTTTTCAAGACATTTTTTGATTTTTAGGCCTCTTTTCAATTTTTTTATTTATTTTTACATAACCATATGTGATACCCACTATAGTCGGATAATGAGAAAATTCCCCCAGTTAGGTCCCAAACTAATCAAGTTGTGAAAATGCGAAAAGGACATGCTTGGGGTGGCAGATGGATGGTATGCAGGACTTGATGTCAACCATTGTCAACCATGAAATGAATAGGAGGATGTCGTGATGTGGTGTCGAGATGGTGTCAGAAGGATGGATGTTTATTATGGACCAAGGTAGATGGAGTGACAATAGATGGTAGAGCCAAGACTGACTACATATGGCGCTTGTTTACCAAGTTTTCACAATGGTATTTATCAAAAGCGCCTATTTTCCAGGTTTTCACTTTTGGATGCATTATTTCTCTTTACTATTTTTGTCATTTTTCATATTATTATTTTTGTGTCACCAAGACACCTATTTGCCAGCTTTCATCAGGGTGACGATTTTTTTATATTTTACAATTTTTTTGTATTTTAAAGGTTTTTGGCTAGGATTTTTGATGTTATGCATAAAAATTTTGAAGATGTAGGTTGTTGATAGGCTTTATCAATTGTTCTTCATCTGGAGTGGCCAACTAATATGCTCCAACACCAAAATTGGATGTGATAATGTAAGGACCCAACCAATTTGGTTCGAACTTGCCAGGTTAATCTTTTTTCAAACTGATTCGTTTGATTTTGCATGAGGACCAAGTTGCCAATGTCATTTTCTGACCATGACTCTTTTGTTATAGCTACGACAGAGTGGATTCTAATATTCTTGTAAATGATACAAGGCATTATGTCAATGTTCCTCTAACATTTCCAATTGATGTAGTCATGATTGTCTATACTCTTCATCATCAATTAGACCCTTCAACGAGATGTGCAAAGATGGAATTTCAACCTTGATGGGAAAGATAGCTTCTGCTCTGAAGACTAAGGCAAGTGGTGTGGCTCCTATGGGTGTGCGGATGCTAGTGCAGTAAGCCCATAGAGTAGGGTTAAGTTGAATGTTCCAGTCACGACCAAGGTCATTGATTGTCTTCTTAAGAATTTTGATAATGGTCTTAATGGACGCCTCAACTTGTCTGTTTCCTTGCAGATAGTATGGTGTGGAGAAATGGTGTTGGCTATGGAATCATTCACATAACTCTAGAACATCTTGATTTTTGAAAGGATGCTCGTTGTCTGTGATGATGGACTAGGGTATACCATACCAGAAAATGATATAGTTGAGGATGAATTTAGAAATTTGTTTATCGGTTATGTATCTAAGGGGGATGGCTTCGATCCACTTAGTGAAATACTCAATGGCAACGATAATGAATTTGTGGCCATTGGAAGAGGTAGGATAGATTTTTCCCATGAGGTTGAGTCCCCATTGTGTGAAGGGCCAAGGAGAAGTAATCGTCAAAGTTCATGTGCTGGGGCATGAATCAAATCACTATGTATCTTGCACTGGAAACATGTCCTAAAAAACTCAAGTGCATTCTTTTGAATGGTCAGCCGGTAATACCCAATTCTCGTTATCTTTTTGGCCAAAGTAGGACCACTTGAATGAAAACCGCATATACCTTCATGTACCTCAAGTAAGGTCATTCGTGCTTCATTAGTGTTGAGACATCAAAGAAGGGTATTTCCAAAGCTCTTACGATATAGGGTGTCACTGATGATGGTGTATAGAGCAACTTTGCGGATGAAGGACTTTCGTTGGTTGTTGGAGAGGTTCGAGGGAAGTGTTTGGGACTTGAGATAGTCATAGATGTCTTGATACCAAGGAGAATTGAGACCAACAAGCTCACAAACCATCTTTGATTCTGGAATGTCATATGCAGGCACAAAAATTTGTTCCACTAGGAATTTAAATTGAGGCACATTGCTTGGAATATCTAGGAGAGACCCAATTGTAGCCATTGTGCTCGTTGCCTTGTTTTGTACTCTTGGAACTTGTTCAAAATTCACCATGTGGAAATATGTATGAAAGCTATCAACCATTTGTTTGTAAGGCATTAATTTCTCATCCTTGGTGTCATTCGTCGTTACCTTTGGGGCATGACCAGCTAAGAATCTCCATAGACATGAAGTGTCTTAATTTTCCATTTTATAGCCATTCTAAGACCTGTAACAAGTGCCTCATATTCTACAACATTGTTTGTGCATGAAAAAGTAATGCAGAATGACTTAGGGATGGAGTCTCCTTGTGGTGTGATAAACAATATTCCTGCCCTTGAGCCATGACTAGTATGAGACCCATCAATTATAGACTCATTAGGAAAATCTGCCACCAATGGGTGATCACTTTGTATAGGTGTTTTTTTCCAGTTGGTCTGCTATCACTTGTCCCTTTATGGCCTTTTTTTCCACATTTTGAATCTCATACTCGCTCAAAATCATGATCCATTTTTCCAGACAACCTGTTAGTGTTGCACGACTCAAGAGATATTTAAGGGGATCAATCTTTGCTACCAAATGTATCATGTGACTCAACATGTAGTGCCTTAGCTTCTGGGAAATGAAGACAACTACTAGGCAAGCATGTGCAATGGTTGTCTAATTTAGCTCATATCCAACTAGTGTTTGACTAAACTAATATATGGTCCTTTCCTTCTCATCATGGTCATTTTGTGCCAATAATGCCCCCAGTGCTGAATTTGTTGTAGAAATATATAGTATCAAAGGTTTCCCTTTGATTGGTGGCATCAAAATAGGTGGTGAGAGTAGGTAATCCTTTATTTGTTGAAAGGCCTTTTAAAATTTATCTTTCCACACAAAGGGGATGCCCCTGCATAAGAGGTATTGGAATGGTTGACACTTGTCGGCCAGTTGTGCTATGAAACATCAGATAGATTGTAACCTACCATGTAATGTCCTAAGTTCACTTATTCCTTTTGGAGGAGGCATGTCTAATATGGCTTTCACTTTGGGAGGTAGACTTCAATGCCTCTTTGAGAAACTATGTATCCCAAAAGCTTTCCTGATGTCACACCAAAGACACATTTCTTGGGATTCAGGAAAAATTTATACTCCTCCAGTCTCTTGAATATTTTTTCTAGCACACTCAAATGATCTTTTCATGTAAAAGATTTTTCCAAGAGGTCATCCACGTAATGATCCATTATCTTGTGCATCATGTCATGGAATATTGTTGTCATAGATTTTTGATACATGGCGCTTGCATTCTTGAGACCGAAAGGCATGACGTTCCAATAGTATGTACCCCAAGGAAATGTGAATGCTATTTTATGCTGATCTACAGGGGCAATATGAATCTGATTATAAACTAACAAACTATCAATGAGGGACATCTTGTATCCTATCATGAGGTCAACTATGATATCTATCTTTGGCAAAAAAAATTCATCCTTTGGAAATGCCTTGTTCAAGTCTCTAAAATTTGTGCAGATGCATAACTGACCATTTCTCTTTGTGACCGACACAAGATTGGATATCCATTTAGCATAGTCAATAGACCATATGAATCCCACATCTATCAATTTCTTGTGTTTGAATTTGACTAACAGGGCGATCTGAGGATGCATTTTACACAACTTTTGTTTTATTGGCTTGGCATCTGAAAGTAGTGGAAAATGGTGTAAGACCAATTATGGATCCAACCTAGGCATATTGGCATATGACCATGCGAAATTAATCTTGTGCTCTAAAAAATCTTATGGAATTTAGGTTTCTCTTCTTCTATCAAGGATGTCGCAAAGAGGGTTATTTTAGGATCTTCTGTTGTGGATATGTTGACTTCCATGGTGTCCTCTATGAGCATTGTTGATTTTTCTTGAGACATGGGAAGAAATTCCAGTCCTCCATCTTTGGGTGCCTTAGAGAGGTTTTCACCCATAGATATGTCCTTTATTTTTTCTTTTTTATCATTAGAAGGTTCCTTTTGGTTTTCACCTAAAGACATGTCATTTTTTTATTTTTATTTTTTCATTTGCGACTAGAGGATAGAGTAGTCTCCCCAAAGGAAGCTGCAAAATCTAAGTTGATGGCAAATACAACCTTGTGATCTCCACTTGGTATGCCCTCATGTAGTCCCATGAATTCTGCAATGGCCTCATCATTTTGAAATATGTCTATGACTAGTGGCCTTGTTGATCCCAATCAATTAGTTGTGGGTAGACCAAGGAGATACCATTATCATTATCAGTGAATTGTGGTGAGGAAACAGAAAACATTCAAACGGATTCAGAGACATTAAAAATGTAGTTGTCATCATCCAATTCCCAGTTGGATTCTATCCAATATTCTCCTTCACTTGATTCATACTCATTGTCAAAATAAGGGACAAAAGGACTATCATTGGGGTTGGTAGTGTCATGTGGCAATTCAGATGAGTCCAAATGATGGTTATCATTGTCAAACGGTTGGGAAGATATGTTGGAGCTATGGCCAATAGGACTGGAGGATGATTTAGGTTTGTCATTATTCCTTGAGAAAAAGTGTCTATCCCAGTTTTCTCATTTCCTTGGGATCTGAGGATTGTCATTATTAGATGTTGGGTCAATCTTAAACGTTTTCCAAAATATTTGTTCAAAGGTAAGTTCTCTAGGTTCAAGGAACAATTCATCAAGGAAACAATTGCTTAGGGATCATTGGGAGCCAAATTCCCATTCACGGGACTCAGTTTTGGTAAAGGATTCCTCAATAGTCTTGACACTTTCCAAAACATTCACATTCTCACTCGAAAGTCCATTGGTATGCCGATCATCATTTTCGGGTAGTCCATACCCTAACCCAAGAATTTTTTGTCTACAAGGAGGCGTGATTGGTTCACACTTTCTAGTCTTATTTCTGCCAAGGCCACTAGTGCAATCATAGCCTTTTTCCTTTATCATGTCATAGACCTTGCCATATATCTGGACTGGTAAGGGAGGAAATTTTTCCATTTCTTTGTAAATCCATCCTGATATGTCTTCAATGTCCTCATTGTTCATGTCTCCCCATTTTATGAATTTTTTTCTCAGTGGAACTTTAAAATTTTCCTTAGGTTCCATTGTGAAACAAGGCCAACCATAGACCTTGGGAGACTTGGGTATTTTTGTGATGCAATATGTCATATTCAGTTTGAATTCTCCACAGCCTAGGTCTTGGATCTTGGCATTGGACTCAGCCTTTAGAGGCAAGGAGGATGATGGCGTGGCTGAAGATGTGGAAGGAGTGGACATGAACAAAGAGGCGACTGTGGAAGGGTCAATGAATTTGAAAGAAGATGAACTAGGAGCTCCTCAATTGATGGGAACTTGATGTTCTGAAATATCCCTTAGATTGGTGCAATATTGAAAGGGATTGAGGTCTCCATATATGGTGATTTCTATGCCATCAAAGGGAAACTTCAGGCATTGGTGGTAAGTGGATGGAATAGCTTTTAGGGAATGAATACAAGGTCATCCAAGCAAGATGTTATAGGGTAATTCAAGATCTAGGACTTGGCAAGTTGTGTCTATAATGACTGGTCCAACTCTGATAGGAAAAGTAATAACACCTCAAGAGGAACATTCCTTATCATCATACGCCTTCATGACTATGATCTTTGTTGCGTATCTACGCAAGCATCAAAGAATCCTAGATCCTTAACTAGTTTTAAGGAGCATATGTTCAGTCTTGCTCCACCATCTACTAAAACTTGTTTGATCTTGTGTTTATGGCTGAAAACTTCAATGTGTAATGTGTCGTTATGGTTGGACTTTAGCGATGAATAGTCTTGGTGTGAAAATGTTACATGATGGGGTGTAGTGAGGTAACCCACCATGGCCTCAAACTAGTTGACATCAATGTCTTGAGGGACAGAGGACTCTTGCAAGGTTTTTTCAAGTATAGCCTTATGCGTGGGAGAAATGCAAAGCAACTCAAGTATGGAAATTTGCACAGGGGTTTTTCCTAGTTGATCAATAAGGTTAAACTGACTCTTAGGTTGCAACTACTTTTCCAATGGGCCTGATTGTGATTGTTTTGCGGATGGGTCAGGTATTGTAATTTTAGGTTTCATAGGATGAGGACCAGCTATGGTGATTTTTCCACTTCGAGTAGTGGCATTACATTTAGGTGCTCTTTTGACAGTGATGGTATTGACATATTCATCCTCGGTTCAAACATTATTGATGATGGTTCCTCCTAAATAATCAAATGCAGTGCGGGTATAGTTGGCACAATTATTATTTGTCTTAGTACTTGGTGTTGAGGGGTTATTTGACCCATGGTCTTGTAGTGGGTTTTTTTGAATAGTATGGTTTGCATTTGATGCAAATTATGGCCCACCCAATTCAATTGTGTGATTTTCAATGAGGTCTTGCACAATATTTCTTAGTTTCTGATAAGAGGATGTCTTATGCCCTTTAGCCTAGTGGTAATCAAAGAAAGCATTGTCATCCCACCACAATGGTTTAAACTATCATGGGTCATATGGCTTAGGGTCCTCTAGTATGATGAGACTATTTTGAAGGAGCTTCCTAAAAACGTCCTCAATTGGTTCTCCCAAAGTAGTGTATGTTCATCTTTTTGGGAATTGTCTTGTCTGGCAGGGTTGTCCTTGACTTTGATTTTTTTGACCATTTTGGTTATTCAGAATTACATTGGCAGGGGATGTCAATGTTGTTGTTGGTCTATTTTGTGGTTGATCTCCTTTAAGAGTAAGTACATGACCCATCATGTTTACAGCCTTGGCATCAACAACACCATCATTGGTAACATGTTTTTTTTTTACCCAATAATTATTTTGTCTATGGATGGGCTTGCATTTGTGTTTTTAGGGACATATTCTAATTATCCTTTAGCAATGAGGGCCTTCTCAAGCTGGACACCTTTTTCGACTAGTACTGTGAAGGTTGTGTAGCAGTGAACTTGTAAGCCATATTTCAATGGACCTAGGAGTGTTTGGACAAACATGTCAACTTTTTCTTTCTCAAGTATGTCAGTATGGCAATGACTTTCTAGGCTTCTCCATCTTTGGAAGAATGGGTTAAATGTTTCACCAATATCATCTTGTGTAAGTGTTCATAAGCTAGTCATGGAAGTGTCTGTGTTAATGTTATAGGCATAATTTTTACAATTTTTTTTGCAAGTTTGTCCCATGTTTTTATCCCCTTTAAGGTGGAGAACCATTCAAGTGCAGGTCATGTAAGACCTTTGGATAAGAGTACCATCAAGCAAGTGTGCTCATAGGCAATATCCATGCAGTTGGTCATGAATTCTTGAATGTGTTCAATGGGGTTTGTTTTTCCCTTATACTTGGTGAAATTTGGTGCCACATACCTAGGAGGAAATGGTGGCATGTATAAGCTCATGTCAAAGGGATATGGGCATAGGTCATATGACATGTGTGGCTTTTTTTCAAACATTTGCATAGTCTCTATGGTCTTTTGCAAGTGAGCCACTTGAGCTGTCAAGGCATCAATTATAGGATTGTTTGTTGCATCACACATGGGAGTGATAGGTATCCCATGGGTACCCATTTGTTGTGAAGAGATGCTGGTGTTTTGTTGTGGGATGTGTTGTTGTGATATGTATGACATGTTTTCATTTGAATTTTGTTGGTGTTGAGCATTTTGATTAGGGACATGTTGATGTGTGTGGATGTGTTTTTTTTTTGTATTTTTGGAATAAAGGATGTGAACGCAAGGTGATAATGATCTTTTCCTAAGGGAAATGGCTAATGCAAGGTGACAACGTTGTCAAGAAAAGATGTCAAATTCCAAGGTGACAATGAGGACTAATATGAAAATTTTGACTAAGGAAATGCAAAGTCTATATGCCAAATGAGGACTAGGATTGAAGATATGACAATATTTTTGGATTTTTAAGGATAAGATATGCAAGGTGAGGAATAAAATGATTAATGGTCTAATATATGCAAATGCAAGGACTAATGTGATTTTGATGGACTTTGGGAAAAAGTTTCACTCAAGCAATCAAAGCTTGATCTATATCTCAGTTTGGGTCACCAAAGGACTTGTTTTGAAGGACTAAATGACAAGGATAAAATGAAAAGTGAGGTTTTCTAACTAGACTTTTGAGTTGGAAAGTCTCAAAAAAGGGACAATGACTAAAAGTAATTATGATGACCAAGCCCAATGATAACCTACTTTTGAAGGCAATGATTTTGCAAGGTATGGTGAGTTGTCCTAATCCAAATTCTGCAAAAGTGAAGGCCTTGTGACTAGTTTTATGCTGGAAATGATGATTGTGAAGCCTATGGAATGCAACTAAAATTAGAAAGGTTGAACCTAAGGTAAAGATGCAAGCTAATGGATGCAAATGATGAAAGATTTGAGAAATTCCTGGTCTGGTTTCTGACAGAAGCCTCTAGAAAAAGATTTTTAAAGACAGTTTGGCTAGATTTGAATTTGTTTTATGGTCTTTGATAGGGTTTTTTTTTTTTCCAAGCAAATGCATCATTTCAGGTCATAGATGCATCGCAATATAGCAGATGCAACTCAATTTCACCAAATACGGTTCTACAGAAAGCAAATGTTCACGACTCAATATTTTGAATGCGGTTTTCTAAAAAGAAAATGTGGTTCGGGCCAAGAGAATGCGGTGTTTTGCAAAGAAAATGTGTTTTGTCATAGTGAATGCGGTGTTCTGCAAAGAAAATGTGGTGCAGCTAAGCGACTGTGTCACGATAGATGTGGTGTAGAATGCAAAATGTCTAATTTGTTTGCAATTTTGGTAAAAAATCTAAATTGTTTGAGGTTGAATTTTTATTTCTAGATCTATAAGTGATGTTTGTTTTGTTCAATGTCGAAAAAACTATTGGAAAACATAGTATTTTGAGTGTGTAAACAATCACAAAAAAGACAAGAACAATCCTAGGTTAGGCTAGGACAATATTTGCTAGATTCCACATGGGTTTCCCCAGCTGCATATTCTTAGCATGTGAATCCAGAAGCTTGGCCACACAGGCTCCCTCTTACAGTGCACTCACTTGTCAGGAGAACCAAGCTTCCAACCCCCATAAAACTCCCATGGTAGGCTAATCACTTCTACTAAAAAATTGTGAAGATGTGGATGCCTTCACAATGACCGTTGATGCACTAGAAAATAGAGGGGATTTTGGCTACTACACAAAAGTTTTTAGTTCGTGATCCCTGTTCAAGTGGCCATACATGGGGCAAATATTAAGCTCTGTTAAGGAGGAATTCCATCCTAAAGAGGTTACACTCAATAGGGTTTTGGGGAATTCTACTTTGTCCGTATGACACATCCGCACTCATAATCCTAGGCTTTCCATTAGGATTCACATTTATATACCAGTCGGGGGTAGTTCGACCAAAGAGCTCTGTTGCCAATTTGATTCACCTTGGCGTGAGTACTTTTTCCCACCAAGGAAGGCCCAAGTTCTAGAGTCAATAACCAATTCTCTTACACCTAGGATCGCATAAGTGTGCAAGGGGAGATGATACTTTGATTATTGAATCAAAGGGTTACAAAAAAATAGGTGGGTCTAGTTTTTTGATCACCTAGTTTGCACAAGGTGAGAGAATAATCACCTACCACCTTCAAGCGCAATCAAGCAGAATAAATTAACCCCCTAATTAAAAATAAGTGAGACAAGCGAAAATTATTTCTAAAGCACCAAATGATGTGTTCTCTACTCTAAAACAAACGCATAGGGTTTTAAAATAATGGCCTTGGACATTCAAAACCACTAGTTAGTAGTCTCAAAATATGTCTTGGACTCACGAAATCTCAAAGCCACATGCTGCCAGCATAGATTAGTAACCAGAAAACCCTAAGCTATTTATCAAAAAATAAAAATAATCTAAAAAATCTAGAAAGTCTCCAGAAAACCAAAAAGAAAATTCTTACTAGACAATTGTGTCACTCTACAGAGCAAATGCGTTGTAGTCTACAAGCTGGAATCTATCAGGAAAATGTGTCGACCTGCAAAGAAAATGTGTCACATCCAAAAAAATGTCACTCTGCAAGTCATATGCATTGCAAAAGAGCGTATGTGTCATTTTAAGTAGCAAATGCATCATAGAATCTTGAATGCATCACTCTGCAAGACAAATGCATTATGGCCATACCTGTACCTACAAAATAGAAAATGTTGTACAAAAAAAAAAAAGTGCTCGATTTTGGCATCGAGTTCACCAATGTAGCTAAGGGAATTTTCCTAAGGTTATCAGATTAAATGCAAAAATACAAAAAACCCAAAGCAATAATGAAGTGCAAAGGAAATAACATGAAAACTAATGAAATATCTCACCCAAAAGTCTTCATTATCCATGGCTAACCTCCATTATACCTTCTCAACTTGTTGGAAATATGATGTTTCCTTTAGATTTTATGTGAGCGATCTAATCGCTATGCCAAGCCTTAAGAAAATGTTGAAGGATTTAACCTAAATGACCTCACAAATGCAACTAGAAAACTATGAAGGATGCAAAAAATAGCCTAAAATGACAAGATAGCAAGAGTATGAGATGACAAAATATGAGCATTAGGTGACAAAATGAGGCTAAAATTTCCTTTTTATAGAAAATGCAATTTTAGATAAATGGCCAAGATTAAAAGTTGACAAATTCCTTAGAATCAATGGTCAAGATTCAATGTGGCAATCCACAATTAGGGTTAGGGAAACATTAGGGAAAATTTAAAATGAATGGACATGATTCATTTTTAGAAAATCAAATCAAGGGTTGGAAATGCATGTGAGAAGAGATAAGATTGGCATAGAAAAAGAGAAAGCTGGAAAAATCAAATAATATTAGCAATTACATGATTTATGGAAGAAAATTACTATTTTGAATTAAAAATAAATTTAATTCAAGAGGGGAGAGTCATGTGACATAAATAATTAATTTGAATTATTTACTTAAAGAGAAAAAATTAGAAAGTAGGACCATTTTAAATAAATAATTTTATTTAAAATGGGGAAAATGCCAAGGTGGGCCATAATTAAATAAATTAAAGAATTTATTTAATTATAGAAAGGGACTAAAGTATTAGTGATGTATTTAAATAAATAAATAAAATTTATTTATTTAAATAATCAAGAGGAATAAAAAACAATGAATTAATTAAATAATTAAAATTATTTAATTAATAGTCGAAGGTGGAGAAGAAGACATAATTAAATTAATTAATTATGTTAAGAAGAAATTATGAAAAATAGAACTTGTAGGCCTAGGTCATTTTTATGTGTCTACAGGTTGAATGATGATCAGTCTATTTTGGTTAATGAACAAGCCTTGGTTGAGTTTAGTATTAGTGGCTATAAGGACAAGGTTCTTTGTGATGTTTTTCCAATGAGTTGTCATTTATTACTTGGGAGACCATGGCAGTTTAATAGACATGCCATTTATGATGGAAGAGACAACACATAACAGATTTAGAAGGATAGGAGTGCTTTTACATTGACTCCATTGCAAGAAGATGTGAAGGAACAAAGAAAGGCAACTAAGGTGATTATGTTTGGAAAGGAGTTTGTCAAGTTGGAGGAAGACAAAAATAAAGAGTGTGCAACTACTATAAGGGAAGAAGATGTTGAGACAACAAGTGTAAAGAATGATTCAAATTTGAAAGGAAAAGATGATATGTTGGTGTCAAGGTCTAAGACAAAGAAGATCAAGGATGAATTGACCGTGGGCATGCAAAATGGGTTAGCAAAGGATGTTGAGATCATGGTGGGAACCATACTTTATTTTGTGGTTTCAAAAGAAGGTAGTAGGTAGTAACATTTTGTTAATTTTGATGTGTGGAAGTCTGATAAGATAGAGATTACTAAGGCAGAGAATCTGATCATAGAGATAAAAGGAAAATATGTAGTGAGGAAAGGTGTTTGTCAAGAGCAAGTGAATTAATTCAAGTATAATTCAAGGGTGAAGGAGAGGATAGCCAAAGAAAAAGTTGGAAAGGGTGAGTTTGGAAGTGTCAAAGAAACATCATTCACAAATAAAGGGAAAGTTAGAGGACATTCATTAGGATAGTCTATGAAGGTGGAACAATACCTAAGTGGCAACAAGTTCAAATATGCAAGGAATGAAACTAAGCTTCAATACCTAATCCAGTGGAAAGGATCACCACATGAAGGGGAATTTGAAGGTCAAGAATATTTTGTGAAGAAGCATAATCTATAGAAATTCAATTTCCAAAGGGACCTGGAATCCTTTCAGGCCATTGTATGATGCAAGGCCACCAAAGAAAATTCATGTAAATGAGGTCTTTTGCTAGGTTTTGGTGTGTTTAGTCTTGTTTCAGTCCAATAAGGTCATAATAGACCATGCTAAATGTAATTTGAATCTTTTTGGTTGGTTTAGAGTTTATATGGTCATATTTTACAATTTTGTAAATGTTGTCATTTAAAAAGTGCAAAAAAGCAAATTATGGGAGACCAATGGTCGTGGGAGTTTAAAAGTTGGTTTTGTTAGTTGTGGTAGTTTTTTTAAAGAGGGAAAAGCTTAAATATGTTTGAGGATCTCAATCTAAAGGCTTCAGAGGAATTTTTGTGAAGAAATCAATTAGAAAATACTCTTCTTTTTATGTTCTTTTTTGGTAAACCTGTTGTTCAGTCCTTTGTACGGCTTCAGACTGAAGGTAACCTTTCTTGATAAAAATGGAATTGAATTGGATAGAGGAGTGGATTAATAGAAAATTGGATCTTGTTTGATTGGATTTCATCAGGGGAGAAGCATTTAAGAGAGATTTATTGAATTTGGTCTGTAGAACCTAGTTTGAGGGTTTGTAAGCATTTAAAAATGGATTAATGCCCATTCTACCATTGGATTTTGTTGTAACTTGGTGGAATGGGTGGTCTAGGGTAGGTTTAGGTCTCTATGAGGTTTCAAGAGTAGGGGAGGTTGTTTAAGGGATTGTGTGTGATGCCCTAGTTGGGTTTTCAATGATTTTTGGTGCAAGGTTGATGGCTAAATGATGGAGTGTGCATAAAATGTAGTGTTAAAGATTGGGAGATGGTGAGAATAGCATAGGCAGACCCTAAATAATATTTTTGAAGTGTTGGAAGAGTGATTGGACATTTGTAATGTATATTTTCAATAAACCCCATGAAAACCTAGCCTTAACAAGCCTAAATGAGGGTTTGGAATTTGGATGTCTTTGTGGGTGTATCTTCTATTAAAAGTTGTGGATTATGAATGTTTATAGCCTAGTAAATGACTTTCCATTTCGTTTTTGGGTTGGGAGAGAGTTTAAGTGAGTGTTGCTTTGTAAAAATAAGCTAATTGTTCCCTTGTTCAACATACCTATCCTTTTTAGAGGATGATGTTCCAAAACAAGTACTTGTACAAATCTAATATGTTAAAGTATAGACAAATAGGTATCTAGAATGCCAATTGGTTGATGGTTTTGAGGTTTCTTCTGAGGAATGGAAGTCTCTATTTGCAATGCTATTGGGATAATAAGCAATAATTGTGAGAGAATGCTAAGATAGGGTTTTGGTGATTGAGAAATTGGTTGAAACACCTTGAATTATGTTTGTTAGTGATTTTACTCCCTACTCTATGTCATTTTCATAAGAAAACACTCAAAAACATTCTATCTATTGTGTCTTGTGTGTGTTTTCAAAACAAATGTCAAACAAACATCACAATGGGTAATTTGCAACATCTCAAACCTGCAAAACACCAAAAGGTCAAAAAGAAAAAACATCCAAAATGAACCTATCACTAAAATATTTTGGGTCCATCATCCTTTAGTTCTGATCTTTCAATCTTTGCATTCCAGCTAGTCCTTTCCCTTGCATATCCATTATTACTTAAACAAACCTTTAGATTGCACTTAGGTTGCTCTCCCTAGGTCTTGAAATCAAACCATTGGCTATCTATCACCTGCATCTCTTAAGGTCCATCATCCTTGAGTTAGGGAACTTACCATTATTCTTGAGTAGGGAAATCCTTTTGGAGTTCATCATCTCCTACATACCTTCTCTTGACCATTTGTCCTTGTGTCTATCCATCACAGCACAAGTAAATCCTTGCATTATAACCAATTTCAAACCTAGAGCTTCCTTGAACCCTTGCATTCTTAGCTCATCACATCATACCATACCATTTTCATACCTCGTCTTAGAATCATATCCTTTTTATTGTATCCTAGTCTTAGGTCTCATACATTGTCCAATCCTAGATTGAAGATTAGAGCAGTCACATATGACCCCTAGAACAAGAGAAAAAATGTTTCAAGAAGGGAACCCTTGGGGAAGAGAATTTGATGTGGAAGACGACATTAGTGTTGCAACTACTGAAACAAATGAAACTGATGATGAAGAAATCACCCAATCGAATATAGAAGAAGCACTTAAGGATCATATATTCACTAAACTGCTTACAGATGTAGTTAAATGTAACCCACAACAATACTTCAAAGCCCTTACTGATGAAGGAATCAAAATGCTCTCTGGTTTTGACATGTCACTACTCACGATGAATGATCAACCAAAATCTAGTGAATCTAAACATCCCAAGACAAACAACAATGAAAAAATCAAGGATCATAGACCCTTTTATCTACAACCTGGTTACAAGAGATCTTCAAAGACATCAAAACCAACACCTACAAACAATCCTATTTTGGATGAACTTAGAACACTGAGACAAGAATTGGATACTTTCAAGAATAGTAAAACATAATCCCACAAGTTATCTATTGAAGATATATGTCCTTATCCTTTCGAGCTAAGCATACCAATGCCACCTTTTCCTAGTCATTGGGACATACCTAAACTAGATAAATAGAAGGGAAAAGGAGACCCTAAAGACCACTTAAGAGAATTTTGTGCTACTACCATGGAATTTGCAGTTGAAGAAACGTAACTTATAAGATTATTCCCTTGAAGTCTAGGAGGAGAAGCTATGGAATGGTTTTCACGATTACCCCCGATCATCAAATATTTTCAAGAACTGGCTGATAAATTTGTCTCCAATTATAGTTTCAACTGTGACCTTAAAGTGACCATGAAAAACCTTTTTAACACCAAACAAAAACAAGGAGAATCTTTTGTGTCATTTTTACAAAGATGGAGACATTTAACAAAATGATTATCTTATACCATTCTGGACAAAGAATTGGTTGACCACTTTTGTCTAAAATTGAACAAAGAAATTGGAAGGGAACTTTGCCTCAAATGCTTAGATTCCTTTGATGAATCCATAGAAATGGGATTATGAATCGAACAAACTGTTATCGATGATGGAACTATAAAACTTAATAATGACAAAGATAAAAAAATCAAACTCAAACAACAAGACACCTTGTTGGGTTAAGAACAAGAATGTAGTCAATGATGGAGTTGTTGATGAAAAAAAAACTAAAACATCATCACCTATCTACAACCTTAAAGGTCCATGTTCAGATAAAGGAAAATACAAACAAAGAAGTTTCCCTAAATGAAATTTTACACCATTGGGATAATCACTTGAATCTATGTTCAAAGAACTTCTTGAAAACAATATTATAATGTGACCTGAAATGAATGAATATAATCCACAAGTCAAACCCCCATGGTGGAATGAGGGTCACTTTTGTGACTATCATAGACACAAAGGAGATAAAACTAATAGCTGCAATAAAATTTGGCATTTAATACAAGACCTTATTGATGACGGTAAGGTAGATATTAATAGACACACTCCTTCTGGTAACTCTAATCGTGAGGTGTTTAAAACCCCTCTCCCTAAGGATGACAAGGATAAAGGAAAGGCCCTTGAACCTAGTGTTGTTGTAAACTATACTACTGCTAAGTATGATTATACCATAAATAACATCAGTAAGCTTGAAAATTATGTAAACACTTTCATTATAAAAGGAAACGAATTTGATTGCAATGTCACTACTCATAGAGGCACATTTACCCTTAGAGGTCTGAATTCAAAATCCGTTGCACTAGCTTCACAGTACAACCTCATAGAGAGTAAAAAAACCCACATAAATTTCTATACTTGAGCTGCTACGCCTATCTCCTAAGCATAAAGCTATCCTAGATAAAGCAGTTGCTACTGCTATAGTTCCTACTGACCTACATGTAGGTCAATTCCAAGTTATGGTGGGACATATCACCTCTCCTCATACTCTCAATTTTACTAAAAGTGATGATTCATCCCTTCAACAACTGCATAATGTAGCTTTACACATTGATGTCCTTGTCCATAATGTTAAGATCAAGTGAGTTTTGATAGAGAGAGGAGTAGGTCTTAATATTTGTACTCAAGAATTGATCACAAAATTAGGGTTCTCTAAAAATGCAATTGATCCAAAGAAAAAGATTACCATAAAGGCATATGATGAAGAGGAATGCTCATCTAAAGGATCAGTTACTCTACCAATCAGGGTTGGCCGAGTGGTGAAGGATGTGGTTTGTCAAGTCCTTGATCTCCCTTTGATCTATAATATCCTCCTTGGAAGACATTGGATTCATTAAATTCAAGTAGTACCTTCTACATACCACGAGTGCATTAAATTCCCACACAATGGCATTGAAATCACAATACGAGGAGATCCAAACCCTTTCTTGTATTGTCGTAATCTATGTTCTAAAACAAAAATCACAATCCCAAGTAACCATGAGGCATTTCCTTCCCAAGCATATGTTTATCCTTAGTCCTTAAAAGAATCCTCCTCAAAATCCAATAAAGTTGAGATCAAAATACAAGTAAAAGAACATGGACTAGGAGAATATACCTTGAATCATGCCCTTTGCATTGGAAAGCTACCTTTATCTCCCCACACCTATGGAAAACCATAGATGACTAAGACCACACTAGATGTAGATACTACAATGATTTGTAAATCAACTACTTTCAAAAAATCAGGAGCCCTCTATGATGAAACATAAAAAGTTGATCTCCTAAAATGGTTATACAAAGATGAAGATATAGAAAAAGAGCATATTGAAATAAAGATACTTTTTGAACAATTTGGTAAAGGATTTGATCTTATGAAACAAATGGGATATGATGGTAAAATTACTCTTGACTTACATAAATAGGGTGTCTTGGAACCAATACAACCTACTCATATGCAAAAATTCACTGGTTAAAGATATGATGCATAGAAAGATAAGACCTTGAGTACTGAGTATACTTCAAGAAAGTAGAGTCCTCTAATGCTACACAGAAAATGAGAAAAGTGCCATCGATGAATTCATTGAAATTTATGACTATGATAGTATCCCTACCCCTAAACCTGATCATAACATTTGTACCCTTGAATCCATTCAAAATCTTGATTTAAATCATGACCCTTTACCCCTGGTTCACCTTGAACTCATTGATTTGGACTAGAAGGGACTACCACAATTGGATGTATTTCAAAATGATGAGGCAATCATAAAATTTATGGGAGCACAAGAAGATACACCCCTTCAAGATCATAAAGTAGGTTTCACCATAGAAGTTAATAGTGCAACTTACTTTGGGGGGAGTTTCAAGCCTTTCAGTCACAAAATTATTGAAAATATAAAGTGTTCTTCTAGTGAAAACCACTATGTAGTTCTATTAGAACTGAAAAAAGTAAAAATAAAGGACCTATCAAAGGGTGAAAACCTCTCTGAGGATGGAAGGATTGACACACTTCTCTTAGCATTTTATCATGAAAAATCATCTATGTTGGTGGAGAAGACATTACCAACAAATTTGGGCACAACTGAAAAACCAAGGATAATCCATCTAGTAGAATCATTAACACCTGAAGAGAAAATAAAGCACATATAGTTTTACAAGGAAAGACAAGTCAACTCTACATGGTCCTATGTAGATATGTCGGGACTTGATCCAGATTTAGTAATACATCACTTGTCTTTGCCACCGGGGGAAAAACCTGTTAAGCAAAAGTTGAGAAAAAGGCACCCACACGTTGCTCTATTGGTAAAATTTGAATTACAAAAGTTGCTAGATTTGGGATTTATAAGACCTATTGACAATGTTGATTGGATTTCACATCTAGTACCAATTTCAAAACCTAATGGGGGCATCTGAGTTTACATAGATTTCAAAGATTTAAACAAAGCTTGTGCTAAGGATGACTTCCCATTTCGAAACATTGACATGATAGTGGATTTGATTGCAGGACATGAAATGTTATCCCTCATGGAAAGTTTCTTAGGACATAATTAGATTAAAATTGCTCCTGAAGATCAAATTAAGACAACATTCATGTGTCCTTGGGGAACCTTCTACTGGAATGCCATGCCCTTTGGGTTGAAGAACGCCAAAGCCACCTATCAACGTGCAATGACCACTATCTTTCATGACATCATGCATACCTATTTAGAAGACTATGTAGATGATTTTGTGGGAAAATCGTACACCAAAGCTGGCCATCTAGAGATCATGGATAAAAATTTCACAATATTAGAACAATACAAGGTTCAATTGAATCTAAAGAAATGTGCCTTTAGGGTAACCTCTAGAAAACTCCTTAGATACATTGTCTCATCTAAAGGAATTGAAGATGATCCTTCAAAAATAAAGGTTATACTTGAAATGCCTCCACCTAAGAATATCAGTCAATTGTAATCATATCAAGGAAAACTTCAGTCTATCCACCATTTCAGCACCTGTTACACAAGAATGTTCCATTCATATAGGATGACAAGTGTGAACAAGCTTTTCAAAAAATCAAAGAATATCTGATGACACCACTAGTATTAGTACCCCCTATAGATGAAAAGCCTTTACTTTTGTATATATCCATAACTACCACAACACTTGGAGCACTTTTGGCACAACATGACTTTGAAGGAAAGGAACGTGCCATCTATTACATTAGTCAAACTCTAGTGGGATATGAGATCAACTATAGTCGTATTGAAATAGCATGTCTAGCTGTAGTTTTTTCCTCACAAAAGTTGTGACATTACATGCTTGTGCATTATACAAAGCTCATTGCAAAAATTGATCCTCTTAAGTACCTCCTGAACAAAGCAGCACTCACAAGCCGATTAGCTAAATGGGTGATGATTCTTAGTGAGTTTGATATTGAGTACATAGAAAGAATAGAAATCAAAGGACAAGCCATAGTAGATCAACTCGTTGATGCTCCTGTGATAGATAGTCATCCTCTTATTACAAAATTTCCTAATGAATCAATCTTCAACATGGAATCTACACATCTTTGGACCTTATATTTTAATGGCTCCTTCACACAAGGTGGTTTTGGCATTGGCATTCTCTTTGTCACACCACAAGGAGATTGTATACCCAAAGCTTATAAGATACAGTTTCCATGTACTAACAGTATGGTAGAATATGATGCATTACTTTTTGGGCTTCATATGGTTGTGCAATGGAAAATTCTAGAGTTACATGTTCTAGGTGACTCTTAGCTAGTGATCAGACAAGTTAATGATGACTATAAAACAAAAGATTAAAAATTGATGCCTTACAAAAGAATGGTGGATGACTTTAAGGCCTATTTCACATCAATCTCTTTTGAGTAGATTCCCTAAGATAACAATAGAGCTACTAATGCAATGGCAACAATTGGTTCACTTGTGGAAATTCCAAGCAATGCCACCTACTGTGAGTTCTTGGTAGAGCCTCTTTTGGAACCTGCTTACAATGTACCACAATCTGAAATGATCTATCTTATTGTTGGTCCTAATTCCCAATGGTATGGGGTTATTTATACCTATCTTTGAGATAACACCTTTCCATCATACCTATCCAATAAATCTTGTAAAACCTTTATACATCAAGCTTCTTGTTACATAATATTAGTGGACACCCTTTACAGACAAGGTCTCAATGGTACTTTACTCAGATGTCTTGAGCATGATGAGGTCAAAAATTCTTTAGAAGAAGTACATTAAGGTATATGTGGGGCACATTCTAGCAGTCTTACCTTAGACAAGAAACTCTTGCGTATGGGTTATTATTAGCCAACAATGGAAAAGGATGATTATCAGTGTGTTAAAAAATGTAAGCAGTGTCAAAAACATGCTCCTGCATAGGAATTGCAGCCTCTCGCTACACCATGGCCCTTTTATCAATGGGGACTTGATCTTGTGGGAAAGATCCATCCACCTTCATCCAATGGTCATAAGTTCATTCTCGTTTCCACAAACTATTTCACAAAATGGATTGAAATTGTTCTCCTCACTCTTATCACTAGAAATTAAATAGCCACTTTCATACTAAACTATATCATCTATCATTATGGTGTTCTTTTATCCGTCATCACAGATAAGGGTCATCCATTCATTAACTAGGATGTCCATGAACTCTTTGAGAAATTCCATATACAACATCAATTATCCACACCTTACTATCCTCAAGGTAATGTCTAGGTTGAGACCTCTAACTAGACCATTCTAAAAATTCTCAAAAATATGATCAATGAAGGTAGTCGAGATTGGCATATTCAATTGAATCCTATCTTGTGGGCTTACCTCACAAGTATCTACACTCCCACAGGTGCTACCCGATATTTCGTTGTCTATGGATCTGAAGTCATCTTTCCCATCGAGGTCAAGCTACCCTCTTTGCATGTCTCCTTGCGCAATAAAATTAGTGATGAAGAATACCAAGTTTCCTATTTGCAGGAGTTGGAACTATTGGATAAATGAAGAAAAACCACTTTCAATCATCTTAGAGCATACCAACAGTGGATGTGCCAAAGATATAACTAGAAAGTGAAACCACAAACATTTTAGATTGAGGATCTTGTCCTTCATGAGAATCCTTGCAATCAACAAGATAGAGAAAAGAAGGGTAAATTTGAGCCTAGCTAGTTGGGTCCATACGTTATCACTACTATGTATGGATCTAGGGCCTACCAGTTATCTACTCTAGAAGGTGAACTACTCAGTGATCCCATTAATAGTATGGACATCTACAAGTTTCATACCTGACTACTTTAGAGGGTACACTCTTTTAAATTCCTAAAAAAATACCAAAATAAAGGAAAAAAGTCTTAAAAAAAAATTAAATAAATAAAGAGAAATCAATTCATTCAATGGTGAAAACCACTTCGGTGGCACCTTGACCAAGTACCATGGTGAAAACCAAGAAATTGGCACCATGTGTAGAGGCTTTGCTCCTCTTTCCTTTGGATCTCTACTTGATCTTTTCATCCCATTTTCATTCACCCTCCACTTCATAATGGCATTTTCACACTCATCATGTCTTGTGAATTGTTTGACATTCCCCTCGCTTGCTCGCTTTGCCATGCGTACTAGGTTGGTCATATCCCTCACTAGGGAATCTCCTCAACCTTAGCTATGGGTTAGGATACTGAGCATATCATGGTCAGAGAAACTACCTCCTTTTTCTATCTACTTGCTTGCGAATCATCTCTTTCCATCGTAAAATGTCTTGAAAAAATCCAAAAAAATCATAAAATGTCCTAAAAAAATCCAAAAAAATTATAAAATGTCTCAAAAAATCTAAAAAGTCATAAAATGTCCTGAAAAAGTCCAAAAAAATCGTAAAATGTTTTGAAAAATCTAAAAAAATCATAAAATGTCCTAAAAAAATCATATAATGTCCTGAAAAAATCCAAAACAATTGCAAAATGTCTTTAAAAAATCCAAAAAAACTCATAAAATGACCTAAAAAAATCCTAGTAAAAAATCATAAAATGCCCTAAAAAAATCCATAAATTAATAAAATGTCCTGAAAAAATCCCTAAAAGTCCTAAAATGTCATGAAAAAATCCCTAAAATCATAAAATGTCTTAAAAAATCCAAAAAAAATAAATATTTCAAAAACCCAAAAAAGAAAAGAAAAAAATTCAAAACAGTGACACTTTCAAATCGCCACACAACTTTGAACTTCAACAAAATGAAAATAGGCCACAATTGACAATCAAACAAACATTGCAACATACCTATCAATCCATCTTTTCAGATCCAACCAAAACGCATAAACTATGACAAGAATCAGATTTACATTGAAGCATGATGCATGTTTGTTGGTTGATCTTTGATTGATTTATGATTTTATTTTTGGTTGCATGTCTTTTAGCTTCTCCAGGATGTTTGGGACTAGAGAGACTAGGATGGGGCATGTTCACTTGTTTTTTGTTTGTGGACTGTTTCTTATTCATAGGATGACTCATCTTAAGAAATGGTTGCCTAAAACCATCAAGGAAATATGAGTCTCATGTGGGTAAGAACATTCCTTGTCTCATAGTGTCTTCCATGCAATACTTATTCAGGTCATCTAAGGTCCTTATACCTATATGCTTATACTTTACTACTAAATAAAAATGTAAACAGTATTCAAATCATCTAGATGTTCATGTTATCTAGATGCTTATACTAATTTGTGACATAATAAGCTTGATGATGATATAAGCACTTAAAAGGCACAAGAATTCTCACCTCCTTGCATTCTCCCTTTCATCAATCATTTATTTCATTTTTTTTCTCTCATTTTCTCTTCATCACTTTGTTCATCTTCCTTGTCGCAAAAAATCAATCAATTTTTGTATCCAACTGATGTATGTCTCTTGAATCAAATCTCAACTCAATAGGCTTGCTTATCAGAATATCATAACTTCCTAATCTATCAATCAATCAATCATTGTATCAACTTGTCATGCGCAAGCATCAATCTCAATTAGCTTAATCAACTCATCAACCTAGCTATATTGATCATTTCCATCAATTGTTCAGTTACACCCATCAACTGTGCATCTCCATGAAATGTACATCACTGCTTAATCACTTGTGCAATATCAATCATCTAATCATTTTCCTATAATCTGGCGAGAGATCAAACTTCTTACAATCCATTTGATTAATCTCTCGAAGGGGCATATATCATATTTGTCATCATCCTTACAAGGATATCCTTGGGGCATGTATCAGTTGATCATTTTTTCTTTGAAACAATGCAACAAGCTGCATTGTCTCAAAGAGAGGCAAAATGTAGACACATAAAAATTTCCTCTAATAATACTAAATTTTTTATCAGTATTTGGATCCATTATTAGCATCATTATCCATTTTATATTCATTTCATATTTATATTTCATGCATAACCATTTTATAAATATTAATCCATCTAATTAAATCATTTATAAATTTGTAATCATTAAAATATTTTATCCGTAAACTCCATCAAATCCATTTGCATAATATATGATCATTAAAATATCCATACATTAATATATTTGCATATTTCATTATATCCATTTGCATATTCATAAATCCATTCATATATTTATCCACTTTCTTTATTTACCATTTTGCATATTTATCCCACATTCACCCTAATATTGGATCCAACCCTAAGGAGATCTATTTTAACCTTTCCCTCTCTCATTTCTTGATCATACACAACATTCAAGATCTTTGCATCCTTATATTTTCTCTTAGCATTCTTGACACTCTTTCAATATCATTTTAGCATTTTAAAAATTTAGCTTATAATATAGTTGCATGTAAGCATTTTAGTTCATCATGTTTCCTTTTGATATTGCATATCATTTGTACTCAATCTTTTAATCTCCATTCACCATAGCCTCTTTTGCATAGTGCTCTGAGAGAAAATTATTTTCAGCAACACAAGATCTTGGATGATAGGAGGGAAATGGAGACAAAAATCCATTTGCATGCATGTTTGTTTAGTTAGTTTATTTTATTTGCATGTTTGTGTAGGTGGAAAAATACTCCATTGTTTGATGTTTGAACAAATCTGAATCTTTGAATTTAGATACCCATTTCCTTCGTCAAGAGTTAGTACCTTACCTTTCTAGGCATGCTAAGAAAAAGTTCATATCCCCTCCATATGAGAGTTTTTTAGTGAAAGAGAATACAACCTTGGAAAATCCTAATGATCATATTTACTCTTCTCGTAATATCTCTCTTATTGGCGAAGAAGATATTTTGGTGTTAAAGGAACCAATCAATGAGAGTTTTGAGAATTCTAGTTGTTTCTCTCCTTCTAACTCTCTTATTAGGAAACACATTAATGAACAAGAAGAAACAATAATAAGTAATCATGATGATCACATAACACAACAAGAAACCATTGAAACTTTAACTAGTCTACATTCATCTCCCAACATCTTTCCCTCTTGTGATAATGAAATTGAAAGTGAGGAAGATATATTGGCATTAGATGATCAAACCTTTAAGATATATGACAACCCTCTATATGTTTCTTCCCCCACCTATCCTATTTTGGAAGACATTATGGGAGAAAGTAATGAAATTATGGACAATCATGAAAATTACATTTTTTCCTCTCCTAATATCTCTCCTAGTTTTGAGGAAGATGCATTGATGTTAGAAAATACAACAAATGGACAATCATGAAAATTACATTTGTTCTTCTCCTAATATCTCTCCTCGTTGTGAGGAAGATGCATTGATGTTAGAAAATACAACCAATGGACAATCATGAAAATTACATTTGTTCTTCTCCTAATATCTCTCCTATTTGTGAGGAAGATGCATTGATGTTAGAAAATACAACCAATGGGAGTCATGAGAATCTTATGTGTCTCTCTTCCCCTAGGAAAAATATTATTGAACAACAAAATTCCATCATTGATAAACAAGACAATTCAACCATTGATCATTCCCCTACTTGCAATGAATTCATTTTGGAAGAACCAATCCTTGAATGTCAAGAACATTTGATTTGTAGTTCTCCTAAAAAACCTCCTCATAGGGAGGATATCATGGTGCAAGACAATGACAATAATAGTGATGTGAATTCTTTGGATTATGGTGAAAAGATGATACTAGATGTAGACATGGAAAATGTACCCATCACACTTGATCTCAATTACTAACACCACTTCATCTGAAATCATCTCCTTTGCTAGTCATTTAATCAGATAATTCTTATTTGATCAAATTCATCACCTTTTGTCCCTTAATTAAACAAATCAAATTTATCTAATTAAGTTGTCATCTCCTATTAATTAAATAAATCAATCTTATTTAATTAACCATATAGTCTTTATTTAATTAAATAATTCATTTTATTTAATTAAATCTCTAAAGTCATTCTATTAAATTAAATAAATTAAACCTTATTTAATTTAATCTAACATCACCCCTCTTTAATTGAATAAACCAAAATATTTATTTGATTAAATCTAAATCATATCCCTCTCTACTTTGATTTAAATCAATCCAAAAATATAAATCAAATTGTCACATCAACTAATCTCCTTTAGTTTAATCAAATCTTGATTAGGTTAGTATTAATCATCTAAATCCTCTAGATTTTGCAACTTGCTCAATAAATCTTTTCTTTTGATTTATTAATTCCCCGAATTACTTTCAACATGGCATCAAAAGGGGAATATTCCTCCAAGTTTTAAAATCCCTCCAAATGGTTTTGTCCTTCCAACAAGGCCTTTGTTTCCTCTTACATGTCCTTGTGCATTGAGCCAAGTGGCATTTAATTCATTCATTTCTCCCTCCAAAATGTCATTTCATAAATTTGAAATTCCACCTAATATCATTTATTGTGCACATTCACCAAAATGTGCTCATCCTTCCTTCATTCACATCTTCACAAGTGGCATTTGGGCATTGGATGTTGAATGATCCCACATTCCTCCACTTTTCTCATTCTTCCATCTTGTTCTTCTATAAATAGAAGGCTCTTCTTCTCATTTTGGATCCACAACTTAGAGTAAAGTTACTATCTTCATATTTAGAGAAAATTCATCCATTTCCATAGCATTTTTCCATCATCATAGCTAGGTTATTGCAGATTTCATCAAGGAAGCACATTGTTCATCATCATCAAGTGGATCAATCTTCATCAAGCTTGCAAGGGATTGGGAAAGGGCCATTTTCCACATCAAAATGGAACCAATTCCCCCATGGGATTGAGAGTTTGCATGCTCCAATAGGATTTAATAGTTTTCCTTGTTTTGTTCTTCATTTCTTTCCTATTTTGTACATTGTGAATAAATTACATGGGGAATCTTAGTTCTAACTTGCATATGGATCTACCATTGTCTCTGTTTATTGTGTTTGTGTAGGTCTAGGATTGGGGTTCACATTTTGGTGCTAGGATCATCATCATCATCATCATCATCATCATCATCATCATCATCATCATCTTTTAACTTGTTGGAGTCTCTTACTTTCTTCTATATTCTTTCAACACTAACATGGTAGCACATGATAGTTAATCACAAATCATCACCATTACATCCATCCTACATCCATAAACCATCATCATAATGCATATCATATCACAACATATAGGAAACATTGACCATCCCACATGCATTGCATTTCAGCATTGCATAATATCTAGATTGGTTATTCTAAGCATCTCAAAAATAATACATGTGCATTCATTGCATAAGTATAAAAGGAACCATCACATAATCATTGTCAACTCATATCATATGCATCATCAAAGCGTCCATTGCATCATCATATATACATCATAATAATACTCATTTGCATCTATTGCATAATCATATAACATCATGCCGCAGAAAAAAGGACCCTTTTTCTTGAAATGGCATTAATTCATGATAAAGTGGGCTTAATGAGGCCTTGATTCAAGTCTTGTGAGGAATTTTATGCATCCACACTAGGTATTGGACCCTTTCAAATCAAATAACATGCTTTTAACGATGTCTTGTAAAGGTGTTGTAGAGTCTTGTAAAGGATTTTCACGCTTTTCTACACTTAATGAACCCATTTTTTACCTAATTAAAAATTATAAAATGTGTTAAATAACATTATCACATCAATTTATAAGGCTTGTAAAACAAATTTAATAATAAACTAGTGTTGTAATGTGTCTTGCACATTCACATTGGTTCTTGTGCCTTCCTAGGTAATGCAGACCTCGTTTTAGTGTTGTAAAGTGTACTTAATTACACTTTCAAATTAAATTTTGTGTCTCAAGCCAAAAATAGAATTTATATCATCACTAATAGGTCCCTATTAACCCATATTGTCCATCTCGAGGCTTAATTTGATCAAATAACTGACATAGTCATCATATAAGCCTAATTCGCTTACTTCTTAGCATTCTAGCTAGCAATAATGGCCCCTATGGTACCCATTCACCATTAGTGGTGAATTAGTCCCATCTAGGTGGGACCCATTCACCATTAGTGGCAAATTAGTCCCAAATAGGTGGGACCCATTCACCATTAGTGGCAAATGAGTCCCATTTGAGTCATTTTCAGGGTTTTGAGTGGGAAGAATTAGGTTTTAAGTTTAATTTTTCTCCATGTCAGCCTTAGGGATCAAATTAATAGGAAAATAAGGTTGATTTCCTATAAAATAACCTCTTTAAACTCATTTTTACATCTATTCATCCATTAACACATTCACATCATTCATTCATCATCTATCTTCTATCTCAAGTCAAGCAAGCTAGGGCTTTCACATTGCAAGTTATCAAGTTAGCTTCCTAAGACATTCAAGGGTTGATTCTTCATGTTTTGTTGCATAATTTTAAGTTCAATCATCATGGAAAGGTAATCCATTCCATTTCTTCATGTTTCATTCCTTTCTTTCATCATTTTGGTTTAATTACCTAAATGGGGTTTGACCAAGGCAAACCCCCATGCCCTAACATTCAACATCTCTCTCTCTTGTCTTGTGTGCTTGTAGATTTAGGTCTCTTGGAAGCTTGGAAATCATTGAATATCAAGTTTCAAGGTTGCTAAATTATTCTCCTCATTCATCAAGTCAAAATATCAACAAAAATCCATTTTCAGACCCATAAATTAGAGTTTTGAAAGCAGACACTTGTAGGGCATCAAAGTGTAGATCAGATGCTTCAGAATCCACCTTTGAAAATATAGAAATTCAAAATTGGAATAATTCTACATGAGTGGTGAATAAGTCCCACTCCAGGGTCAATTTTCAATTTTCTACATTCTTTAGTACCCTTTTGCCAAAAACAGGTTCTGGTATAGTTTGGCAGAATTAGGACTAATTCACCCACAATGGCGAATGAGTCCCTCCAGGCCTAAAAATCAGAATCAGAAATGTTTCAGAAGTAATTTCTAGTCTCCTTCAAGGTTCTAGGTGCACACTTCAATTTTCATCTATTTATGTTTAGCTTTGCATTTGTTTTTAGTTCATTATAGCATTACACAATGTGTTTTAAAATGAGTTGTTTTCCTTTAGTTTCTATTCATTAACCAATCAATCTTGTTATTTTATTGCATTGAAACATTGCATCTAGACATATTTCATCCTTATTCTATCCATATTGCATTGACTTTGAATGTAACATGAGCATTTTGGCCCATCTTTCTCCTTCTAGGTGAAAAACCCTAGGAGAGCTAGAAAGCAAGCGGATGCCAAATATCTATGCTACATTTTGGTGAACCTACTTTTTGAATACTTCTCTTTTCTGATTTGGAGTCCTTCATTAGGGTTTGCATGATTCATTTGCATGCTAAGTGTTAAATTTTGCATTCATAAAAAGTGCATTTAGGTTGCATTTTTGGCATCTAAATTAATTTAAATTTTCTAAAATTATTCATTTTTCATTTAGGTTTACATCATAGCACTCAAAAACCATCAAAATCCCTCAATTTTTTTTGAAAATTCTAAAAAAGTCGATATTGGGACTCATTCGCCACCTTGGGCGAATCAGTCCCTTTTGACCCCTAAAACTATCTTTTACAGTGTTGAAAACCCTATTTTTAGGCTTTTGTTTGGTGCCCTTTCATACCTGTATAAGTTAGTTGCATTTATATAACATGCATTTCACTAGATCTCACTTAAAATAGCTCATTTCATACATTGTTTAGTTTCAATTTTTTGTATTAGAAAAAGAGTGCATTTAGCTTGCATATTTGCATGTAATTTCCTTCAAAATATATGAAATTTTGCATCTCCATCTTAGGTCTACATCTTACAGCATTAAACACATCACAAACACTTCAAAATTTATGAAAATTTTGCAAAAAAATAGTATTGGGACTCATTCGGCATACTGGGCGAATCAGTCCCTATCCAAATTTTTAACTATTTGTTCCTACATCAGAAACCTCATTTTTGTGCCTTCTAAGCCTCCTAGTATCATATAGTATAAGTCTGGAAAGTTTCTGGACCATTTTTTTTATGCATTTAGCTCAAAAACATCATTTTAGATTCCTCATTTTTCAAATCACTTCATTTGCAAACACCATTCAATCTGAAAATGCTTACATTTCTGTAATTTTGCATAACATTGATAAAAGTACTATTCACTTTTGCATATACATGCTATTCTATTCATAAAGCTTTGCATTATTTTGATAAAATTACATTTCATTCTTGGATGTACATTGTTTGCATTCTTCAAATCTTGCATATATTGGATAAGAGTGTTTTGTATCTTTTCATAAACATTGTTCATATTATTGAAACATTGCATGAAATGGTTACATGTGCTTTTCATTCTTATTCAAACAATGAAATTACCTTACATAGTTATACATGTTAAGAAATATTTTCTATCCCCTCCCTATGAGAGTGTTTTAGTGAATGAGACTACAACTTGGGCCATTCCTAACGATCATAATTGTTCTTCTCATAATATCTCTCCTCTTGGTGATGAAGATATTTTAGTAGAAGAATCAATTAATGAGAGTTTTGAGAATCCTATTTGTTTCTCTCCTTTTACCTCTCTTAGTGGACAACACATTCACAACCAGCATAACACAACCTTAGATGATCATGCAAACAACATTTGTTTCTCCTCTAGTATCTCTCCTAGTTGCGCAGTAGATACTTTGATGTTAGACAGCACAATCAATAAAGGTCATGAATATCTTAGTTATCCCCCTTCACCTAGGGAAACCCCACTTGAAAAACAATCTTTCACCATTGATCATTCCCCTACTTGCAATGAAGTCCTCTTAGAAGAGCCAAACTATGAATGTCAAAAACATTTGGCTTGTTGTTCTCCTAAAAACTCTCCTTTTAGGGAGAATCTCATAGTGCATACACATATGAAAATTGACACATCTCCTTCAACCACTAAACCTTCCCTTGGTAAGGATACTTCAGTGGCATTAGACTCCCCTTCACCACCATATCATGCCAATCATGAAAATTTTTTTGAGGTTATGATGACATAAGTGGGATCTCCTTTAATTAGTGAGATTCCTAAGTCACCTTCCATTAGTGAAAAACACAAAAAATTCAGAGATGTCTTGAAATCCATGATGCAATCTACTCATAACAATGTTTTGCGGCCACAAAGTTGTAACTTAGTGAATCAAACATCATCTAGGGTACCACACAACACTCCTACACCATTACCTTTTCCTCACAAAGTGCCTAGTGTTGAAGACCTTGAAAAGGCTCATGCTAATATATATGTATGGGAACTCATTCAACTCTCACCAATAGTGAAACTTCTCTTTCATGAAATGTTGGAAATACATAAGGAAGAGATCCAATCTTACATAAAACTGAATCATGTAACATCCTTCTCTCATCCCATACAAGCCACCCAATTAGAAATCCCATTCCCTAAACATGAATTACCCCCACTTGAGATTCAATACAAAAATGATCCCTTAATGATAAAGGTGATCATTAATGAAACTTTAGTTCGACACACTCTCATTGACAATGGAGCAAAAATTAATGTTTGTAGCATGGACCTCCTACACAAACTTGGTGTGGACAAAAAGATCATTCAACTTAATGATGTTAATATTTGTGTCTTTGACAATGTTCATAAGCAACCACTTGGGATGATCACATTATCTATTGAGGTCGGACTTGTAGTGTTGCCTACCTCTATTCATATCATGCAAGAACCCCTTCCATATAATCTTATCCTAGAGAGGCCATGGATTCATGCTATGAAATGAGTCCCATCTACCCTTCACCATGTCATGAAGTTTGAATACAACGACAAGATATACTTGATTGATGCCGATGAGCGACGTTATACATCGACTGATCACAACACTTCCAACTCCCCTAATCCTTTCATTCCTCAATCAAAACTTGAACCTATACATATTAATGCTAATTATTCACCCACAAAAAAAATCTTTTGTGATAATGGGGGTTTGCTAGATTCTACACCTCCTTTCCATAACATTTCCAAAATCTCACCCTCGTGGTCCAAAGAGTCATATACAAACAATTCATTTTTAGACACAAGTTCTAGCAGTGATTGGATTTTCACACCTACCTTTAAGAGAGGGTGTACAATAGCTCAATCCCAATCCATAGAACCTTGTGTTCCATTTTCTTAACTTAGTTCTACCAAATCACTTCATAGTGGTGATGGGGACAATATAACTCCCATCCCTTGTGCAAAAATGACACATAATGATAAAAGGGATTTGTGTTCTTGTAAGGAAACCAATCCTTCTCACAAACACACACCCCCTTCAACTCACTTGGAATATTGTTATGGTATCAATTACAATCTTTCTCCTACACAACATGACATGTCATACTAATCAAAGACTTTTCACACTAATAACATTCACCATCTAAAGGAGTGTGGTGTTCTTCCTTGAGTGGGAGCACCTAATTCCTCTACTTGATCCTCACCATCATCCATTTTAGGCTTACCTTTGTCCTACACTCAATGGGGGCAATTGATTTGATAACCTTGACCTTGTATGCCACTTGTCATTGTCTCTTTTGGCTAATCATTAACCTTTCATGAATGTATCAAGAGAAATCTTGGGATGTGGATGACATTTCTTAAGATTGACTTGCATGTGACATACTTCCTCTTTTTGTTTTCCTTTTCCTTGACATGGCGTAGCCTCACTTCGAAACATATGACTTGGCATAGGGCTTTCCAAGTTGGCTCTCATGTCTTGTTGCATTTTCTTTTCTTCTCTACTTTAAAGTAATTTCTCACAAAATGATGTGTAGCAATTCCTTTAAAGTGGGGGGAATGCATTACCATTATTTCATTTGTATTCTTGGTTCCTAGTGCAACCTTTTCATTTATATCATGTGTTCGTCACTTTGAGGATGAAATTGGGTGCAATGTCCTTCATAAGTGTGATCTATCTTAGCATATTGCATTCCTCTTGGTGGCTTGATGCAATGCATTGCATCCCCTAAGTTGTGAATACACTATTCTTTGATTGTTCATCTTTTGGAGACATTAGACACAATGTTCCCTAAGTGACTGACCTTGCATGAACCTAACAAGAATCCTTTGAACATGTTTTCACATTTCACACTTTTTCATTTTACATTTTTGCATTTTTGCATCTTACATTTTGTACCTTTTTTCCAATTTGCATGTCTGTGGTACCTTTCCTTTTTTTTCATGAGCATTTTCCTTGTGGCACCTTGTTAAAGTTATCAAGAGCTATAACTTTAATATGGTTGAGTGGGAAGCCCACCTAGTGGCATGAATTTTCCCCATAGCCACCTTTGTGTTTGTAATTACATACCAACTAGCATATGTATCTTACCTTTTGAGACTTCTCACCCCGCGAACAACTAGTTTTGTGGCCCCAAAGTGAGTACATTTGGGCCTTCTCACCCTGCGGACAGCCTAAAGTTATGTGGCCCCAAAGTGAGTACATTTTTTTTCTTGTCTATTTCTTGCCATTGCATGATTTTGTATCTTGGGGTCTTGACCTACATGAGGATCTCTCTTGAATGTCTACTTTAGTGTGAGTTTGAAGCAGGTTCATGCTATCACTAAAGTGGGGGCTAAATGTGTCATAGAAAAAAGGACCGTTTGCTTGACATGGGATTGATTCATGATGAAGTGGACTTAATGAGGCCTTGATTCAAGTCTTGTGAGGCATTTTATGCATCTACACTAGGTCTTGGACCCTTGCAAATCGAATAACATTATTTTAGCGATGTCTTGTAAAGGACTTTCAAGCTTTTCTAGACTTAATGAACCCATTTCTCCCTAATTCAAAATTATAAAATGTGTTTAATAACATTATCACATCAATTTAGAAGTCTTGTAAAACAAATTTAATAATAAACTAGTGTTGTAATGTGTCTTGCACATTCACATTGGTTCTTGTGCCTTCTTAAGCTATGTGGACCTCATTTTAGTGTTGTAAAGTGTACTTAATCACACTTTCACGTTGATTTTTTTGTCCCAAGCCCTAAATGGCATTTACATCATCACTAATAGGCCCCTATTAACCCATATTGTGCATCCCGAGGCTTAATTTGATCAAATAACTGACATAGTCATCATATAAGCCTAATTTTCTTACTTATCGGCATTCCATCTAGGAAAACTGGCCCCTGTGGGACCCATTCACCATTAGTGTTGAATTAGTCCCATCTAGGTGGGACCCATTCACCATTAGTGGCGAATGAGTTCCATTTGAGCCATTTTTGGGGTTTTGAGTGGGAAAATTAGGTTTAAGTTTAATTTCTCTTCATGTCAGCCTTAAGAATCTAATTAACGGGAAAATAAGGTGAATTTCCTATAAATTCACCTCTCTAAACTCATTTTTACATCTATTTATCCACTAACACACTCAAATCATTCATTCATCATCTATCTTCTATCTCAAGTCAAGAAAGCTAGGGATTTCACATTGCAAGTTATCAAGTTAGCTTCCTAAGACATTCAAGGGCTGATTCTTCATGTTTTGTTGCATACTTTCAAGATCAATCATCATGGAAAGGTAATAAATTCCTTTTTTTCATGTTTCATTCATTTCTTTCATCGTTTTGGTTTAATTACCTAAATGGGGTTTGACCAAGGAAAACCCCCATGCCCTAACATTCAACATCTCTCTCTCTCTTGTCTTGTTTGTTTGCATATTTAGGTCTCTTGGAAGCTTGGAAATCATTGAAGATCAATTTTTAAGGTTGATAAAGTATTCTCCTCATTCATCAATTCAAAATATCAATAAAAATTCATTTCCAGACCCATAAATCAGAGTTTCAGAAGTGGACACTTGTAGGACATCAAAGTGCAGATTGGAAGCTTCAGAATCCACCTTTGAAAATTTAGAAATTGAAAAGTGGAATCATTTTCCATGAGTGGCTAATGATTCCCACTCCAAGGTCAATTTTTATTTTTCTACATTTTTTAATACCCTTTTGTCAGAAACGGGTTCTAGTACAGTTTGGTAGAACTGGGACTAATTCACCCAGAATGGCGAATGAGTCCCTCCAGGCCTAAAAATCAGCATCAGCATTGTTTTAGAAGTAATTTCCAGTCTCCTTCAAGGTTCCAGGTGCACACTTCAAGTTTCATCCATTTATGTTTAGCTTTGCATTTGTTTTTAGTTCATTGTAGCATTACATAATGTGTTTTCAAATGAGTTATTTTCCTTTAGTTTCTATTCATTAATCAATCAATCTTGTTGGTTTCTTGCATTCAAACATTGCACCTAGACATATTGCATCCTTATTCTATGCATATTGCATTGAATTTGAATGTTACATGAGCATTTTTTTCCCATCTTTCTCCTTTTAGTTGAAAAACCCTAGGAGAGCTAGCAAGCAAGTGGGTGCCAAAAATCTATGCTACACATATCATCCATTTATAAGCATTTTCATCCATAAGCAACATATCATATACATATACATCACCGCATCATGTCATAAGCATCATCATTACATAGGCATTAAATACATCATCACATAGACATCATTATAAAATGCATCATCGCATCATATCATGTGCATCATCATAACATCCATAAATGTATCACCATATCATACATGAGAAAGATAATGAAAAGGATTACATCTCATACTCTTTATCATGATCATCCAATTAAATGCATAATATATATTTTTTATTCTAAACATTCACATATCATAACATTTGCGTACATCATCATAAAAAGTGCATAGAAAGATACTGTAAAAAACTAAATGCATCCATAAACATTTGCATAATCATTGCATCGCATAAAACCATACATTGCATCACATATAGGAAATTACATAACATCACACCATGCATAAATAAAATAAAACATCATACATCACATAGAATCATCTCATATATGGGTATGTGCAGGATCATGATGGGCCAAAAAGTGGCGATATGATGGGTATGTGTAGGGTATGTGGCTGACGACTTTTTTTTACTTAAAATTGATGAAATGAAAATGATTTTTAAAGGAGATTCTCAACTTTCCACCAATATAAATTATGCTTTACTTTGAATTTAATAAATAATTACTATTCATTTTCTTTTTGAATTACAACTAAAGTCTTGATTGATAGGTTGATTGGAAAACATCCATAGCTTTCAAATGGTATCACATTTTTTGAATCTGAAACATGCGTCACATTCTATGCTTAGCATTCTATAAGATTAAAAAAAAAAAAATCATGAAGTTTTGACCAAGTTAAGGTGGCCAGACATACAAGTTTTTTATATTTTTTAAAAGTTGTAATAAAAAAATCATAATTAATTATTTACTTGAAAAAAAATTACCAAAAAATATGCATCACATCAGGACATGAGTCCTCTACTTACATCTAAAATGTTATAAAAAAATATTATCATTTTCTTGTGGTTAAGGGGTAAGACAAACACCTACTTCTTATCTTTTCCCTAAAATTTAAGTACTACTGCATTGAAATTTTAAATTTTCACCAAATACATTTAAAAAATAAAATAAACTTAGTAGTTTAGAAACTACATTCAATTTTCTACAGATTATATTGTTACATATTTTTGAAATAATATAGATAACTTATTCAAATTTTTATGTCAAGTTTCCTAACTCTTATTTTTTTGAATAATTTGCCACTTAAGGGCCTGTTTTTTCCATGATGATCCTATACATACCCATATCATCAAAATAATATACACTATCATGGTACAAATCAAGATCAAGTGTATAGTACAATCAATATAAAGTACAATCGCCCATGGGGCTATCAAAAATGAGCTCGTGAAATGAAAAATGAATCGTGCCTCTGATAAAAAAAGAGCTAGCCCTAATGGTTGCTCCCTTCATGGGGCGGTCTCTCTCCATGATCCTTTGGAGGACAGTACTCTGTCTATTGTGAAAAATCTGGGACCCAAGATGCTCAGGGCATAGCCCAATGATAATGAACTCTATAATAATTGGCCTCTCGTACCACCTCCCTATATGCTCGTAAAGAAACTATGCTCCAGGAGGAGGATGTGGCCATGCTCTTGAGCTACTACCAATGACCCATATCCTGCACAGCCGTGAGCTCTGCAAACTATCTCTGTTGGACAACTTGATCCCACTCTATCCACAACTGATCTCTCTCTAATTTCAAGGCTATGATCTATCCCTGTAACCCCCACACCTGTGTTTATAGTTTTTGGATGAGAGCATCCCTCTGATCAGGTGGAGGTCCCTAATCTTTCTGAGGCAGCTAATCTACATGTCTATCCTGATCTTGTCGATCCTGATCCTGATCCTAATCCTACCTCAAAGGATCTTGCCATACCCTATCTTGATCAAGCTATTGGTGTGGTCCACATCCTCCTCATCCCCCATCTCTATCCTTGTTTCCATCTCCTTAGCCTCCCTAGCCTCAACCTCATCATGTTGATCTACCCTTGGCTCTCCATCGTGCCAATAGTGTCCCTGGCATTTTCAATCTGAGGAGTGGCCTAAACCAATCCCTGTAAGCCTATGTAGTCCCTATGTCTGCGTGGCCTTGATCATATGGCCACGGCTTAGCCACCACCTATCTGAAGCTATCCACTTCCTCGTCTGCAAGAATTTTTTGGCCCCAAGTTGTCTCCCTCGTAGTACATGCAAATATCAAAATGTACTGGTCATCAAGTCTATCCTGTGGCTCCCAAAACTATCTGAGAACCTAGTCAGGAAAGTACTACTCCACCATGGTGTGCTCCCATCCCTGCATCATTTTGTCCAGTCTTGTGAAAAATAGTTTTTGGGAATTATCATACCACACTGGTCATCCAATGTGTGGTTGACATGTGAGCACTCTCATATCATCGATAAGTACCCTCCTCCAATGAGGGATCCCATGCTATCCAGTATGTGAAAAAGAGTCCTCCCCTATACATCTAGATGACTAGGTCGTCAAGCTCCATATGAACCACTATAACTCATGGGAAGAGTACCATGATGTGATCCTAGGCCCAGATATGGAGGAGTGTGACCCCAGCCCCGATAACTCTACCATCACAGTTTGCGAACTCATGAAGATCTCAATATAGCGAGGTTAGTATCACTGGCCCCCATGCAAAGCATACTCTCTATTTGACCATTGACTCCTAGGCGAGTCCCCATACTGGACTAAAGTATCGGTCATGTCGATCTGGTGCCACAAGTCCTAAAATGATAGTCACAACAACTAAGTGAAATGGTGACACGACGAGCCTGTAGCACTCCAACTCAATCTGGCCCTCTATAGAGATAATCTCATCTAGGCCCATCACATCGTAATAGGAATCTCTCTGCCATCCACATCATAGATGACTCTTTTCATGGATTAGAAATTGCAGTATGCACCTAACATCCTCTAAGGTCACTATCACCTCACCTATAGGGAAGTGAAACGATGATGTCTCATTGTGCCAACGCTCTCCTAGTGTTGTCATCATCCCCAAGTGCATCCTCACCGACAGTGCATATGAAATGTACCAAAGTCCAATCACCCCCAAGTGCTCCTAGAGCCACTTGTGCATACCAACTAGTCTGTCCAGAATGGAGGATATGTGCTCATGCAAATGAAGAATCTCTGTCTCCCCTACATCAAGAAAGTCACTGCGTCAAATTTCATAAAACAAACCGTGATCCTATTTGTAGTCTGTGCCCCTAAAATAACATATGTGTCATTGCTTGTAGGTGCAGGGTTGTTTGGAAGCTCCAAACTACACCACTGGAGGCCCCAAATTTCCAAACTCTGCCACCGCGGTGTAGTTTGAGGGCAACCCAGTTTCACTCTTAGACCCTAAATCACTAACTGACTTGTCGCAATGCATTTTGCATATGCAGTTCAGTTTGGAGTTTGAACCCTAACTCCAAACTGCCACGCCGCATCACTATCTGCGAGAGCGACATAGTTTAACATTGCATGATGCCAAAATGAAGTTTGTAGCAGCACTATACAGGACTACTTTACCCAATTTCACTTTCTAAGCTAATAAATGCACTCGAAAATTGAAATAAAAAGTCAGGGCAAGTTAACTCACCGGTGGTCCTATGTCGAGAAGCCTCTGGTACACTTGTGCTCACTTCAAAATGTGTCATGGAAGTGGTCATTGCGTCATCTCTCACAAGGGTCGAAACTCAAGTTTGAAGAATCTCGAAAGGTTGAATGTGAAAATGAACTCGAAGTAGTCCCCCAAGGCCTATTTAAGCCTAAAAACTAGGGTTTTTTGACCCCATTTGGTCGTCCAGCTAGGGTTTTGGACCCCTGACCCTATTTTTTCCCAACTGAGGACCGTTTTGCATCATTTTTTCACATTTTCGTACGTTTTTGGCATCCCGAAACCTTTCTAAATCCGTTGAGCACCTTGTTCTCTTTTTTCGCAAGATCACCCAAAAATCAAAAAAATTCATCCGATCTCTTGAGGGGGCAATATATCGGGATGTTTCTTCTTGCCGGTGTAGCAATGGGGCAATTTTCAAAATCAATTTTTTTTTTAATTTTGATTGAGGTAGTTTATTATTTGAACCAATGCAATGAGTACTTTTCTTCAAAGAGAGGCAAAATGTAAACATGGAAAATGTACCCATCACACTTGATCCTGATTACTAACACCGCTTAATCCAAAATCATCTCCTTTGCTAGTCATTTAATTGCATAATTCTTATTTGATCAAATTCATCACCTTTTGTCCCTTAATTAAACAAATAAAATTTATCTAATTAAGTTGTCATCTCTTGTTAATTAAATAAATCAACCTTATTTAATTAACCCTATAGTCTATATTTAATTAAATAATCCATTTTATTTAATTAAATCTCTAAAGTCATTCTATTAAATTATATAAATTAAACCTTATTTAATTTAATCTAACATCATCCCTCTTTAATTGAATAAACAAAAATCTTTATTTGATTAAATATAAATCATATCCCTCTCAAATTTGATTTAAATCAATCCAAAAATATAAATCAAATTCTCACATCAACTAATATCCTTTAATTTAATCAAATCTTGATTAGATTAGTCCTAATCACCTAAATCCTCTAGATTTTGCAACTTGCTCAATAAATCTTTTCTTTTGATTTATTAATTCCCCTAATTACTTTCAACATGGCATCAAAAGGGGAATATTCCTCCAAGTTTGAAAATCCCTCCAAATGGATTTGTCCTTCCAACAAGGTATTCATTTCCTCTTACATGTCCTTGTGCATTGAGCCAAGTGGCATTTAATTCATTCCTTTCTCCCTCCAACATGTCATTTCATAAATTTGAAATTCCACGTAATATCATTTATTGTGCATATTTACCAAAATGTGCTCATCCTTCCTCCATTCACATCTTCACAAGTGGCATTTGGGCATTGGATGTTGAATGATCCCACATTCCTCCACTTCTCTCATTCTTCCATCTTGTTGTTCTATAAATAGAAGGCTCTTCTTCTCATTTTGGATCCACAACTTAGAGAAAAGTTACTATCTTCATATTTAGAGAAAATTCATCCATTTCCATAGCATTTTTCCTTCATCATAGCTAGGTTATTGCAGATTTCATCAAGGAAGCACATTATTCATCATAATCAAGTGGATCAATTTTCATCAAGCTTGGAAGGGATTGGGAAAGGGCCATTTTCCACATCAGAATGACACCAATTACCCCATAGGATTGAAAGTTTGCATGCCCCAATAGGATTTAATAGCTTTTCTTGTTTTGTTCTTCATTTATTTCCTATTTTGTGCATTGTGAATGAATTGCATGGGGAATCTTAGTTCTAACTTGCATATGGATCTAACATTGTGTTTGTTCGTTGTGTTTGTGTAAGTCCAGGATTGGGGTTCACATGGTGATTCTAGACCTAGACAAAGACAAAGAACAAACACATTATTAGTCCAATATGCAAGTTAGAAACAACATTCCCGATGAATTTCATTTGAAATGCAAGGAACAAGAAATAACATGAAGAACACAAAATAAAAAGCTATCAAATCCTATTCAATGCAAACAAATTCTCAATCCCATGAGGGTATTGCTGCCATTTTGAATTGGAAAATTGCCCTTAACCATTTCCTTGCAAGCCTGAATGATGATTGATGAAGATAGATTATCCTTGATGAAATTTGACCATAACCTAGCTATGAAACTTGATAAAAACTATGAAAATAGATGAACAGTGGATGAACAAATTCAAAATCTCAAGATAATGACTTTGCATAAATTTGTGGATTCAAATGAGCATGGTGATCTTACATGGATTGTGGATGATCAAAGCAATAGAGGAGGCCTCTATTTATAACAAAGAAGGATGAGGGATTGAAGAATAGGATGAATGTGGGATTAAAGATGGAGCAATGGCATAAACCCACTTGTCAACATGTGAGTGGACAAAGGTGGAGTACATTTTGATCAATGTGCATGCATTTGAAATTTGAATTTGAAGAAGTGACATGTTTAGGGGGGATGTAAGAAGAGTTAAATCCCACTTGGCTCAAGGAAAATGACATGTAAGAGGATTTTAATGCCTTGTTGGAAGGGACAAGTCCTTTTGGAGGGACTTTTGGAATTTGAAGAATATTCCATCCTTTATGCCTTTTTGAATGGAAATAGAGATTTAATAAATCAATTAAGTGTATTTTCATGTGCAAGTTGCTAAAGCTAGAGGATTTGATGGATTATGATTAGGATTAATTAGGATTTGATTAATTTAAATGAAGATTAGTTGATTTGACAATTTGATTATATTTTATGATTTAAATAAATCAAAGTGAGAGGAATAATGAATCTAGAATTAATTAAATAAAGTTTGATTTATTGAATTAAAGAGAATGGTGTTAGTTTTAAATCAAATAAAGATAAATTTATTTAATTTAAATGAGATGACTTTAGAGATTAATTAAATAAAATGACTTATTTAATTAATAGGAGATGATGACTTAATAAGATAAAATTGATTTATTTAATTAAGAGATGAAATGTGATAAATTTAATTAAATAAAGATTATTTAATTAAATGATTAGCAGAGAGATAATTTAGGAAAAATTGGTGTTAGTAAAATCAAGATCGGGTGTATAGGATCAATCGGTATATTTTTCATGTTTACATTTTGCCCCTCTTTGAAGCAATGTACCCATTGCGTTGGTTCAAAGAATAACCTTTCCGTGATCAAAATTCAATTTTTTTTTTTTTTGGATGCCCTAATAGAAAGAAGTATACTAGTACACTGCCCCCTCCAGAGATCAAGTGAAACGTTCGATTTGAGGGACGATCTCATGATAAAATATGTTCAAGATCAATTCAGCTTAGAGAGGACTAGAAAGCTTGAATGTTTGATGTAGACAAATTTGATGATGTATAGACAGTCATTGGCCATGGATAGCCTCATGTATATTTTGATATAACACACATATTTGATACTTGGATAGAAATGTTAGTAAAGATAGAAGAATAAGAAGAAGTGAGATGGTGAAAGGTAGGATCCAACAAGTCCATGATCTAACGAGACTTTATTAGAGATGAGATGATGATGATGATGATGATGATGATTGGTTATTAGGAATTGGTATTTTAAAAGGGCTATTTATCTTATGTTTGATAATACACGTAGGTACGTTGCATCAAGGTATAAAGAACCAAGATGGTGTTGCACCTAGTGTGATGGACTTTGACTTGACAATCAGATAGGAGTACTCCTATTCACACTTGGCATATGTAACCTCATTCAGAATGTAATTCAAATATTTCAAATATCTCAGACCAAAACATAGAAAGGAAAGCCTTCCTATGTGGTCAGCAAGACACCTAAAACACCCTCCCTACACCCAAACAAAGCACACATGACCAAAGTTATATTACAAGAATATCCAACAAGCACAGTAGATAAAAGATAATGATTGTTGCCCCATTCCTTTCTCTCAAAATCATTTTGATTAGATATCATTGAGAGGTCATTGGAATGAGCATAATAAGATAAATCAAAAATAAAAAGATCAAGTACACAAACCAGCCAATGTTCTTCATACCTCTAGCCAAGGGGATGTGTTTTTAGAATAAGGATCTGAAGTGATTGCCAAAGATAATGGCCATTGTAGGAAGGATGCATCCTAGGAAATGTTAGTGAATGGTGGAAAGTTGATAAGTTGTTTTGAAAGGTTGTTGACATGAGGTCAATTGACACGTTTGTGAATGATCAAGAGTTTGATTTTGCATTTAAAGGTTGGTTGTTTTGATTTTTATTTTAAGTTTGAAGTTTTCTTTTGCTAATTATTGTCGTTGTTTTTGTTTGTATTGGAAAAGGGTGAGTGTGACAATTTGTTTATTATCGATGAGATTATTGCAGGTGAAAGCGAAATAGGACAGATGGATTTTTTCAAATATTTGGATGTTTTTGATGTTTTTGAAATGTTTTGAAGCTGTTTTTGGGTTTTTTCTGAGATTTTGCAAGTGTTTTGATTTTCAAATTTTCTAATGCTTTTGGTGTTTTTTGAGATTTTATGAATGTTTTTGGATTTATTTTTTTGAATGTTTTTGTGTTTTTGAGTTTTTGGAATGTTTTTGGATTTTGTATTTTTTGAATGTTTTTGGATTTTGTGTTTTTTAAATGTTTTTGGATTTTGTCTTTTTTGAATGTTTTTGGATTTTGTGTATTGGGGCCTGATCAAAGATGAGTCTTTCCTATGTTTAAGCTCAAAGATGATGTAGTTCAGATAGCATGTTTTTGACATTTTTTGGACTTTCTGACTTGTTTTTGGATTTTGATATGTTTTGGATGTTTTTGGATTTTCACGTGATTTTTACAGTTTGGACATGGATATGTGTGACAATATTAGTGATATGTTTTGAGATTTTTTTGAAAACCAAGCTAAGGTTGATTGATGATGATAACATTGTTGAGGATACACAAAAATGCAAGGATAATGTTAAGCAACACAAGGATTAGGATGGATATCCCCAGATGATGAGGGATTGATGATGATAACATTGTTGAGGATACAGAACAATGTAAGGATAGTGTTAAGCAACACAAGGATTGGGAAGGATATCCTAAGATGATGATGGATTGATTGGATTTGATTGATCAGGATTTTGAAGCTTGATTTTGGAACAACATTGTTTTGAATGATTTGATATGAAATTGAAGTGAAAATTAGATGCGACTAATAGTGATTGTCTGGATTGATGTTCGATGAAAGATAATGCTTGATAAGGAACATCTTCTTGTCAAAATATGACATGGGTTAGTGATTTGTATTTTTTGGCTCACAAATGCTTTGACCAATTTGATTTCACATTTGTCAATGTTCAAATCACCACATAAGTTGGAAGATATTGATCAAGATTTATTCCTAAAGTAAGATGAAAATATCTGCCCCCAATGTCTAGCAATTAATGGAATGCCATAGGTGGATGCTTGGATAGGTGTGAGGATGGATGGATATGGTAAGCATGCAAAGGATGCCAAGGATTATCATGTGATAAGATAAGGTGTTCAAACAAAGGAATTCTCATTTGGATAATGCTTCATAGCTTAGATAATGCTCGGTAGGATAGGATCAATGAAAATGACTCATGTCAAGATGTTTACCATAAGCAAGTGTAAAGTGTGCACCAAACTTTTACCAAGATCAAGATAATTTGGACTATGGATGTCGATGGATAAAACTGGATTAGATAAATGGTTCATGGATGAATGGATTTATTATGGACGAGATGGATGGAATGTTGGATTTATTATGGATGAGATGAGATACTTCTACCTAAACTAGCACATGCAAATGCTCGATTCTACACATGATGCCTGTTTCCTAGGTTTTCATCATGGTACTTGTCCAAAGCACCACCATAGTGGTTTTCATTGGAGAACAATTTTTTTATTTTATTATTTTCTTGAGTTTTTTATTTTTATGATTTTTTATTTTTTTGGTTTTTCATATTTTTTGAATTTTTTTGGTTTTTTGCAAAAAAATTATGTTCATGCTAAACCACCTTGTAGTGTCGATGTAGATGCTTCTATCATAATGTGCCATCAATATCCTACTTAAAGAAGTTGCTTTGCAAAGATACATGCAATTGAATACAACTTTTGAGATTCTTGATCTGCTTTGTTGATACCGAAGTTAATTTTGTCTTTGTACACACATCACGATAGATTGCCTTATGAATCCTTATGATGAAGGGTCATTGCAAACACATGGTAAATGTGAGAACTGGATATCATGCCTGGAGGCATGGATGGAGTGTGTTTAGGAATAAAAGATGGATTGGTTGATAGTTTGGAACCTTTCACTCTCTAAACTTGGGAAGATGAGCAACAATGGGTGGATACGAAAGTGTGAAGGGAATTAGAACCAACAATTTGAAATACTTTGTATGTTGCTTGAGAAGTCTAATTTTTCCTTTGTGAACATCTTTGATGGATACTTTTCCCTTTTTTATTTTTCCCCATAGTTTTTTTGACTAATGGAGTTTGATAGGGATATTTTCTTTGTATATTTTGGTATCCATATGTATTTTATTTTTCCATTATGCTTCTCAAATTGGATGAAGATTAGTGACATGGTTGGTTGTAGTATTGGCATTGGTTTCATCATAAGGATTATTCATGCTCCCTATGTTGATGCTTGTGCTAGATAATGTTGCCTCAGTATGGTGGTAGTAGCACCTTTGTTCTTTGATTCTGTCTATTTTGAGATGTCTTGTTCAGTAAGCATTCTCTGATAAGTGACTACTACAAATGACGTTATTTCAATTTGCCACTCTGCTGACTCTAGAATATCATGTTCTTTCTAACATACTTTCTTGAGTGGATAATGTTGGATATATCTTATCCTAATGTTGAAAATTTAGTTTGACTGTAGGAATCAATAACCTACTCTTTTTATGCAATAATGTCAGGAGTAAAGGAATCCTATTATGAATGAAGATCATCTGCGTGCCCATCCAAAGAAAGCATCCCATGGGTAGATTGAGGAGTATGTGCTATGTGGATGTGATCATCATTTGTAAAATTTTGTATAGATAGGAGAGTGTCCATTAGATCTTTGTAGTAGCTTGGAGATACAAATTCTTGATCTTGAATGATTTTGGAATTGCTTTCTACATGCTTTGGATCAATTTCTTGACATGGGTCAGTTTCAAAGGATGGATTTCTTACAAAGGGTTCTTGGATTTCTTCATTAGGCATGGGAAATGGCTCAATATCCTTTTGATCTCTCAGTGGGCTTGGATGAAATGTTGAGTTGAGGATCCCTTTAGTATTTGCAACCATGAAGGATTTCAATATGTCTTGGAAGGGACCATTGCTAGACTTTGGTGAAAGATGTTGATCATGCTTTGGAATAAATTCTTGAGATATGTACTCTAACTCATTAGGTAATGTAGAGATATTTTTAATAGGATCATTGGTTGATGGAACATGGATTATGTCAATAGGATCAAATAATTCTAACACTCCTTGTAATAGATCATTGCTGAATATTATTGAGGGATTTTGATCATGACTAAAAAATAACTCTTGATGCATGTTGATTTGATCATCGGATGAGGTAGAAACATCTTCAAGGTGCTCATTGATGTACAGATCTTGATCCTTTTTTTCAATAATTGTGGTGGAGAGATTGTCAATGCTATCGCTAGCGGTTGAATCCTAATCATTGTCCCCAATAGTTATTATTTTTTTATCAATAATGTCTTGGATAATATTTTTGAGTCAAATGCAATTTGATGTTGTGTGTCCCTTTATTTTGTGATAATCACAAAGGTGCTTCTCATTATACCATGGTGGTTTAACTTGAGGCTCTTAATAATTTTCATACACATGGATTTTGATGATATTTCCATGTATCAATTGTTGCATGACTAATTTGATTGGTTCCCCAAGTGGTGTGTACTTTTGTTTCTTACCTTGGGAGAATTGTACTTTAAATTGACCTTATGGTGATTGATTTTGGAGATGTGGTGATTGATCTTTGGGATGTGGAGGTTGGGTTTGTTGTTGATGTTGTTGATCTTGATATCCAACCTCTTGACATTGGAGATATTGTTCTTGATGTGGTTGTGGAAACAACTCAATGCCTTGATGACATGGTTTAACCAATGGAAGAGTGTATTGATTTTGGGGTGGAGATGTCTCTTGGCACAATGAATCAACTATTTTGGTAAGTGTAGAAATTTGATCTCGCAAAATTTGATCTTGATTTTGATCTTAACACCCTTGATGTAGTTGATTTGGTTTTTGTTCAAGTATATTTGGAATGCATACTTGTGGTGTTTGTGTGGGATTATAGAAAAATTAATTTTGGACAATGTTCCAATTTGGGATGATGTTTAGATTTGGAATTATAGGTTGAAATTGAACATTGTTGTGGTTGGGAATCACATTACCTTGATTTAGGTAGCTTTGATTTTACATGGTGTTACCTTGACTTGGATCAATACATGGAGTTGCTAACATATTATTTGGACTTTGAACAAAATTTGTATGATTCAAAAACATATCTATCCCAAAGTTTACCAAGTTTGGATTTGAAATGTTCATGTTTGGTAAATTTGTACTTGGTATATTCACATTTGGCATGTATGGATTTGGTGGGATAATGTTGTTTTGTTGAAGACTCATGTATTGATTGTTTGGTTGATAGATTTGTAAGTTCTGACTTTGATTTAAATCTATCATAGGGAAAGGTGTTCCAAAATTTAGATTGGGCATACTCACATTTGTTGTACCATTGAGGTTTGTAGGGGATAATGATCCCATGTATGGATTGTATAAATGTGAGTTTTGATAATCCATTGGTTTTGTAAGGCTTTGATAGTTTGGTTGACTTAGATCACTCATGATGTATGAATCAAGTTTATATTCCATGCTCTACTTTTGTTTTGACTTTGTTGACCTCTAAAGGATTTAGGACCAATGATGAGATGAAGGATGAAGGGGGTGAATGATATCGGTGTTGAAATTTTAGGAACCTTGGAGGGATACTAGAATTTAGGACTTTTGGATTTTTATTTTGGATTTGATTTGGATTTTGGTTTGGATTTTTTATTTGGATAATGGAATTATAAATCCCAAGATGTTGGATGTTATCTTGGAATAAACTTGTCCACAAGGATGATAATTTAACTAGATGTATGGGGAAGGATTCATCCACACACACTTAGCCAAACAAGGATATTTTGATGTTGATTTGAAGGATTTTACCAAAAGTCTATTATGAGTGATTTTTCCAATGGTTCAAAAGTTGTTTGTGAGATGGGATTTGATTGATGTTTGAGATGGATGAAGTGTTTGATTTGATCCTAAATTAATTTAAGAACTTTGTTTACAAGACCAAGATATTGAAGAACATGATTTTCCCTAAGAGTAGTTCAAACCAAAAGACCAATGTTTCACTTGGAAGACCATAAGACAAATGATAACAAGCACATGTGTGGGATTCAATTGATTTAATCTTAGTTAATGAATTGCTTTTACCACAAACACTTTCTTGGTTAGCTTTTCAAATTGAATGTCTATGTCTCAATTTATTTTCATCCCACAAGGTCCATTATGTGGAAATCAAGGAAATTAAGGAAATAGTTCCCTATTTTTGACTTTAGAGAGAGCAAGTAGAGACATAAGTCCAAAGACTTAGAAGCCTCTAAGGATGAAATCCCTAGGACAAGCAGTAGCACTTGGATTTTTTCAAAGGTATTTGCTCCTCCTAAAGGGTTTAAAATTTTGATGATTTTGTTGAATGATTGTTTTCCAATGTTTTAGATCCAAGCAAAGTATTTTTATTCCAAAACAATTCACTACTCTAGGATAGAATGAGACAACATCTGTTGAGTTCCCACTTGGATAAATCTAGCTACACCTACTCTTAGTGGATGATTAGATGCTTGACCACACTAGCTCCCCTCCACAGCTCACACTTCTCAGGTCATCCAAGTATCAGTACCCATGAAAATCCCATGGCATACTTCTCATCTCTACTAAGAGTTGTAAAAATGTGGGACAACTTTAGAATGACCGCTCTTGTACCAACAAATAGATAAGGATTTGGGCTTCTAAACAAAAGGTTCTAGTATAGGCATTACATTTATGGGGATCATCCATACGGCAAGAGACCATTGATTCCCTTCTTATCGGAACAATCCTCGTGATACTTGAACTTTCCTCAAGTACCCACACTTATATAATGGGTGGATGTCGCTTGGCTTTAGCGTGTTCCCGGTTGGGTCATTCCCTGGGGTGATTACCTTTTCCCACTAGTAAGGCCCTCTAAGGATAAAAAAAATTGAGCAAGCACATTCATAGTTCAATCAATCTTTGTTTGCGTGAACAAAGAGAGAACATGTGCAATATACTCAACTCACTCACAAACTTTGTTCAATTTCAGGAACCCAAATTGAAATATGAACACAATTTTTTATACAACTTAATGTCACCAAAAGGACTTTTGATTCTCAAGATCATCGTGAGGCATGAGAGAAGTACATACGCCATTTCAAATGAGATTACTTTGTAAAAAATATTACAAACACAAAGGACACATGTTCATTTTAACCTTCAAAGCAAAAATGGATTATTTTTAAGCACCAAAATTAAAATGTGTCATTTGATTGTTCAATTTTTAAGCCTAAAAAAAAATGTACTAAGTTGCTAAAAAAAATTTAGTCACTTTGTTTTGTTCTTTTTAAGCCCAAACAATAATTATTGAGTCCTTAAAAGCTTGAATTTGACAAAGTCCTTAGAAGTGGGATTATAATTGCTCCCCAAAGTGTTCAAAAACACTTGATACAATCATGTGATAATGATTTTTCTTTCACTTACATGCTCCATGATCCTTTAAAACCTACAATCCAAGATCCAAATGTGAGATGAAATCAAGAAACAAGAGGATATGAGGGTTAGATAAATGATTAAGCATAAAAACCCTAAAATTTAGACTAAGTTTCATTGTGATTTGACATTAGGTGAAAATTTAAAAAATTTAACTCTATCAAAGTTGAGAAACACCTATGCCATTAGATAGCTTATGAAATTCTACCCCATTTTAAAAAAAAATAGATTCGAAAAAGACCAAAATATGACCAAGATACAACCATTTTAAGATTGAGTGAAAAAGTAATAAAGCAAAGGTAGCACCACTTGAAACACAAAGGCAACGACGTTGTTTTAGTGCAAATAGTGATGTTGGAATGAAAGTGGAATTGTTTGAGAATTTGAGTGGTGCTCTAGTGAAACTAGTGGTGTTGTTTGGAAAAATAGAGGCTGCATATGTGTCACCATTTCCTCCAGCGGTGGTGTTTGACCTGAAAAAACAAAAAACATAAAAAACAATAGAAATGGCCAAAAAAAAGTGTTAACTTTGAGATTTATGCCCTCCTAGCACCAAAATGTGAATGGTGATCCTAGAGCTATACAAACACAAATAACAAACACATTATTAGTCCAATATGCAAGTTAGAAACAACATTCCCCATGAAATTCATTTGAAATGCAAAGAATAAGAAATAATATGAAGAACACAAAATAAAAGGCTATCAAATCTTCTTCAATGTAAACAAACTCTCAATCCCATGGGGGAATTGCTGCCATTTTGATGTGGAAAATGGACCTTTCCCAATTCCTTGCAAGCTTGAATGATGATTGATGAAGATAGATTCTCTTTGATGAAATTTGACCATAACCTAGCTATGAAACTTGATAAAAACTATGAAAATAGATGAACAATGAATGAAAAAATTCAAAATCTCAAGATAATGACTTTGCATAAAGTTGTGGATCCAAATGAGCATGGTGATCTTACATGGATTGTGGATGATCAAATCAATAGAGGAGGCCTCTATTTATAACAAAGAAGGATGCAGGATTGAATAATAGGATGAATGTGGGATTAAAGATGGACCAATGGCATAAACCCACTTGTCAACATGTGAGTGGAAAAAGGTGGAGCACATTTTGATCAATTTTCATGCATTTGAAATTTTAATTTGAAGAAGTGACATGTTTAGGGGGGATGTAAGAAGAGTTAAATGCCACTTGGCTCAAGGAAAAGGAAATGTAAGAGGGTTTTAATGCCTTGTTGGAAGGGACAAGTCCTTTTGGAGGGACTTTTTGAATTTGAGGAATATTCCATCCTTGATGCCTTATTGAATGGAAATAGAGATTTAATAAATCAATTAAGTGTATTTTCATGTGCAAGTTGCAAAAGCTAGAGGATTTGATGGATTAGGATTAGGATTAATCGGGATTTGATTAATTTAAATGAAGATTAGCTGATTTGGCAATTTGATTTAGATTTTAGGATTTAAATAAATCAAAGTGAGAGGAATAATGAATCTAGACTTAATTAAATAAATATTGATTTATTTAATTAAAGAGAATGGTGTTAGTTTTAAATCAAATAAAAATAAACTTATTTAATTTAAATGAGATGACTTTAGAGATTAATTAAATAAAATGAATTATTTAATTAAAAGAGGGACTATAGGATTAATTAAATAAAATGACTTATTTAATTGATAGGAGATGATGACTTAATAAGATAAAATTGATTTATTTAATTAAGAGCTTAAATGTGATAAATTTAATTAAATAAATATTATTTAATTAAATGATTAGCAAAGAGATGATTTAGTTAGAATTGGTGTTAGTAAAATCAAGATTAGGTGTATAGGATCAATTGGTATATTTTTCATGTCTACACTAGATTTCCCTTTATTAGAAATACATCAAACCAAGAACACTGGGGTTATGAATTTACAAGTGTCCTTTAAATCCCCCTTAACAATCAGACCTCCTACATACCCTATAGGACATCCTAAGAATCCTCTAATCCTTTACCCACCTTCACACAAACCTTAAACTCAAAAAAAACCCGAACTTATCCTCCACCCACCTAAGAATACTATGTTGCAATAGCCGATTCATAATACCATTGCTCATACATATAAAACTAGAAACAATCCACAAGCAAGACAAACACCTTCAACATCCCTTTTATTACCTAATGATATCTTACCCGATCCTCCTTGTTTTTCTTCACAAACTAGAAATGAGTACAATCTTGTTGAACAACTTAAGAATACTCCTACTAAGATATCATTATGGGACCTTATTCTAGCCTCACCTCATTACCACAACATGATTCAAAGTGCCTTAAAACAATTTTCTATCCCTTCTAATGCACAACCAAATGACATAGGAGCCATGATTCAAGGAGTAAATGTTAACATTGTTTTCCACCAAAGTGAGCTTCCTCCTTTGGAAGTACAAAAACAATGTGAGGCTTTCATGATAATAGCACAATATAAAAGAACTGGCATAAAGAAAACCCTTGTCAATAATAGTTATGCTCTTAATCTACGTGGTGTATCCCTTTTAGGTGGACTTGGTGTGGATAAATAAAAAATCCAACGCAACTCTTTATCTATTAAAGGATTTGACAATGTAGGAAACCAACCACTTGGTGTGATCACTTTTCCTATTATAGTTGGAAAGGCCGCATTAGAAACATCAATCCATGTTATGCCTCATGATCTTTCATATAATCTCCTTTTAGGAAAGCTGTGGATTTATGCAATGAATGGGTTCCTTCTACTCTTCATTGTAAAATGAAGTATATTTACAACAACAAAGTGTACACACTCCAAGATGACCCCAAACCAATGTGAAAAAAGGTGAGAAGAGGGAAGCAGTTTGTTATAGTTGGTGCATGTATGGAATAGTTTTGTGTGTGCATGTATAGTTGAGATATTGAGGAAGTGTTATGATTACATGGAGCTATCTTCATGTTATAGTGTCTTGAGATGTGTTGGAGTGATGTAATGTGCTAAGATGGTGCCTTTGGTGCTTGGATTCCATGTGCTTTTGAGAAAATTTGATAAATAGAGAAAATTTTGTTGTGCAAATGTTTAGAACATGCTTTGAGATGTGCTCCACATTTATTTTGTGTTGATGTTATGCCTATGTGGATTTGATATGTTGTTCAAAGTTGTAAATAGCTGCTATAACTAGAGTTTTAGCTTTTGGATCTTTGTGCAGAGTGAGATATGTTCACCTATGTGTGAACTAGGTTTTTAGTGTTGTTTGTTGTGGTCTAGGAGAAATGTATTTTATCTGCATTTCTCCGTAGTTTAGTCTTTTTGAGCAGTCTAGATAACTGAGAGGGGGGGTAAACTAGTTATCATTAAACAATTTTATTTTCTTTAAATAATTTGAAGTAGGCTTATATCAATCAAAAAATAATCAAACAGATATGAACATGAAAGCACACAAAACCATGCACGATAAACACCAAAATTTATGAGGAGACCCAAGAAGGGAAAAACCATGAAGATTGTTAATTCTCAATTATAGAACATTGATTAAGATGACATCGATTAAGGTGATTTTTACAAAGGCTCACTACCAAAATGCTCATTGTAGGCAAGGCTCACTGTCGGTGGGCTCACTGCCTAATTAATACATCTAATTACAAGATAGTCTCACTAACAAAAGTGAATTGATGAACTTGCATCTACATATGCATGAATTCATTTGTGCTTAAGAGTACAAGATCTGTCTACAACATATCCATTCAAGAATATTCTACACACTTTCCTCACACAACCTCTGCAAATCAGATTACTTCTTCTTTTACACCCTTTTATCTACTCATAAACATCATACTCCACAATTCTTGTTTCATCAAACAAAAACAACTTTTACTTATACCATTCCATGCTTCCATAAAATACTAATTCATCCAAACACAATGTCTTCATAGTCTTCTAATTTAGCCAAACACAATTTGAATTTAGATCACCACAAAACATGTCGGCATGAGGAACAACCTTGAAATATTCAGTAAGGCCTTGCATGCTAGCACCAAACCAAAAATATAGGTCACACATAAAGATCTTACCAAATTACCAAGGGATCCACAAATAGGTCATACATAAGATAGGTTCATTGCATCACATAATTATCAAAAGATAGAAAGCTTTGAATTACATGAAATATATTTTGGAGCCGATCGGAATGCCACAACCAAGACCAAATCTTGATTATCATCAATTTTAGTATCAACTAAAGAAACAAAATAGCCAAAACAAAATTATTAGACTTCATTATTTTGCATTAACTGTCCTCCATAGATGTCCCAAAAACTACTTCCATATCCGAATCAAAGATAACATCCATACTACACAACATCAAAGCATACGATATGATAGATCACTTTTGTATATCGTCTAGAGCACAACCTTTTGGATCCAAGTTTTGAAATCAATGAAAACAATGCTAAATCATCTTAACAACTTCTCAATAGTCTCCGCCTTTGGAATTGATGGAAAAACAACAAAAACTCAAAAACACAAAACTCCAATACTTCAAGCACTCCCCCTTTGTCAAGGAATTCAATACCTCTTCTTGTTTTTGTTTTTCTCTTCATTTTTCTCCCCCTTTTTTCCATCAAAGGAAAAGGGAAAAATAAGAACATTTAGAAGATCAGGTAAAAATAATACTTTTCACACAAAAAATCTTCTTGTACCTTTCTCTTATAGTTGGAGAATCCTCTTCCAAGCTAGCACTACATAAACCATTCTAGCACACATACTATCCAACAAAGTCAACAACATAAATGAAGATGACCAGTCCAGAGATGCATTAGAAAGTATCTCAAAGAAATGATCCAACTGGACCTCAAAAATTTCTTTGACCAACCAAAAAAATTTAACCAAATATTCCCTCTATCTCTGAATAGACAATAACTCAGCTTGCAACTCTAGGTGATCCCACAAAGTTGGTTTACAATTTCTGGGAGATTCTAATTTTTCTGAAATCACATAGTCTTAGAAAATATAATGATTTAAGCCTTAAATTTTTCCATTTAAATCATTCCAATTGAAGAGGGTTTGATCAAATTACCTTAAATCAAACTCCCTTGGATAGAACCTTGCTATTTTTAGACCATACCTATAATAGATTATCCTTTGCACCTATCAAAATGTTGATAAAAAACCACTTTTGATTTACCTTTTGGGGGATCATGTTAGAGCTGAGATATATCTTTGATACAATGTTAGAACTAGATATGGCTACCAAGATCTTGAGACTAATTGGAAAGCACAAAAAGAGAGAATATAATGTGACAAGAATACACTATATTCTTATCAATATGATTCAGTGATATGATTGTTGTACAATGTAGTAGAAACCCCTTGATTATATAACCAAGGTGAGATGCAAGATGTCATAGGATTATGACAAGTGTCTTAATCATAGTACATGAGACAACTAATCACACTTACCTAGGTTCACATGTGTTGCAAGTCAAAATATAAGATAACAACTAATGACAACTAATACCTTCTAGAAAGATTCCTTCCTAGGACCTAAGTAAACTTAACATGTGTAAATAAGTCCCCTAGTAATTAATGAACTAAGTACAAGACTTTATTTACACCAACACCACCTCTTAAGTGCAACTTAGGGAGTATCAGATTACTATGCAAATGACACAAAGATGCAAATATGGGTCTTGTCTATGAGGCCATGTTAGGTACCCATGTACATATGCAAATGAAATCTCTCACAAATGGAGAAAAGGAGAAAAACTAGTGGGAGAAAAATCCTCCCCAAAAGAGATATGAAATACAATAATGAAATGCTCTCAATGAAGAATGAGAAGGCCAAAACCCCATGTGAGGAAAAAGACTTCCCCATAAGAGAGAATAAGAAGAGAGACAAGGCAGCCCCCCTCAATGTTGTGTATCTTGCAATGATGGTAGAAGCTTGACATTGAAAGCTTAAGATGATCTAATCTCTCCGAGCAACATTCCTCCCCTTACGAAGAAGCAAAACCATGGATATTTGCATGATTTCAGAAATATAGATGGTGTATGATGTCTCTGAAGCATGCTCAAGTGTCTCCATGTCAATGTCGAAATCTAACACACTCCAAATAGGCATTCTATGCCACAATTTTGAAGAGGAAAATCCAACAAAACATGATCCAAAGACAAATATATCCCCTCTGAAGATAAAGAAGCCTCCTCCAAATGCTGCCCAAAAGTATCCACACTCATGCCAAACTGTGAAGAATGATCATGTAGAGAATGAACAAGAGGGTCAGAGTGTTCCCTCACAACAACTAAAGAAGTTGCAACTTCATCAAAGAGAAGATGAATGCTATCAATGATGTCTCCCAAATCTTCAAGATGAGACCGCACAAATAAGTCTAAAATACCTACAAAGAAGACATCACAAGTAGCCATATCTAGAATAATATGTATGTCTTGTTGCACTAAATCATAAGGAACCCAAACTATGGAATCACAAGAATCCTCAGCTGCAATAGTAGATGGAGGAGATATAATGCATGACTCAAGAACTAGATCTGATGTGAGAAATCCCAAGTTCAAGAAGCCAAATGTATCCTTTGAATCATGGTTTGTATGATCAAAAATTGAAGGAACAATGTCACCATTAGAAGAAAAATATGCAAAGGTATACAACTGAGATGAATGATCAACCACCCTAGTAGAAACGATCTCTCGACTCTCCAAGCCACAAATGATGACTGAATCAGGTGTGAACTCCACAGTTCTCCCATCTCAACCATGTGTAATATGATATATGGAAAGAAGATTGTTCATAAAATGAGGAACACACAAGAAATCCTAAAAAAGTGTTGTCCCAAAACTAATAAATCCCTTCCCAAGTACACTCATGTATGTATTGTTTCCCATCAAGATAGGAGACATAGTATAAGGCTGAAATGAAGAGAATATTGGCTATGAAGATGCCATATGATGAGATGCTCTTGAATCTAGAAGCCATCTCCCTGATCCTAGACCTAAAAGAGCACAAAGAGCTTGTCCTTAATTTCCTGATGTAGATGCTTGAACTTTGTCCTTTTTAGACTATTTTGAAGAAGAAGAAGGAGGAGATTCAAACATTCTAGAAGGAAAATCAATCTGATTATTTTTTAGAAGATGTTTCAACTCATCAATATCCTTCTTATAACAATAGTGTTCTTCATGTACATCCTTCTTGTAATATGCATAAGTAGGCCTCTCCTCCTTAGATGTTTCCCCTTTGGAAGAGGTTTTTTTCTTTGCTTGATCTGAATGTGGATTATTCTTTGATTTCTTTTGTTTCTTATTTGATTTTGATTCTTTCACCTAACTATCCAAAAATTCCTGAGATTTAGAAGTCTTGATAAGACCCATTGAGATAATCTTTTGTTGCTCATGTATTAACATCTCATAAAATGATGCAAATGAAGGTGTAGTATATGCAAACCCCATAGTCAATCTATGACTATGAAAGCTAGAAACAAAAGAAGCATAATTAGGACCAAGTTTTTTCATTGTATTATAGACCAACTGAATGATCTTCATATCAATTCCACATGCTTTGTATTGCTCTCTTAGATCATTAACCTTGGTGATGTAGTCTTGGATGCTATCAAAGTTCTTTGGATCAAGGCTCATTAATTCATTATCAATTTGATAGCCTCTTACTTCATCTGTAGTACCATACAATGTTTTCAATTTGTCCCAAGCTTCATGAGAATTCTTGTACATGATTCAATTTGGAACAAAAAATCTTGAGAAACAAATCTACAAAGACACCCAAGAGCTTTGGTATGTTTGATCATCCATTTAAACTTTTTATCATCATTTGTCGGTTTAGGTACCTTATTTTCAACATATAGAGAGTGACATATCATTAGAATACTCCATGCATTATGATGCCATGTTGAATAATTATATGATGTAAATAAAGGAACCTTAGAATGATCGATGGAAATGAGAGAGCATAAGAAAACAGATCGAAAGAATGCACCAAGAGAACCCCCCCCCCAAAAAAAAATCACTCAATCAAGAAACCCCCCTAAGCAATATCTGATTTGGAACTTTATTTTGTTGGATGTTGTGGTTGGATTGTTGATATGTGGTTGTAATTGATTTCAACACTATTGGAATTAATGTCTTAGAGGCTATATATGTCAAGGATATTGAGAAAATTGTAATGAAATGAGTTACAGGTTATCAGTGGTGAAGTGAAGTTCAACCTATTGGCGAGCTCAACACATTGATGATAAGAGGTTGTGGATTAAAGGTTTTTTTTTAGAGTATATCTAGTTTATCCATGTTAAGTTTTAGAGATCCACATGAATATTTGATCAAGTTATGAGTAGCTGTGTTCTAACAGTTTTTTTGTTGCTTCAGTTGGTGTTCCTGAATGAAGATGATGTGATTCTAGTAATTTTAGTTGTTGCGGATGCTTCTCTAGTGATTCTTGATTTTTTTGGATGTTTCTATATCATGCCTTATCTTTTTTGCACATCTACACTGATCATTGTGCTTGCAATTGGTGATTTTCTCTTGCGTGTTCATGTTCATGGCCGACAAGGTGATTGTTGTGTGTTGTGGATCTTCGAGGAATAAATTTTGAAGGTGTTTCATGGTTGAGGATTTTATTTTGGGTTCTCACTATGTTGTGTCTAACCCTGGTTGATTTGCATTGATAATATTTAATGTTTTGGGCTGATATTTTTTATTCATTTTATTATTTTGTTAAAGTCGACATGTAGTGATGTAATCTCTTGTTGCAAATATATATAAATGATTGTTTATTCCATTTTAATGCAAGCGAGTGTATGATATGCACAAATAATTTCCTAATCATTTGAAGGTGGAAGTAGAGTGTGAAGAAGAGTGATCAGAGTGTGAAGAAGTGTTCATGTGACTAGCCAGAACTGTAATCAAGCATTAGCAGATGCTACTTTCTTAGTTCAAAATCTTGTAGATGTAATCCACATTTTTTTGTAAGACAGTGTTTCTTCCTTTGGGATGTAAGCCTTGTTATATTTGAGTAGTGAGCTCTAGGTAGTGTGCTTGAATGCATTTTCATTCCCCATTTTATTCTTTATACTTTTAACAGGGTATAATCTTGTGGACTAACCTCCACTGTGGTTTTCCCCCTAACAGGGTTTCCACATAAAAAATCTTGGTGTTATGTGTGTTTCTCATGTGCTGATGATTTATGATTTCATGGTTATTAATCAAATCTGATAATAAGGTTAATAAGTTTAATAAGTTTTGAATTTATGTGACAACTGATTCACCCCCCTCTCAGTTGTCTTCCCTTGTGTTGCCAACAATTGGTATCAGAGCAAGTTCCTTGGAAGAAGTCTAATAGCTTGAGGTGATGCAGGATGGCAACATATAAGAAGGATAGTTTGAGATTTGATGGATCAAACTATTTTCTATGGAAGACTCAAATAGAGTGTCATATGAGATGCATATGTGAACCCTACTAGAACATTACAAGGAATAGGTATGTTATCCCATATAATGGTCCTTCTACTTCTGTTGAGATTAAGGATGTTGAGTACACTATAAAGGATAAGGAAGCATTATTCAGTGCTCTGACTGATTCTAAGATGACAAATGCTATGGATCTGATGTTTGCTTATGAGATATGGAAAAATTTTGAAACTTTGTATGAAGGTGATGCCAATGTGAAGATTTCCAAGTTGCAAAGTCTAAAAGGGAAATATGAAATGTTGAGAATGGGTGATGATGAGAACATTACTTCTTTCATGCAAAGAGTGAATGAACTTGTGTGCAGTATTAGATGTGCTGGTGGATGATTGGAATAATCAGATATTATTGCTAAAGTGCTTAGATCCTTGCCTGATACATACAAAGTCAAAGCTATTGCTATTGAGCAGCTCTAGACTATAACAAATGTAACCAGAGACATGTTGATTGGTAAGCTTACTGCTTTTGAGTTGAGTGAATTTGGTGATGCTCTTCCTAAGACAGAATCTGCATTCAAAGCTACTATATCCGAAAAAGATAAGAAAATATATGATTTGGGAGAAAGTTCTTCTAGAAAGATATTCAAGAATGAGGATGAAATACAAAAGATTGAAGAAGAAGAGAGAGTATTGGACAAACTTGAAGCACTTATTGTCAAGAGGGAAGCCAGAGGAGAAGGAAAGTATAAAGGAAATTTTCCTATTAAATTTTTTTCTTGCAATAAGATAGGTCATTTTGCATCAAGGTGTCTGGAAAGAGTCCCTAATTCAAGACCTAACAAGCCTAGATTTCAAAGAAAGTGCTATTATGACGCTGATGAAGGTGTGGAAGATGATGAATCTGATAAAGGGGATGTAAGTAAGGATGAACAGGTATTTATTTCTATCAAGGAAAATGATCTAGATCCTACTGAATTTGCTAGTGGTACAAATGTGGGAAATCCCTAGCATCCATAATTGAAGAAAAAGATGAATGGGTGATTGACAGTGGATGCTCTCATCACATGACACATGATAGAAGTAAGTTAGTGAGCTTGGAAAATTATGATGGTGGTGTTGTAACATTTGGTGATGACAAAGTAGGTGTAATTTGTGTGCCTAGAGGATGCATTTCTCTTGATGGTAAGCATAATATTGATGATGTCCTATATGTGGAAGGTCTGAAGCATAATCTCTTAAGTGTTGGACAGATGGTTGATAAGGGTTACAGTCTTCAATTCAAGGATGGAAACTGTAGAATATTGGGAAGTTTCAAAAATGTGATTGTATTAGGTACAAAAACAAAATGTAATATCTTTCACCTAAATGTTGCTAGTAAATTCTATCTGATTGCTCAAGTTGATGAAAGTTGGTTGTGGCATAGGAGAATGTTTCATGTTAACTTTGAAAATATTATCAAGATAAGTTCTACTCAGGCTGTGAGAGATCTTCCTAAGTTGATGAAACCTACTAATGTTAAATGCAAGGAACGTCAGTTAGGGAAGCAAACTAGAATTTCATTTCGGAGCAAACATCATTGTTCAAATGAATTGTTGGAGCTTGTGCATACTGAATTGTGTGGTCCTTCTAAAGTCAAAAATTTACAAGGATACTGGTATTTCATGTTACTTATTAATGATTATTCTAGAATGATGTGGGTTGCTACCTTAAGGGAAAAATATGAAGCTCTGGAGAAGTTCGAGATCTTTAAGACTATGGTTGAGATAGAGAGAGATCTGAAGATTAAATGTATGAGATCGGATAGAGGTGGTGAATTCACTTCTAGTGAGTTTAATTCTTTTTGTGAAGAACATGGGATACATAGACAATTATCTACACCACAGATCCCTCAGGAAAACAGAGTTGTGGAAAGGGAGAACAGGACAATTGAAGAAGCTTCTAGAACTATGATACTGGAAGTAAATGTTCCTCATATCTACTAGAGAGAAGTTGTGAGTACTGTTGTTTACACTCTCAACTAGATACAAATCAAAGGTGATACTAGTAAGACCTCTTATGGGCTATGGTATGGTTATAAGCCTACTATTAGATATTTCAAAATATTTTCCTAGGAGTAAATGCTATATCAAAAGAGATGAAGATATAGGAAATTTTGATGCTAGGAGTGATGAAGGAATCTTGCTTGGTTATTCTACTAAAAGTAAGGGGCCTACTGGTGCTACAATAAGAGATTGAGGAAAATGGTCGAAAGTGAAAATGTCAAGGTTGATGAATACATAGTTAGACCATCTAGAACCTATACACCTGATTCAAATGACTAGAATGACAATTCAGATAAAGGAAACAAAGTTCAGACTTCAAATCAAGTTTAGATCATTCTAGTGAATCAAGAAAATCAAGAGGAAGGAGAAACTAGTGCAAGTGCAGAAGAAAGGTTACAAGAGCCTAAAGTTCAAGAATATCCCAAGACTCCAAGGTATGTAAGACTAAATAATTCAAAAGATCAAATTATAGGTGATAAGAACAAAGGTGTCCAGACTAGGAGAAGAATTGTAGAAGAATATTGTTTGATTTCAAAGACTGAGCCTAATAGTGTGAATGAAGCATGCAAAGATGAACATTGGGTTGAAGCAATGAAAGAAGAACTATAGTAGATTGAGAAGAATGATACAAGGATTCTTGTTCCTATACCTAAGGAAAAAAATGTAATTGGAACTAAATGGGTCTTTAGAAACAAATTGAATGAGCAAGGAGAAGTAGTTAGAAACAAAGCAAGACTGGTGTGTAAAGGATATTCTCAAATGGCAGGAATTGACTTTGAGGAAACTTTTGCTCCTGTTGCTAGGGTTGAAGCTATGAGACTATTTCTTGCTTATGTTGCTTACAAAAATTTCAAGGTTTATTAAATGGACATCAAGTTAGCATTTGTAAATGGAGAACTAGAAGAAGAGGTGCATGTTGAGCAACCTGATGGATTTCAATTGACTGATCAAGGAGATATGGTTTGTTAATTGAAGAAAGAATTGTATGGTATGCCAAATTGGACAAGTATTTGTTGGATCTTGGATTTAACAAAGGTACTGCTGATAGTAATTTGTATTTCAAAATTGATCATGATAAATATTTGATTGTGGAAGTCTTTGTTGATGATATCATTTTTTAAGGAGATGATAGTTTGTGCATGAATTTTGTTGATGAGATGTAAAGTGAACTTGAGATGTCTATGATTGGAGATGAAATTCTTTTTGGGATTACAAATTACTCAGTTAGATAAAGGGATCTTTATATCTCATTCCAAGTATGTGAAATAATTGTTAAAGAAGTTTTGTATGGAAGATTCAAAGCTAGTTGGTACACCCATGGTCACCAGATGTAAGTTGACACAAGATGATGATTCTCCTAAAGCAAACCAGACTAGATTCAAATCGATGATTAGTGGATTACTCTATTTGACACAAACTAGACCTGACATCATGAATGTTGTATTTATTGTTGCAAGATTTCAAGTTGATCCTAAGGAATCTCATGTGACAGTTGTGAAGAGGATTTTCAGATACTTGAAGGGAACGACTGATTTTGGCCTGTGGTATCCTAAAGATGATGACCTTACTTTGAGTGCCTTTACTGATGTTGATTGGGCAAGATATGTGAATGACAGAAAGAGTACCAGTGGTGGTGCATTTTTCTTGGGAAAGAAGCTAATTTCATGGTTAAGTAAGAAGCAAAATGTCATTTCTTTATCTATTACAGAGGAAAAATACATTGCTCCTGCTAACAATTGTACTCAAGTATTGTGGATGAAGCAAATTTTGAAAGATATTAGACTTGTGTATGATGAGCCTATTGCTATATTCTGTGATAATTCAAGTGCAATTAGCATTTCTAAGAATTTGGTGTTTCCTTGAAAGACCAAGCATATATCTATCAAATTTCACTTTTTGAGAGAGAAGGTGAGTGAAAAGGAAGTAAGATTGGAGTATGTGCCTACAAAGGAAAAAATTGCAGATATATTTACCAAGTCATTTCCTAAGGATACTTTTGATTATCTCAGAGGGAAGCTAGGGGTGATTAGACCTCCTAATCATAACTAAAATGAATTAACTTGCATCATTCCATGCATTTCATAGTCATATCTTGATCTGGATTGATGTTGTGATGGTTGCTACTCAGGGGAAGTAGTCAGATGTTCAGATATATGGTTCAAATCTTGTGTTTATCTTTTTCATTGATGTCAAAGGGTGAGAAGAGTAATGTTAAAAAAAAAAATGGGAGAAGATTCATGTGAAAGAGTTGAGGAGAAAAGATTCAAAACCTTAGGGGGAGAAAGTGCTAAGAGGAAGTTGTGTTGATGGTGTTTTTCACATCATGTGTTGCTATCAATGCCAAAGGGGGAGATTGTTGGATGTTCTAGTTGGAATGTTGATATGTGGTTGTCATTGATGTCAACACTATTGGAATTAATGTCTTAGAGGTTGTATATGTCGAGGATATTGAGAAAATTGTAATCAAATGAGTTCTAAGTTGTCAGTGGTGAAGTGAAGTTCAGTCTATTAGCAAGCTTAGTACATTGATGATAAGAGGTTGTGGATTAAAGGGTTTTTTTTTAAGTATATCTAGTTTATCCACATTAAGTTTCAGAGATCCACATGAAGATTTGATCAAGTTATGAGTAGTTGTGTTCTGACAATTTTTTTGTTGCTTCAGTTGGTGTTCCTAAATGAAGATGATGTGATTCTAGTAAGTTCAATTGTTGTGGATGCTTCTCTAGTGATTCTTCACATTTGTGGATGTTTCTAGATTTTTCTCTATCTTTGTTTCACATTTGCATTGATCATTGTGCTCGTGATTGGTGATTTTCTCTTGCGTGTTCATGTTCATGGTCGACAAGGTGATTGTAGCATGTTGTGGATCTTCAAGGATTAATTTTTCAAGGTGTTTCTTGGTTGAGTATTTTATTTTCAGTCCTCACTATGTTGTGGCCGACCTTGGTTGATTCACATTGATAATCTTTAATTTTTTGGGCTAATATTTTGTATTTATTTTATTATTTTGTTAAAGCCAACATGTAGCGATGTAATCTCTTGTTGTGGATATATATAAGTGATTGTTTATTCCATTTTAAGGTAAGTGAGTTTATGAGATGCGTGAATAATGTCCTAATCATTCTAAGGTAGAATTAAAGTGTGAAGAAGAGTGAGCAGAGTGTGAAGAAGTGTTCATGTGCTTAATCAGAAATGTAATCAGGCATTAGCAGATGTTATTTTCTTAGTTCAAAATCCTACAGATGTAATTTGAATGTTTACGCAAGATAGTGTGTCTTCCTTTGGGTAGTAAGCCTTGTTGTATTTGAGCAGTGAGCTCTAGGTAGTGTGCCTGAATGCATGTGTATTCCCCATTTTATTATTTATAGTTTTAATAGGGTATAATCTTGTGGACTGACCTCCACCGTGGCTTTTCCCCTAACAGAGTTTCCATGTAAAAAAGCTTGGTGTTATGTGTGTTTTTGATGTGTTGATGATTTATGATTTGATGGTTATTAATTAGATCTGAGAATAAGGTTAATAAGTTTAATCGGTTTTGAAATTCTATGACAACTGATTCACCCCCCCTCTTAGTTTTCCTCCCTTGTGTTTCCAATAATATTTAGTGCATTTACAGTTGCTAGATCATTCCAAAAATAGCAAGCTAGACTTGATCTTAGTGCTTATAGATGTCAAAATAGGCCACAGATTCAAGTACATTTTTTGGTGAAAATGAGATCAATTTGATCATACCACTGATAAGTATAGAAAAAATTATGCACTTTCAAAAAAAAATGCACCCAAAAATGTTATCGTAGGAGGAAGATATGAGCTCCCGAAGCTCCCAAAATGAGGATGAAGTAGCAACACCTATGAGGATATGAAAATTATATATAAAAAAAAACAAAAATAAAAAATGATTGCATCAAAATAAAGATCATGAAAAATTATCCCAAATAAAAAAAATTGCTCGAAAAAAGGAGGTCGTGAGCTCAAGTTATGGGCCTCCGAAGTTCGCCTACAAAAATGAAAATTCAATTGGAGAGGGGGGATTTTTTTTTTTGAAAATGCTGACATAGGGATGACATCAGCAATTTTCTCATTTAAATTTGACGGTTTTTTAGCCGTCACCATTGTCGTCAGTCCTGCTTGCTAGAATATTCCCTGTATGGCTGGTATATGCCCTGCGATGGAATATTCCTATGGAATATTTTGCGGCTGATTTGACTCGCCAGTTTGAAAATGGACACTGCCCAGATTTTTAATAGACTACTAGCTACTTTTTATGGTGGCCAAAGAGTGTGGGGTCCACTAGGGCAACGTGGTGTCTGCTGGTGGTGCCACATGGTTCCTGTTGTACCTAGCAGTACTCTATGAAGGACGTAGGTACAATGTGTAGATAAATCCACATAATACAAGTTTTTTTGCTTTTGAGTTTTATAAAAAAAAAACTTTTGCAATCAAAATTATCGGTACAAATTTATTTTTCAAAAAAAAATTCAAAAATTTTTAATTAAAATTTTTTATTTTTATATTTTGAAATATCGTAATGTCACTGTCATTATGACGCCTGGGGGATCGTATGGCTCTTTGGGCAAAAAAAAAATTCCTCAATGGACAACTACTCTATTTTGGACGATTTGGCAGTCAATCTTAGGATTTTTGGCCCTTCTAGACATGATGGCAGGGTCGAATTTGACCCAAAATGCTCCAAAAATGTAGCTACCTAGGGGTCCTAGCAACCACCCTTCAGCTTCAAACCCTCATAGATTTGGCCTCATATGTCCGATTTGGACGAAACTGTCAGTGTAATTAATGCTTGCTTCACACATCTTGACCTAAGCCTACTTAGGCATGGCATTTCTTGTGCAAGTTAAATATCTCTTGATATTTTTCCCTATTGATATTTAGGGATATTTTGCTCATGTTTGGATATTTCTCCTTTATAAGGAGACCCCTTGACTATCTTTCAATATAGATTGACAATATGCAATTTGTGTGTTCACTGTGCTTGTCAAATATCTTTGTTTGTAGATCCTCACATGGTATCAGAGCTATTTAGGATATTCTCAGGTTGTGAGGTGAATTAATTGTATTTCTTTTGATCCTACTATGTGTGTTATCTTTAGAGGATCTGTGGAGGTTTTTGGTGCCTAGCGTTCCATGTCTACCCCCTTCCCCGGAGTGATTACCTCTAGGAGGCACATATCCCTCTAAAGGCATGCTTTCCCTGTAGATCTTCAGCTCAGCTAGTGACTAGCTGATCTACTCTGCAATATCATGTGCTTGCTTTTGCTAAGGCCTCTGCTACTTTGGGACTAACTCACCACCATAAATCAACAACACTCAGCCTGATCAATGTTGAGAATCATCTGTTGGAGGCTGAATCATCTACTGTGTTGGGTATTTCATTTGTGGGCCCATTACCTATCTTGTGTGACGTGATTTGTGTGATTGATCCGACATTGGAAGGTTGAGCGACTATGAATCATATGGTGGGCGTGATTTATTCTCAACATGGGTTTGACCAAACAACCCATTTTCCTGGTGGGAACGCTTTATTCTCACCCTTGTTCCTACTATGAGTGCCAATCTATTTGGTGACTGAGATCATTACCTGAGTTTGCATTTACAATTCTAGGTGATGTGTTTTGTTGGAAGCAATGTACGTTGGAGCCTTTGGAAAGTTTGACTAGTGTCTGTTAAGGGTGTGTTTGGACTAGGCACGTGATGTTTTTCCCCTGCACATGAAGTCTTTTGAGGGATCTATCAGTAGAGAGGGTGGATCTCAAAAAGAAAAGAGATTTAAATACTACACAAGAGGATTTTACAGGATGTGGGTACTTGTTGTGCATGATTTCTGCTATCCAGAGGCAAGAATCTTCTGTAAAAGGCTACGTAGAACCTTTGAATAGAGAATCATGAGTTCCTCATCAATGAACAAAGTGTTATTCCCTATTGAAATTTGAAGCACCAGTTCTTTCAAAGGAATCTCCTTTATCCCTTGTGAAGTAGATTGTCTATTGTCTATTATTTACTGTGTGTTTACAGATTTATGTTTTTGGGCGAAGCTCATGGGCCTACTTTCTCCCTTGGTCACATCTAAATTATTTTCTAGTGTATATCTAGCTATTTTTTGTTTGTTTGTAATGAGGATCATATTTTGTAACCAGTGAAAATCTTCATAGTGTCATACCTTTTGCTTCTTAACTCATATTTGAGTTCCTTTTTGCAAAATTTTATCTTTTTTTTTACCACGCATCTATGGAGCACAGAATTGCACTAATCTCTAAAGTGCATGTTTGTGTCTTTGTCAAGTGATTTACAAGCACTCCTTCTATAAAGTGCCAAATCGGGGGGAGAAACAAATATTCAAGGGGAGTGTTGCGTGTGGTTCGTTTTCACACTTCCTCGAGAAGTGCTTGTTTAGTTGTGTTTTTTCACTTTTGCACACATTTCTATCTTTTCTTTTCTGCATTTATTCAAAACAACTATCTTAGTCAAAGCAGTATGGAATCTAATGTTGTTATAGTGCCCTTAACACCTTTCAATTATCATGATTGGAAGGTGAAATTAATTCTTGTGCTTAAGAACAAAGGTTTATATAGAGTAACTATGGGAATAGAGAAAGAACCTAATGCAGCTAAAGACAAAGAATTTTTTTTTAATAAGTGTGATCAAGCATTTGGCTTTCTATGATTAAATTTGTCTCCTAATTTTTTATTCCATGTTGAGAACTTGAAAACACCCAACCAAGTTTGGGAAGGTCTTGACAATTTTTTTTGGAAAATAGATGAACTTAGAAGCCATGAGTTGGAAAATCAACTCTGAGGTCTTAGTCCTAGGAATTTTTCAACTTTACAATACTTTTTTACTAATTTTAAATCCTTGAAATTTCACTTAAAATATTGTGGAATTGACAAGAAAGAGGATCAATTAATCCTTTTTGTACTTTCCAAGCTAGGTCAAGAATTTTATGTGTTTGTATCAACTTTCTACTCTACTAAAAGGGCTCTTGGAGCCTCATGGTCAATGCCCACACTTGATAACTTTATTGCTGACCTCACAAGGGAGAAAGAAAAATTCAAATGGGTAGTTTGAAGTCTATGAAACCTCAAGCCCTACTTGCAGGGAATGAAACACATCAAACTTCGAAAGAGGAGAAGAACACTAAAAAGGACAAGGAAGTTAAGAAAGAAAGAAAAATTGACAACTCCAAAAAAGACTCTCAAGGTAAAAAGAGAGTTCCATGCACCTTAAATTGTAAAAATCTTGGACATGATGAAAATCATTGCATGAATAAAAAGATTGAAGTTCTACAACAAATTCTTAAAAAGAATAATATAGGGCTACCTGATTCTATCAAGGCATCTTCACCCAATCAAGATAATACTAAGGATAAAGGGAAATCAAAAGGAAAATCCTTAGTTGTTAAAGCATCATTATCTCCATCGTGGATTCTAGACTCTGGTGCTTCACACCATATGGATTCTTCACAGGTTGTTTTTTCATCCTTAGAACCATCAAGTATGTCCACAATCACCTTAGGTCATTATACTCTAGCATTGGTAAAAGGGAGAGGGTCTGTTGAAGTTGAAGGAGGAGAATTTGTCAGTGTTCTATGTGTACCTTCACTCTCAACTAATCTCCTTTCAGTGTATCAAATAACTCATTTAGGGAAGGGCATGAGAGTACAATTCTCTCCAGATTCAGTTGAGATAAGAGAATTACAAAGAAAAAAATTGGTAGCAATAGGAGATGCAAATCACCAATCCAAATTATATGCCTCCAATTTTTCCACAGATATTTCTCCAAAAGAACTACTAACTCATTCATATGAAGTTAGCAAACTATGTCATGAGCAGTTTGGCCATCTTAACTACCACTATCTTGAACAACTATGTCAACAGAATATGGTTAAGGGATTACCTAAAGTTAAATTTTATAAAGGGCTTTGTGAGGGTTGTGCACTTGGCAAGCATCCAGAAGCAAAATTTGACAAAGGTAAATCAAAGAGGGAAACACAAGTTTTAGAACTTGTTCACAGTGATGTTTCAGGGGCCTTTCCCCATCCATCTTTTATAAAGGATAGATATGTTCTCACCTTCATTGATGATTTCTCATGTTTTACATGGGTCTACTTTCTTAGAGAAAAATCAGAAGTGTTTGAGTCTTTTCAAGATTTCAAAGCTCTTGTCAAAAAACAATCAAGGAAAGTCATCAAGGTTCTTCAAACAGATAATGGGAGAGAATATGTTAATAAGAGTTTTGAGCAATTTTGTATATCATAGGGGATAGATCTACAACGTATAGTTCCTTATACCCCACAACAAAATGGTGTTGCATAATGTAAAAATAGATCTTTAAAAGAGATGGCTAATTGTATGATTCACTCTAAAGGCCTCACACCATCATATTGGGAAGAAGCAATCAACTGTGCATGTTACATACAAAATAGAGTTCCACATAAAGCCTTAAAGGGTATCACTCCCTTTGAAGCTTGGAAAGGATGGAAACCTGCAATTGATCATTTCAAATTTTTTGGCTCGTATGCCATGGCACGCATTCCAAAAGAGCAACGCAAGGCTATGGATCCACAATCAAAACCTTGCATCTTTGTGGGATATCCAAATGGTGTAAAAGGCTATCACCTACTCCACCCTACCACACATGAGTTGTTTATTGAGAGAAGTGTTAAGTTTCAAGAAGCATCTCCTAAAACTATACTTGACACTTCTCAACATATTGTGGACTCTTTAGATACTGATTATAGTACTGATGATTCAGATCATTCTTTGCAGATTCCTAGTGTAGTATCTTCTTCTTCCAGTTCTCACAGTGATGAAGGTTCATCTTCATCTAGTTCAAGGATTGCATTAGAAGTTGATATATCTGCACCAGACTCACCCACATCATACAATATACATAGAACAGATACAGGGGTACAGGATCCAACAAATGATAGACTGATTCCAGTAAATTTTCAAGGGGGGCACATTCCTTCTTTGCTTTAGTTTCTGATCCACAAACATTCAAAGAGACATTAGGCATACCAGAGTGGGATATTGCTATGGATGAGGAATATGATTCCTTGATTAGAAATCACACTTGGGATTTGACTGGGAAGGAAGATAGTTCAATGTAGGTGGATGTATCAAACTAAATTTGTAGCATATGGGTTAGTTGATAAGTACAAAGCATGTTTGGTAGCCAAAGTTTTTTCACAAGTTGCAGGCATTGACTATATAGAAACCTTTGCACCAGTTATTAAGATGACTTCCATCAGACTCACACTTGCTATAGCCACATCACATGGATGGAATGTACATTAGATGGATGTGAAGAGTGCTTTTCTTCACGAAGACCTTAAGGAGGAAATCTACATGGAACAACCACTAGGTTTTGTTAAGGATTCATCCTTAGTTTGTAGACTTAAGAAATCTCTCTATGGCCTTAAACAAGCTCCAAGAGCTTGGTATGCCAAGATGGACTCCTACCTCCTATCTACAGGTTTTACTAGATTTCATTCTGATCCTAATGTGTATTTACTATGGAAGGATGATTCACTTTTGATATTGGTTCTATATGTTGATGATATTTTGATTATTGGGAGCACTTCATCTACCATTATAGCAGTGAGGACATCACTTCATGATAGAATTGACATCACAAACTTGGGTTTATTGCACTACTTCCTTGGAATTGATATTTCATAGTTAGCTTCAGGGATTACTCTTGCACAACCAAAGTATACTCTTGATCTACTTGCATAGTTTCATATGAATACTTGCAAACCATCTCAAACTCCCTTTCTTTCTGGAGTCAGGCTCAAGACTTCCTGTACTACACCATTGGTTGATGCTACACTGTATCGAAAACTTATTGGTAGTCTTATATACTTGACTCATACCAGGCTTGACATTACCTATGCAATAGGCATGGTTTCAAGATTCATGCAGAAACCTCATGAACTGCATTGGAAAGCAACTAAGAGGATCCTTCACTATCTTCATGGCACTCTTTGGTTTGGGATTCACTATAGAGTTGGTTCATCACTTGACTTGGTTGGTTATACAAATTCAGACTGGGATGGTGATACTGAACATCATAAGTCCACTTCAAGTTACAACTTTTTACTTGAATCAGGCCCTATCAATTGGTCTAGCAAGAAGTAGAAGGGTAAAAGCAAGAATTTGGGTACATGAAGAGGGTAAATCTCAGGAAAAAAAAGTTTCACAAGAAACGCGTACGTGTTACAGATCAGGTAGCCGATCCTGGATCCGAATGTGTATGCATTCAGATGCGAGCACGTGAACCGAAAATGCATACATGTTATGAAATGCATACGCGTTATGAAATGCGTACACATTTAGAACGCGTATGCATTTAAAAATGCATATGCATTTCGAGAAAGTATTTATTTTTTTAAATAAACGAATGTAATTCATTTTTCGCCATTTTGAATGGAGAGAAAGAAGAACAAAGGAGAGCACGTACGTGTTTTAAAGGCCTTGACTAAACAAAATTTTGACTGCCACATCCTCCCATCGACACTAGCGACCTCATCGACCTCCAGGTTGGTTGAATTCTTCATTTTTTTTCTTTATATCTTTTTTTTTGTTCTTTAATTAGTATTCAATTTTTGTTTGTTTAGTGTGTTTTAGTTCTTGAATTTTTTATAGTTTTTAATTGCATTTAAAAAACCAAAAATGTCAACGAAACAAAGAAATTTAAATTGTAAATTGAAAACCATAAAAAATAAACCTAAATTGAACACATTTAAAACTTAGAAATTTCAAAACCCTCGAAATCCTAGGTTACAAAATTTACATAGGTCCCTAAAAACTAATTTACATAGGTTAATCCTTGGACCTAAACCCTAAAACGTAAACCTAAAACCCTATTTACCCTAACTTACATAAACCTAAAATGGTCTATTTACCCTAATTTACGTAAACCTAAAATGGCCTATTTACCCTAATTTATGTAAACCTAAAATGGGCTATAGATAGACTATGTGAAATAACGATAGAGCTAGACACATAAATGTTATTAAATCAAATAAATATTAAAATGTGAAGCATGAATGATTTCTACCCATTTCTCTTATTTGGATGAGATCCTTTGTGAATTATGTAAGGATGCATTATGATCATAGTTAAGCCTTAATTTATAGGATGTTATTCAGAAGATCTATAAGACAAGTGTGTAATCTAATTCCTATTTTAACTCTCATGTGTAGTGGCATTGTTCTAGATTAGGAAAACTAAATGTTGTACTTTCTCTAAACTAGTGTATCAAAGCTAACTCGTAGCATGAACATTTCAATTTGGAAAATTCAAATTACTTTTTTGAGAAACTTGTAGTTTAGGGTTTATGGTTTAGGGTTTAGATCTCCTCTTCCTTTTTAAATCATCCAAGAGTGCTTAGAGGTCCAAATAGGTTCAAAATCCATCATAACTCAACAACTTACTTATAATTGAAATCTAAAGTTCCTAATTGTTGATATATTGAAGCTATTCCTAGAATGTCACATATTTTATTCAAAGCACTAATTTTAGGTGGTAGGGTTTCTCATTTACTTGTAAAAATTTATTCATGTGTCTTCTATATGTTTTCATGTCATCAAATCTCTTTAAATCTAAACCCTAAACCCTAATTTAGCATTCATTTTGTTGTAGGACCTTATAATTAAATTTGTTTCCTTTCAATTCTATAACCAAAGGTATTTTTTCTAAGATTATTTATTTATTGAATTGATCAATTGATTCCTCACTTAGTGGCAGTTAGGTTCTTTTTTTGAAAATCCATGCACGTCTAGAATTTATATAAATATTCAAAGGAAGAGTCTGTGTCATAGAAACGTTTCAAAAAATATATGATTAGAAAAAAAATTGGGTCTAGGGTTTAGGGCTTAGGGTTTAGATCTCCTCTTCCTTTTTAAATCATCCAAGAGTGCTTGGAGGTCCAAATAGGTTCAAAATCCATCATGTGTCTTCTATATGTTTTCATGTCATCAAATCTCTAAATCTAAACCCTAAACCCTTATTTAGCATTCATTTTGTTGTAGGACCTTAAAATTAAATTTGGTTGCCTTAGGCAACTCCACCAAATTTTATTCCCTTAAGCCATGGAACATTTTTTCCTAGTCCACCTTACTAGACATAGATCCCCTTAAGCCATCCTATCACCCTAAATCGTAAATCGATGTCTTAAGGGGTCCTAATATGACATTTCTTAAGGGGATCAAAGAAGTTCTCAAAATTTGGTGAGTAGAGCTCAAGCTCATCTTTGTTTATTTTGTACATTGCAATTAGGTCACTAGCATATATCTATGTGTCCCTTTGAATGTATTCTATTAATTTTTCATTCTTATCTTTAGTATTCTTTGAAAACAATGAATGAGATTATAAATTTTAATGTTAGTGTTAAACTTATAATTTCTTCTTAACTACTTTGTCCCACTATAGAGATCTTGTGTCTCTTAGATGAGTTCTTGAGAGTTACTTAGGCCAACTTGTATAGTGAAGTTGAAATAAAGAGATTGTGTAAGAGTTATTATCTATTTTAGGATGGGTCAACACATGTGAGAGTCATAAAAAATTACTTACCATAGTATTTTCATGCATTATTAGTGACTGTGGTGTTGCCATTTTGTTATTTCCTAGGAATCCTTATGTCTATATATTGGATTCTTGGGGTAGAAGATGTATGCAATGTATTTTATAGAGTTATTCTATCCTTTTTTTAATAGGATTAGGATTTTTGATATCATTGTTGTATTCTATAGAATCCCTATGAGTATATTATAACCATAAATCATCTAACAATGCATCAAGTTGTGTGGTAAATTAGAGGATAGTTATTCTTGAAATAGGATTCATAAAGTATATTTATATCTCTTTCCTTCTTATAGTTGCATATATTCTTATTTCTCTCTTTTTTCCTTTATAAGTATTGTTTACATGCCAAAGGATTCTATTTTTTTTATATTGCTTCATATAATATTCTCCTTGAAAGATCGATGTGGAAATACTTGTATGTTTAGTAGTTTAATCTTGTTTTTTAAAGTTTAATTATTAAGGGGTTTGTAGGAATTTTACATAAGATTTTTTTATCATATTTGAGGTGGGTTTTTTGGGTTCCATCTATTTGCATGTTATTGATCAATGGTTTGTGAGTTTTGGGTAATCCTCCATTTTGTTTTTGAGCATAGAAATATTGTGGGAATTTAAGAATGCTTAAGGTGGAAGATCTTAAGGTGGAAGATCTTGGAGTTGGTGATGTGTTTTCATGTTTCATGGTTATGACTTGCAGATCTTATTTGGTATTATGAGACTATCCTCTAAGATTAAATTTCTATTTTCATGTATTATGTGGTCATGTAAAATGGAAGATTTTTCATGTTGGGTTCTTGCTTTTGGCTTCTTAGTTACATGAGAAAGTACTAGTTGTTTTGAATACTATTTAAAGTTCTTATGTTGGTTTCATTCTTTAAATCCATGGTTAAATAGAAGAATTGGATTATTGAACCCTCATTACATGTTAGTTGTAGAGTTGATCTCTTAGTGACCTAGAAGCTCCCAAAAAACCTTGTTCTTCTATTTGGATGTACAAAGTGATGGTTGTGGAATATTTTGGTTGCTTAAATTTCCTAGATAACCCTCTAGCATTTTTAGATATTTGTACTTGCATGTTATAGATTCATGATATTTGTACTTGCATTTTTCTGATTGTTGAGAATGAATAATTTTTCCTTCACTTTGGGATTAGCTAGACCTAGGAGAGTATTCCTAGAGGTAGCCTTTAACAATATTTAATCACAAATAAAGATATATAAAATATAAAAAACTATAATAGTATCTATATACATGAAATTTGAAAATTTAGATAAATCAATTTATGTCCTCGGATTTAATTAAATTTTGTCATACTTGATTAATACATCTATTCATTTTGAATTGTAGGACCTTAAAATGAAATTTGGTTGCCTTAGGCAACTTCACCAAATTTTATTCCCTTAAGCCATGGACCATTTTGTCCTAGGACCTTACTACACATAGATCCCCTTAAGCCATCCTATACCCTAAATCGTAAATCGATGTCTTAAGGGGGAATTTGACATTTCTTAAGGGGATAAATTTGGTGAATATATCTATGTGTCCCTTTCAATGTCTTCTATTAATTTTTCATTCTTATCTTTAGTATTATTTGAAAATAATGAATGAGATTAAATAAATTTTAATAAAACCCCATAATTTCATAAATCTACCCTTCATATTAACAACCCCACACTGGACTCAATTTAATGTGTGTACATGCTATGAATTTTTAATGTTATGGATTTTATAATGTTATAAATCAAATGGTCTTCAAATGAAATATATTTTGAATTTGTGCATGTTCAATGTGATTTTTAAATAACTTTCAAATTGTGTGCATTATTTAATTAGTTTGTCGATGTATATTTTTTAATTGTTTAACATGTAGTTTCCATATCATTGCTCACATGGATCCATTGTTTAATTTAGAGGATTTTATGCCCAATCAATAAATTCCTATAGATCCCATACATCCCAATCCACCACATGAACATAACCCTAACACACCTCCACATTCTCCACCACCTAATCCCCCACCCCCTCCCATAGTTGATGAAGATCAATTAAGAGAGAATATCCAAGAAAACATCATTGTCATTCAAGGAAATATAGATCTCATAAAAAATGAGCCTAGAGTCCCTCCCCATCTCACACGGTTTGCATCTACGATGCAAACTATTTTCGATTTTGTTCAATCTATTGATGCGAACCTAGTTAGGTTCCATCAATGGAGAGAAGAGAGAAGATAATTCTATGCGGATGGATTGTCATATAAAGAAATCAATGACCTAAAAATTACTAAACAAGCCATGTGCCAATATTTTATTAATCCCTATACAAACCAACCCATTCCACCCACGAAAAAATGAATTTCAATTTTATGGTGTAGGCACCCACAGATAACTGTGCATTTTTGCGATAGATGGTGGATGGTGTTTGATACTCCACCACATGGTAATAGTGAGGTGCCCTTATAATTTTTGAGAAATTTATGGGCTGAGTTTGAGTTGGGTTAAAAACCCAACTATTTTGATATGAGGTCATTTCAGGGAGTTGGGCGTGGCATGCCCCAACATAGACTAGGAGCACATGTCGATCCTCAGCGACGCGATCCAATTGCTCCTATTTTTCCTCTTCCTTCTCCTAGTGTTCCCATTGTATTTCAGCAGTAGACCATGTTATCGACATTAGGAGAATTGAGTTCACTTTCAAGACATCTCACTCAGCAGACTACACATGCAACCACTGAAGTGGCCAATAGAGAGCATGGAGGCTTAGGCTATAGGGATACTCAAACATCCACTTCAGGCGACGCACATGTATCTGGGATGAGGTCATACCTAGATTTACTATATTTTGAGGATCGTCCTACACATGTATGTTCATATTTTGAATTTAAATTTAATTCATATTTTAAATATGAAAAATTCATGTAAATAATAACATCAAACTATATATATAATATAATATTAATTCAATAAGTGTTTGGTGTAGACACATGATCACGTGATGCCTGAAACTCAATATGATCATCATGTGCATATGTCGAGTGTTGTAGATCTAGGCTCACCTTTTGGATAGATACTTGAACCAATATATATTAAATAATTTGTGTGGATATATACCTAATTTAATTTGAATTTGTACACATGTGTGAATTAATATATTATATCTAGATGCAGGGAGGTCATACAATACCTAGTACTGACCAACCACAAGTTACAGTGGTCAGCGCTCTTGAGACATCATCAGCTCAAGTGCATGCTTTCAAAAGCTTTTTAAGTTTACATTAAATAGACATCATAGATCTAATTTAATTTTTCATTTACATACACATGTGTCAATGATCTATACAAATTGTTGTACATCTATATGCAGGAATTTCATGAGATACCCATGGCGGGCCGTGCAGCTGAGATATCATTGGCATTTATGCATGGGCAATCTCAGGTGCGTGATCATGAGGTCATATCATTCGAGGTTGTAAACTTTACTTTAAATCTCCTATACAATTTTTACGGACCTTTTAAATATATATATATTCGAGGTTTTCACATATTGTCTGCTTTATATGAATATGCAGGATATAGTAGATCAGGCATTTGCATCTTCTCAAGTGACAGTTATGCTACCCATTGAAGAAAATGTGCCAATTACAAATTCACATGATCATATGGTAATTTATGCATACTATAAATCATTTTTACTATATAAATACTAGATATTTAATTAAATTTATTTTTATCTAAAAGTTTATATTTTCAAGTTTAAATATGTTTAATTATATCAAAATTTCTAAATAAATTTAAATCTAATTTCAAGTTTCTTGTACTCTTTTACAGCATGATGCGGGTACATCTAGTCAACATGGAACAAAGGGGAGACTTGATTTGACCGATCAGCCTGAAAGTTAGATGGTTTTATATTTTATGGACTATAGATCTCTAGTTTTATTTAAATATATATGTTGGACTTGACATATAAATTCTATGGACTATCTATCTCTAGTTTTACTTTGAACATGTTATTATCATATTTGTGTTTATTTATATCAGTTGACTTTAATATGATGTTTATATATGCAGTCAATTATGATAGCTTGTTATGTTCATTTTCATGATTATATGCATTCATACATTAGACTATTTATATTTTATCTAATTTTCAAGTATTACATGCACTATATAAATTCTTATCTAGAATCAAATTTAATATATATAATTTATCACATGGTTAGGTGACAAATTAAAACATTCCTTAAATAGTTTAGATCATATTCATAATAAATTAAGGGCGGGTAATTTTAACTATTTTCCAATTAGATAGCAAATATTTGAATCAATAAACAAAAAAAACAATCCCTTTGTATGTATAAAATGTATAATCTATACAATTGAATAATTATATAAAATGTGGTAAATACAAGACATGAAATGTATAATCTATAAAATTGGAACAAGATATTTAAAAAGTGACATTGAACAAACATATATAATGTATATCAAGATGTTTATTACAACTATATAATATGATGAAACATATATGTGCATGTAGATACAATTAAAACTTATCAACTTTTAGGTGAAGACCAAAAATTGACATTTACATAGTCTCTTGATAAAATAATTTTTCAGTTCAACAATCACTTCGTAGATCGACTTGATGAGAACCTGCAAAAATAGTTAATGTAAGTAACTACAATTTTTATGAGTCATTTAAGAAAAAAATTCATGCAGAAAAGAATAGTATATAGTAAATTCCATACAAATTCAAAAGATGGCCATAGGATGGATTAAGGGGACCTAAGAGGATATATAGCTTAAGGGGGGTCTTAAGAGAATGCTTAAGGGGAGTTAAGAGGATGGTTTAAGAGGATGCATCTCATGAACCCTAGGATATGGCTTAATAGGTCCTAAGAGGATGGCTTAAGGGGAATTATGAGAGTCCTTTAATAGGATGGCTTAAGGGGATGTAAGAGGGTGGATTAAGGGGAGTTGATAAAATGACTCAAAGGGATGTAAGAGAGTGGATTAAGGGGATGTTAAGAGTTGATAGAATGGATTAAAGGGATGTAAGATAGTGGATTAAGGGGATGCATGTCATGAACCTTACAATATGGATATTAATAGGCCCTAAGAGGATGGCTTAAGGGGATGTAAGAGGGTGGATTAAGGGGAGTTGGTAAAATGACTCAAAGGGATGTAAGAGAGTGGATTAAGGGGATGTAAGAGGTGGATTAAGGGAGTTGATAGAATGGATTAAAGGATGTAAGAAAGTGGATTAAGGGGATGCATGTCATGAACCTACAATATGGATATTAATAGGCCCTAAGAGGATGGATTAAGGGGAATTATGAGAGTCCTTTAAGAGGATGGCTTAAGGGGATGTAAGAGGGTGGATTAAGGGGAGTTGATAAAATGACTCAAAGGGATGTAAGAGAGTGGATTAAGGGGATGTAAGAGGGTGGATTAAGGAAAGTTGATATAATGGATTAAAGGGATGTAAGATAGTGGATTAAGGGGATGCATGTCATGAACCTTACAATATGGATATTAATAGGCCCTAAGAGGATGGCTTAAGGGGAATTATGAGAGTCCTTTAAGAGGATGGATTAAGGGGATGTAAGAGGGTGGATTAAGGGGAGTTGATAAAATGACTCAAAGGGATGTAAGAGAGTGGATTAAGGGGATGTAAGAGGGTGGATTAAGGGGAGTTGATAGAATGGATTAAAGGGATGTAAGATAGTGGATTAAGGGGATGCATGTCATGAACCTTACAATATGGTTAACAGGCCCTAAGAGGATGGCTTAAGGGGAATTATGAGAGTGACTTAAGGAATGCAAGATTATGGATTATAGGGATGTAAGAGGATATGACTTAAGGGTGCTTTAAGAGGATGGCTTAAGGGGATGAAAGAGGGTGGATTAAGGGGAGTTGATAGAATGACTTGAAGGGATGAAAGAGGGTGGATTAAGGGGAGTTGAGATAATGAATTTATACTACCAATTAAATGTATATAGAACTATATATAGTTACCTATCTCTATATTTGAATTCCATTGTAATATATGTGCATCTCCTCTCTTGTTTGTAAAGCATCTAATTTTGGGGGACCTAAAAAAAAAATGATATAAAACTTTAATTAGGAAATGATTAAATACAAATATATATATCAATTAACTATATAAACAACTAGATATACTTACCAATATTTATTTACTCTGTTGTACCTGTTACCTAATTTTCACCCATGGGCTCAATCAGGTAGGATAAATGATGTGACAAAGGTTCGAGAAGGCCAAATGGAACATTCGCACAAGGGAAAAAGCCATCAATCTGATGCTAGGTTATAGGGAGCTCGGTTGAAAAGCATGCCTCAATCAATTTGACATATTTATCCTCTAAGGAGAAAGTCGGCAAGACCTTCCAGATGTCTTGCCAACTAGCAGGGGTTCCATCAAGTCTGAATGTTTCACATTAGGATCCTATCTGCATGAGATTATCAAGGTCTCCCCAACCCACAATGCATTTGGTTAAATATGCGTCTGTGTTGTCTATCGGCAAGACCCTAGGAATGTCACAGCGAGTGGGATTCACCTACAGGTTTCTATCAGCAAGACATCGATCATCATCTCGGCGACAAAAGGATATGCATATCGATGGGAGTTTTCTTTGGGGAAGAGTCTCGATGACTTCTTGAAGTCTCACCGAAAGGATGCCTTCGGCGTATGTAAGCGGGCTTTGCTAGGAGGTCTCACCGATGAGCAATGTCTCGCCGAAGGGAAGCAGTGTCGCCGAAAGGAAGTAAGTTTAGCAGGAAGTCCCGCCGACACATGAGAGTCACCCCAACAAGATCCCAATCCACCAAAAGGAGGGTCAGGTCGCCAAGATGTCTCAGTGACTAGCAAAGGCATCACCAAGAAAAATTGATATCGTCGTGATGTCTAGGCAAAGGCATTATGTCTTGCCGAAAGATAAAGGGGGCCTCAATATGTGTTTTTCCTTCGGGAAGCAGTCTCGCCGACAACAAGGACTTTGCCGAGAAAGTTTAGCACTGGCATAAGGTCTTGCCAATATAAGGATGTCTCACTGACTAGAGAGCAACTCGGCGAAGAAGACAAGTGAACTTGGCGAGAGAAGGAGGAGATCGGCATGAGGTCTCACCGACAGGGTGGAAGTCACGCCGAAAGGAAAGTTGCGCTCGGGGAAAGAGGCTCATTTCGGTGTCAGGTCTCACTAACCTAACAATGTCTCCCCAACTAAGGGGAAGATAAACTCATCGCTGAAAGATAAGGAGCCCGGTGAAAGGTCTGGCCGACAGGCCAATGTCTTGCCGACAACAAAGGGATCTTGACATGACTCTTGAAGCCTGCTGTGACATCTTGGCAATAAATTTTTTTCTTGCCAAAACAAAATGAAAAGGGGTCTCGCCGAAAAATATGTAGTTCGCTATGAGGTCTTCCCGAGCACATGATCTCTTGCTGACAACAATGGAATCGCCAAATAAAAGCAGTATCGGTGTGACTCAGTGGTGTTCAATGTGACTTTAGACCGATGTCGATTGTCTTGTTGATGTTTTTGGCAATATCAATATGACTTCTAAGGCTCACTAAGATGTCTCACCGACTGTCACATGTTGTGCTGATAGCTTCAAGGGGCATAATCGCATTGGTGAGACACTTCCAGTGTCTCGCTGAGATGAGATTCTGATCAGAGGAGCTTTTGACCGTCTGAGGGATCCACGTGGAATGAACCAACCAATCAAAAGGAGCCAAAGATGAACCATTGACATTTTGACTGATTGATACCTCGGCAAAGAAGATCAACAAAACAAAGACAATGCATTTATGCTCTGAAGTCAGAAGCATTGAAGGCGGCTCGACTGAAGAGGTTCAAGGCAAACACTATACCAGGAAGTAAATGTGGTGGTTGCAGAAAGATTTGAAGAAGACCACTTCTGGAGGTGACTCTTCACACCGACACAGATAGCAAGGATTCAATTGAATACAACATTAACTACATGAAAAGATCTAAAGGCGGATCTTTCTGAGACTGATATTTTTGTAAGCCCAGAGGGGGCGACAAACTTTTGTATATAAGTTAATTTTTTCCTCTTTGTAAAAAATTCTCCTGATGCTTTTCTGAAGTCTGTGACTTCTACAGTCCTCTCTCGAATTAGCAGAATTATGTAACTCATTTTGAAGCATGATATATAAAATTTTCCTGGATTACCATTGATGGTTCATTTTTTTTGCCTTCTAGTTCTTGTGAAGTATTGTGCATTTTTAAGTGATCCATCAAGCTACTTAGTGAAATCTTTCTTTTCCTTATAGCTTTGTTTCATGTTAGCATGCCTTTCTTTGCAAAAGTAGTATCATGTAGGTAATAAACTGTGTTTACTCAATTGCACATGAGCTTTTAATTTGTGAAAGTCTATTTTTCCTTCTTGAAAGTGTGTGCATGTTGAACCTGTTTGTATGCATAATCCATAGAATCTTGTTGTGCAATCCCATATCCATCATCAGTACTCAAGTGTAACTCGAGTATCTCATTGTTCTTATCAGTTCAATGTATCACCTTAGTTTAGTTTCAATTTATGTACTCCTCTCCCTTTCCCTTTACAGATCAGTAGTTTTAGGTGATATCACAAAGGAAGTTGACCTTCTCCAGAGGTTGACCTTTGTCTACAAGTGACCCATAGATTTGGAGGTCTTCCCATGTTACACTGGATCATTGAGTTTACTTTCAGCAGGGTGCAAATCCAGGTGATAATAGTTTATGGCACGCCCGGTGGGACCATGAACTAGTTCTCAGTTCATGTTTATGCATTTTATTGCTGTTGTTTGGTGTGTGCAATAGTAGTTTTATCCTTTAGGAGGCACTTTCTTTACATACCTGGCGACTCTAAGCTCAAATCTTATGGTTTCATAAGCATAAGTGTTGGTATGTCTCAAAAGAATCTATTAGTTTTGAGTTTCCAGCTCTTTGAATAAAAGATGTCCAATATTCATGAAGGTGATTACTATTACCCTCCATATCATGAGAATGTTGCTCCTACACCTTATTAGTCACATTCACCTGACCATAGTGCTGGTTTCAACCCAATTCCCCTTGCAGTAACAACTAATCAACATTTTCATCATGTTTCCCACCCTCCCACTCTGTTTCAATCTATGTTTCAATCAATATTTGATCAAAATCAACCCCAAGAGGACGTTTATGAGGTTAACCAGTATGATTATTTATCTAATCAGCCTCAAAGACATCCATATCAGAACATATTAGACCTGCTCCAACAAATTGACCATACGTTGTGGGATCTCAGACAAGGTCTTCACAATATGAAGATTAACGATATTAGTAAAGCACTTGCATGTCTATCTAAGATGTTGGTTGATATCAAGATGCAAGAGGGTACCATTATGCAACAGCAAGAAATGGCTGATCAAGTCTACTCTTATGATAAAAAAAGAGTGGCAAAAAGAATCCAGTTCGAGGGAGACCTTGAACAGGAAATAGCTTCTAAGGAAGAACAAATGAAGCTGCTCTTTGCTCAGGTGTAGAATTCTCAAGCTTACTCAGATTATCGGTACCAACTAATGGAGGAGTTGCAAAAGAGGCAATTGGAAGAGAACCTTGCCCAGTGGCTGGCTACAAAAGAGGCAGAAATGAGGCTAAAATTTTCTGAACAGGAGGTTCCTAGGTACAATTTTTCTAGCTTCAGGCAAAGTTGGCCTCTTAACTCCCCTAGTAAGTCTTCTCAGTTTGAAATTCCAAGCTTTAAGGGATTCAATTCGATGCAAGAGAATGTAGTACCTGAACAAGATCAGTCCATCATCCCTCAAGAGCACCCCATTGATCCAGATGACTTACTCCTCAAGGAGAAAATTAGCAAAGTAAATCCAATGCATTTAGCTGTAGCATGTTACCAACTACAGCAAGAAAAGCTCAAGCACAAGGAGAGGAAGGAAGTAAGACAATAGACACTTGAAGATCTTCACTTGCGGGTAGAGGATACCCAAGTTTCACTGGAAAAGGAGCCACATAAAGAAGAACAATTAACTTCTTTATTTGATCAACTACCTGGTTATGTTGACCAAGCAGAAGAGAGCATGCAGGTTCTTGATTTACCAGTTGATTTGGAACACCCAGAGAATATTGCTTACTTGTTCGATGAACTTCCTCAATTTGTCGATGAAGATGAATATCTCACATGCGTGATAGCATCTATGCCTGGTATGGAGCAACTAAATGATAAAACTCATCTAGATTTAATGCAAAATTATGAGTTAGATGATATCATAGAAGCTTTTTGTTCCAACATAGATGATGAACTAGTATCATATGAAAGGGAAGCATGTGATCAGCCCATTCAAGTTGGTGAGACTATTGAAGAAGTTGTTGAAGATAATGCCTTGCAGCCTATGAACTTATTATATGAGTTCCCCAACTTTGTTGAGAAGAAGGTGTATTATTTCATGGACAAAGAGCATAAGGCGCCATAGTTTGAAGATTTGTTTTCAATTATCCAACAGGGATATCAGCTCCTTAGTCAAGAAGATCATACTATAGCAACCAAGGAACAACCTGGACATTACCTCCAATCAACATCTTTTCAAGAAAAAGATGAAATCTTTAGAGATCAATAAGAGGCCAGCAAGGAAAGTTGAAGCTTTTCCCTTACCAGAGGTTGTCCAATTAGATACCTAGCTCAGATGGAGTCCAAAACAACACCAAGCACCAATCTTCTACCTACACATGAAGGTACAGCAAAAGAAAATATCCAAGATGCACTGACAACCAAACAAGAGTATGTTCAGCTCATTTTTCCTCCTTTTGTTGACAATACATATGGTCTGTTTGGTAACGTAAGTGAATGTATTCACCTCTTTCAAAGGGTAGTGCATCGTCTTGTTAAATATCTTCTTGTATCCCATTTTTATTCAACTACCATTATTATGCCAGTCATTATACTTTGAGAAGAAAGGGGAGCTATTTCAACCATCCGGTGAATGGTTTTGTTTGACCAGTTTCTTACTAGTTAGTATAGGGTAGGTTTAGTTGTTGTTTCATTTCCCTAAGTTTTTTTCTAACACAAATAAGTAGTTTCCATTTAGCAGTTTTTCCTATTTTCAATAAATTATCTAAGTGATTTGTTTCTCGAGTTACAATGTGCTATATTCCTATACAAGTTGCTCTCAAGTTTGTTCCTGAGTTTTCCCAATGACTCCATGCCTAATGGATAGGCCTAGGCTAGTGGTTTTTGTGTTTAGTAGGAAAACATCCAGTAAATGTCACCATAAATGTTACCTAATTTTCACCCACGGGCTCAATCAGGTAGGATAAATCATGTGATAGAGGTTCGAGAAGGCCAAATGGAACATTCACATAAGGGAAAAAGTCATGAATCTAATGCTAGGTTACAGGGAGCTTAGTTGAAAAGCATGCCTCAATCAGTTTGACATATTTATCCACTAAGGAGAAAGTCAGCAAGACCTTCCAGATGTCTTGCCGACTAGCAGGGGTTCCATCAAGTCTAAATGTTTCACATTAGGATCCTATTAGCATGAGATTATCAAGGTCTCCTTGACCCACAATGCATTTGGTTAAATATGCATCTGTGTTGCCTATCCGGAAGACCCCAGGAATGTCACAGAGAGTGGGATTCACCTACAAGTTCCTATCGGCAAGACATCGATCATTGTCACGATGACAAAAGGATATGCATATCGACAGGAGTTTTCTTCGGGGAAGAGTCTCGGTGACTTCTTGAAGTATCACCAAAAGGATTGCTTTGGCGTATGTAAGCAAGATTCACTAGGAGGTCTCACCGATGAGCAATGTCTCACCGAAGGGAAGCAACATTGCTAAAACGAAGTAAGTTCGGCAAGAAGTCCCACCGACACATGAGAGTCACCCTGACAAGATCCCAGTCCGCCAAAAGGAGGGTCAGGTCACCAAGATGTCTCGGCGACTAGAAAAGGCCTTGTTGACAGAAATTGATATCTCCATCATGTCTTGGCGAAGGCATTATGTCTTGCCGAAAGATAAAGGGGGCCTCAATATGTGTTTTTCCTTCAGTAGGAGTCTCGCCGATAACAAGGACTTCACTGAGAAAGTTTAACATCGGCATAAGGTCTTTCCAATATAAGGATGTCTTGCCGACCAGTGAGCAACTCAGCGAAGAAGAGGAGTGAACTCGGCGAGAGAAGGAGGAGATCAGCATGAGGTCTCACCGACAGGGTGGAAGTCACGTCAAAAGGAAAGTTGCACTTGAGGAAAAAGGCTGATTTCAGTTTGAGTTCTCACCGACCAAGTGATGTCTCCCTGACTAAGGGGAAGATAAATTCATCACTGAAAGATAAGGAGCCTGGTGAGAGGTCTAGCCGACAGGCCAATGTCTCACCGACAACAAAGGGATCTCGACGTGACTCATGAAGCCCACTATGACCTCTTGGTGATAAATGTTTCTCTTGTCGAAACAAAATGAAAAGGGGTCTCACCGAAAAATATGTAGTTCACTATGAGGTCTTCCTAGTACACGATCTCTTGCCGACAGCGATGGAATCACCAAATAAAATCAGTATCGGTGTGACTCAGTGGTGCTCATTATGACTTCAGACTGATGTTGATTGTCTTGCTGATGTTTTTGGTGATATTAGTATGACTTCTAAGGCTCGCTAAGATGTCTCATCAATTGTCACATGTTGTGCCAATAGCTTCAAGGGGGATAATCACATCGGTGAGACACTTCTAGTGTCTCATTGAGATGCGATTCTGATCAGAGGAACTTTTGACCATCTGAGGGATCCACGTGGAATGAACCAACCAATCAGAAGGAGCCAAAGATGAACCATTGACGTTTTGACTGATTGATACCTTGGCAAAGAAGATCAAAAAAACAAAGACAACACGTTTCTGCTTTGAAGTTGGAAGCATTGAAGGTAGCTCGACTGAAGAGGTTCAAGGCGGACACAATACCAGGAAGTAAATGTGGTGGTTGCAAAAAGATCTGTAGAAGACCACTCCTAGAGGCGACTCTTCACACCAACATGAATAGCAAGGATTCAATTGAATACAGCATTAACTACATGAAAAGATCTAAAGGCAGATCTTTCTGAGACTGATATTTTTGTAAGCCCAGAGAGGCCAACACACTTTTGTATATAAGGCATTTTTTTCCTCTTTGTAAACAGTTCTCCTGATGCTTTTCTGAATTATATGACTTCTATAGTCCTCTCTCGAATTAGCAAAATTTTGTAACTCATTTTAGAGAATGATATATAAAATTTTCCTTGATTACCATTGATGGTTCATTTTTTTTACCTTCCGGTTCTTGTGAAGTATTGTGCATTTTTAAGTGATCCATCAAGCTACTTAGTGAAATATTTCTTTTCCTTATAGCTTTGTTTCATGTTAGCATGCCTTTCTTTGCAAAATTGGTATCATGTAGGTAATAAACTGTGTTTACTCAATTGCACATGAGCTTTTAATTTGTGAAAGTCTATTTTTCCTTCTTGAAAGTGTGTGCATGTTGAGCCTGTTTGTATGCATAATCCATAGAATCTTGTTGTGCAATCCCATATCCATCATCAGTACTCAAGTGTAACTCGAGTATCTCATTGTTCTTATCAGTTCAATGTATCACCTTAGTTTAGTTTCAATTTATGTACTCCTTCTCCCTTTCCCTTTACAGATAAGTAGTTTTAAGTGATATCATGAAGGAAGTTGGCCTTCTCCGGAGGTTGACCTTTATCTACAAGTGACCCACAGCTTTGGAGGTCTTCCCATGTTACACTAGATCGTTGAGTTTACTTTCAGCATGGTGCAAATCTAGGTGATAACAGTACCATCTACATCCTCTCTCTTTTTTAATGCATCTATGATTGTCTCGTAATCATCCATTGAAAGTGTCCATAAATATTTGTTAGTAGGCCTCCCTTGATATCTAACTAGTTTTATATTGGTTTCCAAAATCAAATGTGAATAATGTATAATCTTCTTGTGTCTTTCATAATCTTCAAATGCAGGAAAGCCATTCTTTCTCATCAAATATTTTCGAAGCCAAGTGCCAACAACAACCACTGAACGAGTTGGATACTCAAAGTTGTCATCATCCACTCTAGGATGTGCCAACTTATGTTTTCTCTCAACACATCTAGCCAACCAGTAATCTATCTCCTCTTCATTCCCCTCAGGTGCAACAACAGCATACACATGTCCTACAAAAATAAATACAAAATTCAATTAAAAGTGACTTATATTTAATTCACATATAAACATCCATACATACAAAATTCAACTCAATAAATAATGTACCTTCTTGTACAAGATCTGAAACACGATCATAATTATTTGATGCAAACACTTGATTATCTTCAATTATCGTTCCATGTTGAACATTTGTCGATGTAGGCATTAAGGATCTTTGTTGCCATTGTTCAACCCATTCCGTATTTTTACATGCCTCCCAATCACCTACAATACAAAATTGACAAAAACATGCCAACTCCCTTGTCCATATTGTCCATGTGTTTGCATTTGAACTCTTAAAAGAATGCCATTTTGCAGATCCATTAACTGTTTCACAATCTTGTCGAGAAAAACTATCATTTTCTTCAACTAACCAAAAGAAGCATCAAATTATTGATCTCTTGCTTGTTCTTGTAGATAATTTGGTATTACACCAATCTACAATTGCACATGCATCTCTAAATTTTGCAGCATCCTCAAATTTTAGTTGCTCTCTAGCAAGAGCTCTTTTCACACATGCACCTGCTCCATCGTGTTCTCCCTTACCATGACCAGCTTCAAAAAAACTCCATATGTGTTGGATATTATTTTCCTTATGAACTCTACATAACCAATAAAACATTCTAGCATTTTTGAATTGACCCATGCAATTGTCTGACCATATGAGATGTTCTATCATTTGAATTCCTCTCTCTGTTAAATTTTTATAAAATATATCAAAACAATATTGTACCAACTCAGATGAATGTAATCGATTATCACTTACATAAAAAGGAACTATCTCAAAAAAAATCTATTATCTTTTGTACTATCTTCTACATGTCTATAAACTATGTGAACAAATATAGCTACTTGCATTGAATTATAATATTGTGATTGATTTTCTTCTTGTGGAGCAAGAGTATAATTTTTAGCAAAATCAACAACTGACAATATACTTCCAATTGCGAATGTGTTTTTACATAAACGAAATTGATTATCAATCCAATCAACATTATGAGAGTGTTGAACATATTTAGGTACAAACTTATCTTTAAATTCATTAATAAAAGCATGCACACTAACTTTTTCCACAATTACCTTAACACGTTTTCCAGTTTTTCCATCTTTTAAAGAATACTCAACATTTTTAAATTTTTTTACATGCACTAATTGTTGTCCAAATTCATCTAAACTAATTTCATGCATACATTATCCTAATAATGACAAGTTACCACATCTATCGCATTCTCTAGAAATGCATGCTTTTAAAAAAAATGAGTTTCCATTTAAAGAGGGATCACAAAACAAACTTGCTATAAAATCTTTGATTCTTTCAGGTGGCATATTAACGCCACAAATGTCCTACATAATTTGGTTAGCATGAAAAGTGCATCGTATATATTGAAATATATCATAATAATAACAAAATTGTACATGAGTCTTACAACAAGAGATTTGTTGCTTATTAATTCTAACATACCAAGGTTTACACTTTTCGAATGATCTTTGACTTATGTTAATATTCAATGGTAAGATTGAAGCATCTAAAAAAAATTTATATAATTCAGTTTGATTCATATCTAAGAGATGCTTTGGATGAGGTTCACGAATTTTGGAACCCACCCTTAATTTTAAGACATCTCTAATGTTAGGTAATACTCTTGTATTATCATGCCAAAATTTATGGATTAAATATTTAATTTCATTAGTTAATTTCATGTCTGATCTTGGGAGTCTACCACTAAAACTCCAACATTGATTAATAGGATCCTTCTCAATACTTTCTCTTCTTTTAGTAGCTCTTATCAAAGTTCTAGGATTTACTTTCACACATTTACTAATCTTACTTAACATTCTTTTATTTGAAGTTGTTTTATCAACTAGAGCAGTTGTTATTGCACGATGAGCCACATTCTTATCTTTCAATCGAATTTTCTTACCAATAACATCAATAGCATTCTAAGAAACACTAGATATGACTTGTTCTACTGAATCATCTTTCTTTTTTTATTTTACAAAAACACCTAATTTTTTCATCACTTTTCTCATTTTCAACATTCTCATCAATTGCACCATGAGTTGACATTGGAATCCTAATTTCTTTCTATAAAAAAATATTTTATATATTTTATTTCCATAATTTCTAATTTGTCTTGAAGAAACTTTACCACAAAGGTTATCTAGCACATCTGTTTCAATTGTAAAAAAATCATTTTCACCTTCATCCATAGGAGTTTCATTTTCATTCACACAAGGGGTTTCATTTTCATTTTCAAATGTAAAAGGGATTTCATTATCATTTTCATCAGTATGAAGGATTTCATTCTCATTTACATTCTCATAAGATATAATTTCATCATTTTCTTGTTTCTGCATTGTTTCAACCCTAATATTATTGATCTTATCAATAGTGTATCCAACTTCATCTAAACAAGCAATATCAATATTATGAAAACTTGGGTTTGAACACATACCTGGATAGATTGTTTGAATAGGTGCATTTTCCATATCATTGGGAGGTGGATTTGAAGACACAGTCGAAGTTGTTTGCATATCATTCAAAGTTGAAGTTGAAGGCACAGTTGGGTTTATCTCCATAATTGCATTTTCTTCTATATTCACCATCTCCACATTTGCATCATCTACATTCATTTCATCATTCATGGCTTCCTCTTCAACATTCTTGGAACTAGATGCTTCCAAATCTTTCATTTGATGATTCCTTTCTCTCCTTTCCCTTTGTCTTTTTGCCTCCTTATCTTTATTTGCTTGAACTTCTTCAGGTGTCAATAACTTTCTACATCTTTTTTTGTCTTTGCTTATCACCCATAGTTACCAAACCCTCTTTGATGAAAAAAATAATAATTCAAGAAACTTATTTTCAAATTTCCACCTCCTTCAAATATCAAATTAAACTATGTACTATGAAGATCATTTTTTCTATAACCTCTGAAGTACAAAAACATGAGTACATCCAAAAATTCACTTTTTCCAAATCTTCTTGTAAGAAGTTCTTGCACTTGATTCCACCTCAAAAAATTCAACCTGCACTTTGTCTCTTCCAACAATTTGAATAGTATATGCCCTGCACAAGACAAATTTGTAATAAAAAATGCAAAAAATGACACTTTCGGACCGTACTACAGAAAAGGAATGTTGCAAGAAAATCATGTTTTACGAGAATTTTCTAAATTAGGGAAAAATAGCTAATTCAGAAACACGTATGCGTTTCAGCGTACGCGTTATGTTCAAGAAAAGTATACGCGTTTCATAACGCGTACGCATTACGTTTTCCCAATGGGTCAATGGGTAATGCGTATGTGTTATGAAACACGTACACGTTTCATTTGAATAACGCATACACGCTATTTAAAAATTGAATTTTCACACCACATTTAGCCTTGGTTTTAGGCTTGGGAAAGGCTTGGCAATCCGAGCCTTAGCCTTTGACCTGCAACTAAAAAAGTAAAGCAGATTGAAGAAGAATGTCCAACTTTGACAACATAGTTGATGGACTTTTTTTCTGAATGAATCTATAAAATTAAAACCCATTAGAGAACATAATGTCTACTTTCCAAATATATAAATTTTGTTAATATTGAATTATTTTTGCTATTTTTTAATTAATTTCTAAGTAAACTAGTCCTTAAACTTGAAATATCAATTTTTTTGGGTTTTTTAATAACTTTTTATTGGTTAAGTTTCTTGTAAAAAAAATTATATGGCATCAAAACTCAGACAATTCTCTACACAATGAAAAAAAAAAGAGTCAAAAAATAATTTTTTTAGGTCCAATTATGTTGTCTGTACACGTTGAATTTAAAAAAAATCAATTAAGGCCAATAAAAAATTAATAAAAAAAAAAAAATTCAATCAAAAATTACAAACAAAAATCCACATCAAACTTCATGTTGTTAGCTCTCATTTCCCAAAAGTAATTATTAAAATAATTTTATTTGGGTCAAAAAGTGTTGTCTGTACACCTGCTTGGTATGGTAAAAAAATGACTTTTAAAAAGTGGTTTTTATAGATCCCTATCAAAATTTAATTTCTATAATCTGGGTATTTTAATAATTTACATATTTTGAAGCTATATTCAAAATTATAGATTTCATATTACTAATTTTTTTTTATATTCATTGTGTAAGTGCCTCAAATTGTTAGTCCAAGTGTGACAAATTCTAAAAAACAGCAAAAACATTTCCACTTTTTGAGCTTTTTGTGTACCCAACTTCTTGCACCAGCCCAGAATGCTATTGCTATATCATCCACTGAGGCAGAGTTCAGGGGGGTTGTTAACTCAGCTACTAAGGCTATATGGCTTCAAGTTATTCTTTATGAGTTTAGTACTCCTTTCAGGCAACCTATTATCATCTATTGTGACAACCAAAGCACTATTCAGATATGCAGGAATCCAGTTCAACATCAACAAACTAAACACATAGAGATTCATATGCATTACATTCGAGAGTTGATTCATGGTCAGATCATTTACTTAGTATTTTGCCAGTCTTCAGAGCAGGTTGCTGACATTTTCACCAAACCCTTCACTAAGAGCAAGTTCATTCATCTACGAGCTCTTCTTGGTGTGCAGTCTATATCAGAATCATCATCATCCTTGGGGGGTGCTTTCTAGTCTTCTCCACTTCTCTCTACTTTTTGAGGATAGTTTTTTCCCACTAGGTGTTCTATCTTACTCTATTTTTTTAGAGAGATTGCCTTGTACATGGGTACCTCACCAGGCTCGTAGCCAGGACCCATTTTATCCATGCCCACCTAAGTTATGCTTAAGCGGGGGTGTCATTGTAATTAATGCTTGCTTCACATATCTTGACCTAAGCCTGCTTAGGCATGGCATTTATTATGTAGGTTAAATATCTCATGAAATTTATTGTGCAGGTTAAATATCTCCTGATATTTTTCCCTGCTAATATTTAGGGATATTTTGCTCATGTTTGGATATTTCTCCTTTATAAGGAGACCCCTTGACTATCTTTCAATATAGATTGACATTATGCAATTTGTGTGTTCATTGTTCTTGTCAAATATCTTTGTTTGTAGATCCTCATAGAAACAAAAGGAAATTTTGACTTTCTTGAACCTTCCAGGTGCAATGGTGAGCTTAGATTTGTACCAAAAAGCTTTGATATGAACCTGCAATAAAGAGCCAAAAAATGGAACACCCTTAAATCTAGTATCTCTCTTCAGAAAAAAGACTCTCCAATGGCACTCAACCCGCTCTAATACCATGTTAGAATTAGCTATGGCTTCCAAGATCTTGAGACCAAATGGAAAGCACAAAAAGAGAGAATAGAATGTGACAAGAATAAACTATATTCTTATCAATATGACATGAGACAACTAATCACACTTACCTAGGTTCACATGTGTTACAAGTCAAAAGATAAGATAACAACTAATGGCAACTAACACCTTTTAGAAAGATTCCTTCTTAGGACCTAAGTAAACTTAACATATGTAAATAAGTCCCCTAGTAATGAATGTACTAGGTACAAGACTTTATTTACACCAACAGATCAAATGAATTCATTTAATTTTATTTTTTTTAAGTATGTAGTCCTTATTATAAGCTTCCCAAAAAGTATAATTTTAAATAAATTTAATTTTATTATTATATTTATTTTTATTTCTTGTGAATGTAGGTTTTTCACCAAAAATCAAGCTCTTTGTTCTGCACATGTGAAAAAATAGAAGATTATCAAAAAAATTTAAAAAGTATGAGTGCACTAGATATTGAAGTCCTTGATCCAACAAAAAAAATGAATTTTGATACATACAAAAAGAGTTATGTGTTATACAGTCCACCTATGTCTGAATTGTAATTCGTTTGACTTCAAACTTGATTAAGTAAAAAATATTCAATAAAACACTATGAAACCAATTCAAAGCACTAGATATCGTAGTTACAAATCTAAATTCGAAAAAAAAAAAGAATTTTATCCTTCATGGAAAAAAAAATTGTGTTATACGGTGAGCGTCACTCCTTAAAAATGGTGTTTACTGAAAAAAACTAGATTTCAAAGGAGATGGAAAAACAAGTACAATATGATTCCAAAAAAAATGAAAAAAATATATTTAGAATCTATAGATAAAATTTCACAAATCACTAGTTTGCATCATCAAATTCCTCATGGTTTAGCCACTATGGGTGCTCGAAAGTGAAGATTTATTTAGAAAAAAATAGTTCAGTGTCTAGTTTGGCCAAAAATCGTAAACTAATATTGTGGGATCACCCCAACTCTAACTCTTATTCTCTATTTTTCACCTTTATCTTTGAAGAAGTCAAAACACTCCCCGATATCATTCAATTCAAATTCAATAGCTTTAATTTTGCTTCTAAAATTATCAACAACAACCAACCACTAGAGACAATACTTGTAGGTGTTAGACATCTCCTTAATGCATTCTCTTGTCTCACCAATGTGTTTGGATAACTTGTGTTTGGCTTTGAAACACCTTCTCTCAATCATAGCTTGGAACTTATGTCCTTTAGATCCTTCCCACAACAACCTTTCTTCAACAACTTCTACTAGATCATCTGGTAATGAGTCAAAAACATCTGAAACAGTAATACTCTTTTTGAGTAGATAATCAACCAAGGGATCATCAATTCTAAGCCTACTGATCAAAGAGTAGGCATACCACATTTCACTAATCTTTTTCATATCACCTTCATCCAACATTAAACAAACTTTATCTAGATCTGTCACAACCCTCCTTGTGCAAAAATTAATATTTAACAAGTAAATTTACATTTTTATAACAATACTATTTTTGTTATGAGAATGGTTAAAACTCCTTTGGAATAATTATATAAATCGAAAGGTTTAATAACGAGAATGGTTGGGAGATTAAAAACCAATGATATAGGTTGTTATATATTTAGTATTTATAAATATAAATATAAACATATATTTATATATATATATATATATTAAAAACTCAATTGTCATTCAATTTAAATTATTAATATGAATGATCATTATTTCACTTCTTTGATGATTGATTAAAGGCATTATCTTGTAATTCCCTTCCCAAGAATAATCTATAAATCTATAATAATTTATTCAATAATGTATATAAGAATATGTATATATTATCACCACAAAACTATAAGCTAACATTATTCAATTCTTAAGAATTTATCAAGTACGTGTTTTGAGGGATCATTTACTAGTCTATGAATTGAGTTTTGTGCTCTATTATGTCTTCTTATCTTGTGTTGTAATGCAATCTGTATGCTTCTACACCTCTCATTCCTATTAAAAGAGACAAGGAATAGACCCATTCGATTGTTGGAGAGAGGTGTTTCTCAACGGGAGCTTGGTATGAAAGGGGTGCGCTACTTGTGCAAGTTGTTTGCTTTTAAAAAAAATTCTACTGGTTGTAAATGCATTCCAAGCTTTGTTATTACCAATATTTTTGGTGGAAATTAGATATCAAATCTTATTGTATATGTGCATGTTTTCATCATTTCATTTGTTGAAATTAAATTAATTATTGTAGCCTATCGGCACAGACCTGCCAACCAACCATCTTCAAGAATCGTCCACAGCCGACCACATACTAAATACTACCACCTTCCCCATGTAGAACCTTTACGTTGAATCCTATTTCAACTGCCCATAATAAGTTTCATATCTAATCGACATTCTACAGTGTAAAATGAATTTAATTCTTTTGATCTATAAATTTGATGGACAGGCTTGTAGTTTATAGTGCTTAGATTTGTTGAGTTCTCAATGTCTTGTCTATTTTGTTGTGTCTCCTTTTACTTTCATCATTTGCTTAGAATTCTCCATTTGTTTCATTTGACTGCATCAACACGTCCTACTTGAAGTTTTTAAAGTCTTGTTATGAAAAACATTTTTGTGCTTCTCTCTCTTGCCCTGGCTTCACCTATAAATCTCTTCTGGCTAACCAACAAATTATTTTGTGCATATCAAGTGACCATGGTGTTATAATCACTCTTCTTGAAGCATCATATAGTGCATTCGGACACAAGTTTCCTTAGTCTGCACATATTCTTTGTACTCTAATCGACTCTATATACTCCTTAAATGTACCTAACCCCATCTCTTTAGTATGTCTTTCGAATTTAGTTTTACCAACTACCCATCTGTGTTGGATGGAAGTTCCCAAAAAGCTTTCATTCAATCACATATTGTGCATATCCTGCAATAGTTGATCGTGTTTGTATAGTCTAATCTCCCGAATATGATAAGTCTTGTTGCAAGAAATAATGTTACAGTATTGCCATGTGTGGTGTTGAGCCTTGAGAGAACTTAGTGGCATAAAATATTGAGAATAGAACAATAGTGGCATAGGAAACATTAGATGCAAGAAGTTTGCAGCGATCACTTGCTTTCCTCATTACAAGGATCTAGTGAAGCTCGTGGAGACTAGGGAGAATGAGCTAATTGTTTTACATTGTATTGTAGAGCACTTGGGTATTAAGCTCGCCTAGTTTTGGATTTCACTTATCATGTTTGGACATAATGTTTCTCAAATCATTTTTAGAATCTAGGGAACTGACCTTGTGAACCACTGAATTTTCCTCTACCATAGTACAACCATTATAAAACTAAATCGTTTTAGCTAGACTTATTCACTTTAATGCAAATTTAAAACTATACTTCATTAAAGAGGAATAGACATGCATTTAAACTTCTTTCTTTTAGTCTCACCTGAATTGCTTTTCTCTAGTCTTTCTTTTTAAAAAGATAGAAAGTAGATAAATTAAAAGATCTTTAGTCTTCTTTTAAAATGATAGAAAGATAGATGAATAAAAGGATTCCTTATGTTTTTTTAAGATTCCTTAACTTTTTAGAATATTTTAGGTATGTTAAATATTTAGAAAGAAATAAAATTTTAGTTGATCTTTTTCTTAGAATATTTTGGGTATGTTAAATATTTAGAAAGAAATAAAATCTAGTTGATTTATAAATTACATGCAATCAGATTTAGTTATTTTATTTTATTTTATTTAAAATAAATAGTAAGTATTGAAAAATATATATTTTAGTTTTCAAAGTATTTCAAAATAAAGGGAATTATATAAATAAATAAAAGTGAAAAGTTAGGTGAATATATGTATATATAATATTTGGGATAATTCTTATGATAATAAAATATTAAATGTTAAATTAAATTTTCAATAATTGCATTCATCAAGTCTAATTGTGAGTCGGAACATAATTTAAATTGTCTAATATAATAATAAAGATAATAGTGTGAACTATCAAGGAAGATCTAATTCTCAAGTAATACCAACTGAATTTTTCAGGTGATTGGTAACACGTAAAAGAAATTATGATATTAACATTATTACTAATAGTATCAATTGAAAAATACAGTATTTGGAAGGATACTTAATAATAAGGAGATTCACATTGAGTTAAACCTTAAAACGTTACGATTGAAGTATTAAAACCTTGTTATCATAAGAAGATTGCTTGGTTTGGAAGTTTTACTTTCAGTACGTATATCAATGAGTATTTTATTAACATTTAGTAGAATCGGTTCCTCTTCTATTTTTATTTAATCAATTTTACAAGGGACTAAGAAGTAAGCAAGTAAAATGAAATCCCATTAATTCATGATTATATCAAAAATAGATTAGATTTATAATATATGGTTACTTTTGAATTAATCATGATGCACGTTCACAATCTTATAGTTTGATTATCTTAGATAGGAATTGAGATACATTACTTCAAAAATATTGTATGATCATTATTATATATTATTCACAAATTAGGTATTAAAGATTGAACAAGATAATAAATGCTTTAAACTCCACAATGTGTTGTATTCCATCATCTACAATTATGTTCTACATAGATTATGACTTTATAATTTTCTATAAATTTACATGGCATGGTAATTTGATAGAGAAGTCATTGTGATTCAATTAACTTGCAAAAAGGGTAATTAGAGATCCACTATTCAATTCACATGACGATCATGAATTATGTAATATTTCTTTTCCAAAACTTGAACTAATGGTGACTTGGTCTAGATGCAAAAGGGGATGATAGTAATATACCATTAACCTTGATTAGTAAATACCAATCATACCCAATGGCCATTGCATGGATGATCAAAAGAGGTATGAGTTATATTTAAATTCTTCTTGGTAATGAATATTTCATTCTATGATCATTACATATGAACCTTTAGATTTTGGATTCCTAATATGGCTTGATAATCATTTGAAAATATTACATTATTGTTAAAATTATTAATCAATGGTAAGTTGGTGACTTGGTAGAAATAATCTTTGCAAAGAATACTATTATTTCAATAGGTACTTATTTTACCATGTTGTTTTACCATTAAATTGCTAAGTATTTAATTAGTAAACAATGGTCAAAATTTTAGTTAATCAATATTTTTGTTAGAAGAAACATTCATTAGAATAGCTTCAGTTCCTTTTTGAATCAATGTGTTACTCTTATCATCACATTCGTAGTAGCAATTAATTGTATCTGTATTTGAAGCTTTTTATCAATTAGATCAAGTGAAATTGTTTATTGAGTTAGTGAGTAATCATGAGTTGCTTAAGGATCATGAAATATTAATGGTGAGTCGAGGAATTTCAAGGAATCCAAGTGACAGGGAATGGAATATCTTCTAAAGAATTTGGTATCCACCTAGGAAATATTGGGAGGAAGGTAAATATGTAACATTATATTATGTCAATCAATCATCTTAGGAGAAGGAAGATATAATATGATTAATTAATATCATAATTGTATACTTTCCAAGCCAGTTATTTTTTTCGCCTATCAAGTTAACATGTACAACTAGTAAAGTATAGTCATGGATATTGAATATCGCACAATATCTATTGTTATGATCAAATAGCTTAAAAGGTCACAAACCTTATGGGAATCCTATACTTTTACATTACCTTTTCTTAATCTACATAATCGAATGAGGAGATTGGGAATTACTTATGACTGTTATAATTTTTTCTCATTTGAGGTTAATTTAGACCTTCCATCTAATGTGATTACTTAAGTAGTGAATTGTGTTATTATAAACTTACAAATTAATTATTTTGTTGGAATGTATGGTCTAAGTAATCCCTTTCAGTTTCACCTAAGTGGGTGGCAATTGACGAAGTACTATCTAGGAAAAATTGAGTCCTAGAAAGGGTTGCATACCCGCTATTACAGAACATAGATTATTTGACTATCTATAATTAACCAAGTCCATATGTAGTCTATTTCTTATTGGGGGTTTGGCCAGAGTCCCTGCGGCTTCATGATGCTAATACGGTTGGGTGGTGAGAAAGTTATACTCATTGTATGCATCATTGTAAATGTTTGGACCTTGACGTTGTTATTCATTCTTATTGATGTTGCAGTCAAAGTGTTATGTATTTATATTGGAAAGGAGGTTTTTATATTGGAAAGGAGGTTTTTATATAAAAAAATATTTCAACAAAAAAAATTGTAGAAGTTTTCAAGTTATTTGACTTGGTTGTTTCATGTGGTATCAAAGCATTTGGTTTAGACACTAGGCCTAATGACCTAGTACCAATGATCAAGCTGCAAAACTAAATTATTATTATTATTGTGGTCTAGAAATTAATGAATTTAATATTGTAGGTATGATCCAAAAAGCAAGGAAGAAAATAAAAGGAATAAGTGGCATTCACTTAATTGAATCGATTTAAAGGTTAGATATTGGGTTTGAAATTTTTATTTCTTGAAAGAGGACCATGTTGACTAAAACAATAAGAATTATAATCAAGCTTTAAGAATTAAAATAGGGGATGAAACCTTTTAAGATATATATGTTCCTTGTATGCTTAGAAGGAAACTCGGATGGATTCACTTGACTCCTTGAGGCCTTTGGCCAAATTCTAAGGCAGGTTTCAAGCCTAGAATTATAATTTATATACCCATGAGGATGACAAACTCGGTATACTTTCAATAGGAAGTGTGGTCATTAGGGAAGCGACTCAGGATCCAGATGATCTCAATGAGTCTAGTCTTTGGCTATAGAAAATTCCTATTCTATATGGATAGATCCCTATTTTGTTGAATAGATACCTATCCCAAATAGATAGATGAACTCCTTTACCATATGGACAAATGCCTAACCCATATGGTTAGATGCTTGTCTTGAATGGAAAAATTCCTATCATGTATAGATAGAAGTACCCAAGTATGCAATTGAGCAAATATACAATAAGTATTTTAATGCACTATTTAAAGCTTCCATGTGGCAACTGACAAAGTGTTGTCTAGGAAAAATTGAGTCTTAGAAAGGGTTGCATACCCGCTATTATAGAGCATAGATTATCTGACTATCTATAATTAACCAAGTCCATCTATAGTCTATTTCTTTCTTGGGGGTTTGGCTAGAGTCCCCATAGATTCATGATGCCAATACGGTTGGGTAATGAGAAAGTTTTACTCGTTATATCATCATTGTAAATGTTTGTACCTTGAAATTGTTATTCATTCTTATTGATGTTGTAAGAGTGTGAGTAGTTGGTATTCAATTGATGTTGTCTTTGATGATGCTTTGATTAGTTGTATTATGTTGTCACTAGTAAGCTACTGGTGCCAACCTCTAGTGTTGCTTTAATAAGCTTTTTCCTATGGATGTATGGTTGAGTTGCTATGTTTTAGTTGGATTGATGTTGATGAGGAAGTCATGAAGATGTTGAGGATGTGTCTTTGGTGCTTGGTTTCTAAGTGCTTTTGAGAAAATTTTAATAAAAAGAGGAAATAGTGTTATACAATGGTGTTCTTGTTGAATTAGTTGTACCTTAAAACTTTAAAACCCTTATTAAAATTTAGGTCTATATTCATTCAATTAACCCTTAATTTGTTACAATAATATAGCATGAAAATAAAATAACAAAAACTAAATAAAATTAGTTCCATGCACAAGAGAAAACCAAATTTACGTGGAAAACCCAAGATGTGAAAAACCATAGTGATGATTAACTCACAATATAATGTAATATCAATATTGATTACAAAAGGCTCACTACCAGTGGGTTCACTACCCAAGAGAAATAAAATCTCACTACCAAAGGCTTAGTGCCTGAATAGAAAACAAGATAGAGAAGAATGTTAAATAGAGAAATCCATCTTAATGCAATAGATAAATCCACCACTATATCACCAACACCTTCATAGCTTGACTAAAGAATTGTAGACACCTTCTGCTCACTACATGTAGCAATCTAATATGTATGAAATCTCACACTACATTTATCAAATTCATACTCTAACACTCTAAAATTAATATCATTCACATTATAATTATCTATCTTCACATCCCTCGACAACTCAACTCACATGTATATCATCTTAAACCTTGAAAACACTCTCCAAGGTCAGCTAGACACCTCAACCATACAAATTCAAATTATTTTGGCACCAAAATATTCCCATGGTGAAAAGGAATGAAGGTGGACCACAACACACCTTAGTAAGGACTTAAATCCACTCATACATACCACACCATGTTTTCACAAATTTTACAAGTAGTATAAACACCCAAGGTTCGTTGATACCCATGTACACACCAATAAACTTTTAAGTATATGCTTCCTTTGATCAATAACAACTCACAGAAAACAAATGTCACCTAAAAAATATGGAATATTCCATAGACACCCTAAAATCCAATAAAACTCCTTTGCAACAACTTTCACTTGAAGAATGTACACACCCAGTACACTTAAACAATTTTTCCACGCACTCTAACTCAAGAAATTGACTTTGAATGCACCAAACCTTGAAAAATTTAACTGAAGAAAGACACCAACACTATTAGCATTCCTCTAGATCTATAAGACCTAAATCCAAACAACAGATAAACTAGGAGCAAAAACATTCTCCCAAACACCTTTGTAATACATAGTTCACACACTAGTGAACACAACTTATTCTACACAATGATCCAACACATCAAATTCTAAATACAACACCTCTGAACACCTTTGATCAACATATCTAAAATACATAGGAAAATCTTCAACTTGGAAGAAATGTGGAGAAACACTACTTTGCAACCCAGAACAACACTGCAACTCATTATTTCCTCTTTTTATCAAATTTTCCCAAAATCACTTGGAAACCAAGCACTAGAAACACATCTTGATGATATTCATCACTTCCTCAACCATACATCCATAGAATAATTCTTCTCAAAGCAACACTATAGGTTGACAACGGTAGCTTACTAATGACAACATAATGCAACTAATCAATGCATCATTAATGCAAACAACATAGATAATACCAACAACTACACATACTCTTGCAACAATCTTCTTCTCATATAGTTTACACCAATGACAACACAAGCTTGTTGACATCAATGACAACACCAACTACTAATATTTGCAACAGTCTCCCCCTCTATCATTGATGGAAATACATGATGTGAAAAACCATCAACACCAATAACTTTTCTCCATATACATATTTCCTTTTCTTTCTTCTCATTACTCACTCTCCCCCTTTCAACTTATCTTTTCCACATACTCTTCATTCTCCTAGTTGTATTGTTCTCTCCTCCTTTCTTAATTGACAACTGAACATTTTTCACATTATTCTCTCTCCCCTTTTGACTTCAATGGAAAAGGAAAAAATATTTTTATTACTTATGATTCTCCTTTTGAGATCAATCAACCTTCTCACAAAAAATTTGCAACTTACTTTCCTTTACTACTCAGTATACTCCCCCTTAGGAGCACACACCATACTACACTAATCAACAACCTTTACATAATGACAACACTCACTCTCCCTAACTATAACAACCAGCAATGCCACTACCTACTCCCCTTGAGAGGTAGTCACCAACATTAGTCTAGACCAAAGAATGAATCTTGAAATCCACTAGACTAATGCACCTCCTTATGCATCTAGTTCAAAGAAGAAGGGCCAATAACCCTCAACTTCTCCCAAATAAACTCATTAGTATCCTTAGGAAGAGCCTTAGAGAATTTATTAGCATCCTTATCCTTTTCAGTCACATACTCAAGCTTTACTTCATTCTTTACAACCTTCTTTCTCAAAAAGGGATATTGGATTGAGATATGTTTTCCCTTGAATGCAATACAAAATTCTTTGAAATATTGATAGCACTTGTATTATCATAGAATATAGAAATTGGTTCATCATATACCACCCTAATATCCTTTAGTATTTTCCTCATCCACAACACTTGTGTGCAACAAGATATTGTTGCAATGTATTTTTCCTCTACAGTAGATAAAGACACTAAATCTTATTTCTTACTCATCTATGACACCAATCTACATCTAAGAAAGAATGCATCACCACTTTTAATTTTTTTTCATCCACAAAACCAACCCAATCTACATTTGTGTAAGAACTCAAAGTAAAATTAGTATCCTTTGGATACCATAAGCCATAATCCAGAGTGCCCTTCAAGTATTTGAATATCCTCTTCACTACTACATGTGACTCTCTAGGATCTTCTTGAAATATAGCCACAATACAAATTGCATGCATGATATTTGGTCTAGTAGTAGTTAGATATAGCAGTCCTCCAAACATTAATCTATACTTTCTCTGATCAACCTTATGAGATTCATCATTCTTGCTCATCTTTCAACCAATAACCATAGGAGTGCATACTGGTTTAGAATCTTCCATTCCGAACTTCTTCAACATTTCCTTGAAATACTTTGATTGTAAAATGAAAATACTTTTATTTATCTAATTTATTTGTAATCCAAGGAATAAATTCATCTCCCCAAACATAGACATTTTAAACTCTTTCTGCATTTCCTCTGCAAACTTCTTACACATAGCTTGATCCTCCAAAGATTATTCCATCAACATATAAAACCATAATCAAGATAATTTTATCTTTTTTAACTTTAAAGTAAAGATTGCTATCTGTGGTACCTTTACTGAATCCTTTTTGGATTAAGTACCTATCCAACCTTGCATACCAAGCTCTAAGATCTTTCTTCAATCCATACAATGCCTTCTTCAATCTATAGACCATATATGATTTGTCTGATAACTTAAATCCATCTAGTTGTTCTATGTATACCTCTTCTTCCAATTATCCATTCAAGAAAGTAGACTTCACATCCATTTGATAAACCTTGAAATCATTATTACAAAGCAAAAAACATCCCAATAGCTTACATTCCTACCACTAGAGAAAATGTCTCCTCAAAATCTATTCCTTCAACTTGTCCATTCTCATTTAGTTTTTTTCTAAATACCCACTTAGTTCCAATCACATTTTTTATTGTTATTCTTGGGACAATTTCCCAAGTCTGATTCTTCTCAATTTGCAACAACTCTTCTTCCATAGCCTTGAACCAATATTCATCTTTGCATGCCCCAAACACTATTTTAGGTTCAACTTCAAAAATTAAACATATATTTTACCTGTTCTTTAGCAACTTTCCTTCTTATCAATATACCTCATCTCTTCTCTCCAATGATTTGTTCATCATAATCATTCTTCAGCACATACTTAGGGTTTTTAGGATTCTTTTCTAGAGCTTCTTCCTCTTCAAACTACACTTCTTTTTCTTTTTCTTTTTCTTCTTCTCTGCAAGAAGACTCATCTAATTCATATGCATCTATCACTACTAAATTCTTCTATAAATTTTCATCAACCTTGACACTAACACTCTCAACAATCTTTCTCAATATCTTGTTGTAGTATTAGTAAGCCTTGATTCTAATAGAGTATCCAAGGAAGATACCTTCCTCAGACCTTGCATCAAAATTTCCTAATTTTTCTTCATCTCTTCTGATATAACATTTTCTTTCAAACACTCTGAAGTACTTGATAGTAGGGATCCTTCTATACCATAGCTCATATGGAGTCTTTGTGTTCTTTGCTCTTGCTTGAGCTCTATTAAGTATATAAATATTAGTATGAATTGCTTCTCTCTAGTATACTTTTGCTATATTTTCTTCTTTCATCATTATTCTTGTAGCTTCTTGAACAATCATATTCTTTCTTTCAACCACTCCATTCTGTTGAGGAGTCCTAGGGACAGAAAAGTGTCTCTTTATGCCATGATTCTCACAAAATGTGTTATAAACTCATTGGAGGTGAACTCTCCACCTCTATCAAACCTCAAACATTTTATTTTCATATCTATTTCATTCTCAACCATAACTTTAAATGCTTTAAACTTATCTAAAGCTTTTGATTTTTCTTTGAGAAAATTAACCCATGTCATTCTAGAATAATCATGAATCAATAGAATGAAATACCTATCACCTTGAAGACTTCTTACTCTTGTAGGACAACAAAGATTTGTATGCACCAATTCCAACATTCTTGTAGTAGATTTTTCTTTGACTTTGAAGCTTCTTCTTGCTTGCTTTCCAATTTGACACTCCTTCTAGACAACATTGATAAGCTTTATAATCTTTGGAAAATCTCTCATATCTTGAATTGAATTGAATCTTACTAAGTTATCAAAATTGATGTGACACATACTCCTATACCATAACCAACTTTCATCAATCTGAGTCATAAAGTAATGACCATCCACACCCTTAAGCTGATAAAAAATTCCATCTATGCTTCTTCTAGTAGCAACCATAGTTTCAAATCCTTTTCTAATCTCACAGATCCATCATCTTTAAATGTAAGGTTGTATCCTTTTCTACACATTTTCCAAAAAATCAAGAGGTCATACCTTAAACCCTTAACATAGTAAACATCATAGTATTATGATTGCCATCAAAACTGATAGAACCTTTTTCTACATATCTTAGCAGATGTATCATCACCAAATCTAACACATCCTCCATCACATTTTTCAAGTTTAAAAAAATCACTGTTGTCATAGGTAATATTATTAGACCATCCATTGCCAATGATCTAGTAGTTCTTCTCCTATCTAGCATAAAAACAAGATACCAAACTACCATCAGGCTTATCCTTTGTCTCTAGAGGACATTCCTTCACACATCTCTCAGAGTTAGCAAAAATAGATTCATCTTTTAAAGTCATGAACAAGAATTAACCATCATCATCATCTCCACAATCATATTCATCATAAAAAATACTTGCATCTTCTCAACATAATAACTTTTCTTAATCATATTGCCTTTGTTCTCCTTATTTTTGTTATTCAAATCTCTATTTGGATAGATCTTGAAGCATAATGACCTATCTTTCCACAACTAAAACATTTGAAAGGAAAATTACCATTGTACTTACCAGTACCCTTCTTCATTCTCTTAACAAAGTTTGCTTCTACATTGATATCAAGATCCTTTTGATTTGATTCCTTGATCTCTTCTAATTTTCCAACTTTAAAATCAATCTCAACTTTTGTACCACTATTTGTACCAAATTATCTCAATCTCAAAAGCAGTTAAAGAACCATATAACTTATCTCCAGTATATTGATATAAATTTTCAAATTCCTTAATATCATAAACTTTATGACTATAATATTTAGGAAGAGTTCTGATAATTTTCTTTACCACTTCTGGTTCATTGATTTTTCCACCAACACCTTTGATGGAGATGAAAACTTCATATACCCTTTGCATATAGCTTGTAACATTTTCATCTTCAAACATCCACGGGTTCTCAAATATGATCTTCAGATTTTGCATCTTAGCTTCTTTGACCTTATCATCTCCTTCATAAATTATTTCTAACTTTACCCAAATATCTCTAGCAATTTTCAAACCCATCACTTTCACTAATTCAAAATTAGTAAGACCACTTAAGAGAGCACACCTTACTTTACCATTTATTTCATATGCCTTGATCTCATAATTAGCACTTGAACCATTTGCAAGCATAATATATCCATTTTTAACTGAATTCCAAACATCAAATCCTAGATAAACCAAAAAAATTTCATCCTTGTCTTCTAAAATGCATAGTCGATTCCATCAAACATAGGAATCTCATTCTTGTGCATCATTAGGCAGATCTACCTCAAGAGGTTAATATTTCTTGCAAGGAACCTTTCTCTGGTACTAATTGTTGAATGCACAAGAAAATTGAGAGGGGGGTGAATCAATTGTACCTTAAAACTTTAAAACCCTCATAAACATCCAAGTCTATATTCATTCAATTAACACTTAATTTGTTATAATGATTTAGCATGAATAGAAAATAATAGAAATTGAATCAAATCAACAACATGCACAAGAGAACAGTAGATTTATATGGAAAACCTAAGATGGGAAAAACCACGGTGAGGATTAAGTCACAACATAAAGTAATATCAACACTGATTACAAAGGGATCACTATTGGTGGGATCACTGTCGATGGGCTCACTGCCCAAGAGAAAGAAAGGCTCACTACTAAATGCTCATTTCCATAATAGAAAAGAAGATAGAGAAGAATGATACATAGAGAAATCCATCTCAATGTAATAAAGAAATCCACCATAATATCACCAGCACCTTCATAGCTTGACTAAAGAATTATAGAAACCTTCTACTCACTCCATCCAGTAATCTAACACATGAAAGATTTCCCTACACTTCTCAAATTTTCACTCTAACACTCTGCAATTCACATCATTCACATTATACTTATCTATCTTCACATCCCTCTACAACTCAACTCATATTTATATCATCTTCAACCATGAAAACATTCTCCAAGGTTGTCTATGTACCTCAACTATGCAAATTCAAATTAGGTCGGGGTCAAAAAAATTGTGCGGTGGAAAGGAATGAAGGAGGACCACAACACACCTTAGTTAGGACCTAAATCCGCTTGTACATTCCACACCATGCTTCCATAAATTTCACAAGTAGTGTAAAACCCAAGGTCAATCGATACTCATGTAAACACCATTAAAATTTTAATTACATGCTTCTTTTGGGTCAGTGCAAGATCATGGGGGTCCAAACTAGGTCTCTAAGTGGTGATGCAAATTTAGAAAATCAGAGTTAGGAAACTTGACATAAAAATTTGAATAGGTTATTAACATAATTTGAAAAATATGTAAGAACAAAATTTGCAGCAAATTGAATGTAGTTTCTAGGCTACTAGTCCTTTTTTGGAAAAAAGTAAATTTGTTTTGAGAAATTTTGAAATTTCAATGTAGTGGTACTAAATTTTCAGGAAAAAGATAAGAAGCGGGTGTATGTCTGACCACCCTAAGTACAAGAAAAAGATAATATTTGTTTTTTAATTTTTCAATATAAGTAGAGGACATATGCTCAGATGTGGTGGATTTTTTTTGTAATTTTTTTCCATGTAAATAATTAGTTATGATTTTTTTTATTATAAATTTTTAGAATTATTAAAACGTCTGTATCTGACCACTATAACTTGGTCAAAAAAATTATGAAATTCATTTTTTTATCCTATAATATGTGAAGCATAAAATGTGGTGCATCTTGAAGATTCAAAAAATGTTAAGTAGCTTGAAAGTTATAGAAGTTTTTGAATCAGCCTATCAATCAAGACTTTAGATGTAGTGTAGGTAGAAAATCAATAATAATTATTTATTAAATTCAAAATAAGGAAAAGTTATATTGGTCGAAAGCTAACAATTTTTTCTACAAACCTTTTTCGTTTGATGAAATTCAGATAAAAAAAAATCATTAGCCACAAGGGCAAACTTCAGAAAACTAAGCAAATTTTCAAAACATGTTTTTTAGGTTGACTTTAGGTTAGGAAATCCTGAACCAAATCCCAAGCCAATATTCGTTTTGGTTTGTTAATACTAGATTGAAATGGATATCTGTTTTGTTTATCAAAATAGATATTCATTTTGGAAAGTGGAAACCCATTTTTTTGAAAAACAAAATGAATATCCGTTTTGAAAATCAAACGGATATCCACCGTTTTGAAGACCTAAAAAACCCTCTTTAGTAAAATGGGCATAACTTTTGTGTTTCTTATCAAAATTTTAACTTTTTATAGGCATTGGAAAGGTGATTAAGATCTCTACGCAATGGACTAGGTGGCATTTTTATATTGTACACAAAAAAATTATAATCATTTGAACTTCATATTTCATTTTTGATACATCAAATGCTCACTATTTTTGCATACAAATCTCTTTTTCATGATTTGTTTGTAACCCTCATCTCAAAATACTTGAAACTTTAGAAAAAGTAATGAATAATGGAATATTTATATTTTTTGTAGTAAAGAGATGAAAAAATCTTCATAAATCATCATATCTCTCTATCCCTTTCTCTACCTCTCTATGTATCACTATATCTCCCATTAAACTCTAGACCTATCCCTCCCTGCTTTCTTCTCTCTTTGTCACTCTTTATACCTATCTTTCTTACTCTCTCTCTCCTTGAGCTCTATACCTATCTTTCAACCTCTATCCCCATCTCTCTCCCTCTCTCTCTCTCTCTATCTCTCTCTCTCTCAGGTCCCTCCCACTCCCTCTCCCTCTCTATCTCCCTCTCACTCTTCATCTCCCCTCTCACTCTCCCTCTCTCTCTCTCCCTTTGAAATCTCTCTTCCTCTTAAGTCTCTCTCCCTCTTAGGTCTCTCTCAGGTCTCTCTGACCCCCTCTCCCCCTCTTTAGTCTCTCTCTATCAGGTCTCTCCCACTCCCTCTCTCTCTCAATCTCTCACTCACCTCACACCTCTCCTCTCCTCCTCCTTAGCCTCTCCTCCTCACCTCTCTCTCCTCCTCTCTCCCTCCCCTCTCTCCCTCTCCTCAAGTATCTCCTCCTCCTCTCTCTCCTCTCCTCTCCCTCTCTCTCCCTCCTCCTCCTCCTCCTCTTCTTCTCTCTCTCTCTCTCTCTTCCTCTCTCTTCTCTCTCTCTCTCTCTCACCTCTCCTCCTCTCTTCTCACCCCTTCCTCCCTCTCCTCTCTTCCTCCCTCCTCCCTCTCTTTCCTTTCCTCTCCCCTCTTTCTCCACTCCCCTCTCTCTTTCACCACTCACTCACTTTCTGACCTCCCCTCTTAGGTCTCTCCCACTCCCTCTCTCTCTCAGGTGTCTCCTTCCCACCCTAACTAGATAACTCTATCTCTCTCAAGTTTCTCCTTCCCACCCTAACTAGATAACTCTCTCTCCCCTCTCTCTTCCCTCTATCCCTCCCTCTCAATTTTGTCTCCCTCTCCCTCCCTCTATCTATCCCTCCCTCTCTCCCTCTCAAGTCTCTCTCTCCCTCCCTTTATCTCTCTCTCTCCCTCTCTCTCTCTCTCCCTCATAAGTAACTTGAGATGGGGAGAGAGAGAGAAGGAGAGAGGGAGAGAGAGAGGGGGGAGAGAGAGAGACCTAAGAGGGATATGAAGAGATAGAGTGTGTGTGAGAGAGAGAAAGAGATAAAGAGACTTGAGAGAGAGTGGGAGAGAGAGACCTAAGAGGGAGATGGATAGTGTGACTAAGAGAGAGAGCGAGAGAGAGACATAAGAGAAGAGAGAGATAGAGAGAGAGAGAGTGGGAGAGACTTGAGAGAGAGAGAGAGAAAGAGATAGAGAGGGAGAGGAAGAGAGAGAAGGAGAGAGTCTGAGAGACCTGAAAGAGACATAAGAGGGAGAGAGGAAGTGGAAGACACCTAAGAGAGATACTTAAGAAGGAGAGAGACTTTAAAGGGAGGGGGAGAGAGAGAGGGAGAGAGGTAGATGGAGAGTGAGAGTGATATGGAGAGGGAGAAGGAGTGGGAGGCACCTGAGAGAAAGAGAGGGAGTGTGTGTGTGTGTGTGTGTGTGAGAGAGAGAGAGAGAGAGAGAGAAAGTTGAGAGGGAGAGAGAGAGATAGAGGGAGGGAGGAAGAGGGAGAGGGAGAGGCACTTGAGAGGGGGAGAGTTGGAGAGAGAGACCTAAGATGGAGATGGAGATGGAGAGAGAGAGAGTGTGTGCATGAGAGAAAGAGAGAGTGACCTAAGAGGGAGAGAGGGATATGGAGAGTGAGAGAGATAGAGGAGAGAGAGAGAGAGACCTGAGAGGAAGATGGAGAGAGAGAGACTTGAGAGGGGGAGAGGGTGATAGAGGGAGGGAGAGAGGGAGAGAGAATAGGAGAGAGATAGACTTGAGAGGGAGAGAGTGTGAGTGTGAGTGATACTTTGAGAGAGAGATGGAGTGGGAGAGAACAAAGAGAGAGGGAGTGGGAGAGACTTGAGAGAGAGAGACCTAAGAGGGAGAGAGGGAGTTGGACAGACTTGGAGAGACTTAAGAGAGAGACATTAGAGGGAGATATTCTTAAGAGGAAGAGAGACTTCAAAGGGAGGGAGAGAGAGGGAGAGGGGAGATGGGGAGCGAGAGGAAGATGGAGAGGGAGAGAGAGAGAGAGAGGGAGTGGGAGTGGGAGGGACCTAAGAGAGAGAGAGAAGGATGGATGGATGGAGAGAGAGGTGGAGAGATATGTCTATATCTTAAGGAGAGAGAGAGAGAGAGAGAGAGAGAGAGAAAGATAGGTATAAAGAGGGGCAAAGAAAGAGGAAAGGAGGGAGGGATAGGTCTAGAGCTTAAGGGGGATATAGTGATATAGAGAGACGTATAGAAAGGGACAGAGAGATATGATGATTTATGAAGATTTTTTCATCTCCTTGCTACAAAAATTATAAATATTTCATTATTCATTACTTTTTCTAATGTTTCAAGTATTTTGAGATGACTGTTACAAAAAAATCATGAGAAAAAGACTTTGCATGTGAAAGTAGTGAGCATTTGATGTTTCAAAAATGAAATATGAAGTCCAAATTATTATAATTATTTTTTGTGTATAATATAGAAACACCACCTAGTCTATTTCATAGAGCTCTCAATCACCTTTCCAACACCTATAAAAAGTCAAAATTTCAATAAGAAACACAAAAGTTATGCCCATTTTACTAGAGAGGGTTTTTTAGGTCTTCAAAGCAGATATTCGTTTTGTTTTTCAAAAAAATGGGTTCCCGCTTTCCAAAATGAATATCCATTTCAAAATAGATATCTGTTATAAACAGATATTGTACCTAAGCCTGCAAAGAGTTAAAGCAAAAATTTCATGATTTTGGGTGTGTTAAAAACACCTTTTTTTTCACATCACCACTTTTTGGACCCCCATGATCTTGCACATACCCTTTTGATAAATAAAAACTTGCGAACAACAAATGTCACCTATTAAACACAATCTTGAATATTCCACAAACACCCTAAAATCTAACAAAACTCCTTTGCAACAAATTTCACCTGAAGAATGTACACACCCAGTGCACTCAAACAACTCTACCACACACTGTAACTCTATAAATTGAATTTTGAAGCACCAAACCTCAAACAACTTTAACTAAATAAAGATATCATAGCTATTAGCATGCTTCCAAATCTGCATGACTTGAAACCAAACTGTAGAGAAATTCAAATCAAAAACATTTCTCTTAAACACGTTTGTAATACACAGTTCACACATTGGTGAACAAAACTTCTTATGCACAATGATCCAACACATCAAATTTTGAATACAACACCTCTAAACACCTATGATCAACATATATAAAATGCATAGGTGGATCTTCAACCTAGAAGAAATGTGGAGCAACACCAGAACACTACTCTACAACCAAAAACAACACTGCAACTCATTATTTCCTCTTTCTTTCAAATTTTCTCAAAAGAACTTGGAAACCAAGCACCAGAAACACATCCTCATCATCTTCATCAGTTCCTCAACCATACATCCATATACATAAGCTTATCAAAGAAACACTAGACATTGACACCAATAGCTTACTAATTACAACATAATGCAACTAATCAAATAATCATTAATGCAAACAACATAGACAATACAAAAAACTACACATACTCTAACAAAAATACTCTTCCCATATAGTAGACACCAATGACAACACAAGCTTGTTAACATCAGTGAAAACACCAACTTCTCATACAATTTGCAACAGTTTTGTATTACATAGTAGTGTTTTTGTTTCACTCTACATTTCTTCTATGTTGAATATCTTATTGTATGGTTTAGATATCTTGATCAGAGGTGTTGCATCCAAAATTTGATGTGATGGATCATTATGTACAGGAAGTTGTGTTCACCAGTGTGTAAACTTTGTATTGTGAAGGAGTTTGGGAGAAATAATTTTGCTCCACATTTATCCATAGAATGGTTTAAGGTCTTGCAGATCTAGAAGGGAGTTGATAGTGTTTGTATCTTTATTGAATTGAAGTTGTTTGAGGTTTGGTTCTTTGAAAGTTAGTTTCTTGAGGTATAGTATATGGAAGGGATGTCTAAGTGTACTAGGTGTGTACATTCTTCTGTGAAATTTTTTGTGAAGGAATTTATTAGATTTGAGAGTGTTTGTGGAATATTTCAGATTATGTTCAAGTGCCATTTTTTCTCCATGAGTTGTTTTTGGATCAAAGAAACTGTGCACTTAATTGTTTAATGGTGTTTACACTTGTTCAGCAGACCTTGGGTGTTTACACTAATTTTAGAGTTTCTTCAGTGTTTGTGGAAGCATGATGTGGCATGTATGAGTGGATTTATGTTTGATTTAAAGTGTGTTGTGGTCTACCTTCATTCATTTCCACTTCAGGAATGTTTTGGTACTGACCTAATTTGAATTTGCATGGTTGAGGTGCATAGCTGACCTTGGAGAATATTTTCAAGGTTGAAGACAATATAAATATGCATGTTGAGTTTTTGAGGGATGATAAGATAAATATGTGATGCAAATGATGTGAATTACGGAGTTGTAAGGTGTCAAATTGTGAAGTACAGTGTGAGCTTTCATGTGTTAGATTACTAGATGTAGTGAGCAAAAGGTGTCTACTTGAGCTTTAGTAAGACTATGAAGATGTTGGTGATGTAGTGGTGGACTTTTATGTTGCATTGAGATGGATTTATCATTGTAACACTCTTCTTTATCTTCTTTTATGTTTTGGTAGTGAGCATTTCTTTCTTTTGGGCAGTGAGCCCTTCGACAATGAGCCCTTTATAATTAGTGTTGATATTACTTTATATTATGAGCTAATACTCACTGTGGTTTTTTCCTTCTTGAGTTTTCCACATAAATCTGGTGTTTCTATGTGCATGGTGTTGATTTGGTTCTATTTATGATGTGTTCTTTCATGATAAATCCTTTTATTAGATTAAGGGTTATTGAATTAATGTGGATCTGAATGTTTGTGAGGGCTTTTGAAGTTTCAAGGTACAATAGATTCACCCCCACTCTTAGTTGTCATGTTCTTTCAATAGAGGATATTTGGGATAATAAAGTTGTAAGAATAAATAGGAACAAGAAATATGACGAGTATTTGGTGAAGAGAAAAGGAGTTCCCAAAGAATATTCAAGTTGAATTTCTAAGGCTAAGGTAGGTTATCTTGGTTTCCATCTAGCCATTAGAAAATGAGGGACTCCCTTTTCAAATCTTAGATGTCTAATGCAAGATCATCATCATATGTTGTAGGAGAAATCTTCCATCAACCAAAAATATTTTATTTTCACCTTCTTCTTTTTTTTATTCACTAGTTGGTGGGTGTTGTCACAATAGTGGTTTACAATTCCTGAGAGGAACGAATTTTAGCTGAAATCACATATTTTTAGAAAATATAATGATTTAAGCCTTTAAAAGTTCCATTTTAAGGATTCCAATTGAAGAGGGTTTGATCAAATCACCTTAGATCAAACCCCTTGATAGAACCTCGCTAGTTGTAAACCATACCTATAAATGCATCTCCTTTACACCTATCAAAATGCTGATAAAAATCACTTTTGATTTAGCTTTTGGGGGATCAAATGAATTCATTTAAAATTTATTTCAAATGATTATGGTATTCCTTAGAACAAGCTATCCAATGAATATAATTTTAATATGTTTTGGTTTTGTTATGTATTTGTTTTTTAAGTTTTATTAACCATAGGTTTTTCATCGAAAATGAATTTCTTTGTTCTTCACATGTGGAAAAATAGAAGATTATCAAAACAAAAAATTGAAAAATATGAGTGCACCAGATATTGAATTCCTTGATCCAACAAAAAAAATTAAATTAAATTTTGACATATACAAAAAAAGTTACGCATTATACGGTCGCGCTGTGTCTGAATTGTAATTTGTTTGACTTTGAAACTTGATTAAGGAAAACATATTCAATAAAAAACTATCTAACCAAGTGGAAGCACTAGATATCAGAGTTACAAATCTAAATTTGAAAGAATTAGAATTTTATCCTTCGTGGAAAAAAATTTATGCGTTAGATGGTGTGCGTCACTTTTTAAAAATGTTGTTTTCTGAAAAAAATCAATTTTCGTGGGAGATGGAAAAAGAAGTGCAATTTGATTCCAAAAATTTTGAAAAAAATATATTTAGAATCTACAAACAAAATTTTATGAGACTCTAGTTTGCACCATCTTCAAATTCCTCACGGTTTAGCTGCTATAGGTGCCCGAATGTGAAGATTTAGTTAAAAATAATAATTTCAGTGTCCAGTTTGGCCAAAAATTGTAAACCACTATTATGGGATCACCTTGGTCTTCATAGATCCTACTATATTTCAACCCAATCATATATCTCACTTCATGGTTTAAAATATATGTTCTATAGTGATACTTCAATAATATATTCACTTTTTCATAAAAGTGTAACTTTATTTGTTATCTTCATGTAGCTTGATAAAATGACACTCAATTTCACTATTTCTAAGTTGCAATAGATTATTAGAGTTTATGGTAACAAAGAAAAACATCATATGATACATTAGACTAAAGAGTGCATTTGGTACTCATTCATCAAGTTTGCTTCACTTTATTCAATCTAGGAGATTCTACCTAAACATTTGACCCAAATACATGCTTCATCTGGAACTTGGGTTTTGTGTCACCTTACAACTAGCTAAGATCATTCACAATGATTGAGGCCAATTTATGAATGATAGTCAAAATCATTTGGAAGCATCATTAAGGCAGTATAGAAAGAAAGAGATAGTTGGAATAGGGATATGGGATTGTATAGTAATATCATTTAAATTTTGTCATTATATTTGTAATCAAACATTTGATTCCTAGCATGTTGGAAGCCCATTGCAAGATATTGTAATTCATTTTTAAATGTGAGACAATCAATGGTTACATTTTGTCATTGGATATTTTGCTATTTAATAGTGAGTTTCATCTTTTTATTTTCAAATAGTCCTTTATTGGACCTCCTCATCCACGATTACATTTATAACATTAAAAATAAAAATTGACATATTAAAACTAAAATTTAATTGTTATTGACTATATTAAATACTTTTCACCACAAAAAATAATCATTGAATATGAACTTGTTGATCATGTATTAAAAATGTTGGCCTTCATTTAAAATTTTGTTTAATATAAAATTATTACACTTGTAGTCGTTTATTGATAATTTTATCAAGGTAACTAATTCCAACTATCTATTGATTTTATTTTGTAAGGGTTGGAATAAATGCCATGATCTCATTAGCTAAGTGAACCTTACAAACACTATGTCATTTATCGTTAATTTTATTTTATTTTTAATAAGATGAGAGCTTTTAAATAAGGTAACTAATTTCAACTATTAATTGGTTTTATTTTGTAAGAATTGGAAGAAATGATGTGACCTCATTAACTAAGTGAACCTTATCAACAAGTCAAAAAGTAATCTTCATATTCTCAATACAATAAAACTTTTGTCAACTATTAACTTACAATGATATTATTCATCATATTTGTAGAGGCCCAAATATATTAATATTTATTTAGATATGCACATCCTAAAATTCCATTTTTCCATGAGTGAATCACTAAATTTTCCAAAAATAAAAATTTCAAAGACACCTTTTTTTATAACTTAATAAAATATAATATAGATACACAAAATGACTGAGCAATACTAACACACCAATTGAACACTCACCTTAATGAAAATTACATTTGCTGCTGAATAAATAAACTTCTACAAACATGCTACGAGGTACTCAAATCAGCTACATATTTACACATATTAAAGTCAAGAGCACGGGTCTCCCTGTGCTTTGATCTTTCACTTTCCCTTTTCCCTGTTTGTAGCCTCGTAGGAGAACAATTATTTTCACTTATTTCCACAACCAATGGATGCCTAGTAGCCGTTAATTGCACTTTTCTTTTTCCTCTCCATTGCCTATTCAAGTCAATGGTCCCATGGTGGCCTTATGGAGAGTAATTATTCGGTCAAAGGCCCGCATAGCACTCGGGCGGTGGGACTGGAAACCTTGACTTGTCGGCACAATAGTCATAAACCATGTAATTCACCCTCACCCACTTGTTCAATCTCTCTTGTAAGGGAGTTAGTTGCTTGTAGCTTGACCCTTCCCACCAGTTACTAGGATCCGTTTCACAGCTTGCATTGAGTGGGACTGTACAGGATTCGATGTTGAAATCTTTGTAGTAAGCAGAAAAGGGGGCTTTGGTCCAGTCTATCTTCTCTAGCCCTCCCCTTGTTGCCCAGTTATCTGCATTCCATAGAGTAGAATATATTCCCATACTTCGGGTTCGAGGGAATGCAACACCCAGTTTTGCTTCATTGTTCTTGTACACTCGTATGGGAACGTCATCCACAGAAAATCTGCAAGCAGTATACATTCATTCCTTAGTATCTGCAAAACCGGATAAACATAAAAAAGCAGAGAACACAGAATACAGACTAGCGGTTTACGTTATATGGTTGTGGTTCCAGAGGATTGAATATGTGTGGAAGTCTTTTGATGGGTCGAACCAGAGATTGACTCTTTGCTCTCTATCGCCCTTTCCATTTGCAAACACATTTGTCTGGACTGTGTAAGGTTGGCCTGATCTGTTCCCCAGAAACTCAAAGTCCAGCTCATCTCGGTCTGCGTCCATGCTTGAACACATCTGCAGGTACACATTAGGTAAAATTCAAAGCATCAGTTTCCAAACATCCTTCGAAGCAATTAACCTGTCATATGCAAACATGCTGTGTTAGCAACACAAAACTGTTTGGCTTAAACATCACGCACCTTTGGGCTTCATTAGTAATAATATACTATGGTGTTACTTGTTCAGTATAAACATGCCCCGTTTTAGTTAATAAGACTCATATAAAGCCATTCTGAATATTAAGCTCCAATAACTGTATAAGCTCCAATTCCAGTAATTACATTTTGAATTACTGTGAACCCATAAAAACTTGTCACATTTGTAAACCAAGACAGACATACTAGAGTCCATTAGACGGTAACCAACTATTGAATTAGAAATAAAAGGCAGATAAAGCAGAAAAAAACCCATTCCTATGGTCCAAGTGGGGCTTGTTTTGTCAGCTCTATTTTAACTAGTTTGACCTCTTATCCATATACAAATAATAAATAATTATTATTATTCAACCGCTTGTTTCTAGAATCATCTGTATATATTTTAACATACACTCTCTCCTCACTCTCCTCTTCTTTCATTATAATGGGACTGGTATGTGGAAGATACCTAAGGAAACTTCTGAAGAAAGAACTTGCATATTCTGCAATAAGGGGGCGGTGGAAACAGAATGGCACTTCATCATGGAATGCACAGTTTATGCAGATATTGGTACTCAGCACGAAAATAGATTGGTTGTTGATAATATGCAGCAGTTATTTGAGGATAAGATTAACCAGACAACTAGTCTTCTAGTCAAAATTAATAGAAGGAGATCCCACTTGGAAAAGAGCATGAAGACAAATTAAGTCTGTTTGTCTCGGTCCCATAGACTGTTTAATCTCGTGGACGTCATTAAAATCTTTCATTTCATTTCATAATAGATCACTGAATATAATCTAAAACAATGATAAAAAAAAACACACGTAATTGATTCCAATGAAAATCTTTTACAAAATTGATTCACCACTCTACGCATTAAAATCAACCAAAAATGTAGCACAAACATATATCTACACATTGCATGCAAAAACTAGTAGGTACACAAGTGAACTCCCTTTGATAGCATGCAATTCAAATTATTGATTTCAACACAGCCTAAGAATAAATACCCACATAAATTTTTTGAACGTACATCTTGCAAAAGAAAACAAATTCATATACCACAAATTCCACACTAGCAATGACCTGCATAAATCTGTTGTTATACTACATTGAGTAACTTAAGTCACTTTCAACCCTTCATTCCCAAAGACTAGCAAATATTTTAGCTTAGCCATCTATCCCAGAACTACCCGTCAATAAGCCTTGACCAAAACATTATGCAAGCTTCGGTTACATATCTGATGCAGTCATGCCTCCAAATTACAGAAGAAAAGAAAATGGAAATCGACATTATGGGTACCATTTGGAACAAGTTAAATAAGAAGTCAGTGACTATAAATCAACATTTGGGCTGTTATTTCGAAAGATCTTACATAGAATGCAGTCACTGTCCCTGCTGAATCTCCTGCGACAAGCTTAATCTTCACACTAACAAGCCCAAACTTGTACTGATACTTAGAAGCAAACCCAGCACCTGAGAACACACGAGATTTAACACTAAACTATCTAAGAGTAAATACTCCCAATATAAGCCCATTAACCAGTGGCTTGAATGACCAAGCTAGTAAAACATGAACAGAAGTTATGTCAAAGAGAAATACCTGCATTTTGATCCAATATGAGCTGAATAGAGCTGTTATCGGGCATTACTTTGACATGGTCCTGTGCCCATGTAATATTAAAATCCTCCAAAAAGGATACTGGATGAGCAATAATGGCGATGGGAGCGCCTATCAGCAAGAGGAAAATGCAGGCCACTGCAAGATTGGTCTTGAAGCTCTCCATTGTGTTTTCTCTCTAATGAAAAACATAATTCTCTTGGGCTAATAATATACAATCAAGAGAGATCGCATCAATGCCAACTTTTTGTCTGCCACTAAGGGGCCAGTTTAATGAATCCAAAACTTTTGTGACAGTGTTCATGGGTCCATACTGTGTCAAAAGTTTTGTCCAGTTCATCTATGCAACGAATAAATTTCCTGTACATGAGCCATGCATTAGCCTACTGTCCGTAAGGGCAACGAGTATCTGTGACGATTGCACAGAATGACTTCTGACAGATGAAATAATAAATGAACATAATGATTTCCATTACTAACTTTCAACGCTGGTACGAATCCTTAAGTGCCACATCATTCTGATAGGCGAAGGCTAGCCACAATTTATGTGTTCGTCCATTCAAACAAAAGGTGAACTTAAATTATTTCTTACACGGAGCAGGTCTCCACATGATGCTCGCTGGCTCTCCCGTCAGCATCTATCTGTATATTTTAATTTATGCGGTGTTGCATGTACGTACTTAGTGTGCATGAAATTGGCTGGGAAAAGGAAAGATTCGACGCATCACCTACCACTCTTTTTTTATAGATTGATTGATTGCCACCTTTCTGTCTTTCTTTTGACTTTTTGGGTGATTTTTTTTTTGTAAGACCCCAATTCTTCATGGTAAATTTACCTTTACATCTTTTTATTTATAATCCAATTGACAATATAAAAAGTTGAGCTTCCTTTAGAATAATTTGGAATCTAACGCTTGAATCCTTCTCTTATTTTATTTATTGGTCTCTTATATTAATATTATTGTAGTGTGGTGGATGTCTAATGCTTGAATCCACCTCTTATTTTATTAGTCTTTTATATTAATATTATTGCAGTGTGGATGGCAATATGCAGGAATGATATTATATATCTTGATTAGTCAACTAACTTGAGTAACTATATGAACTGACTTGATTGTCTAGTTAGTTAATTTGATTGGTAGTTAATTATATAATATAATTAGTTAACAAATTTGATTGATGAGTGAAAAGTGGATTGACTAAATTGACATAAGTGAAATTTGATTGAGGACAATTAGGATTGCATTTTTATTTTAATTGGATAAATGTGCATGGATTACTTATAAGATTAAAATGATTAATCAATTTATTAGTCATGAGATACTATAATAATAAATAATATTAATTAATTAATATAATGTACTAAGTTAATTGACCAGACAAATTAACATTACAAAGTTGATAATTCAATGACATGAGATGATGAAGACAATATAGTCATTAAATTTAAGAATGATAGAAATGATTAGTTGGAATAATGAATTTAGACAACACGAAATTACAACAAAGTTAAAGTGGTGAAATCTAGGTGTCTACATTCGCCCCTCTTTGAAATGGTGTTGCATATAAAAGAAACAATAATTTTTCAAAGACAATAGAACTGAAAAAACAAGTATCAAAGAATGCTCCAAGTGGCATGATGGTTAGAGAGATGTCTTCTTCAAAGGGCATGTTAAGGTGAAAGAGACAAACGAATATTTGAAATGAAATGAAAGAACTTGGAACAAAATGTATGGATTAGAATAAAAGGATGATGTAGAGTCAATGCTAGTTAAGAATAATTGGTTAAGAAAAAATAAAGGTGAATGTGGATTATTAATGTTGCAAATATTGCAATAAAATTCATATGACTAATTTATTGTAGGACATAACAAGATGCACCATGATATGGAAGACCATGAGGATATTTATTATATATAGTATAACAAAAGAGTATCTAAGTAGAAAATTGACAAGATACACCATGATATGGAAGACCATGATGATGCTTTTACCTTCAAATGCTCCAAGGATCAACACACATACAAAGTAAAAAAATGTCCAAGGAAAAATGTAGATAATAAGCTAAAGAACAAATATGATTTTCCCCAAGTCAAGCTAAAATTTAAAAATCAATTGATGATGATGATAACATTATAATTTTAAGAATGATTTATCTTAAAAAAAATAAAAGGATTGCAGATGATATATCCTAATAAAAATGTTATGATTAAAAAAATTATGTATTATGATTGAAAATAAAATCTTTAGATGTATTTAAATGTGTTTTAGACTCCTTGGTGACCTTTGGTTAGATTATTCTAATTTTATATTATAGTTGGATCACTAAGAAAATTGGATTTAGACTAACTACATGGATTGAATTTGGATTTTTTTTTTTAATAAAACAAGTGAAAATCTCATTCTAGCACTCAGGGTGAGGGTGTTGGATTGATGGAATGATCAAGGGAATTCAAGATGGTATTGATGGGTGGAATTTATGATGGGAATAGATGAATATATTTAAAATATAGTATCCAAGGACTATGTTGTATGGGAATGAGATGGCCCACTCTATTATGTACCATTTATTATGTTATGTTTGAAAGACTTCTTAAATATGGTCCATTTTCATCCATTAATCATGATAGTTCATACAATATTTACTTGATACAACTAAATAGACATATCAAGAATTATATACCAAAATATGTTTGAAAGTATCATCCACTTCCTTATCATGGTCAAAAGTGGGGAGGTAGGATCATGAATGTATATGATAGATGGGATATGTAAATGTGATGTGTATGTAGATATGATGAGTGGGAATGATATAATGGTGGTGATGTGGGACTAGGAACTATGAAAGATGGATAGTACAAGTGAATGAGAAAAAATATCTCCGATTTTTGAATTAAACATGATAAAAAAATAGTTTTCAAGTGAGTGGAAGAAGTTAGATTCAATTTTTGGCCAAAAAGTGGAAGTATTTTTCTTGAAAATTAAATTTTGTCATAGGTAAAGTAAAAAATTTGAATCAAATGTACACATAGAATATTAAGACAATGTTTTTACTAGATGAGAAAAATAGGTTTTGAAGGGACTCAAAACCCTTTACAACTGTAGATACAAAATGCTTCTCAAAAGATGAAACACTAAACTATTGGCAGTAACCATTAGCAAAAAAGCAACAAAATAATTGAAAAGAAATCAAGACATGGCAGCAATGAAACAGACACAAAAAACACATAGAACATGACACTACTTCATGCTTCTGAAGGTGTTGGCCACCTCAAGTTCCTAGTTCCTATGGAACCCAATAATGTCCAACAATTATTTTTTCTCATCCTCAAAGGACTTCCTCAAGTCACCCACCCCTCTAGCAGTAGGGCCTTTAGCATCATCCCTTCCACCTTTTTCCCTTTTCCTTTAGGCACATACTTCTTCTCTATCAACTCAGAAAAATAAAAATGGTCCTCTCTAAGCTCATTGATCTTGTAGAGCAGGACCTCCAAAGAGTCTGCACTATTCTTAACAGAAATATAAGAGGCATGGAGCAATTTCTTGATATCCTCATTGGTCTCCAACAACTTGGCCTCTAAATTAGCTAGGTGTTGTTCACATAAGGACTTGAAATCAATGAAAGAACATTCACTTGATCAACAATTTTATCAATCAAAATATTTGAGGTAGATCATTTTAGAATATTTTGCACATTCTCTTTCAAACCTCTTATTTTGGTGTTAACCCTATTGAATTCTTGTAGAGTCCATTTTTTCCAATTTGAAAGTACCAATGGCCCTCGTCCTCACCATGTCAAGGAGCTCAAACATTGAGGTGGTTTCATCATTAAGATAGGAGAAGTCCTTCAACAAGGGGTTAACCTTAAGAGGCTCTAGTTTTGCATGCTTCTGCTTAACACCCTCCTCCTCCTACAGAGGTTTCTCACCAACAGGTTCCACATTTGGTGTGTCTCAAATAGAGGAATCATCAATTTCCACCGCCTTCACCTCAAGAGCCTTCTCCTTGCACTGCTCTATGGTATCCTTTACCGCATCTTTTGTGGCTTGGTTCCTCATCTTGGTGATGCACTTAGAAGCCCTTCTAGGCTTCTCCTTGCCCTCCACGGTTACAATATTATCTTGTAAACATTCCTCCTTACCACCTACCTTAGCATCGACCTAACCAATATCCACAACATCTCCCTTGGACCTAGAATCCTCAGAGCCCACCTCTCTATCGTTACCATCAGACTGCGACTCTGACTCGTGAAGAATAAGTCACTTGGCTACCTATTTTCCTTTAGCATTACCCTTCTTTCTCTTCTTAGAAGGGGCAGCTGTAGGGGATGGAGACCCATCCTCACAATCTTCATCCACTCCTCTTCCTCCACCATGCTGGTATCTGAACCAGATGAGCTATACTCATCAATTAAGGTATTCTCCTTGCCCTTAATTAAGGAGGCAAGAATTAGGGCTTTAACATGCTCCATAATTAACAATATTAGGACTTCATGCAAGATCGATTCCCTCCTATTTTTCAAGTGTGCATACACAAAGACCTCCATGGAGGATAAGAGAAAGAAAGGAAAAGAAAGAAACAACCCATGCCTAATATTATTTAAAAGAGTAAAATGATGACCAAGGATTGTAGTGAACTACCTTCCAGAGTCACATACCACATGATAATTTTTTCTATTTTCACCCAAATCTTCTTGAGAGACTTCCACTCACAGCTCCAAGCCTCCATCTTGATGATTTTTTTTCTACTTATCGCCTTTAAAAAATTGAGCCATTTCCTCCTCATTGCTCTTCTTATCTTTGAAGAACTTGCGGCCAACCATAGACAACCCAATCACAGTAGTTATAAGCTCCTCATTGATGTCAACAACCTTTCCCTTAATCTAGAGTTTACGATTGTGTCGGCATGAAACAAACTCAGCCAAAGCATTGGGATCATGACCATGAAGCCTTTCTAGGAAAGGCATAAAATTCTCATGTTGGAGAATCCTACAAATTTTCTTCTTCTTTCTTAGAATCTCACAAGAATGAGGCTCAATTCTACTTCATTCCCCCCATATTTGCAAAGACCAATAGCAAAAAACCTTTGCAAGAAGCATTCAACTCATAGCCAGCAAGCTAAGTGATACCCATAAAGCATGCGAGTATAAATCTGGTACTTTTGGTAGAAAAAATCCACCACATAAACTCATCCAAATCCATCATTTCAAATTAAGATCTTAGCTACCTCAGGAAGGAGAGAGTACTCCTCCCACGCTCTATACTCATTAACTCTGACAACATCATTAGCAAAAAAATGTACCAATGAATTTTCCTCTCAGTAAATGTGAGAAACACGAGTTTCCTCACAAGATCTCAACATCATAATAGCATATTTAATCAAATGATCGACACTCTAGCTAGGGTTATGGTTTCCACGTAGGTAGTTGATTATTTTTAATGAGTCTCCTTCCACCCATAATTTAGAGTAACCCCTATCCATAGAAAATTTAATACTTATAAATTCAGCCTCCGTCTTAGCATAATGATTTGTCTGATTTCCCAACAAGAGTGCCACCACACCTAACAGCCTGCCATCTTCATTCAATATTAAGACAATGTTAAATATAAAGTGTATGATTTTTTATTTTATTTTCAAATATGTAACTTACCTTAATACCTAGATGATAAAACATGGTTTTGTATAGAATGCACAAAAGTGACTTTTTGGAAATCATATGTTTTGGACCAAAACATGTATTTTTATAACTAATGTAAATTGACCTAAATTAAATTATTTTTTAAAATTGATGTGTATTATGGTGAAGTTTCGTGATAACATTTTTTTTTTTAAATTATAAATATTTTTTAATTATTTTAATAACTCTTATTTATTTTTTATAAAAAAGCTCATGTATTCCCAACATGTTTTGAGATAATAATTTTTTGACGATGTAGATAATGATGTCTAGATTGGTAGACATGTTTTTTTTAAAATAAAATAAAATCTAAATTTACTAAAAAAATATTGATATATATCATTTCAAGCTTATAATTCCTTTTGTTTAAAAGTTAATAAATAATAACATAGAGGTTGGAATTTGGCCACCCTTACTATCATATGAATTTTTGTGACAATTTGATCATTTAAATGCCTACCATTTGACGTTTTATGAAAAATATAAATTAAAAGTCAATTATGTAACACAAATGTTAGTTCAATCTCCAAATTCATCTATCTAAAATCACAATGAAAATTCTCATTATGTTATTATTCATATGGATATCCTATATATATTAAAAAAATGTAAAATTAGAAAAGATTGATAATTAGTAATAAATGTAAAAATCTTAGATTTATGTTACAATTAACAAGAAATTTTAAATTCATATAAAAAATAAATCTTGTTCTAAAAGTTAAAAACAATCATATTCTATTTTGAATTAATATATATTTTTATAATAAATATTATAAATCATATATATTAATATAAAGCAATGATAACTATTAGTAAAATTATCAAAATCTTAAATTTATTGTTAAAAATATTTTAAAAATTAGAAAGTACTATATTCTATCTTTAAAAGATTCTATTTTGAAAAGATTTTGAATTAATATATATTATTATAATCATATATATTAATATAAAGATGATAACTATTAGTAAAAATGTCAAAATCTTAAATTTATTGTAAAAAAAAAAAATAGAAAGAATTATATTCTATCTTTGAAAAGATTCTAAACTAATTTATATTTTATAATAAATATTATATATATATATATATATATATATAGCTTTGATAATAATTTTTTAACGGTGTTGATATTATATTGGTATATATGTTTTTTTTTAATAAATAAGTCTAAAATTTTTAAAAAATATATAGGGTCTAAAATGCAAAAAATGGTCACATAGACCATCAAATTAAAAATGATAACATATATTCAATAACAAAAAAATTACATATTTGAAAAATACACATTATCATCTATAATGGGTTTTAATTTGATTCAAAAATTCTAGAAAAATTGTAGTCAACATTATTATTAAAGTTATTTTTTATATTGCTATTAACATGGCATTTTACTTGTAGGTCCATGGTTGAGAGTTGAGTTTCCAAGCCTATTCCAAGATTAAAATAAAGGAAAAGTCATGTATTTTCTTTTCAAACTTTTATGGAATGCATTTTTTCTCAAAAAAGCATATTTGTTCTAAAAAGGAATGGATACATGGTCTAAATAGAAATAAGTGCCAGTTTTTTTAAATGTGTTTCCATTTTAAAATATGTACCCATTTATTTTTAGAGCATAAATACCCATATTAAAATGGGATATGAAACTAGAACGACTACCCATTCAATATAAGTAAGAGTTTAGGCTCAAGAACCCATTCCCAAATAGGTGCACATTTTTTATGAAAGACATACCCATTCTTATTAGGATTTTTCCCTGTGAGTCTTCCTCTAAAATTGGACTCAACTTTTTACTTATCCACCATTTAATCATGCTACATGCCCAAGTTACCATAGAATGATTTTTACTTATGAAAAAAAATATCTTGAATTTTTTTTATGTATTTTGATTTTGATTTTTTTTAATTTAATATTTAGATTTTCTTTCATGTTAAGCTATTTTTTTCCCACTTTGAATAACTATATCAAGTGTACCCTAGTATTTGCATGGAAATAAATATATATCATTATAAAATTCAATGAGGTATAAGTTGACTTCTCCTAAATGCAATCATCTTAACATGGTATAATAATAATCCCCATGATAGAGGGAAATACCAAGAAAAATTGGAGTGAAAACAATGTTATGTAAAAATGTACAACATTTGATAATATAAAATATTAGATGGTAGGTATGTGGCTTTAAAAGTATATTGGATGTGGAATTTAAGGGTATGAAAATATGGGATGGAAGTGTGTAGTAGTTGAATGGTGAACTACCAACACCCAAAGATTAATTATGAAACCAAAATATCTTCCACAAGAGAGAAATGGAAAAAAATATCTTGCTATGATTAAGGATGCAAGATTTGATTGATTGAATATGTAAATGTACATATGATTTATTTCTTGTATAGATAAGGTTTTGAGATATGCTTATAAAGGATCATGAAACGTGTCTTAAACTTGTCCAATTAGACAAGTTCTACCTAAACATTATTAAATATTTTAAGGAATAAGTATTATGTTCCATGATACTTGATAAGATCACATGACACCTAAGTCTTCTAGAAGTATTCTTAGGACCTAAGTGGAATTAGCATGTAAATAGAATCCACTAGTGAATTAGTTAGGAAAAACACCTATTTATACCAAAACCCCCCTTAAGTGCAACTTAGGGTGTATACTATTATGAAAATTATGCAAAACATGAAGATGATTATGGGTCTCGGCTACTAGGCCATCTTAGGTACCCATGTATAAATTCAATCTCTCACAAACAAATAAAAGGAGAAAACCTAGTGGGAAAAAAAACCTCTCCAAAAGAGACAAAAGATACAACAAATTTCCTCTCCATAGGAAGAAAAGAAGAGAGACCATATAGCCCCCCATAATGAGATAACCTATTGGAAATAAATAATTGAAGCACACTGGCGAAGTAACTCTACAACCTTAATCCAAGGAATAAAATACACGATGAGTATGATTCCTTTAACATTGGAAACTCTTTGTTGGAGAAACTCTGGAATATTGATAAAGCGACAAAAATAAAGATTGTATGTCATGATGCTTAAAAACACTACAAAAATATTGATATAGATCACACCTAGAATATGATTAAAGCAATAGGAGATAGAACCATTTTATAGAATTGAAATAAAATGTAAGGATAAAAAACACCTTCCCAAGTTTCAAGATATCCGAGTAATCAACCAAAATTTCAATACACACAAATTTGAATAAAAGATACATGGGGCTAAATTCGGAAAAGTTCATGGATGGCATCATAGAACTCCTCAATACCTTTCCAATATTGCAAGAATCATGAAAATTAGAGATTCTAGAAATAAGTTATTAGCTTAGGAGCCAAAAATCCAAACCTAACTTCAAATAGAAAATACAAGTACCAAATAGTAGAATCTAGAAAAAATAACCTTCACCACTACAAATTACATAGATCCAGATTTTTAACAATATCTTATTTTTTTAAATATAATATCATGGAAAAAAGTTATGGCCATTTCAAAAATTGCTCGATTCAAGCATTATGGGGCCAAAAAAGTGCCCCTAGGTCTTAAGCCCCCCGGCACCCATATGACCAAGCAAAGTCTAGGGTTTTAAAAGTACCCATTGCCCTCAATGGGGGTGAACCTAGTGGGGTGGAGTTGTTTGGGTCAGTGGGCCATAAGCTACACCACGTAGGGCTATAAGTCACCCCCACACTAGGTAGAGTTGACTAGGAGATAAGCCCCATGACAACACAATATACACTACTAGGTTAAAACAAACCATTAGCACAATACCAATGAAGATATGACAATAAATAAAAAATATTCTTTTAAGAAAAATTAATAATAAAAACTATAATTTACAATAAATTTTGTACCAATAATGATGTGACGACTTGCTCATTCTAACAAAGACTAAGTACCATATGAAAATAGAGGAATATGAAGAATATTCACTTAATGAAAATACCAATGACATGTTGAAACAAACTTTAAGTTATATGATGTTGTGTGGACTATAGAATACAATTTGTTTTATGACTACATGGATAGGGAATGATGAATGTTCATAAAAAATCCTCTAGTGCCCTCAGGACAAAGTGTCCAAATACCATGATTTGATAGGAAATATTTATGTTTTTAGGCCTTTTGGATGCAATGGTAGGGTCTATTTTGGCCCAAAGTGCTTTGAAAAATCAGCCATAGTTTGGATTTGGTAACCTTCACCCAACTTAAAACCCTTGTAGATCTAGTCCTATATGACATATATTGATTAAACAAGAGCCAATTCTGACATTCTCTGATGCCTTGATTCAACCTAAGGTCATTGGAACCAAAAACCACACCCAACAAATACTTCAAGCTAAAATTTTTCCCTCAAATCTAGGAAGTACTCTAAAACATTGGACCCTTGAAACCATGTAGGAGTTGAATAGTGAACTCCCAACACCTTAGGATCAACTCCTAAACAAAAATATTTTCTAAAAAAGAGAAATAGAAAGAATGTTTTTCTATGATTAAGCATGGAATATTTTATTGATTGAATATGTAAATTTATATATGATGTGTTGTGTATATATATAAGGTTGTGAGGTAGGATTAAACAAGATCATCACATGTGTCTTAATCTTATACAATGAGACAACTACCTCAACATTATTAAATGATTTAGGACACAAGTATTAATTTCCATGATAAGATAAGTTAAGATCATATGACACCTAATAATTCTAGAAATATTCATAGGACCTAAGTGGACTTAACATGCAAATAGGACCCACTAGTGAACTAGTTAGGTAAAACACCTATTTACACCAGCAAAGTGTACAATTGGAGAGGCATGAATATTTTTCACTAGAAAAGATTGACTTAGGAATAATAATTTTAAAAACCAAGCTAGATTTTGAGAGGGAGTTTATTTTGGATTGGAGGGTAGATTTTGTGTTTTTTTTATGTTTTATCACAAAATTGTGAAATTCAAAATTTAGATGTTGGATTTATCATATGTAGGATTTAGGATATTTTGAGATGTTCAAGCTTGTAGAATTCACATTTGATATTTAGGGATGTATATGATTTTTTACTAGCTATTTGTATTTTTACTTGGATATCTAGATTGGTTGTGGATAGGTTTGATCATGATTCGAAAAATGACTTTGATATATACTTGATTTATGACTTTTATGTAGATATATCTCTCATCAATTCACTATCTTCAACCTTAATATCTCAATTATCAATTAGATATTTGATATTGTTCTTTAAATTTGAGTATCAATGATTTGAATATACTTTATGTCATGATGTTTATGGATCATGGATTTTTTTTTATTTATGGATCTTCTAAAAAGGATGATTTCCTTCATTTATCTTGCTAAATTTTTATAATGGAAGGAAAAGGGCTACAATAAAAATCCTCATATTTTAAAGTTTTATTATGATTCCTTGCATGTAACACTTAGGTAATGTATTCATCATACTTAACTTCGCTTGACTAGATGGATTAGATTTATTTTATTGATTTGTAATTTTCTTAGGTTGTAAAGGTTTATGTGATGAAGGACTAATGAAAAAGGGAAAGGATGCTAATTACTTATTTGAGGTTAGGAATTGATCAAGAAAACCCTATTTTTGACATTTATATTAGTAATAATGAATTTTTGATGTTGGAAAAATATTTCTTGGTGAGGGTAACACATGGGTCATTCTGACTAGGAGCTCAATTGGCTGATTAGTTAAGACCTATGGGGGTTGATGGATTAGGATTACGATTAATATAAATGGAGGGATATTTTTATGGATGACTCAAAGGGGAAGGATTGCATAGAAGATCTACTATATGGATAAATAGATTAGGGGTATGTGTAGGATCATGATGGGCCAAAAAGTGGTGATATGATGGGTATGTGTAGGGTATGTGGCTGACGACTTTTTTCTTATCCAAATTTGATGAAACGAAAAGGGTTTTTAAAGGAGATTCTCAGCTTTCCACCAATATAAATTATGCTTTACTTTTTGAATTTAATAAATAATTATTATTCATTTTCTATCTTGAATTATGACTAAAGTCCCCGATTGATAGGTCACTGAAAGAATCTATAGCTTTCAAATGGTGTCACATTTTTGAACTGGAACATACATCACATCTCTATGTTTTGCATACTCATAGAATTAAAAAATATTGAATTTCTCATAAGTTTGGACCCAAGTTAGGTGGTTAGACATATGAGTTTTTATATTTTTAAAAGTTGTAATAAAAAATTCATAATTAATCATTTTACTTGGAAAAAAAATTATAAAAATATACATCACATCCTGACATGAGTCCTCTACTTATGTCTAAAATATTATAAAAAATTATTATCATTTTATTGTGGTTAGGGTGGTCAGACAAACACCTACTTCTTTATTTTTCCCTAAAATTTAAGTACCACTGCATTGAAATTTCAAATTTTCACCAAATAGATTTAAAAAAAAAAAAAAACCTAGTAGTTTAGAAACTACATTCAATTTAATACAGATTCTATTCTTACATATTTTTGAAATAATACAGATAACTTATTCAAATTTTTACGTCAAGTTTCCTAACTCTGATTTTTTTGAATTTTTAGCCACTTAAGGGCCTATTTTTTCCATGATGATCCTGCACATACCCTTAGGATAAAAATTAATGAGTGAGTTAGAGATGTATTTTTTTATTTGTTCAAAAGGTTTCCTCTATGTAAGCTTTCAATGTCATAATTTGTGGCAAGCTAATACCAATACTTATAATGTACTTCATCATATAAATTTTATTTTCTAGGATTACGTAATCTAGTTGGGTACAACCTTATTTAGTATTAGGTTGAACATTTTAGTTGTCTCAATATTCATCTTGATCCATAAGGCTATCATCATCATGGTATTTATCTCGATCGACAAATCTATATTTTTCATGATATTCATCTCAATCTATAATGATTTCATCATCATCACTATCAAAGGAAATTTTAGATATTTCAAATAAGTATTTATGATTTGGAACTATTTTTGTATTAGTTTAATAGCATAAACAAGAAAATAAAGATATAAGAATTTCATAACTATTCAAGTGTGAGTGTTTGATTCTTTAGGCCCACAAATATACTTTGATCTAGATATAAATAGTATGGCCTATTGATCTCAAGGTGATGACCACTTTGTTGGTGTAAACATGGTATTTTACCTAACTAGTCCACTAGTGGGTCCGATTCACATGTTAAGTTTACTTAGGTCCTATGAATCTTTATATAAGTCTCATTTTTCATGTTTTAATCTTATCTTATCTTGTGGAATTTAATTCTTGAGTCATAGGTCATTTAATATTTGTTGAATTGGTTGTCTCATATTATAGGATTAAGACAATTTTCATGATCTTATCTAATGCTATCTCTCATCTTACCTATATAAACAAGGCTTATCTTGCATATTTCAAGGTATAAATCAAGACATATCAATATATCTTGTATGATATTGTATTAATGTTTGGTGGAATAGAATATTTTTGTTGTTGCTTTTCTTTTGTATGTGGAGGTTATTTGGTGTTGTAGGTTAATGATCCTAGTTTGATCCTACCTACTCAATTCAATAATGTGGTATAAAGTGTGAGTGACTCCTGTTGTCATGAAGGATTGTGCCTTGAATGCTAAGCTTTAAATCCTAGAAATCATATGCAACATGGGGACATCCTCAGTCCTATGGGTTGCCTAAGATGAGGATGAACCTCCAGATTATGGGCTAGTTCCCTTTGAAAACCTCCTACAAACTACTAAAATTGATTTGGAAAAGGGGAAGAGATTACTTTGGAAATGAAACTCTACTACTTCTAGGAGGTGATGCACTAATTTTTAAACTCTATTAGTTGCTCTAAACTCACTATCAGATTCAAACAAAGAGGTTTGTTTGCTCATAACTCAAAACTAATCATAAAATACATAAATGTTATATGAGAATCTTTGTATTGAACCTGTGTATAAAGGAAAAAATATTTCACAATCCCAACTACTAAAAAATCCTAAAACAACTCATAAATTGTATTTAACATGAATTATTTTGCTTTCACAATGAATAAACAAGACAAATTTAAAGGTTTTATCAAGAAAATCACAATAAATGCATCAGATCATTCATTTGTCATATTGAAAAAAAAAGATGTTTGAGAAATAAATACTTCTCTTTATTCAACTGAAAGGAATCTTTGTTGTTACAAACTGAAAATGATTTTAAAATACTAAAAATACTTTGAGAAATATGAAATACAATGCTCTATGCTTTGTTGTGTATGCAAGCAGAAAGAAAGAACTAACTCCAAAGAGCTAAAATATTTTGTTGTATCTAGAAAGATATCTCAGATAACTGATGTTGAAAGAGGTTGCACCTCATGAGATACTTTGAATGTGCATGAAGAGTTTAACTAGACATGTAAACTCTTGAGTTGAAAGTTGACTCGATCTCATTGACTTGTGCATGCTCCATGAAGTGTGCTTCAACCAAACTGGAATTGAACCTCCAAGAAAAGCATGAAGATGATTGAAATTTTTTGAGTTTAACCTCTTTGCATGAGGCTTTCAATCTGCTGGGTGTATAAGGAAAAAAGGATTGTATTTTAGGGACCCAAACAACCCAAAAAAGGCTTTAAATTTTCTTGTACTAACTCTTAGTACAAGAAAATTGAGTAGATAACTCAGTCTAATCATATATTTTTCAATGGTGATAGTTGTCTATTGTTATGCTCTCTACAAGATGATTGCTCTCGCGAACTCTTTGAAGGGATACAAAAACTATTCATTGTGATATTGATTGTTACCTAGGGTTTGATTATCCTTTTCATGGATTTTACTCCCTTGTGTGATGACATCTTCATTATGCTACCCTTTTAATGGCTATATCTCTTCTACATCTATAACAATGCATTTGTGGATCTAGTGATTATCCTTTTGGATGCTATAGGTCTACACATTTTGATACTTGAAAGTCATCCATATGTTTTCATTCAATCAACATTTATGACTTTTCCTTATACTTAGACCTGCTTGAGCTACATGTTTTTGACTTTACTAAAGTCTTAAAAAAATGACTATCTTTTAGCCACTTGACTATCTATGTAATGTCCTTTAACCTCTTTAGTTCACATAGCTATCAAAACATAACATTGTCCCCTTAATGTTTCTATATTGTCCTTCATTCATGAGCATTGGTGACTTCTTGTGCAATACTACCCTTCCTCATCAATGTACCATCAAAGAATACACCATCTCTAACCTACCCAATGAGTATGACATAAATATCTCTATCCTTTGTCCCTTTAACATCACTAAGGACTATCAAACTTATTCTATGAAAGGTCACAAAACATAGATATAGACTATCCTCATTGCTTGTATTCATACCTTCAAGTTGCTCCTTTTTCATGCTATTACATATGGCACTTGGTGTATTTATGAAATTTTTATACTTTAAAACTATGGCCTTTTGATGCTTGAAGACCTTTTATCCATCAAATAATGACTGTATTTTCACATTCTTTTCCAAAGACTACCTTAGGAAAACAAAGAATTGGTTTTCCTTTGTTGATTCAAATAGACTACCTAAACTCTGATTTACATCATGACAATACTATGCTTTCATTTTTTTTTTTATCTTTGTGTAATATTTTCCCTCATTGATTGGTCATTCATAGCTATATTATTATGAGGAATGTCTTTTTCTTACATGATATTGTCATATTCCCTCATTTATAATCCATTCAAAATTGCTTTGCTACCCCATAACTGTCAACCTTCATTTATTAATTATGGTTGCCAACTCATTCATGATTGATGCATATTTCTTAAGTCATTGTCCACTTTATCTAAAATTGTTTTTGACAATTTTTCTATCCGCTCATCATTGAAATTTCTCTTCTACTATATTTTCTACTCATACTCATATTTTTTGCTCATAAAGACTTGTTATTACTACTAATTATTTACTCCTCTTTCTACTAATTTATGACAGTATATTCTGCTCCTTTACTGTCATTAATTCTGCACTTTTAATGTATTGTTGCTACACTTTTTATTGGCACATTTTGCTATCATTTTATGGAAAAATCTTTCACCTTATTGCTATATTTTTATAGTCACTTTATTGCTACACATTCACATTATTTTATTGTTGCACTTTCACATTATTTTATTGTAAAATATGCCCTCAAATTATCATCTTCAAACTTGAGATTATCTCCCTTATTCTTTGGATCTCCATTTATGATTGTCCACCATTTATGACCTTTCTTTTAAAAAATGCAGCAATATATTTGATAATATTTGTCATTGTCCTTTTATTGTAAGACTTTGCATTGACCCATTGTCATTCCTCCAGACCTATAGGTTAATTTCTACCATTGTGGACTACCTTCCATATGATTTTCCCATGATTATATGTTAACTATCCATACATGACAGTGATCACTCTCATGATTTTTGGCTTTCTCATTTCTTATTTTCTTTCTTCATTGGTTTTTCCAACTATCCTCTTTTAAAAGTGGCTACCATACATTGAATACATGCCCTTACTTATTGCACAGTTGAACTATCAAAGTTACCTCCTCAAGGTAGTCATGATGTTGTCATGGATTTTCCTTAGTATTTCACTTGCAAACTGTCCATTGCATGTGGTTAACTTTGTTTTTTTGCCCATTGAAGTTAAACATTGACTATCATATCATGAGAAGGCTGCCCCTTAGTTTTGTGAAGGCTACCCTTATTTGATTTGTGCCTACTAAACTTAATCTGCACAATTTACTTTACCTATTACTATAATGCTATGATTTGTTGACTCCCTAAGTGATACATAGTTTTATCCTTAAGCTCTTTCTAAAGGCCACTTCAAATGTGCAAGATATAATTATAGGACTATAACTTTGACATCTTTTATTGTTCTTCATGATTTTGTGGATTACCTGTTGTTATATTTTTGGTGAAAAGTGTATAGGATTGTCTTGTTGCAAGTATGAAGGTGTTGTCATTGATGTCAACATAATTGGTTATTGCTTGTATATGTGAAGGATATTTAGAAAATTGTAATAAAGAAAGTTTGTAGGTCTTATGTGTGTGCTCTAGGATATGCTCTAGGATGTGCTGCTATGCTTGTGTGGTTCAATTTTTTTTCATGTTTGTTGGTAGTTGCTATATCTAGAATTTGGGCTTCTGGATCATTGTATAGTGTGATATATCATCACCAATTATGAACTATGCATTTTGGTGTGTCTGGCTGAGGTTTGGGAGAAATTTAGTTGCTATATATTTCTTTGTATTTTGGTTTCAAGACTTACAGTTCTGAGAGTAAGCTGATGACGTTGTTTTCAAGTGAAATTTGTTGTTTGCGAAGATTGGAGCGAGTTAAGGTTGTGTGTGCTTAACTATTTCACTAATATAATTTAGCAAATAAATTACTAGGTGACTAAAATTTTTAGTCACAACAACTAAAAATAACTAAATTCTACCAATTTTTTGCAACTCAGTTATAAATGAATGATTGATTTGGTTATTGACTAAAAAATTATTTAGTCACAAAAATAAAAATGATTAAATAGTTAGTCACCAAATAGAAATTAGACATTTTTGTTTAAAAACATTTCGGCTAATTATTGGCATGATGTATTGGCACGATTCATGAATTCACATTTATTCATGTTTATTTATGTTCATTCAAGACCTCATTCATTGCAGAGCTCAAACACATTATTGCAGCTAGTTATCCTATAATTGAGTTGTATGGTTTTTTATTTTGATGAATAGGCAGTTGTCTATATTAATTCAAATATAAAGATACATATTCACAAAAAAGGGGTGGGTGATAAAAAGGTACACCCCGAGAGTCAAATGGGTAGCGCCCAGAAAAACCAACAGATCACATGGGGAAAGCCAAGAAGTCCTAAATTAAAAAGTAAATAAAAAGGCCATTAAGCGGCCAGAGTAGTGCTAGTAGAGCTAGGAGGGTCTCTGTCATCCATTTTTTTCCCCATACATCAATGGGGTCTGGAGTGACGTCAGGAGGAGGACCCCAACCATCATCAACATCTTTTTTCTCTTTATCTTCTCCCTCGCATCGGGGTGAGATTGCAAGTGCCAAATGTGGAAAAATTTTACCAGTGGCTAGCCAAGTAGAGCAAGAAGCAGGAGGGTCATCAGAGGGCCACCCGGAACCACCACCAGAAGGCCACCCTTGGCTAGCCCATGACGGAGGAGAGCAATTTCACTAAGGAGTGCGAGAATCCTGCCAAGGCAGAGGCTAGGAATGGGGACACACAGAGCCACTCCACTGTCGGCCTCTAGAGGGTGACCGGCTACAAGAAGAGGTGGGTGAAGTGGGGACCCAAGCAACAGTACAAGGGGCATTACCCTAAAGATCCAAGAGAACATGAAGGTGAGCAACCTCAAGTGCAACTTTGTTAGCTTGTACCTGAACCTATAAAAGCACATTAGAGAAAATCATAGCTTTAGAATATAAAGATACATGAATATCCATTTGAGTATGTAAAAAAATGCAAGCATTTATGTCTTTCCAAATATTGAAGAGAATTTCCACCCTGAAAGTGTGCCAAAGCTGGGTGAATTTTGTAGGAAATCTGGGAGAATCTCCTAGCAACACCATATGCCACGAGAAAGGCTCTGGCCTAAAGGGCCGAAAAAATTCATGAATCCAAGTCCAAAGTTGTTGGGCTCTAGGAAAAAACTAGAAAAGATGCTTAAATTTCTCAACTTGCCCACACAAAGGGCAATGAGGATCCCAGACCCCCAGGTGAACCAGCTGAGAACCCACAGGCAAGCCTTGGAAAAACATACACCAGGAAAAGTCGGAAATTTTTGGCTCAACACTTGCAGACCAAGTGGCAACAAATATTTTACGCCAGACATGACCAAGGGTGATCCCACAATAGTGGTTTACAATTTTTGGCCAAACTGGACACTTAAATTATTATTTTTAACTAAATCTTCACATTCGCACACCTATAGCGGCTAAACTGTGAGGAATTTGAAGATGATGCAAACTAGAATCTCGTCACATTTTGTCTGTAGATTTTAAAAATATTTTTTTCAAAATTTTTGGAATCAGATTGCACTTTTTTTTCCATCTCCCACGAAAATTGGTTTTTTTCAGAAAACAACATTTTAAAAAAGTGACACACACCGTATAATGCATAAATTTTTTTCTATGAGGGATAAAATTCTAATTCTTTCAAATTTAGATTTGTAACTCTGATATCTAGTGCTTCCACTTGGTTAGATAGTTTTTTTTGAATATTTTTTCTTTAATCAAGTTTCGAAGTCAAACCAATTACAATTTAGACATAGCGCGAGTGTATAAAGCGTAACATTTTTTCTATATATCAAAATTCAAAATTTTTTTTGTTGGATCAAGGACTTCAATATTTGGTGCACTCATATTTTTAATTTTTTTTTTGATAATCTTCTATTTTTCCACATGTGCAGAACATAGACCTTCATTTTCGATGAAAAACCTATGTTTAGTAAAACTAAAAAAATAAATACATAATAAAACCAAAACATATTAAAATTATATTCGTTGGATAGCTCGTTCCAAGGACTACCTGATTCTAGTTGGTTTTGTGAAGACTCCTCCATTTTTATCCTCAACCTGAGCTTCAAAGCGTAAAAAATTAAGTTTTTTTGTGAACAAGGTTAAAAATCAAGGAAAAGGGGGGTTTGCTAGAACTAGGGGGTTCTAGTGAACCCCCTTCAATATGCATTTTTCTTTTATTTTTTGGGCGAGAAATGTGGGCCCAGTAATTAATGGGTTCACTCCAACCCTAGTTCGATCAAACCCCTTTTTGGTTCCGTCGAACTTGTAGGTTCATTCGAACCCCTAAAACCAAAATTTTTCCATGGGGTCATTTTTTCTCAGTTTTCCTTCCTCCATCAAATTGTAAACCACTATTGTGGCTTCACCCGTGGGAGATTGAAGAAGCCACCTCTAGTTCAAACTCTAAATCATAGGAAAATGTGGTGAAAGCCACCTGTAACCAAGCCGAGGCTTGTAATTCCTGAAAGGGGTGTCTGGATATCACTTCTAGTCTTTCCACCAAGGTTTGGTCCCATGAATTCCAACCTTATGAAGCATTTCAGCAGGAATATCATTCACCAGACCATCATAAGTAGCATGGTCCTGATTATGAAGCCTATACTGGGCACGAAAAACTTCCCATGACATAATACGCATGGTGGATCTATGAAATATCTGTTGCAAGGTCTGGATACCCTTTTTGTGAAACCTGGGCTTCTTAAGCCTAGGCTACTTAGCCAATGGCTGACCATTGTAAGCAAAAAGAGGTGACCACCAAATATTGTGCTGGTTGAGAGAAATCCCATCTCGAAAACCATAGCTAGCGTAATGGAGCCAGGGTGTGACAACCTCCCAGGCTCGTCAGATACTTTTGGTCACAAATGTTCCAACAATCTGGAATGGTTCTTCCATAACCAGAAGGGTTTGAAAGCCAATCCCCTTCTAGGAAGGTCTATGGACAGGGAATCTGGATTGAATACTATGCTTGAGAAGAATTTTCTAGGCCTCGTCCCTAGTAAGGGCATGAATAATCCATTTAACACACAGAGCAGTCCCTTGTTGTTGAGTAGACAACAATCTGAGACCTCTCGAGTCTCTGGGAAGGCAGTATAATTCCCAAGCCACATGGTGAAACCCTCTGTGAGACTTAGAGGAGGCCCAGAGAAAGTCTCTAAGAAATTTCTCAAGCTTGCCATAAGAAGCTTTGGAAGGGGCCCAGCAAAACAAATAATAAACATGGGTGGCCGCCAGAATTTTGGAACACACCTAGAATTTCCCTACCAAATATAGGGGCTTGGTAACCCAATAAGCAAGCTTCTATTCAACCCTGGAGAGCATGGCTTGCCAAAGCTCAGCCAGGGATGCCTAAAAGGCAAAGGGAATGCCCAGAAACCAAAAAATTTCTCTAGGCACAATCCCCTTCCATCCATATTTGCAACCAAGGCGAAGAAGGCAAGATAGACTGTTGGTAACACAAAGTTTTATGCCACTAGATGGCAGAGCTGGAAGCAAGACATAAGGTATTAAGACACTCACGAGCTATAGTAATGGATTCTTCTTCCTCCAAAAGGGTGAGGAATGAGTCATCAACAAAATGGCCATTAACAAGCTGAGCTTGAGAGTTGGGCAAAGAAATGCCCTTGACTCACTGCTGGAAAACCATGTTGGCCAAGAGGTAGCCAAAGCCCTTAGCTGCAAGCACATACAAAGAGGGGGCCAACGGGTGCCCTTGCTGAATGGAACAAAAGAGTCGAAAGGTAGAGGATTGACGACCATTGATGGTGATACAGGCTAAGGCATCCGCAAAAAGCATTCGAACAGATTGAATGAAATTGGGACCAAAACCCAAAGCTTGCAACATAGCAAGAATAAATGGCCATTCAATGTGATCATAGGCCTTGGAAAAGTCAATTTTGATGAACATGGCTTTCTGGTTTGAACGTCTGACCCATTCCATACCTTCCCAAACAACAATAATATTATCCAAAATAAATCTAGATTTGATAAACCCAGTTTGTTCTAGGCGCACAATTTGAGGTAGAAGATGGTATATTTTAAGAGCCAAAGCCTTGGCGATGATATTGTAGGATACATTAAGAAGCATGATAGGTCTCCAGTTGCAAATGTCTTATGGGTCACCTGACTTAGGTATGAATTTTATGTTACCTTTATTAATTAAGTTACCTAGAGAATTAGAATGAAAATTTTCTAAGTAAACTTGATGTAGATCATGCCCAATATAGTCCCACATGGCTTTGTAGAATTCAAAAGGGAACCCATCAATTCTTGGGGCTTTGTCATTAGCCATGGAATAGACAACCTCTTTGAGATCATCAAGTGATAACAATTGATCACAAAAAAAATTCTGAGCTGAAGAAAGCTTATTTGGCACAACAGCAAGACAATCCTGAAGGGCTTGCTATTGCACAGGCGTGAGTTCTTGCACAGTGACGACTTGCTCATAATGACACACAAAGGCCTAGAGAATATTAGGCAACTCATAAAGCACTTGAATGCCATCTTTGATTTTTTTAATGCTCGGGGATGAGTGCCTAGCACGTAGAGCCAAAAAAAACTCTTTGGAGGCACGATCACCAACTTTTAGGCAATGTAATCGAGCTTTCATTTGCACACCTCTAGCAGCATAGCTGTCAATAATTTGTTTCTTGTGCCTTAATTCTGCCACCCTAACTTGTAATGATGGAGAAAAAGGGTTGGCCACCAAAGCCTTAGTAGTAGCACAGAGGTCAGTGGTGGTAGCCTCATAAGACCACCAGAAAAAAAAAATAGCCAATTGGCACCCATAAATGCGCATAAATCTAGCCATGCAGATGATAGCCTCATTCCACCAATAAATCTAGCCTATATGATGAGCCGGTCTGCACTCCAAATTCTAGACTCTACGAATGTGGGCCAAGGTAGGCTTGTGGTAGAGTAAAGACGTGTTTAAAAAAAAATGAGTTTTACATGTACGAGGCTATCGAGTCTCCCATTCAATGCAAAAATAAATGGGGAAGTGGTCTGACAAGGTCACATCCACTAACAGCTTAACCGGGAGACAGGAGCTATCAAAAGAGAAAAAATATTGCACCGAGATCATGGCACAATCAAGACGCTTAAATATTATGTCAGAACTAGATCTGTAATCACACCAAGTGTGCTAGAGAGAATGAGAATGGCAGCAAACAATATTGGGATCAAAAAGCCCCAATTTATTGTGCATGTAAAACCATGCCTCCCTTTCCCCAGCTATCCATCTAAATGGAAAAGTGTCATCTTTGGTAGACACCATCTCTACCATACTGAAGTCCCCACATAATAACCAGGTAGCAACTGGTAGTGTTCCACAACATTATTAAAAGCATATACATTAATAATCCCAAAGGAATGATTATTAATGTTGAGAAGGATCCAAACGAGCTGATGAGTGGGATCAGACCCGTGGTCAACCATAGAAGAGTGCCACCATGGGGCCAAAATGGTGACAACTCCGCCACGCCCAGCATCATAAGTAGTACAAAACATTTTACTGGCTAGCCAAAAAGAGCGACAAGCTACAACAAGAAAAAACCCAGAAATTTTAACTTCTTGGAGACAAAGCACTTCAATACCAGAGTACTTACACAAGGTATCCCTGACAGAATACTTTCTGGATAGGTCTGTCAGACCTTGAACATTCCATGAGAGGAACTTCATGAGTGAAACTCCTCCATGTTTTTGAAACCTGATTCCTCTTCATTCAGAGAAGAGAAACAATTCTAGAAAATTCTAGCAGGACTAATCCAATCTGGATTGACGGAGAGGAAATCCTCTACTTTTCATGAACATATTCCCCTTCTTCCCTAGGAGGGGAAGGGCTGCGAGATCGCCTTTGAGCTCTCCTCATAGGAGAAGAAACATTTGGCTATGTTAACATGACAACAGTCGGTCGAGGCATAGCCTTTGGCCTAGGCTACTATGGAACATAATTAGCTCCAACCAGAGCTTATTTCCCCTTCACAGGAGGGTTTGAAACATCTTTCACTAGTTCAAAGGTCATGGGATCCGACCCAGAACCAGTGGATTTATTCTTTCAGTTCGTAACCATAGTCCATTTCACATTAAGTTTGGAAACAAATGCAACTGTTGAATGAAGCTTTTCATTATCTCATGGTAGAGAAGGTGTACGAGGCACTACTAAAGGGCAGTCCTTAATCTTATGGTCTATTAACTGAAACCTATAGCATGTGTTGGGCAGATTAAAATATGTGATCTTTTGGGTGTGATGAAGAGCTCCAATTTGGATATCAATAGAGTCTTTTAAATCTTTGGAAAGGTCCACTTCCACACAAACCCTCTTCTAGGGTTTGGCCTAAAAGAACCTATCTGGCTCAATGCAAATAACCCTCTCCAATGAGGAAGCTATATTATTCAAAAAAGGTACACAGGGCAAGGGTAGACTAGGGAATTCAATCCAAACTGGGACCTGCAACTTGGTGTCGTCTGAGATAGAAAAATCACAGTTCCATGCCTGGAAAACTAACAAAGAAGACCGGACATACCAGGGCCCATGGGCTAAGATAGCCTGCACATGATTGACCTTCGCAAAGCAAAACAAAAATAAACCTTTGGTTAAATTTTGGACCATATCAAGGAAAACCCCACAAGGGACCCAAGCCTTGTTAACCCATTCTTTAAGCACACTTTCAAGGGGATTTCTCCCAACAAAATACCCAACAAGGGTGTATTGCTCAAGCCATTGGCAGGCAGTATCAAAATTTGGTAAAAGCAAAACCACATCAGCTAGTGAATCAAAGCACTTACCTCGTGAAATAATTTTGGAACAAATTTCCAAGGACTTTTGTTTAAAGGAGGAGCCATTGATCAACGTCATCGAACCACTAACGCCAGCAAGAACTATTGGGTTAGAGCTAGTTAAAGGCATATTAAAACAAAAAAAACCGTAGTAAATGAAATCATACACACAAGAAAAGAGGGGCTTCATGCACAGGATGCGTAGTATGACGCAAGAGGGGTGAAGGGTGACTGTAGAAAACAAAAAACCCTAGCAGATCTCATACACCTTCCCTCATGTAGACCCGAGTTGCATGGTTTTTACTTACAACAACTAGATGCACAAACTACACTAGGCATTTTGAGTTACAACACTTGCATGGGCAATAAAAAAAATTTAGAGAGGACCTGGAGGATTCTAAAAAGGCAGGCAAGGACTTTGATGTTTTCGACAAAGTATTTGAAGTCTGCAACAAAATCAAATTTGGGGATGCCCTCTGTAGAAAATTTAGAGGTAATTCGAAACCCTCATTACATTAAACACAAAATCTATAGCTTTCTAATTGGAAACTTATAGTAGTTACAATCTATTGCTCAATACTATTCTTTTACAATCTTTCCACTATTCTTCTTCATAATGTGTTCGAGCTAAATATAATAAAATTTGGGTGTCAGTACAAAAATAGAATTTCCTCAATCAATTTTGATACATTTTCACTGCAACCACAAGTTGTCCTTATGTTTAAAGTAAACATGTGCTAGATTTACCCACACATCAGGCATCTGAAGAAAGATGTTTCCTATAGTAGCTTCTTGTACATGTGTAAAAATTTCCTTTGCAATATCAAATTGACCCCTTTCAGCTAGCACAATGCTTGCCCCATTTGCAACATAAACATTTCCTAGTCTCTATGCCAACACTTTACAATGGCTACCTCATTTACATCATAAAAATTAATGATAATGAGTTTCCACAATCCATATCATAAATCTATATAGATTTTGGATGTGATTGTGTCTCAAGTTTTTGCATCAATGTTTCAGATCACACTTTGTGATCCATCATCATTTTCTTCTCCTCTTTCTCTCTTTTATCCTAATGATGGATCACAAAGTGTGATCTGAAATGTTGATGCAAAAACTTGAGACACAATCAAATCCAAAAGCTATACAGAATCATAAAAAATTTCACTACAAGTGCAAACTGTCCTTGTGAAAAGTAAACATGTGCTAGATTTACCCACACATCAGGCATCTGAATAAATATGTTTCTTGTAGCAGCCTCTTGTACCTGTGTAGAAATTACCTTTGCAATATCAAATTGACCCCTATCAGCTAGCACAATGGCTGCCCCATTTGCAACATAAACATTTCTAGGTCTCTATTCCAACACTTAAGTGGCCCCCTTTATGGCATTAAGATCCTCTTGACTTACTATTATAATCCTATTTTCCAAGAGAAAAATCCCCAAGTCCCATGGGAAATGAATGATGAGCATTTTAGTTTCAACTTGGTTTCATTTTCGAATGAGGACATTATATTGTACAAGATTTGTTTAATAGTAGAATAATTTAATCCACCTATTTGGGACATTAAAATAAAAAGAGATGAATTAATATATTCTCAATTATAGGTACTTTTAATCTAGAATCTGATAGAAAGATAAAGCATAATACATTGAAGGACACACAAAATGTTCTAAAATAAAGACTAATATAGGTTTCCCATAAAAAACAAGAAAGAGGAAAAATGAAAAGCTAACATACAAATGATTCATTTGAGGTTTTTGATAAGATCTCATTTAACTATGTCAAATGGATTTGGAAGGGACAAATAATATTCGATTGACTAAAATTTTGAGGTAGCTTATCCATCGTCATTGTATGCATCATCTTCTCTTGGTGCATTGTAGAAACAAATTCCAAGAGAAGATGATGCAAACAATGACGATGAATAACCTACCTCAAAATTTTAGTTAATCAAATATGCTTTGTTCCTTCCAAATCCATTTGACATAGTTAAATTAGATCTTATCAAAAAACTCAAATGAATCATCTGTATGTTATCTTTTCATTTTTCCTCTTTCTTGTTTTTTATGGGAAACCTATTTTAGTCTTTATTTTAGAACATTTTTTGTTTCCTTCAATGTATTATGCTTTATCTTTTTATCAAATTCTAGATTAAAAGAATCTATAATTGAAAATAGATTAATTCATCTATTTTTATTTTACAGTCCCAAATAGGTGGATTAAATTATTCTACTATTAAATAAATTTTGTATAATGTAATGTCCCCTTTTTGAAATGAAACCAAGTTGAAACTAAAATGCTCATCGCTCATTTTCCATGGGCCTTGGGGATTTTTCTCTTGGAAAATAAGAGCTAGGTTTGGTTAAAGCTTACGAAGCCTAGACATCATCATCATATGGATCATCTTCTCTTGGCTCGTCCTCTACTTCTGCAATAGTTCATCATCTTTACAATCAGAGTATGCATGTCTCCTTCATGATTTTGTTGAAACTGGAGAATCTACCTCACTATTATCAAAGTCTTCTAGACCTACACCTGCTAGAAGATCTTGGGAATTTTTTGCATCATCTTGTGCCTTATCACTCATTTAATTTACCTCATCTTCCATGGCAACATCAAGTTCCTCCAGATATAAGAATCATAATCCTTGTGGTCCTTATCCTTCTTCTTTTTATTCTTTTCCTTCTTTTTTTTCTTCTCAAATTGACCATCCTCATCATCGTCATCATCCCTGTCCTTATGCTTAATCTTCCATAATTCCTTTACAATTTCAAATTTCTCCTCTTGTTGCATCACCCGCCAAAGTTCTTTCTCTTGCTCTCTCCTTTCCATCTGAATCCTTCATTCTTCATCAACTTTATGTTTTGCTTCATCAACCAAGACAAGTTGGCATGCTACTTTAATTGTTTCTTTTCTTTCAGCCAGTTATCTATTTTCAATTCCATGTTGCCAAACATACATAAAGAATTTGATGACTTTTTAACTACCTTAAGTGTATCCCCAATAAATTCTACGCCTAGTTGGATCTCATTCCAAGCTTGATCCATGGTTGCAAGACATAGATGTACATGCACATAATCAAGAAACTTGAACAATATTAGCATGTATAAAATATTTTCTTTTTTAGTATCTTGTAGCTATTCAAACAACCTAGCAAAATCAAATAGTGTTGTGACTTTATCCCATGGTAACTCAAGTGAAAAAACAGCTTCTTCTAGTTGATGGAAGAATTCCATATCCTTAAATCACAAAGAAAAAATTGTAGAATTGGCACTAGGACTTTAATTTATGAACTCAACCCAAATGTCGTTTCTTGATGCCTTCATAAAAGTTTGTTGAGACAACTCTAGTTCATCATGCTCAAAATGAAGAACCCCAATATTTTTTAACAATTCAATGGGTACTTCTTCTTTTCACTTCTTCAAAAGAGACTTTGCAATCTTAAGAGAATCTAAGGCTGCACTAGGGTCTATCAATATTAATAACTCACCCATCTTGATAAATGCAAGGGAATCACGTGGATCTATGTGATTTTCCTTTCTTAAAATTTCCAAAGACTTCTTTGCTTTCCCTTGTTGAGCATATGTATGGACTACAACTTTTAAGCTCTCATAGTTCTCAAGGTGGACCTCCAAAACCTTTTCAAAATTTGATAGAGAACTCTAAAGATCTGCCAAATTTAATTGAACCTATCCACAAAATCATGTGGCCTCTAGCTTTCCTTGACTAATGTCATGTAGTAGTGGCCAGTGGTTTCATAATCACCTTTACCACTTGATAAGATTGTGCAAGATTATAATATGAATGAGAATTTTTGAGAGGGTGGTCAATTGAAACAAGAGTTGTCTCATTCAACTATTCCACAAGAAAATGTTGCCTTCTGAAGAAAAAATAGTTTGATAAATGATTCAATGCCATTGCATAGTACAGGTATAATTCAAAGGTTGTACGCATCTTTTCCATTCCTTCATGAACACTACATTTTTGACTAACTGTGTGAATCCTACAATTAAAAAGTGCACAAAACTGACCAAAGAGATTTTTCCCCATTTCAACAACAAAATTTCCAAAAAAATGTGTTTAAAACTTGCAAAAAATGTAAATAAAATCATGTTGATTTTCGTGCCAAAAAAAACCATGAGACCATAGCTTGTTGCTTACTATTATGCTTTTATAGATTTTTTCCAAATGAAGCTACATCATGAAAAGGGGTTGTCCCCACAATGAAATCCCAAAATAACAGACAAGGGATCAATAGATTCAGGATCAGTATTTCTTTGCTACAATGTTATTAGAGAGATCAAAAATGACATCATTCCCCAAATAACTCATGGAATGGGAAGAATGATACAAAGAGAGTGAAAACAAAGAAAATATTTTGGGTCAACATGGAAGAGACCTGAATGTCTCGATTCCTTACATCGTCCCCAAAAGGAAAACATAAGACAAAAAAGATAAAGGTTTACGACATATAGAAGAATGTAGATACAAATACAGGAATGCCACAAAGAGAGAGATACATCAAACATAATAGTACGAGATATCACATTACACACATACAATCACATACATAACATGAAAAAAGAAAACAAAGACAATACTAGTAAGGCACATGCGAGTCAACCTATAGCAGTTCTTCGAATCCCAATCTTTTTCATTGTATGTGGAAGGTGAACAACTAACCAAAGGGACAACAAAATGGGTGGTAGTAGGACAAGGATATTGAATTCTTGCCCCCACTGTGTGCAAGACAAGAATGAGCCGAGGTAGGTGATGAGAAAGAGCTCCTTGCATTTTGAAATGATTTTCAATGAATGCAAAACATGTAGTAGTGATAATGCTATAATCCTAAAACTATTACATACAAAGGAGAAAAAAGGGGTACGCTTTAAGGGACTATTTCTATATTATATCAAACTTCTAAAATATTCATTTTAAAGCATGACACTCATCAGTACTATGTCCAAGAACCCTATGATATCGACAATGAGAAATGTTTATGTTTTTAGGATTTGGTTTTGGTTTTTTTTTAATTGGTGGTAATGTTATGATTCCTTAACTTAGAAGTATGTGTAAGGTTCTTTCAGTTGTAGACATGGAATATGGAAATTTGAGTTTCTTAAGTTTGTAAGGCTTTTGTTTCTTGCTAGATTCACCGACTTGTTGAGGTAGATGTTGAAGAGGATGACCTAAAATGATCCTATCATCCTTGTGAAGCATTGGTTGTTCTTTAGGAAGGAGTACAATTATGTTGGGAGGATGATCTTGGTACCCTACTCCTATGGTATCTACAGTTGGTATTTGTTCTAATATTTTATGAATTTCATGTTCACTTGTTGTGTCACATCCTTGTTTGCTTAAAATTGCGAAGCCTTTTTCATATGTCTCTTCTAGGTTAATTGATGTGCTGGTCACTTTATTAACATAGGATGGTTGAATGTTTCCTTGGTTAGAGGCGCTAGGTTCATATATTTTAGGCAACTTAGGTTTAGTTTGTGTCTCAATTTCAAGATGTAAAAGACCAAACATCTCTAGTTGTGCTGGTTTTTTCATGGAAGGATAAAAGGATGCATTAATCTTGATATTGTCAAGGAAATTGTTTATGAAGTTGTTCATGCTATCATCATCTTCTCTAATGATGTCAAATTCACGAGGAGGACATGCATTTGAATTTTATTGAGCATGAGTGGGTTCAATTGCATTAGGATCATCTCCAAAAACACTAGAGACACCCACTAATGATTTCAAGCACATAAAACTTACCAAATGAAATGCAAGAATAATGATTGTCTAATTTAGAATGCAAGAGATTTTAAAAGGATGTAATTGCAATTTGATGTTTACAAATGCACTTGAAATGAAACCAATTTTTAAAATATTACTATTGACAATAATTTTGCAAACTGAAACAATGATGCAAAGACAACAGAAAAAAGCACAAATGACAAGATAGTAATGTTGTAAAATGCAGAGTTAGACCTAATCAGGGACTAATACAACTAGCTAGAAATATGGGTCCCACTTAGGGGTTTTGATAGGTTTAGATAGTGAAAAATAGATAGCACAAAATATCCATAAATCTAGGAAAAGGAATTGTACATGGACTAAATCACCCAAGTGGGTGAATGGGTCCTAAATTAGGGTTTTTAAGCCTGAATCAGAAAATTCTGAGTTGATTTTAATGTGTCTAGGTTGTATTCTCAACTAAATGTTTGCAATTATAGATTTCCAATAAAATCGAATGATATAAAATACAAAAAAGCTACCTATATGCACTTTTTAGTAATGCAAGATTTAGAAGTCCTAAATGCAATTCAACTTATGCAAAGTTAATGCAATCTAGATCTAGGACTGCAATTTTCTCCAAATCACAAATTCAAGGGTCCAAAGGTTGAGTTCACCAAAATGAACACATGGGAAATGGGTTTCCACCTTTTAGGAGATGGAACTTGGACCTATTTCACACTTTAATTCATTAATAAACCTAGATCCCTCAACCAAGTGACTTGATTGAGGAATGGGCTAGGGGATTCCTATTGTAATTAGATGGGGGTTCAACATTAAATGAAATTTCAAAGGAGAAATGCAAACACTTATGCACAAATCCTATAAATTTGAAAACATGAAATCAGATTGGCAAACAAGATGAAATAGAAAAGTATCTGGAGAAGTTTAGAGGCCAAAAAAAGGTCTGTAAACCTTGGAAATTTTTGTCTCAAATTGCACTAGGACTGATATGGTAGGTAGTGTGATTTAGTCCTACTATTGGGTTTTTGGGAAGAATGTGGAATCTTCTAGCGACTGATCTGGATCTATAGAAAACTGGAAAAAAGGGTATACTAGGACTAATACACCCAGTTGGGTGATTTAGTCTCATAGCTAGGGTTTGATTGAAACTTTTGTAGCCTCTAGTGACCTTTTGTAGCTTCCTTCTTGTTCGATCTTCAAGTCCAAAAGTCTAAATTCTGGTTTGTAGGTGAGTTCCCATGAATATTACAACTTCTTGACAAATTTTGATAACTTTTGCAACTTTTCCTTCAAAGGATCTTCAAGCTCCAATTCACCTAGATCTAAAAACTCACATCAAGAGAGAAAAATGTTGTTTTGTTAGAGAATAGGGGTTTTTCATGGTCAAACCCCATTTTGGTAATTAAACCTTGAAATGAAATGAAATAGCATGAAGGAATGATGAATGAACAAATGCAATGTTGCAACTCACCAAACACTTGAAATTAAGGCTGCAAACTTGTGTGAAATTGCTTCAATGGATGTCGATCTTGACTTTTAATTGAATGCCTAAAAATTTTTCTTGAATGCTTGCTTGAATCATGAAACCTATATCACAAATTTTAGTTCACAAACACACATGATGCATGAAGACTTTGACATGATGCTTGAATCTTGAATGTAGCTCTGAATGCTTGTTGATTTACTCTTGAATGCTCTTGACCTCATAAAATTTATTTAAGAATGCTCTCCTAAAATTCTTAGATAAATTAAAAGCTTGCTAGCTTGCTAGGAGAAATTCTGTGAAATAACCTTGTATTTATACTTGTATTTGCTTAATTTCCTAAAATTACAACACTAAAAGCTGACATTTAGAATTTGAATCTAAGGATAAGAAAATCCTACCAAGAAATTGATTTAAAATTGGTCTTAGGTTAAAGCAAGACTCATATGCTAGGTTGGATGTATGAGTCCCAAAGGCCTAAACTAGGGACACATACTTCAAGGGGTGTTGTGTTCAATGTAACATTTAAAATTAGATCCTGAGACCTAGGTGGGACCCATATGCCCAAATGGGCATATGAGTCCCAAACCCCTAGATTTGGAACACATAACCAAAACATTACATTATGATTTTCCATTTGTTAAATGTCAGGATTATCCTTAGAAAATGGATTTAATTAAGCTTATGGATGCAAAATAGGACCAATTAAGCATAAATAAGTCCAATTTCAAGAGGGGGGACCTAAACAAGTGTGAAAATGTAAAGGGATACATTTTTCTACACTAGAAGTCTAATCGGGTCTTGAAAGTCCAAAGGGACAAGGTTAGAAAATAAAAGGAGTCAGGATCAAAAGTATCAAATGAATTTGGACCATTTTCTTCATTGATCCAAAATTATTACCAGGACTCAAAGTTCCAATCAAATAAGGAAAATAAGAATAAAGAATGGAGAACAAAAATAGAAATTGGACCTAGAGTCCTAATGTCCGTTCAAGACCAAAAACCATGAAAGGATGATGAAGGCTAGATTAGAGATTTGATATGGATACAAACTTTTGGACTTAAACTCTAAATGTTCATCTGGAGTTTGAAATTCCAAAAGGAAGAAAGAAGAAAGAAGAAAAGATGAATAAAATTCAACATTCAAAGGGTGGTTTCAAAACATCCATTAGGGCCAAACAAAGTTCTCAAAACTTAAAGAAAATCTAAAATAAGAAAGAAAAGGAAGAAGGATAGAAGGTTTTGAAACCTTTTTTGGGGATTGGCAAGGTTTTGAAAACTTTGTTGGAGCCCAAAAGGGTTTTGAAAACATTAATGAAATTTGAAAATAAGAAAATAAAGAGAACAAAGAAAGGTTTTGAAACCTTTGTCGAGGCTTGATAAGGTTTTGAAAACCTTTTCAAAGGCCGAAAGTGTTTTCAAACCTTAAAAAGTTAGAGAAAAATAAAAGAAAGGAAGGGAAAAGGGAAAGTTTTGACAACTTTTTCAAGACCCGACAAGGTTTTAAAACCTTAGAAACTCTAACGAGAGGACTTGTAAACACGTAAAATGTACTAATTGACATTGTGCATCTGATCCTGACCACTAACATCGTTTCGTCCTAAATCATCCTTCGGTCTAACCATTTAATCAAATACCTTTATCTGATTAAATTCATCAATATTACTCTCTTAATTAAGTAAATCAGTTATCTAATTAAGTCACCTTTTCCTGATAATTAAATTAACCATTTTGATCTAATTATCCTATTTAATTTAATAATTATTTTTATTTGATTAAATATCTAAAGTCTATCTATTAAATTAAATAAATGAAAACCTTATTTAGTTTAATCTAACATCATCTCTTTTAATTAAATAAATCAAAATCTTTATTTAATTAATCCCTTATCACATTCTTATTAAATCTCTATTTTCCTCAACAAGGCATCTTTTAAGGAATATTCCCCAAGTTTGAACTCAAAATACAAGTGGGATGAGTCCTTCCAACAAGGAATTTACTCTCTTTTACATGTTCTTTTCCTTGAGCCAAGTGGCATTCAATGCATTCTTCCTTCCCTCTTGCATGTCATTTCAACAATTTAAAAATTCAAATACATGCATTTTTTGGCACAATCCTCAAAACTTGCAAATCCTCCATCCACTCATAAGTTGACAAGTGGCACTTTTCCATTGGCTAATTCTTAGTCCCACATTGCTCTATTTTGGACATTCATCCATCTCATTCTATAAATAAGAGGTTAATCTCCTCATTTCATCATCCACAATTTGAGTAAACTTACTATGCTCAAATCATTAGAAATTTTCATCCATTATCATTGAGTTCATAGCTAGGTTAAATGCATATTTTTCTATTGGATTACTCATCAAGCATCAACAAAGTGGATCAATCTTCATCACACATCAGTCTTGCATCATAGGAGTTGGGAAAGGGCCAATTTTCACATCAAATTGGCACCAATTCCCCCATGGGATCAAGAGTTTGCTTGTTTTAATAGGATTTTAATCTATTTCATTATGTTCTTCATTCTTCTTTCCTATTTTTTAAACTATGCTAATGGATTTCATGGGGAATCCTTGTTCTTGCTTGCATTTCATCTTCTAATGTGTTTGTTCATGTTGTTTTGTAGGTATTAGGATTGGGGTTCTCACAATTGGTGCTAGAAGGAGGGCAATCTCACCTTTCAATCATGTTTTTTTTCAAAATTATGTTTTTTTCTTTGTTTACAGGCTCAGCATTGCTATTCAACACCACTGGTTCTCCAGCATCGCTATATAGGACCGCTCGAAATTCAAACTCCGACGCTTCAGTCTTCCCGCCCAAAAATTTAAATTCTAAACTACGTTGCTGGACTTGTTTAACCCACAAGAATTTTCAAAAAAAATCAAACTGCACCATTGGGCAAAAGGGCAATGCATTCACACTCACTGGCCTAACTGCAGAGTGATGCTAACTGGCAAGCAGTGCTATACAACACCACTGTGGAAATCAAACTGTGACGCCTTCACAGATTGCACCACTGGAGGAGAGTATGAAGAAAAATTTAATTTACAACACGTGCTTTTTTTCAATTTTTGCTTCTTCTATCTGTTTTATGTCTCTTTGACCTCTGTTTTGCAGAATATAACTGATTTTTCTTGTAGGTTGGATTGATCAAAGACGAAGAGGAAGAGTGGCATGTTGATGTCACTTCACAAAAATGAGTGTTTTTAAACACTTTAGTGTTTGTTTAGCACTATTGGAGGATTCATTACTCCTCTTAAGAAAAGTTTGTCATCTTTTATGCTTAGGATCTACTAATCTCGTTTGGGCTTTAAAAAGGAACACTTCAATTTTTGCTACAAAAAAAGCTTAAAATGGATATTAGGACTCAAATCTACTAAAGTTTTTTTTTGGGATTAAAAATTGAACAAGGAAATTTGTCACACTTACTTTGGTACTTTTAAAACGAACTCACAATTGCTTTGAAAGGTTAAAATGAACATGTGCAACTTTTTTTTTGTGATTTCTTACTTAAACTAACATCATCAAAAAGGACGTATGTGCTTCTCTTGCGCTTTATAGCGATCTTGAGATTCAAAAGGCCTTTTTTATGATCTTAGGTTGAGATAAAATCGTCACCTCCACACTTCATTTTGCGAAATAAAATTGAGCAAAGCTTGTGAGTGTGAGTTAGGTATGTCGCATGGGTTCTCCCTTTGTTTCTAAATGAAGGTTGATCAAACTATAGATGTGCTTGCTCGCTATTGTTTACCTTTAGAGGGGCCTGCCTAAGAGACACATCCGCAAGGAGAACTCAAAGGTGACTCCGACCGGTTTTTCATTCGGGCCAGTATATAAATGGATAAGACTAAACTGTCAAGTCCTCATGGTATGTAGGCCTTAGCCGTACAGTGTCTTTTAGAATGGGGTACTACCATAAAAAGCATAAGAGCCCCTAGTAGGATTGATTAAAGCCTTTAGTGGCTTGCTGGACACTCGCAAGGTGCCATGTCTCCAATGTCCTGTCATTAAGAACCTTGTATGTAGTGGCCAACTAGTCCATCCAACGAGAAGTTGCTTGCCATCTTCTATCTTGGTTAAATTATAGAGGTTAAGACTTCATTCTTAACATACCTTTATACTCTTTCCTTGATTGCATGTAAAATCATCTCTTCTACTACGAAGGGCGTGAGGCAAGCCCACAAAAAAAAATGTACCAGTTGAGCTAGGATGTTATATTGCTTGTGAGTCAAAACACTTTTCTTGTTTGAAAACATTTGGAAATAAACACTTAACATCATCATCCAAATTTCAAACCCTTTAGGAGCTAAATGCAATTGACCAAATTCATATGTTATTGCTTGCCATTGGGATTCGCATCCTTAGAGGTTTCTAAACACTTTAACTTACATCTCAATTTGCGTACTAAAGATCAACAATAGGTAACCCTTGCCTTCAATTCATCAAATTTCCACATAACATACTTTGTGGGGATTCGAAGAAATTAAGACATTGGACATCTAGTTTGGAAAACCTAATCAAAAGAAGTGTTTGTGGTAAAATAAAGTCACTAAGAAAAGATAAAAAAATGGACTCTCACATGTGTTGAAACCTCATGATTTCCAAGAAATTCAAAATCCCAAAACGAAATTCCTTGAGTCAAGGTTCAAGATCCGAAAATGTATGCTCAATTTGAACCACTTCTTAGTTATAGAGGTCCTTAGAAGCATTGCATTTTCTTCAATACCGAGGTCTAGGTAAAAAAAATGTCTTTTTAGGTACATCTTAGGTTTGAAATCAAAATATTTTTCATATCCATCCTTCAACATCAAACCAAAAATCATCTCACCATCATCTTTTGAGAAATCTTGAAATTATCCTTCATGCTAGGCTTTTTGGTAAAAATCAAAATCATCAAATCCTTGAGACAAAATCCTTGAAATCTTTATCCAATCATCTTTGGCTAGGTATGTGTAGATGCATCCTTTTGCATATGCTTAGTCAAAATTATCAAACCATTTATTTAGCTAGGTATATGTAGATGCATCCTTCTTCATATGCTTGGTTAAATTATCATCTTGTTTGAATAGGTGTGGGTACATGCATCCTTCTCCCTACACATATTCAAATTATCATCCTTTGAGAAAATCTACCCCTTAGATAATCATCTAACATCTTAGGGTCTATTTGTTCAATCCAATCAAACCAAAAAATAAATCAAGTCAAAGACAATCCAAAAAATCAAAATCAAAATCCAGAACATATCCAAAAGTCCTAAAAGTCTAGCATTCCCCTCAAGATTTATCAAAAGATTAAACATCCACATCATCCATCTCTTGCATCATCATCATATCACCTTTTGATCCTCAAGATATCCTAAATATTTCTCTCTTGTGCTTAAAATAAGATCAATCCAAAGAACTAGAGATTCATCTCCCATGTTCTTGAAAATTGATCCTTCTTTTATGGTTCAAACTAGATCTCAATACAAGAAGAACATGGAAGTTAACAAAGAAACACCTGCTTCAAGTGACCTAAGCCAAACGAATGCCAAAATAAATCCCGTCGAATCAAGCAATCCTTTGACTAACTCATCATCACAAAATCCACAAGAGGAAATTCAAGAAGATCTTACCTTTGGGATGTTGCATGAAGAAATAACCGAAATGGTCCAAAATCCAGAGAACCATAAGATCATCAACACCATGATGAGGCTTAACCCTTCAATATACATGCTCGAACTAGCAAAACAAGGGGCCAAATTACCTTCTAATTTTGACGTAAGCTCTATAGTGGAACCATCTTTGGAGATCATGCCTCTAACTCCATCCACACTCCCCATCTCATCTACACCCCCATCCCAAAGCATCACTCAAAACATTCCGAAAATCACATCTTTTGCTCCAACCCAACCCAATGTTAATAAGGGAAATACATTTCTTAATGCTATTCAAACACACCCCCTTGTCAACAATCAAGACTTGGATGAAAACACCATTTTGGAACAAAACATACCCCAAAATCCACTACATAAGTATGCCCCTCTCACTTTCCATAATCCTAATGATCCATCATCATCATCCTTCTGTGCAACACCCCAAACTTCTCTCCTCATAAATTCACAAGGAGAAGGTGACATGTTCAGACCAGGGGGGATTTTTGACACCACATCATTTTCTCAAGAGATCACGCCCCTGACATTTTCACCTCTTCCACCATTGCCACCATTATCCACACCTCTACTTGACTTGGTTATTCCACCTTTACCAAATATCAATCAAACCAACATTCCAAAAACCAATCAAAGCATCACGCCAAACTCTCAAAACTTGTCATTGATATCACAACAACAGATGACAACTACACAAGCAATCACAGCATCATCAACCACCCCCCTAACATCTCAAATCATGGGCTCTCAAGGACCAACCACATCAATCGCACCATCCACCACTCAAACCACTAACATGAAATCACCACTCACCACCACCAAAAGCACCATTCTAAATCCACCACCAGCCCCACCACCACCAAACTCCAATGTATCAAGCCAATACAACATGGCATTACAAGCCACTTATCAAAAGGCATTCCTACAAGTGCAAAAGAAAAAATCCACACAAATAGTTTCTCAACAAGCCGTGCAATTAGTTTCCCAACAAGCCACACAAGCAGTGTAAGATTCTCAATATTCCCAAATTGCACAATAAGTGCAATAGGCCACACAAGCCCAAGCCTTATTGCAACAACAACAACAACAAAAACAAGCCACTCAAGCTGTACAAGTTGCTCAAGCAGCCCAAGCTGCATTACAAGCACAAAAGGCTCTAAATCCCAAATTCTATTGCAACAACAAGAGGCACAAGCACAAGCCCAAGCTCAAGCTCAGGCGCACGCCCAATATCAAGCACAAAAATCCCAAGCACAAGCATAGTTTCTTGTGCAAAAACAAGCAGCACAACTACAAGCATATTAGTAAGCAATAAAACAATATCAAGAGCAACAAGAAGTAGCCCAATTGGCAGCCCAACAATAAGCATTGTTGGAACAACAACAAGCACAAAAGAAAGCTCAACAATAGGAAATCCTAGCACAATAACAACAAGACCAACAACAAGCGTTGTTTATACAGCAGCAAGTGCAAGCATACCTGGCTCAACAAAATGTGCAAATACCATCAAACAACACACCAAACAACCCACCCATCCAACCAACAATTGAAACACCCACGAACACCTTCATCCCACCCCTAATCCACAAAATGATGTAATGACACAAATTAGGTTGCTCTCACAACAAGTGCTCGATCTTCAATTAGGGTAAACCACAAACACACCAAGTAACTTGTGTCCCTATCCATTTGATAGGAGCCTTGTGATGAAACCATTCTCGAAGGGATTCAAGATCCCCAAGTTCGACAAATATCGTGGGATGGGAAACCCTGAAGATCACATCAGGGAATTCCAGGTTCATTGCATGGAAGTCACATATGACGATACCTATCTGATGTGGCTATTTCCTAGGAGTTTGGCTGGCCATGCTATGGAATGGTTCTCTCGCCTACCTACAGGCATCAAAACATTCCAATAAATTATAGAAGCATTCATCAAAAACTATGCATGCAATATCGCAATGGATGTCAGTCTAGAAGAACTCTCAGCTCTAAAACAAGGTAAGAATGAATCATTCACTTCATTCCTACAACGATGGCAATCCAAGGCCAATCAGAGCAAATGGGTCATGCCCAAGGAACAACAAGTTTGCACCATCATATCCAACCTTGAAGGCCTCTTGGAATTCCATCTCAAGGTACAAGGGATTACCACGTATGACCAATTGATCTCCAAGGCACTCAGCATCGAACAAGCCCTTATGAGACAACCCTCAGGATCAACTTCATACCCCGAACAACAAAACAACAGCGCACCCACCAATTACAATGACAAACCTCACACATGGGAAAGAAACAAAAATGTTACCAATGATAGTGTCATTGATGCCAAAGTGGTCATCAGTGCTCCTCACCAAAATACACCCACACCACAAATCCAAATCTAACACCAAAACAATCATTAAGAAACACAACAACCAAACAACAATCAAGCAATTAACAATGTCAATGATCAAAGGGGACCACCCCAGCAGAACAAGAATTACCCCAAGCGAAAGTACACCACTCTGGGGGAACCACTCAAAGTCATCATGAAGAAGTTGATAAATGAAAAACTCATCAAGGCTCCCACCTATGAGAATAACCAAGAACCGGATGTGAAACCACCTTGGTATAATGAGAATCAACTCTATGACTTCCATAAAATCAAAGGGCATACCATGAATAGTTGTATGAGGCTAAAAAACATAGTTCAAGATCTCATCGATCAAAGAATTATAAACGTGGAACAACCAATAGGAAACCAAAACTGATATACACGAATTTGATGCCTAACCATGGAAATAAAGGGAATAATAACACGGATAAGGGGAAAGAAACCTTCAAGAATGTAAATAATGTGTATGACCACGTCGTTGCATCTCTGGATGACTACTACACTACCATCACCATCAAAGGAGCCCATGCCGATTGTGGAGTCACCACAAGAGGCAGAAAAGTTACCATCACAAGATCATCCCAACCAAATAGAGTCCCTGCACCTAGATCTGTCCTGAATGGATATAACATCCTTGATCAGCTCAAAAGAATTCCAGCACAAATCTCCATCATGGAGCTACTAAAAATCTCATCTTCCCATAAGAAAATCATTAAGGAAGCATTGGCTTCATCCACTGTCCCTGCGGATCTTGATGCGGAACAATTCCAAGCTATGGTTAGAAATATCATTATGCCAAATCTCCTCACATTCTCTGACCAATATTTTATGGCCCAACCATCTCATAACCGTGCACTCCATTGAGAATTCCTATTACAAAAAAGCAAATTCAAAAGGGTCTTGGTGGATGGAGGTGCGGGCTTGAATATTTGTTCTCTCAAGCTCATCAAACAATTAAAAATCAAAAAGGATTCTATCGACAAAGGAAATGGTATCACAATAAGAGAATATGATGATTAGGAAAGAGTGCCCCAAGGCACAATCAAAATCCCTATTTAGGTAGGGCCAACCATCATGGAAACCACTTGTCAGGTCTTGGACCTTGACTTGTCGTATAACATCCTCCTAGGACGTCCATGGATTCATGCAATGCAAGCAGTAGTGTCAAATTTCCATCAATGTGTCAAATTCACACATGAAGGACAAGAAGTCACCATCCATGGAGATCTTGAACCATTCTCCTACTACAAAATCCCACAAGTACCTAAAAATGATGAGGGCCCATCTACACCATACATTGATCCCGCCACTCTCGCTTCCACTTCTACGACAGATACACCCGCCACTCCCGCCATTCCCACCATCTCTAATATTAAGGTCATCATCTAGGATAACGGTTGTGGAAACTACACGATCCCTAAAAATTATTTTGTGGTAGGAGAGTTACCACAATCTTCAAGATCATGGGGAAATTTGCAAATAAATGAAGCCTCCACATCTCAAACGTCTCTTGAAGACTATACCAACTTTACAAACTGGGGAGATCTCGGTGAAGAATTTATCGAGGAAAATCCATCTCATATGCTATACCAAGATGAGAGACCAGTAGCTGATTTACCAATGGATGATAGAAGCAAGGGTCTGCAAATGATGCTCGCAATGGACTATGACATAAATCAAAGACTTGGGAAAAATGATAATGGGCTTACAATACTATCATTCTAGAGACGCAAATGGGAAGTCTTGGCCTCAGATGTACCCCTCTGAGTATAACCATACGTGGCCGAGGTCCTCCAGTTAGAAAGGTCAAAAATCCTCCTCAGCAAATTACAGTTGAACAAAGCTTACCAGTATCTACAGGTCGCATCATAGATAACTTCACATTTGGCATAACCGATGTTTGTAGTAGTAGTGATGAAAAGGATCCCATGACCAACTTACCTAGGCTATTTGAGGATACCACTTTTTTCATGATTAGCACCTTATCCTTTGAATTAGACCATCAAACTCATGAAATCTTTCTAGTATACCCCCAACTCATCGACTACGACCAACAAGGACCACCAGTTCTTGATACATTCAAAAATGATGAGGCACTCTCAGAATTCATGGGACTACAAGATAACATTTTGTATGGGGATCACAAAGAAGGATTCATAATTGAGCTAGATACACATGCCTATTATGGGGAAACGATTGAATCCCTCAGTTGCAAAAGTGAAAATTTGAGAATAATATCTAAGTCCTTGAGTGAAAACCACACTGTGGCACTCTCCAACTAGAAAAAAGTAAAAATAAAGGACGCATCCAATGGTGGAAACCTCTCTGAGGTGCCTAAGGATGGGGGATTCAATCTTCCTTTCAAGGCTCTTCATCAAGAAAAATTAGCAGTCTTGGTAGAAAAATGCAATCTGGGTCAACCTAGGAACAGAGGAAACCCCGCACATCACATTCTATGCGAAATCATTACTATCAGAAGAACAAGAGCTCCTAGCAGCCTTCCTAAGAGAGAGACAGATAAACTTCACATGGAGCTATGCTAACGTGCCAGGGCTTGATCTAGAAATTGTGGTTCACCACTTAGCAGTATACCCAGAAGCAAAGCCTGTTAAACAAAAACTCAGGAAAATGCACCCTTAGATCATCCTGCTAGTCAAAATGGAATTAAAAAAGCTATTAGATGCAGGATTCATTCGACCGATAGATTATCTAGAATGGGTGTCAAACTTGGTTCCTATCTCAAAATTTGATGGGGGCATACGAATCTACACAGACTTCAGAGACTTGAACAAAGCATGTCTGAAAGATGATTTCTCGTTGTCCAATATTGACATGATCATAGACATGATGGCGGGACATGAAATGCTTTCCTTGATGGACAGTTTCTCAAGTTAGAACCAGATAATGATTGCTAGATAAGACCAACACAAAATGGCCTTCACTTGTCCATGGGGGGACTTACTACTGGAATATGATGCCATTCAGCTTAAAGAATGTAGGAGCAACATACCAAAGAGCCATGACGTTAATCTTCCATGACATGATCCATAAGACTATCAAAGATTATTTTAATGACATTATAGCCAAATTTAGAAGGAGAAAGGATCACATAGCAACCCTAAGTGCCATTTTTGACAGACTAGAGGAGTACAGGGTAAAAGCACAAAGCTGTGTCACACTTTATAAAGGAAACAACCAATGTTGATCCAACTTTTAAACTTGAATCACTAAAAAGTGGCATATATGTTTTGAATTTTTAAATGATGTAAACTAGTAAAATGTGTATTTTTTAGTATATTTAATGTTTGTATTTTTTATAAAAAGTTAAAAAATTAGTTTAAACTACTCTTTAATAAATTAACACTATAATTTAGTTGCTAATAAAATGCTGAAAAATTAAGTTGATGGGATGTCAAACTTTTTATAATAAATTCTATTTTATTTTTTTCAAATTTTTTGTGTATTTAAAACTTGACATTTTAGTGCATGGATACATTTTTTTCCAATTTTGATAAATATATATTTTTGAATAAATACTAAAATATGCGTGAATCAAAAAACAACTATTTTCATTGGACGTCAACTTTCGTATTAAATATTTATCTAAAATGGAAAAAAATATATACCATCTTGAAATAGATTCTTTTATCTAGTGCATCATATTTTTTTCAATTTTTTTTAATAATTTTTATTATTTTTCCTTTGCATAGCAATCAACCTCATATTTTGTGTTGATAACCTACTTTTAGTAAAAATAAAATATAAAATATAAAAAATAATTAAACTATTAAAATAAATATATTTTTCACAACTATACTTATGGGTCTACAAAAGGGTATTTTTATATTTTTAAAAAAATGTTATTTACATTAGTAGGAGTTATGGATACTTCAAGATTTTCAAATAATTTTATTTTTTTGGTAAATTGGACTCAAAGTGGTGCTCCATATATTTTTAGCCAACAATTTTAGTTGAAAAAGTTGTGGAAGTATCTAACTTAGCTAGAATGAATCTTATTAGATCATATGTTTGACCAAAAAAAAAATTTAGTTAGAAATACTTAAATTTAGTTGTGCTGATAAGTTGGCTGAAAGTGTGACACAACTTTATGCTTTTACCCTACAAAGTCAGATTAAACCTAAAGAAGTGTGTCTTCGGTGTACAATCAATAAAATTGCTAGGATATATAGTATCAACGAGAGGTATTGGGGTAGATCTAGAAAAATTAGAAGCAATCCTTGAGATGGAGGCACCCAAAACATTAAAGCAATTGAGAGGTCTCCAAGGCAGGCTTCAATTCATTCGCAGGTTCATAGCATAGCTGGCAGACAAACAAAATCCATACTCTCACCTACTTCACAAGGGAGTAGCGTACAAATGGGATAACAAGTGTGAAGAAGCCTTCAATAAAATCAAAGAATATCTACTTACACCACCAATCCCAAGAAAACCATTAATTCTCTATGTATCAGCAACAATAGCAGCCCTTGGAGCTCTCCTAGCTCAGCATGACGAAAATGTTACAGAAAGGGCCATCTATTACATCAATAGAGCAATGGTTGGGCATGAGCTAAACTACTCATTTATAGAGAAAGCATGCCTAGCAATAGTGTTTGCATCACAAAAATTTAGACATTACACGTTGGCACACAAAATAAAACTCATCGCCAAAATCGACCCTCTCAAGTACTTAATGTCAAAAGCAATGCTCACTGGAAGAATGGCCAAATGGGTGATGATACTATCAAAATACAACATTGAATATGTGGAGTGGAAAGCAATCAAAGGCCAAGTCATTGCAGATCAGCTTGTAGAAGCACCAATCTATTCAGAGAATCCTCTCATCTCAGAGTTTCCAGATGAATCTATTTTTAATCTCAACATAGCCAACCACTGGAAAATTTACTTTGATGACTCATACACGTAGCATGGATCAGGAGCCGGTGTCTTCTTTATCATGCCACAAGGGGACTGCATACCAAGGTCCTATAAACTGGCATTTCCCTGCACCAATAACATTGCAGAATATGAGGCTTTAACCATAGGTATCAGAATGGCAGTGCAATGGAACATTATAGCAATTAGAGTATATGGAGACTCTCAATTGATAATAAACCAAGTGAATGATGAGTACCAAAGTAAAGACGATAAGCTTACTCCATACAAGAAATTGGTGGAGACTCTCAAAGAATCCTTCATCGAAATCACATTTGAGCAGATACCCAAAGCCAACAATAGAGCAGTAGATGCCATGGAAACAATTGGATCCTTATTGGACATCCCCCACAACATTCCAAAATATGAATTCTCGACAGAGCAGCTTCTTGTGCCCGCCTTTGAGGTACCAAAACCAAAAATTGTGTGTGAAATCATTGGTCCTGGTGATCCTTGGTACCACAACATTTATACATACCTTCAAATAGGCATCATACATGCTGACTTACCCTCAACCCTAAAATGAACCTTTTTCAAAAAGGCATCCCAATTCGTCATCCTAGGAGATACCTTGTATCGTAGGAGCATAGAAGGAACCTTATTGCACTGCTTAAACATTGAGGCATTGACCACTCTAACTAAAGTACATAATGGTATCTGTGGTTCACACTCGAGTGGAATGACCATAGCCAAGAAACTGTTGATGATGGGGTATTATTGGCCTACAATGGAAAGAGAGGCACATGACTACGTCAAAAGGTGTCTACAATGTTAGTAGCATGGGGACCTCATCCATGCTCCAACTCAAGGACTTCATCCCATCATCACACCATGGCCCTTTTCACAGTGGGGACTCGATCTCATTGGAAAAATCATGCCCACTTCATCTAATGGCCACATGTTCATCATAACCGCCACAAAGTACTTTACTAAATGGGTGGAAGCCATACCCATGACGTATATAACTAGGAAGCAGATATCAAAGTTCATCCTGAACTATCTCATTTGTCGCTATGGTGTCCCACAAGCCATCATCTCAGATAATGGAACACCATTCAAGAATCAGGATGTCAATGACTTATTTGAAAAATTTAAAATCCAACATCGCTTCTCCACCCCATACTATCCCCAAGGAAATGGTCAAGCAGAAGCCACTAATAAAACCATTTTGAAAATACTCAAGAAAACAGTCAATGACATAGGTCATGATTGGCATCTACAGCTCAATCCCACCCTCTGGGCCTATTGAACCAACATCCACACACCCATCGGTGCCACCCCTTTCTCCCTGGTCAATGAATCAGAAGCAGTTTCCGCATTCAGATCGAGCTCCCGTCACTAAGAATATCATTGCAAAACCTCATCATAGATGAAGAGTATCGAGTATCAAGATTGAATGAGTTGGAGCTACTAGATGAGAGGCATATAGATGCTTTAAATCATTTGCAAGTCTATCAGAATAGACTCAAGAAGAGCTATAACAAGAAAATCAGAAGTAGAACATTCCAAATCAGAGAACTAGTACTAAAGGAGAATCAAAAGAATGTCCCAAACCCAAGGAGCAAAGGAAAATTTGAACCCAATTGGTTGGGACCATTCGTTATCACATCAAGTTATAAGTCAGGGGCATACCAGTTATCAACACCTGAAGGGGAACCTCTACAAGAGCCCATGAATAGCTCTCATCTCAAAAAGTTTTATGCCTAATATTTCAAGGTATAGAACCAAAAAAATCAAAAAAATCAGAAAATGTTCTAAAAAAATGGTTACTTTGGCAAAAACCTAGCAAATAGGCATCTTGGTGGCAACAAAAAAAAAGAGCAAAAAATCCAAAAAATTAGAAAAAGAGTCAAAAAATAGTAAAGAAAAAAATTGTCCTCCAATGAAAACCACTTCGGTGGCACTTTGGACAAGTACCTTGGTGAAAACTTAGCAAACAAGCGCCTTGTGTAAATAAGCACTTTCCATCCACCAAGACCTTTACGGTTTGTTCCACATCATCCATCCATTGCATGGCCATCATACATCACATTCAGATCTCCATCCATCACTCATCCACCCGCATCCGCATCATAGCTTGGTCCTGTGTTCATATCATGATCCCTCCTAGTACTACTCGGCCAATTCCCAAGGTCATTTTGTCCTACCTTTATCAGAGTAGTCTATTACATCATGTTGGGGGCATGTTCTCATCGGATCGGATTCGTGTATATTCTTGAGGTCCTAAACATCAAAAAATACAAAAACATCAAAACACCAGAAAATCCAAAAACATCAAAACATCAGAAAATCCAAAAACATCAAAATATATCAAAATCCAAAAATAGGTCAAAAAGTCAATCAAAAAGTCAAAAACAAAGTTGTCTTGTCGAACTACGGGTCTCTGAGCCTTGAACATAGACAAGGTTGATCTTTGATCATCCCCCAAGACACCTAGGTTAATCCTTTAGGAGTCTTTCATAATAAACTGGCATCTCATCATGTATATCTGCATCTGTAAATTGGTCAAGTCGTCAGTCGAACTACATGGTCTCTGCGTGTATAACGTAGGCGAGGATAATCTATTGATCATCCCCCGAGGCCCCTAGGATAGGTCCTTAGGTTAGTCTCTTGGTCAAAATCTCAGAAAACCCCAAAACATTCAAAAAATTGGAAAATCAAAACATTTGCAAAATCTCAAAAATACCAAAAACTGCCTCAAAACATCGCAAAACTCTAAAAACATCCAAATATTTGAAAAAATCCATCTATCTCATCTCGCTTGCACCCGCAATAACATCACTCATACTAAACAATCGTCATCCTCAACCTTTGGTGAAACAATCATAAACAAGTCTAGCAGGTGAAAAGTGAAAACTCAAAACATCAAGTCTTAGGTCTAAGTCAATACGTAAGCAAGTTGGTCAACTCTTTGTGTCGATAACCTATCATCCAATTGGTCCCATATCAAACATTTGAAAGAAAAATTTGGATAAAACGAAATGATGTGCCACCATCCACTAACATGTCCTAGGATGCATCCTTCCTACAATGGGCATTATCTTTTGGCAATATTTTTGGTTCTTATCCTTAAAAACACATCCCCTTTTGGTTAGCGGTATTGAAGAACATCAGGTTGTTTAGTTACTTTATCTTTGTATTTTGACTTATCTTATTAATGCTCATTCCAAGGACCTCTCGATGATATCTAAGCAGAGGATTAAGAGAAATAGGAATGGGGCAATTATCATTATCTTTTTATTTGTTGTGCTTGTTGGACATTCTTGTAATATAACTTGGCGAATACTTGCTCTAATAGGTATGTTTGGAGGAGGTTTTGGGTAGCTTGTTGACTATTGCATTGATAGGTTATACCTTTCCGTGTTTTGGTATGAGATTTTTAAAACTTCTAAAATGCATCCTAGAAAGGTTTTTGTATGTCAAGTGTGAACAAGAATACTCCTATCTAATTGTCAAGTCAAAGTCTATCACACTAGGTACAACGCTATCCCAGTTCTCTATACCTTGATGCATCGTACCATGTGTGTTATCAAACATAAGAAAACTGGCCCTTTGAAAATCCCAACTCCTCAGCAAGTATTCATCATCATTTGCATATTCATCATCTTGTGTCTTGTTGAAATGTCTTCTTCTCTTTCATCCCTTCTTTCTCATCACGCTAACAAGGTACTATGACAGTTGATCATCATCATCATCATCATCGTCGTCGTCGTCATCGATCCTGCATCCACGAATCATTAGCATATTACATAAACTTATCATATAGAAAACATATGCATTGCATTTCCATCATCATATAAACATGTTATTATAAGCATTTTCCATAAATAAACACATCCCTTTCTCATTACATTGCATCCACTTTTTTCATCACACTGCATTCATCACATGAACCATCGCATAACATTCATTTGCATAAACATTTCATAATCATTTCACATTACCACCTACTGCATAATCATACATAATAGGTACATGAAAATTATAGATAATCCATTGCATATTCACATCATATAACATCATAAAGTCACGCCCCATATTACGTTCATTTTGCATAAAACATCACCATACCACTTTGCATTAACATATCATTTCATATATTACATCACATCAAAGTAAATGCATCACATACATTACATGTTTAGGATAATATATTTGTTATTCTAAGCATCTTAAAACCATCTCATTTGCATCACCAATACATATCATATAAAACACGACCATTGCATTTACACCGCATTATATCGTCCATTAATCATCCATATCAATATATAGAACATCTCATAAATATCATTGCAATCATTTTTTACATTTCATTGCATAAATAATTCCACATCATTATAAGCATAAATAGGAACATAAAAAATCCATTACATGCAAAGCATACATCCATCCATAATCATTTCACATATACACCATAGATCATCTCCATATAATTTTGCATATTATATTTCATATCACATATCATATCATTTGCATCAACATAAATATATCATCATATTGGCATACATCATCATCTATTCACATCACATACCATATAAATCCGTCTGCATATCATAAATAAACAACATAATATAAGATCTATCCATAATGCATACATCATCAAAAAGAAATGCATCCATATACACATCATCACATCATAACATGATTGCATAGCATATAGAAATAGAACCATCCATAAATGCATAAATAAATGGTACACATCACATCATATCCAAATCATCATCTCATATATATCATCATTGGGTAACTATCATAGTATAAAATAATTGGATCACTGTACATGTGTGTCAATAAGTACAAAAAGGCCCATCGAGTTATCAAAAAGGAGCCCATAAGGCACGAAAAGTATCATCTTGATCAAAATAAGGTCTACCCATCCTGTATGTTACCCTCGCCCTATCACTGTTACCCTCTATTGGTATGTGGTTGGTCCGCTGTGAGTAGTTTGGAGCCCACTCTACTCTAGGCATGGTCTGATGATAGTGCATGCAGTAATAACCCGCCTCCTAGATGACCTCCCTGTAAGACTAAATGGACACTATACTCTAAGAGGAGGAGGCTACCATGCTCTCTAACTGTTGTCGTCGGCCCATCTCTATGGCCGCCTATAGATCTAAGGCCTACCTCTATAAAACGACCCGATCTCTCTCGGCCCTGGCCTGGTCTCTCTTAGCCCTAGCCTGATCCCTCTCCCCTGTCAAAGTCTGAACCTGACCCTACAGCTGTGCAATCAGTGCGTCTCTAGGATCCGACTTCCTTGCTAGTTGTGCTCATGCAGGTTGCACGTGAGGCTGATCCTCACCCTCGGCTCGTGGTGGTGCACCTGCCTGCTCCTGCTACCTAGCTAGCACCTGTTGCTAGTCTTGCATCTAAATATCAGCCTAACCTGGCTGAGGTGGAACCCTGACTGACTGGTCCTGCCATACACCATCTCTCCATCCTCATCCTCCCCCTCTGTCCCTCATCCTCCACTGAGTGGGGACTACTCCTAGAACTATCAACCATAAGGGAGGCTAGAACCAGTCTTTGTATGCCTGTGTGATGCTTGGATCCACAAGCCCCTGATCGTAAACCCATGGCTGAGCCACCAACTATCTAAAGCTCTCAATGGCCTCGGAAGCAAGAATATATCGACCCCATGAAGCCTGTGACATAGTGCACGCAAATATGACCACATAATCATCGTCTGGTCATTCCTGTGGCTCACTGAACCGATGCTAAACGTGCCCAAGAAAATATCTCTCCACCATGGTATGCTCCTGCCCCTGCATAAGCTGGTCCTAATGAGCAAAGAAAATCTACTCAACATCGTCGGCCCATCTAGGCCAACCAAGGTATGGATGCCATGTAAAAGCCTGCATCTCATTTAGGACTCTCCTCCGGTAGGGAATCTCGTGCTCGCCCATGTGTGTGAAGGACACACCACCTATGTAGCACCACACGAGGGGATCATCAGGCCCCATCGGTACTGCAATGACTCGCGGTTGAAGAATAGAGATGTGCTCCCACGCCCATACGTGGAGAAGTGTAACACCTGCCCCGAGTGCTCTTCCATCGAGGTAGACATACTCATGTAAATCTCTATAAAGTGAAGCTAGAACAACAGGCCCCCAACCAAAATGAACTAGCCTATCACACATCACCATGCGCTCGTAGCAGAGTCCCCAACAAGGACTGAAGTACCAATCTCGCCGATCTAGGGAAATGAGACCTAAAATGATAGCTGCAATAACCAAACAGAATGGAGAGGCCAGAGTCCTATGACACTTAAGCTCAATTTGACCCTCGAAAAAGATAATGTCCTATGTAGCGAGGACTGTGTGACAAGCATCCAACCTGGCATCCATATCAAAAATAACATGCTAACCATGAATCAAAAATCTTAGGATGTGCCACACATCCTCCAAGGTGACGATGGCCTTGCCAGTAGGAAGGTGGAAAGACGAGGTCTTGTTGTGCCATCTCTCAGAAAGCATTGACATCATCCCAAGGTGAGTACACATGGGCGCTGCATATGTGATGTGCCACAGCCCCATGTCCCGTAGTTGATCCTGCTCTCTCTCACTAAGTTCTCGCAAGTAACCAAGGATCTCCTGCAACTTGTGCTCTCGAGAATAGAGCTCCCTCACCACGTCTTGCATCAAGAAGGGTCACCATGTTAAAAAAAATTGAAAAATTTCATGTCAAGCATCCAAAAAATACCCCAGCGTCACTATCTGTGAAGGCGTTCCAATTTGATTTTTTTTCAAATTGCGACGCTGGAGCACAAAATGCCAAAAGCACACTATCGCGGTGCACTTTTCTGCCGAGTGACGTAGTTTGAGAAGATTCCTATTTGATAAATCACCTACGCGTCGCACTTTGGAAATGACCCCGCAGGCCATGACATCAGCGTTAGAGTTTGGACTTTATTTCCAAACTCCAAACTCCACCGCCATGGCACAATCTGACACCGAGTAGTGTAGTTTGATTTTTGAGTGGTGCTATATAGCACCGCTGTAGAATATCTAACCTTAAAAGAATAAATGAACGTGAAAAACAAGAAATAAAGCTCAAGTGAAGATCACTTACCAGTGCCCCAATGTCGGGTGGTCTCTGGTATGTCCGAACTTGGTCGAAATGTGCATCATGAGCTATTGTTGCGCCATATCACTAGGAGGTTAGAGCTCAAATCTCAAAGTTGCTAGAGGGTTGTGTGTGAAAATGAATTGAAAGTGACCTCTCGAAGCCTTTTTAAGCTTGAAAATTAGGGTTTTTTCACCCTGATTAGCTAGCCTGCTAGGGTTTTGGACCCTTAAACCCGTTTTTGTCCAGTTGAGGACTGTTTTACATTGTTTTATTGCATTTAGATAGGTTTTTGGCCTCCTGGAGCCCTTTTGGACCTATCGGGCACCTTGTCCTCTTTTTTTGCGAGATCACGCAAAAATTGAAATTTTTGTCCAATCTCTCGAGGGGGCAATATATTGGCATGTTTTCTCTCGCCGGGCAGCAGTGGGGCAAGATTTTGAAAATGATTTTTTTTGGCTTTCATCAAGATGGTTTATTCTTTGAACCAACGCAACAAGTGCATTGCTTCAAAGAGGGGCAAAATGTATTGATTGACATTGTGCATCTTATCCTAACCACTAACATCGTTTCATCCTTAATCATCCTTTGTCTAACCATTTAATCAAATACCTTTATCTGATTAAATTCATCAATATTCCTCTCTTAATTAAATAAATCAGTTATCTAATTAAGTCACCTTTTCTTGATAATTAAATTAACCATTTTGATCTAATTATCCTATTTAATTAAATAATTAATTTTATTTGATTAAATCTCTAAATTCTATCTATTAAATTAAATAAATTAAAACCTTATTTAGTTTAATCTAACATTATCTCTTTTAATTAAATAAATCAAAATCTTTATTTAATTAATCCCATATCATATTCTTCTCATATTTGATTTAAATAAATCCACAAATTTAAGTCAAATAGGTCACATCATTTAACCCCTTCATTAAATTAATTAACTTTGACTAATTTAATCTCCTCTCATGTCCCATCCTCTAGCTTTTACCACTTGCACATGAAAATAGACTTATTTGATTTATTAAATCTCTATTTTCCTCAACAAGGCATCTTTTAAGGAATATTCCTCAAGTTTGAATTCAAAATACAAGTGGGATGAGTCCTTCCAACAATGAATTTACTCTCTCTTACATGTCCTTTTCCTTGAGCCAAGTGGCATTCAATGCATTCTTCCTTCCCTCTTGCATGTCATTTCAACAATTTCAAAATTCAAATATATGCATTTATTGGCACAATCCTCAAAACTTGCACATCCTCCATCCACTCATATGTTGACAAGTGGCACTTTTCCATTGGCTAATTCTTAGTCCCACATTGCTCTATTTTGGACATTCATCCATCTTCTCATTCTATAAATAAGAGGATAATCTCCTCATTTCATCATCCACAATTTGAGTAAACTTACTATGCTCAAATCATTAGCAATTTTCATCCATTATCATTGAGTTCATAGCTAGGTTATGCAGATTTTTCTATTGGAGCACTCATCAAGCATCAACAAAGTGGATCACTCTTCATCACACATCAATCTTGCATCATAGGAGTTGGGAAAGGGCCAATTTTCACATCAAATTAGCACCAATTCCCCCATGGGATCAAGAGTTTGCTTGTTTTAATAGGATTTTAATCTATTTCATTGTGTTCTTCATTCTTCTTTCCTATTTTTTAAACTATCCTAATGGATTTCATGGGGAATCCTTGTTCTTGCTTGTATTTCATCTTCTAATGTGTTTGTTCATGTTGTTTTGTATGTATTAGGATTGGGGTTCGTATAGGACTTAACCAAAAATAGAAGAAATGGAATGAAAAAGAGAAGGTTCTAACAACCTTATTAGGACCCAATAATGTTTTCAAAACCACATCAAAGTTAGACAAGGTTTTGACAACCTTAGAAAGTTTCGATGCAAGAAAGACAACAAATTTTTTGACTTTTGCAAGATGGGTTTTTTAGTACAACTGGGAAAATGGAAATGCAACTACCAGAGGCCTTTTTGGGGCATGATGGACCATTCAGGATCTCTCAACTCAATTTTTTTGTGATGGTTCATGCAAGAAAATGATACATGGCATAAAGTGTCAACAATTACATCATTGCATCAATTTTGCAATGCATCAAGATCACAACCAAAAACCCCAAAAATATTCTAGATCTAGGGTTGATTGATTCACCTTTTAGGTTGTAAGACAATTTCATATCCTTTTAGATCTAGATTCCCATATATGTTCTAGGAAAATGTTTGATTTTATTGATCTACCCATTAGAACTAGGATCTCCTTTTCCAATGAAATAGGAGGTAGCGATGGGAGATAGAGAGAAGTAGAGAGGGAAGGGGAGAGAGAGTTAGAGAGGGAGGAATTATCAAAAAATGAAGGGAGAAAAAGGTTAGGATGGATGATGGGATAGGAGAGATAGAGAGAATTAGAGGGGGAAGGGGAAATTGAGGTAGAGAGGGGGAAGGATGAACAAAGGGAGCAAGAGGAAGGTTATGATAGATGGTTGGAGACAAGAGATAGAGAGAAGTAGAGAGGGATAGTGGGAAGGAATTCTAGCGAGGTAGGTTGGGCCTAATAGAGGGAGGAATGAAAGGAAAATTAGATGCGGAAATAACTCTCCTAACGTCAAAACCTCAGGGAAGAATGTAGAGATACCTTTTAAAATTACAATTACAATTCAATTAAGATGCACATGAAAGAGATTACCGAAATAGAGTATTCGACACACACATATGGACACCAGATATACGTGGGAAAACCATTACAGGAGAAAAACCCACCACACCAAGAGAAGTCACTTTGTATTATAGTAACAAATAATTACATATAGAGTTCTGACTTATCTTTTTGGTGCCAAATTACAGCAGCATTCACAATGATCAATCTTGTACAGGAACCTTCAAGTTACAATCTTTACAGAATAGAAATCACTCTGATACAATCACACAGCAATCTGTCAATCCTTCAAACAATTAAACCCATCACAATCTACGATCACAGAGTATAACCATGTCGCCCCTGTCTGTCGAGCTTCCTCTCAGAACTGCCATAATGAACTATCTTCCAACAATTCCCATTCAGCTTCTCTGATTGGTCCACACGATGCCACATAGGATGGTCTTTACTCTGTCAAAAAACTTCAGTTTGTGTTGGCATGTCGGTGAGACACTGACCGTGTCTTCCCGATGCCACACAGCTTAGCATCCAATATCACCAAGAGTTTTCCATTGGCAAGAGGTTCCATCGAGCTTACAACCATTGCATCGACTTCAGTTTTCCTTTCGGCAAGACTATCGCTATTCGGTGAGACCACATATCGATATTCACAAGTCACACCGACCTCAACATTGCTATCGACAAGACTTACCACTTGCCAAGAGGTTACACTGAGACTTCTTAAGTTACACTGAAACATCCAACAGTCGGCAAGACATACTGCTATCACCAAGACATCACAATGAATGCTTCATGTTAATCCTAGTGCATCCACCAGTTGGCGAGACTCATCACTTTCGCCAAGACCTTATACCAAGGTCTTAAGTCATACTGAGCCATTAACATTTCCATCGGAATCCATCTATCACTAAGACATTCAACTGTCGTCAAGAGGTTTCACTGAGATCTCTTATGTTACTCCATAGCCATACTAATATTGGCAAGACCCCACGAGTCACCAAGACTTCATAATGATCGCCTTGAGCTACTCTGATGACTACAGTTGTATCCTTGTCGGCGTGGCATTCCATTCTCACTGAGACTTCTCCTTGAGACCTTTGGGTTAACCCTGAGTGACTACTGTCGGTGAGACATTCCTATCGGTAATACTTCTTACTGAACACCCAAGACTTTCCCCGAAGGCTTCAACATAAAACACTGTCAGCGAAACATCCATGTTGTTGAGGGCTCATAGCGAACATCCAAGACACTCCTCGATATACGATAGAATGGCCTATCAGGAAAAGATCTCCATGGGCGGTGAGAGGTTATCCCAAATGAAATGTCATAGCGATAGGCTCCTTCAGTGAGACTGAAGCAAGGTCACAGCGACCTGTACAAAACATAAGGCTACAAATTTTCTCATCGGCCAGACATAGAATATATCACACCGACTTGGCTCCAATAGAGGTTTTAGCCTGTGGGATTGAAACACATATTTCCAACAATCTCCCACTTGACGAAGATCACACAGGCACCTCCAGAGCACAACAAAACTTACTAAAATCATGGGAACTGAGGCCCATCGAATTGGCACACCACCTAAACTTGTCTATGCTCACTAGCTTCATCAATGCATCTGTAACATTCTCCAAAGTATCAACTGTTTCCAAACTAGCCTTTCCATCATCCACCATATCTCGTACAAAGTGGTACTATACATCTATATGTTTCATCCTGGCATGGAAAGTAGGATTCTTTTCCAGATAAATTGCACTCTGACTGTCACAAAAAATAGTTATTTTCCCTACATCAAAACCAATGTTAGAACACAAACGTTTTAACCAAATTGCTTCTTTATAAGCATGAGTAGCTACCATGTATTCATCCTCTGTAGTGGACAAAGCGACTATAGTCTACTGCTTACTCATCCAACTCACTGCACCACCATTCAACATGAAAGTATATCCACTGGTGGACCTCCTACTATCAATGTCCCCTGCCCAATCAGAATCCATGTAGCCTCGAATACTGAGAGTCCTTTGTGATTCAACCAAGTTCCCATGGTAACACAAAGGAAAATCTGAAGTTCCCTTCAAATATCTGAAAACTCTTTTCACAACATCCCAATGTGTCCTTCCAGGATTAGCCATAAACTGACTAAGAACTCCCACTACTTGGGAAATGTCTAGCCTTGTACAGACCATTGCATACATAAGACTGCCAACTACACTAGCATAGGGTACATTGGTCATGTCCTCCATCTTAGTAGGAGATTTTGGACAGTCTTCAACAAATAGCTTTGTTCCCTGCAAGACTGGAACAACTAGCTGCTTGCAATCATTCATGCAAAATCTCTTTAGAACAGTCTTGATATACTTACTCTAACTAAGCCAAAGTTTTCTACTATTTTTGTCCCTAGTTATCTCCATCTCCAGAATATACCTTGCTGCACCAAGATCTTTCATTTCGAACTTAGCAGACAACTGCGACTTAAGATCGGAAATCATTAGCTTACTATTGCCTATGAACAACATATCATCAACATAGAGAGCAATAATAAGAACTTGATCACTTTCAGCTTTATAATAGACACAATGATCAGATTTTGATTTTACAAATCCCAAAGGCAATACAAAAGTATCAAATTTTTGGTACCACATTCTAGGTGACTGCTTTAACCCATACAAAGACTTCTTTAACTTGCAAACCAGTTTCTCTTTACCTTTCTCAACAAAGTGCTCAGGCTAGGACATATAGATTTCTTCTTCAAGATCACCATGAAGAAATGTTGTCTTCACATCCATCTTTTCGACCTCTAAGTCATATGCTGCTACAAGTGACAAAAGAAATCTAATGGACATCAACTTAGCTACAGGAGAAAAAATCTCCTCATAATCAATTCCCTCTACCTGGGAATAACATTTCGCAACCAATCTTGCCTTATATTTTTCCACACTGTCATCCAGACCAATCTTCTTTTTAAATACCTATTTTTAGCCCATAGCTTTTCTGCCTTTAGGCAATGGCACCAAACTCCAGGTACCATTCTTTTCTAATGATGCCATTTCTTCGTTCATGGCTTCCAACCAAGAGTCTGAATCAGACATTTTAAATACCTCTTTTACAATCCTAGGATCATTAGTGCTAGAAATCAAAGCATAGGCACAAGTAGAATCTATCAAAGAGAACCCATACCTATCAGGTTGTTTTCTTTCATAAGTTGACCTCCTCACTTGCTAAGGATGATGTTCTTCTTCAAAACTTTTAGAACTACTTGAGCCCTCCTCAGTTTCAGGTACATTTTGAATTTTCAATTCCTCTTTATCTGGTGTAGGAGGAATTCTAACTACATCCTTATTGTTTTCTGACTTTGTCTCTAACTGCAGATCCAAGGTAGAAGGTTTCAGCTCACAAAATATTACACTTCTATTGTATACAACCTTCTCTGTATTATGATTCCAAAGCTTGTATCCTTTTATTGCAGCACTATAGCCAATAAAGATACATTTGACATCCTTGTTCTCCAATTTAGATCTTTTCTCAAATGGCACATGAGCATATGCCTCACAGCCAAAAACACGAATATGTCTTAAAGAGGGCTTCTTACCAGACCATGCTTCCAAAGGTGTTTTCTCAACAAGAGCAAAATTTGGAGAACGATTAATCAAGTAACATGCAGTAGCAATAGCCTCAGCCCAGAACTTCTCCTCCAAGCAAACACTACTCAACATACTTTGTGCTCTCTTCATCACTGTCCTATTGAACATTTCTGCAACTCCATTTTGTTGTGGAGTATAAGGTGTAGTTTTATGCCTTTTAATCCCATGGTCTTTACAATACCTCTCGAAATCATCAGAAAAAAATTCACCACCATTATCAGTCCTTAAGCATTTAATTTTTCTTCCAGTTTGATTTTCTACAAGGTTCTTAAATTCCTTAAATCGACTAAACACTTCTGATTTACTTTTCAAAAAGTAAACAAATGTTCTTCTCAAATAATCATCAATGAAAAATACATAGTACCTTGACTCAGACAAAGAAGGAGCATTCACTGGACCAAATACATCAGAATGAATATAATCTAGAAAACCAAAATATTTATGAGGACTGGAATAAAACGAAACACGGTGTTGTTTTCCATATATTCAATGCTCACAGAATTCAAATTCAAGGTTACAATCTTCAAGCCCCTCAACCAGGTTTTTGTTCTTCAAGGTTTTTAAACCTTTTTCTCCTATGTGGCCTAGCCTATGATGCCAGAGCATAGTCTTTTCTGCTAGAAGTTTAACTTCCATAGAGTTTACATAGTTAGGAACATTTCCCTCTTTACCTCCATGAGTAGCTTTTTGTGACTTTACAGAGACATTGTTACATTGAACAACATGTGCATCCAGCTTGTACAAGGTACCAATATGGGCACCCCTTGCTAGCACCATTGAGCCTCTAGTCATCTTGCAACCATTTCCAGAGAATGTGACTTGCACTCCAATATCATTTAGCATACTTATAGAAAGTAAGTTTTGAGCTAGACCTAGTATATGTATTACATTATTGATTCCCTTCACTCTGCCATCGGGGAATTGGATTCTAACTCTTCCACGGCCAACAATCTCTAAAGTTGAATCACTTGTCGAGTACACCTTTCCACCATCATATTCTTCATACTTCGTAAACCAGTCTCTATGAGATGTCATGTGGAAAGATGCTCCAGAATCAATCAACCAGACATCATCTGATGCCTGTGTAGCCAAGGCTGTAATGAAGGCATCTCCATCACTATGAGAAGAATCATTGTCAGAGGAATACTTCTTCTTCTCCTCCTCCTCTTTGCAATCCTTTCGGACATGACCATGTTTCCCACAGTTCCAGCACTTCACCTTGGACTTCTTGCCAGGAGACTTTGATCTCCCCTCTGATTTTGATTTGGACTTCTTGTCCTTCTTCTTGCCTTTCTCCTTTGACCTTCCTCTAACAGTAAGGGCCTCCTTCGCCATCTCAAAATATTTCCTTCTCATCTCTTCTGATAAAAAAGAAGCAACAACATCTTCCATCTTGAAACTAGATGTTGTACTCCCAATAGCCATCACCAGGTGATCCCATGAATCTGGCAAAGAACACAATATCAGCATACAATGATCCTCTTCATCAATCTTCACACCAACAGATGTTAACTGTGCAATCAACATGTTGAATGTGTTCAAATGATCAGCTACAGACCCTCCTTCCTATATTCTCAAAGTGTATAACTTCTTCCTCAGGAACAATTTATTCACCAAAGACTTCCCCTAATAAATAGATGCCAGTCTCTTCCAAAAGGAAGATGTAGTCTTCTCTTCATGCACATTGAGAAGAATAGAGTCTGCCAAATAGAGCCTTATCAGCCCCTTAGACTTTCTATCTGCAAGGTCCCAATCTTCTTGCTTCATGCCTGTAGGTTTCACTCTAGACACAACAATCCATAGATCACGATCCACTAAGAGATCGTCCATCTTAAGTTTCCACAACTCAAAATTTATGCCATTGAACTTCTCTATTTCAATCTTTCTTGACGTACTTGCCATCTCAATCTGTAATTAGAAATTGACAAACTTCTACAAGACTCCCACTGAATAGAAATTGACTCAAAAAACCCAATGTACCCACAAGGATAACACAATTGGCCAGGCTCTGATAGCACTTGAAAGGAAAATTAGATGCGGAAACAACTCTCCTAACATCAAAACCTTAGGGAAGAATGCAGAGATACCTTTTAAAATTACAATTACAGTTCAATTAAGATGCACATGAAAGAGATTACTGAAACAAAGTATTTGACACACACATATGGACACTGAATATACGTGGGAAAACCCTTATGGGAGAAAAACCCACCACACCAAGAGAAGTCACTTTGTATTACAGTAACAAATAATTACATACAGAGTTCTGACTTATCTTTCTGATGCTAGATTATAGCATCTTACACAATGATCAATATTGTACAAGAATAGTCAAGTTACAATCTTTACAAAATAGAAATCACTCTGATACAATCACACAACAATCCATCGATCCTTCAAACAATCCAACCCATCACAATCTGCGATCACAGAGTATAACTGTGTCACCCCTGTCTATCGAACTTCCTCTCAGAACTGCCACAATGAATTGTCTTCCAATGGTTCCCATTCGGCTTCTCTAATTGGTCCACATGACGCCACATAGGATGGTCTTCACTTAGTCAAAAAACTTCAGTCTGTGTTGGCATGTCGGTGAGACACTAACCGTGTCTCCCTGATGCCACACAACTTAGCATCCGATATTGCCGAGAGTTTTCCATCGGCAAGAGGTTCCACCGAGCTTACAACCGTTGCATCGACTTCAGTTTTCCTTTCGGCAAGACTATCGCTCTTCGGTGAGACCACATATCGATATTCACAAGTCACACTGATTTCAACATTGCTATCGGCAAGACTTACCGCTCGCCAAGAGGTTACACTGAGACTTCTTAAGTTAGACCAAAACATCCAATAGTCGGCAAGACATACTGCTATCGCCAAGACATCACAACAAATGCTTCATGTTAATCCTAGTGCATCCACCAGTCAGCGAGACTCATCGCTTTTTCCAAGACCTTATACCAAGGTCCTAAGTCATACTGAGCCATTAGCATTTCCATCAGCATCCATCTATCGCTAAGACATTCAACTATCACCAAGAGGTTTCACCGAGATCTCTTATGTTAATCCGTAGCCATACTACTATCAGCAAGACCCCACGAATCGCCAAGACTTCATAACGATCGCCTTGAGCTACTCTGATGACTACAGTTGTATCCCCGTTAGCGTGGCATTCCATTCTCACTGAGACTTCTCCCTGAGACCTTTGGGTTAACCCCAAGTGAATACTGTCGGTGAGACATTCCTATCAGTAAGACTTCTTACCGAACACCCAAGAATTTCCCCAAAGGCTTCAACATAAAACACTGTCGGCGAAACATCCATATCGTTGAGAGCTCTTAGCGAACTTCCAAGACTCTCCCCAATATACGATAGAATGGCCTGTCGGCTAGAGATCTCCACGAGCGATGAGAGGTTATCCCGAACGAAATGTCACAGTGATAGGCTCTTTCGGTGAGACTAAAGCAAGGTCACAGCGACCTGTACAAAACATAAGGCTACAAATCTGCTCATCGGCCAGACATAGAATACATCACACCGACTTGGCTCCAATAGAGGTTTCAGCCTGTGGGATTGAGACACATATTTCCAACAAGGGATAGAGGGGAAATGAGGGAGATAGGGAGAGCTACGTAGAGAGAGGTAAGGTTCAAGGAATGGAGGTAAAGGTAGGTAGAGTGATGGGAGATAGAGAGAGGTAGAGAGTGAAGAATTTGGGAGGGAGGGAGAGGCAGGTAGAAAGAGAGGTAGGGTGGGAGGGATTGAGGCAAAGGCATGTAGAGAGGGAGAGGGTGAGTAGAGATTGAGAAAAGTAGAGAATGTGAGGGAGAGAGGGAAGGGGTAGGAGTGATAGTTTGAGAGAGAGGAGGTAAAGGTAAAGAGAGATAGGTAGGTAGAGAGAGAGGTAGGGTGGGAGAGGTAGAGAGAGGTACGGAAGGAGAGGTAAAGTGAGAGAGGTGCCTATAGAGAGATAGGTATTGTGAGAGAGGTAGATAGAGATAGTGTGTGTGAGAGAGACATAGGTAAATAGAGAGAGAGGTAGGCTGGGAGAGGTAGATAGAGGTAGGGGGAGAGGTAAAGAGAGAGGTAGGTAGAGAGAGAGGTATGGTAGGATAGGTAGAGAAAGTGAGGTAGTGTGTTCATGTGATAAAAAGAGGTAGCAAGGGAGAGGTACATAGAGAGGTAGGTAGAGTGAGTGAGGGAAGATAAAAAGAAGTAGAGAGGGAAGGGGAGAGATGTAGAGAGA
>VDFB02358134.1:46624430-46695269 GCA_007258455.2 Sequoia sempervirens
GATGGTAAGTGGAGATAGACAGAAGTATAGAGGGAAGGTGAGGGAGAGAGATGTATATATTTCTCTCAACTCTTTGAAGTTTTATTATAATAAATATCTTGTCGTAATCCATTAAATAATGTTTTATAATATATATTATATTACTCTATATAATATTATTGATATAATATAGTATATGAAATAAAGAAAAATGTGTAATGGGACAAATATAGGATGATGCACCTATCTTTCTTATTTTATTAAGAAAAAGAGATCCCCAAAGGTAAGATTGAATTTTAACCCTTAGCTGAGTCAACCTTAATGGAGATCTTGATGTTTTCCTTATGACAAGATGGAGTAAAATCTACTTGAACAACACTTTGGGAAGAAAAGATAAAAATAGTAAATGAACTCAATTATGCAATGTACAACTTGGATCATCAATTTAAAGCATAAAATAATCAAAAACAACAAACTTCTAGCATATCTAAGAAGGGTAAATTAGAACCAGACAACACATCAACAATATCCTAACTATCAAATCCTCTAATCTTGATGATCTTTCTAAAATCGTCATATATATTCCTTACCCCTATTATCGTGTATCCTAAAAACCCAATAAACCATATCTCAACACTTGATATCAACCTTTAAATTATTAGTATCAATTTTTAGGCATGTATGTGCCCAAATTCAAGCCTTTTGACATGTTTTTATATATAACTCAAATATTTTAAAAAGGGTTTCTTTTATCACTAAGGTTGACTAGAGATTTCATTAATAGGATCAAAATTAAATTTAAAATAGGATTATTTTTTCCCATTCTATAACTTCAACCTCTTTGTTGACACGGATGTAACTCGCACACCAATAGACATAAATTTTCACAGAGTACTATAGGAACCCACCTTTCTTAAAAGACTCCAACAGGAAACCTAAATATAAGGAAAACTCGGTTTGATCCCAAGACTTATTTATGTCAAGTATTGACACACTAGGTTCACTCAGGGTTCATTGTGATATTTCTACTAAATACAAGGGGTAAACAGTTGTGAAGAATTGATTGGTATCGTAAAGATATGAATATAATCTTGGTCCTAGCATTCAATAGTTTCATGAAAACAAAGAATTTGTAACAATATTTCATGAAACTCAAATAACTTGCATACATTAAAGTAGATTTAGCATTAAGCATTCAACAATTTCATGGAATCGAAAGATTTATCATAAAACTCCATACATTTATCTTTTCTAGAAAATTTTCTAGAATATAAAATATCTATTCTAAAATAAAGCATAAAAAATTACTAAAAAGTAAAATTTCTCTGAGGTATTATACACACATGCCTTAAGAAATAACCAAACCAAATCAAACCATTCCATACATCACTAGATTTCTTCACAACTAGGCACAAAATGATGCAAAAGTTTATAGAAAGGGGGATTATTTTCCACTAGATAGTGTGAGTATGCACCCTTAAACGATGCAACACAAAGTCTTGTCCGATAGGAACAAACAATCAGCTACTTAAGATTTCATATCAGGAAATAGCTTTGAAATTGGCTCTAATATTACTTAAATTCTAATGAAACATACAAGTTTTGTCTAGAATGAAACAAAAAACAAGAAAAGGAACAAAACTTGAAATCGTTTTGGTTATCCAACATCCACAAATTCTGAACTTAAAAAAAAAAAGCAACTAACTACCTTTTATAGGAACAATTCCCCTAAGAGTTTGAACTTAATCTGATCAAAGAGAATTAGAGAAAAAAATTAGAAATACAACACGTAGCAGGTGACAATTTTCATCAAAACTTTCTAGGAAAAGTCAAAGATATTTTGACTTCTTCATTAACAACAATATTCAAACTTTAGGTTCTAGGTCGCTTGTACTTTGCATAGAAAATAAGATTGTCATCACTTTTCAAAACCTCCATGACTAACTAAATTCACCGAGACCGGGAATAAACCTAAAAAATTCAATTCAAAACTATACCCATGCACAAAACTTTTGGCTTCCAGTATCTAACTACCTATTCCTCTTCACTAAACTTCAGGTCCAAAGACTCGTCTTCACCTCCCCTCTACTGATATTCTTGGAAAGCAATCAACAATTAATGCATACATTATTTTGGAGTGCCTTGAATCACTTTCCAAATATATTTATGCCTAGCATACTCTTCTGATATTTGAATGATGTTTTCATTTCTCTGCATTACTTTTGTCTCATATTTGGTCATAACATTCCTACACTTTATGATATCATATGTAACCTCTTGACTTAATGATTGAAAAGGATCCTTATTCAACTTTTCAATCCATTCCTTGAAATCTTTTACTTCTTTATCATCCTCTCCTAAAGTTCAGGGATCATAGCTTTGTTGAGCTAGCATTTCAATAAAGCTCTCATCTTTATCTATCAATTTCTTGTATATCTTAGTGACTTTTTCAAATCCATCTACACATTGAAGAAAAGAGTCACTCTCCAAATTAAATTGTTATCTCAATTTCTCAAATACCATAACTTCCTATTCTGTGGCTATCTTCTCACTCACCAACTCTCAGACATCCATTTGAAAAAGAACTTTCAACTTTCGCCTCTTTGCATTAGTCTGTTCTTGGTGAAATCAATATTCACCTTCAATTCTTCTAGACTTGTCATACCAATGGTTTACTTCCTTAAATGCTTCCCAATTGCATCCTCTATTAACTCGTCTCCTTGCATTATGAGGTACTCCATCCATTCTTCAAACACACTTACCTTATGGTGAAGCACTGTGATAGTACATCTACTTGCTCCTTAGACATTAGTACTAGATTTTGTGGCAATTCAATCTGTGTTTGACTAGATTGGGGTAGAGAGCTAATCAAACTCTCCAGTCAAGAAATATGTTCCTTTAACTCTCTTTTCTTTTTCTTATTCTTCTGCACTCTAATGATAGTTGTCTCTAAAATTTACTTTCATCTCTTCTAATTCATGTCCCCCTGATGAATGTCCTACATCAATTGTCGTCACCCTATAATCCCTAGGTGTTATTTCATGCTTGCTCTTATCTCCTATTGGAGTAGCTATTTGGAGAGTTCTCCCTCCATCCACATTCCTTTTCACAACATGTCTTGTCTTTTCTCTAACTCCAGGCTTAATGGTTTCTATTTCTTGTATTAAACTTCTAAGATCTAAAGGCACAAGTTCCACCTCCAACGACAGAGCCATTTGCATGACTAGCCAATTAGGTGCTTCTTCACTCTGTACTTCCTCTTCATTATTACCTCCTTCCTAATGATTGACATGTTTAGGAAATTCCTCTCTTGAACTTTCAACATTACCTGTCATAAACCTTGGAACTTGAATACCTTATGTCCTCATTGGCATGGATTCTAGATTACCTTGATTTATCATTGTCTCTTCCTCTTCGAGACTTACATTTTCCTATCTTTCCCTGCTCTCAGTATTAGTCCTTGGAACATTATTTTCCTATTGTCCCAAAAATCAAGATTCTCATCATTTCTTGGTTCACCACCCAAGGTCTATGAGGACTCCATACCTTCATTCTTATTCTAACTTTCTCTTGATTTCTCAGAAGTCTGTGGTTGCTGAATATTCTCTTCATTTCTTCCTTGTAGAAGTTAATCATCAATTATATCTTTTGTATCAATATTATTAATGGGGTTCTAACCTACAGTGTCCCCTATTCTTAGATCACCCATTTCTTTAGGGTTTCCCACTTTTAGAGTGAGTGATCCTCTTATAAAATCTTCTTCTTCTCTTCTCTAGGATATGACTTTGTATCCAACATTTATTCCACTACTGGCTACATCATGGGACCTCTTTTAGATTGTTTTTCTTGAAACTATTTCATCCTGGCAGTCAATTTCTCCAAATTTTCTCTAACTTCTTCTTTAGTTGGTTCAAGACCTTCCTTTTGAATTATAGGAGTCACTCCTAGGGATTGTCTCATTGATGTCATATTGACTAAGGGTGGAGAATTAAATATTTTCTACCTTCTGTGATGCGGATCTTGTCTTAGCATGTTTCTATTTTTTCATTCTCACCTCTTCTCCAGTCATATGATGAGCTCTTGGCTTTACTGTGGAAGGAAATTTTTCCTTTGGCATCTCCATTACATTGGCCAAATTGGCCGATGTCTCTTTGCATTGGCTAGCTGGCATCATTAGAATTCTTTGGTTTGAATTATCTGGAAAATCCTCCTCACTTTTCTTAGCTACCTTTGTTTCTACAATCTTTCTTTTCTATTTAGCCATCCCTCCATACTCTAACTCATCCACCAACTATTGCTTTTTCTTGACATTAGGCGAGTATGTGGGTTCTATCCAAAATTCTTTCAATGCATCAACATAACCATTGATCCAGTATTGAGTGTATGTCAATAATTTCTTAGAAATCTCATCGATGGCTACTCTCTCCTTCTTTGTATAATATAGGTCTGGGATAGGTTCATAAAAAATCTTTTGAATATCATAAACTATATTCAATACCTCTCCATTATTTGTATTTTGGAATATCATGAATTATGAGAAACTTTTCTACTCCTAGTGGCAACCTCTGGTATGACTATTTCCTCACATCATGCTCATCATCAATTAAGCCAAAGTTCCTCTAGATCATAGTTTTTTCCACCAGACTGCAAAGAACTCCAAGTTATAGAGTTTCAACTCTTCCTCGCACATATCAGCACTTCTTTCTAGAACACATTTGTAATTCCCGATTGTGATAGGGAATTTGATAGAACATTTATTGCATGTTCTTGCGTGAAAAGAGCATGAGATGGTTGCATCTGTCTCACCAATTCTAGTAACAACATAAATTATTTGTTGCATACCTGGGTAGCATGAAGGGGTGTCCTATAAATCCTTCCACCCTTATATAGGTGAAAGTATGAAATTGAGTATACCAACCCCCAACCAACCGAATAACACTTTGTGCTTCAAGGGACAATCTTTTGGATTTTTCACCTTCCATTAATCTTACCAACCCCATAGAAAACACACCATTTACCCTCTGATAATGCTCTTGGTATTCCTGAATAATAATCTGGGGCATATGAGCATAAATCAAATTATTCCCTGGTTCTCTACCCAGGGTACCAACTATGTTTAATCCTTGTATATTTTCCCTTAGGTCATAGGAATAAACAATGAATAAAGACATGGAAAACCATTGGGTTTCTGGGAATGTTATTATCTATTCACATAGTGTGATGCTGATAAAATTCTCCTAGTGAATTTGCATAGGGCCTTCCATTATTTTCACTATATTCCCAAACATCTAGGATTCAAATTTGTTGGCATCTTTGAGTCATGCTATCCTACTCAATAGTGTTATTATGTCCTGAACATCTTGAATAAATGCTAGCCTCAGGATTTTCTTCATCTTCTTCAAGTAATATTCTCTCAGCACCATTTCATATTCAAAAAATTCATGTTTTGTTCTTCTGCATTCTTGTATGTTGTGGCTAGGACCTGCATATTTAATGGATTAATTTATTTGAATATGGGGAGCCCAAATGTGTATACAATACCCTTTGTAGAGAGTTCTACATATACTCTTCCCACTTTTTCAATGACCCTCTAGTTTGGGTCATACTTGTTCATACATTCTAGTACTAGTTAAGGGGCATCCATTGCCAGTGGAAACCCTCCTGCCAAATGCATTCCACATGCAAAAATATTCTTAGCACACTGAGAGGCACCCTCTTGTTGAATTTGCATAGCAAATTCATGATCACTAAACCCTCCTGGGTAAGTGTCTGTAACTGTCCCACTAACTGATACAACTTGTGAAATGGGGAATTCAAATTCCTTGTCTATTTGCTATTTCTTGAAGTGATCATGTTTCTCTTGATTTCCTACATTTTTAGCAAATATGTGCCTTGTGTGTGAGTTAGGGTTAAACTCAACCATCTATTTTTAATAATTCATAAAATTTATTTACTCATGACATTTATAGCCTGCAATTAGGTTAAATTCCTTTAAAATAATCAACATTTTAGTGACCTAACCAGTGGTAGTGCCATATAAACTAAGTCATGCATGTGTGAAAGAATTAACAGACATTTAATTACTAGAAGCATACATAGTTTTGTTGATGATATGGTTGTCTGAACATAGTTCAAAACCCTTGGTAGTTGTGTTCTTTAAGATTTTTGAGACTTACCTTTCTTTACACGCCACAATCTTGGTTTTAATTCTTTGATGTCCTTATAGGTGAGTAATTTGGCATGAGCTAGAGTGTTATGAAAGCAACTGCATGCTTGAGGTGGTGCCAAGTACGTGTGCTATTTGTCACCTTCATTAATTTCTTTTGCTATGTATTAATTATTCTTAATAAAGGTGCAATCATGACGGATTAGTGTTCATATTACAAAATCCCTGGTTCCTATGAGTGGGCCCACCATTTTAGAGGAAAGTAACACGGATAGACAATGTGGCACGCTTATGTGTCACTTTAATTCTTATGAGGGGAAAGGCCTTAGGGGAAATGCACATCTTGGAAAATTAACAATTAACAAACAATCAAGGTTTGAATCATCTAACACCAAACTTTGAAGAATTAACGAGAGTTTATTCTTTTTCTTACTAGGTTCATGAGAATCAAGTGCAAAGGAATACCTGGACTGGGTGCAAGTGAGACCGAATTGATTCAAAATGAAATTTTTAAAAAACTTTCGGTCTCTAGTTCTAAAGAAAAGAAAAGCCACTGCCTAGCTAACTAGGAAAGAGGTGAAACACACACATTGGTACAATTTTATCCAGGTGACAACTTATCGGGGTGATGATTGGTTGGGAAAAAAGTGAAACTTGTCAAAGATACAACATCCTTAGAGCAATGACACCGATACCTATGACCTGGGGATTCAGTGGGTCGATAAGGCCGAGAAAAGATTTCACAAACACTCCAAGTCTAGAAAAGAAAGAATTTAAGCGGGGGTCAGGCAAGTTGGATCAAAAACTCATTATTTTACAATTTCCTCTAAAAGCACCACACCAAAGTAAGCGAAAGCAAAGGAAGTGAAAAGAAGGAGCAAAAATAGAGGGGGATCCACATTTTTTTGAAGAGAAAAATGGGGTGTCTTGTGAGACCACACAATGCCTTCATAAGAAAAGAGGCTTCACTTGGTTGGATCTTCTTTAGGATTTTTCATCAAACCATTATATTTTGAGATTAGTGAGAAAAACCCCATTTGTTTCTTAGATTTGAGATAATGAAACCCCTTTGGATTCCTCAAAGTAGTTTCATATGAAGGTTGTGTCTATGCTTAAAGTTGGGCTCTTTCAATAGTTAGTAACACCATTAATCTGTGCATTTTAATAATATATATACAATTTTTGTATAAGAAAATATTTGTAGTCATATGAAATAAAAATAGAATTGAATGAAATATTTAGCTCTATCCAATAAATACATCTAAGAATATATTATATGTGTAGTGGATATTTCATATTTTATCATGTGACATGAATAAATATCATGAGTATTTTATATGAATTTTATAGCTAAGGGTCATTACATTAAGATCATTAACATTAAAAAACCTTACATGTGGAGATTATAATCATATGGGAATTGTTTGGAAAATTTTGACTTATTGAGAGTTTATCATCCAAATTTCAATATATGATCTCAAAAATTATTTGTTGCATAGCTCATTAAAGGTTAACTATGCATGTTGTTACACACCTTAATCATTGAATTAGAAAATATGTGTAGCAAGTTATAGAACTACAAACATACCACTAGGAATACTTAAAAATGCCTACAAAACAAATAAATGTAAAATAGGTTTTCAATGATGAGATATTTCTCTTACACCTTCAATCTTCTTATGTGCAATTAATATGGAGCTTAATAAAAATATCAAATTATATAATATAAAATAGTAAGTAGGACAATCGATGAATATCACTTAAGAAGGATAGAGAATTCTTAGCTCTATATTCAAACCTTGAGTCAATTGATGAAGAAGGTTAAGATGACATGCCTTAGAATCCAAAAATGTACTAGATTGTATTGTTTATGGATGAGAATTGAAAATATATTTTTCCTCTTTTGTGTTCAATCACCTTTGTAATTCTTAACCTAATTTATAGTAGTAAAATTTATCTATATGTAAACTCATCTTGCGATACTATCTAGGTATTTCCTCTTGAATTTTTTGAAAAATATCTACTAGATTATTATATTATTTATGGCACTCTTATGTTACTCCATCAAGCTAGTAATATATTTCAAATTACCTTAACATGTACATGAATTCTAGAACCATTTATAGGTGAATCACATGCATCATAAAGTTTGTATGATAATTATTCTTTTGATTCCTTAAATTTGTTTGTGAATGAAATCAACAATTTTTAGATGATAAGGTGATTGTAATGAATGTATTTATATAGGTAAACATGTCACCAAATTATAAATATTTATGCATAGTCAACTTAAGACTAAAGTATAAGATGGGACTAGAAGACTAAATGTTTAACTTTGATTTCAATTTTGCAATTTAATGGATCAAGATTACAACTACCAAGATAACCTTGCAACTATGAACATGATTTAGGTCAAAGAATTATGTTAAATTTGTGTTTGATAAAATTGAATCAATATTCAAAATCAAACAAATAAGCTAATACTAGTAAGATTTTGTACACATAAGCATTAAGATATACCATAAACACATGACTAAATATAAGCAAGATTAGATACATGAGTCTAACCATACACAAAAGCACAACACATCAGTTATAATTATATGAATACATTAAAACATAACTTGGAAAGTACATAATTTATAATTATATGAATACGTTAAAACATTACTTCAAACTAAATAGAAAACTGGTTAAGAAATGCATCAAATATACAAATTAGGAGTTCTCCATTTCAATTTATTAGACTTAAGTAAGAATCTACAATATAAAATCAAAACAAATAGCCATGAAATGCGTGCATACGTGGATTAATACATTTTAAACTTTTATATTTTAAGGCAAGTTTAACTTTACCGAGAGTCTCAACTTTCATGGGACGAGGTCGACGGTGGTTTCTCTAGCTCCAAGAAGAACTATTGGGATTCTCCTTTGAATGATTTGAGTTTGATATATTTACTGGGCTTGTCTTCTTTATGTCTATAGCATAACAGAGTTTATCGTTTGTTGAAAGGAGAGTGAGAATGACCATTTCACGTTTATACCAGACGGAACTCGGACTTTTGAGCAGAGATATTTTGTCAACAAACATTACTGGGGGGGTGGGGAACAAAATTCTCCTATATTTGTCTGCATAGGCAGCAATTATAGTATAGAGACTGTATTAGGAGGGAATGGCTGTGGAGTAGCTGTAGAAAATGCAGATAAATTCCAGGCGCTACTCCTTTGCATAGAGTTATAGTAATGTTGTAGAGAAATTAAAACGTTTTGACTTTAAATCTTTGAAACTTCTGTCAAATCTTAACAATTTTGTCATAAATGTTTAGCATCGTTATTACGGAGAATCCGTTCCAGAGCGGACGAAGGAAGAAATGAGTTCTGGTAAATTCAGCTACTTAACTGTCGAGCAGGCATTGGGCGATTTTATCACTGTGATTGCAGATCTGAAAAGAAAATTGTTTGCAGAAAGTTGTCCGGTTATCGTTTATGTTGGATCATATGCAGGAAGTAAGTGAAGTTAAGATCTGGCATTAATGGTTTGGACGAAATATTGAAAAAGTATTATTACTGAATGGTTGGCTGGTTCTTATTGGTTTTAGTGTTAGCTGCGTGGATGCGTTTGAAATATCCCCACATTGCCCATGGGGCTCTTGCATCTTCTGCCCCTATTTTGTCCGTGGATGACAAAATGCCAGTGGGCTTATGACAGTCGTGTGAAAACAGCACCGGGCCCTAGGGACTGGTAGGTACGTTTAGAAATTTGTTTTTGACATGCTTTAAAATGGCTGGGCTAATACATAATCTTATATCTTTGTGTGCTTGTTCAAGGAAATATTTTTTTGTTTAAATTTGAGAGTGTTTCTATGTAAATTATTCATTATGGCAATAGGAATAATGTTTATTTAAATAGTAGTCTAAGTTCTGATTTGTTTAGGTGATTTATCTTAAATTACAAGGTATTCTAAGTTTTGTCTTGTTTAGATGGTTCACCTTAAATCATATTAATGAATAGATCTTATTAAAAAAAAATTTAAAAAATGTGATTTTAAATGAACCAAAAAAAAAGAGATTAGAATGCCCTTTTAAACTGACCTTAGCAATATATTAGAATTGTTAATTGTTCAACACGCCATTATAATTCACTACAGCACTAGTATCCAATTAAAAATAGCAATACAACACATATAAGTAGGTGCATTCTTTCTACCGTGCAAACATGGCATGACACTTAATGTGGGTGATTAAAAGCAAGAGATTAAAGCTAAGTGCAAATTACAAATACATAACAAACTAAGCCATGTCATGTGTTGCAGATGTGCACTCAAAGGGTATTTCCATTCAAGCCAACACTGGATGCAAAAAGGATTCCATTAAGCCCAGATAACATTAGATCCTATAGAGAGGAATGCCAGAAGAGATATGGAGCGAAACCTATTAGGACTTGAACAGAGGATGTGTCTGATGATAGCGATAATAAACTATACAGTAATGCAAACAATCACAGTAAAAAAAAAAGCAAAATACATAAAACGTGCTCATGAAACTAAAAAAAACAAGGCACTATGAACACACAGCAATATATAATAGAAGAGCCCAAAAATTGAATACTGTTGCACAATAAGCAGAACATTTTTTTCTCTTTGCTTACAAAAATAGATTATAGATGCCTCTATAATTAGAGGTCTTAGAATTCTCTAGAAATACTTTACATTCAAAAAACATGGATAGAATGTGGATGATGGAGGAGAGATTAGACTGAGGTCAATGGAAGAGAATGATTGTGAGAAGCTTCCATTTTAAATGCTACAGTTGGGAGAAACTTCCATATTAAATGTTGTTTGATGCAGGTGATCTCCTTTCTCTACAAGTTTTATTTAGCACCTTTATTTGCTTCATATCACGTGTTCAACATTCTCCCACATGAAGCAAATGAAGGGTTCTGAATAAATCATCAAGTCACCCCCAGGCCTACTCTGTCTCTACATAGCTCATGCTTTTCTCTTGGAAAAATTTTAGTGAGCATATCAGTAGGGTTCTTATCTATATGGATCTTTTCCAAGGATAATAGCCCTTCCTCCAACACATTCTAAATCCAATGATACCTCAAGCCAATATGTTTGGTTCATGAATGAAAAGCTAGGTTTTTTTCCTAGTGAATGGCGGTCTAATAGTCACAATATAGCACATACTTGTCCTATTTTATTCCTAGCTCTCCTAGGAAATACTGCATCCATAGCATATCTTTGCAAGCTTTTTTTGTAGCTATATACTCTGTCTCTATTGTGGAGAGAGCTACTATTCATTGTAGCCTGGATACCCAAGATACCGCGGCACCTGAAAATGTATACAAATAACTAGTGGTGGACTTTCTAGTGTCCAGGTCTCCAGCCATATATATGCATCTGTAAATCCTTCAAGCACCATATTAATATTGCCAAAACATAAATAGTAATGACTAGTACCCTTGAGATACCTGAAAATCCATTTTACTGCTTGCCAATGTTGTTTGCCCGGATTTTCAAGGAACCTACTCACTACTCCCACTGAATGGGCAATATCCAAACGAGTGCATACCATGACATACATCAAGCTACCAACTGCTAAAGCATAAGGAATATTTTTCATTTCCTCCTCGTCATCACAAAGGCATAAATCAACACTCAATTTGAAATGAGAAGCAAGAGGTGTACCAACTGGCTTGGTATCCTTCATGGGTATGTGCAGAATCATGATGGGCCAAAAAGTGGCAATATGATCTAGGTATGTGTAGGGTATGTGGCTGACGACTTTTTTTTAACCCAAAATTGATGAAAGGAAAAGGGTTTTTAGAGGAGATTCTTAGTTTTCCAACAATATAAATTATGTTTTACTTTGAATTTAATAAATAATTATTATTCATTTTCTATTTGAATTATGACTTAAGTCTTGATTGATAGACTAATTGAGAAACATCTATAGTTTTCAAACGGTATCACATTTTTTGAATCCAAAACATTCATCGCATTCTACGCTTTTCATACTATAGGATTAAAAAAAAAAAAATCATGAAGTTTTGATGAAGTTAAGGTGGTCAAACATACGAGTTTTTATATTTTTTAAAAGTTGTAATAAAAAAATTCATAATTAATTATTTACTTGGAAAAAATTACAAAACAATATGCATCACATCGGGACATGAGTCATCTACTTATATCTAAAATCTTATAAAAAATATTATCATTTTATTGTGGTTAGGGTGGTCAAACAAACACCTACTTATTTTTTCCTTGAAATTTAAGTACTACTACATTGAAATTTCAAATTTTACCAAATAGATTTTTTTTTTTAAATAAACCTAGTAATTTAGAAACTACATTTAATTTGCTATAGATTCTTTTCTTACATATTTTTGAAATAATATAAATAACTTATTCAAATTTTTATGTCAAGTTGCCTAACTCTAATTTTTTTGAATTTTTTGCCATTTAAGGGCCTATTTTTTCCATGATGATCCTGCACATACCCTCATATTAAATCTATCTAGCACCTTTTCAATATGTTTCTCTTGTAACAACCACAATTTTTTCTCCTTTCTGTCACAAATGATCTTCATTCCTAATATTTGTTGTGTTGGACAAAATCCTTCATTGCAAATTGACTACCCAAATCCTTCTTTAACCTGTTAATCATATTTTTATCATGTCCAAAAACTAACATATCATCCACATATAACAGTAATATAATGAAATTTCCCTGAACATATCTCTTGATGTAGGCACAATGATCAACCTCTAGTCTATTAAAACCATGCTTCAACATAAATGAATTAAATTTATTATACCACTGGCGAGGTGCCTATTTCAACCCATAGAGACTCTTCTTCAACCTACAAACCAAGTTCTCTTTACCTTTTATTTTGAATCCTTTTGGCTGCTCCATGTAAATCTCCTCTTCCAAATCTCTATGAAGGAAGGTTATCTTTACATCTAATTGTTCACACTCCAAGTCTAAAGCAACAATAAGACCAAGAATAACTCTAATGGATGAAATTTTAACAACAGGTGAAAATATTTCAATGAGTTCAATACCTTCTTTCTAAGCAAATCCCTTCACTACAAGCCTTGCTTTGTATCTTTCCTTCTTCTTGTCACCTGCATGCTTGATCTTGTACATCCATTTGTTTTGTAGGGATTGTCTTCCTTTTGGAAGCTTTATCAACTCCCAAGTTCTATTTTCCAGCAAGGAGTTCATTTCTTCCTCCATCGCTTTCTTCCATTCTTTGCTATGCTCATTTGTACAAGCTTCCTAAACACCATCAAGTTCACCTTCATCAGTTAACAAAATATGGTCTAAGGGTGTATACCTTTGTGAAGGCTTATGAGGCCTAGTGGTTCTGTGAACCAACTATGGTGTTATTTTTTCAAGTTGAATCTCTTGTAAAGGCTCCTGCAAGGTTTCTTCTTGTTGTTGTTCCACATTCTCCTCTTGTTGTTCATTATACTCTTGATCTTGCTACCCATTTTCTTGCATTGGTGAGATATTTTCTTGTTGTTCTTCAAACCTGTCAACAATTTTCTTAACCTCCAAATTACTTGTAGTCCTCTTAAACATCTCTAACTCATTAAATATAACATCCCTACTTCTAATAATCTTGTGTTTAACTGGATCCCATAAACAATAACCAAATTCACCATCTGCATATCCCAAGAAAATGTATTTCATAGATTTATCATCTAGCTTAGTTCTATTCTCTTTGGGAATATGCACAAATGCTTCACATCCAAAGATTTTCAAGTGAGAATAATTCACCTTCTTACCAGTACAAACTTCTTCAGGAATGCTACCATCCAAGGTTGTACAATAGGAGATTGATTTATGAGATAACAGGCTATCCTCCCTACTTCTACCCAAAAATGCTTTTCTAAACTGGAATTTGATAACATACTCATCACCTTCTTCATGATAGTGCAATTCATCCTTTTTGCAACACCATTTTGTTGAGGGGTACCAAGGATAGTCTTCTCATGCTTAATTCCAAACCTATTACAATATTTCTTAAATGCATTTGAGCAGTATTCTCCACCATTATCTATCCTCAAGCACTTGAGCAATTTTTTAATTTCTCTTTCAATAGCAGCATGGAACTTTTGAAATATCTCAAATACATAATCTTTGTTTTTTATGGGGTAGGCCCAAACCTTTCTAGATGCATCATCTATGAATGTTACAAAGTATGATGCTCCTCCTAAAAATTTAATATTAACAGGCCCAAATACATTTGTGTATCAATTCTAAAAAAAAAATCCTTTGTTCATGACCACCTCTAAGAAATGAAACTCTTCATTGCCTACCATAAATACAATACTCACAAAGATCAAGATTATAAGATTTCAAACCTAGTAGCAAATTTTTTCCCATGAGGATTTTTATGCCCTTCTCACACATATGACCCAAGCACCTATGCCATATGTAGATCTATTGACTTTCCTTCTTTTGAACCAACAACCATATCTGATCATTCTATCATTGTTGTCAATGTATACAAAGTCTTGGTCTTGGCTCCTTTAGCCATGACCAATGCTCCTTTGTTGATTTTCCAGCCACCTTTTTCAAAGCTTACAAAATAGCCTTCATCATCTAATCATCCCATAGATATCAAGATCATGCACATTTTGGGTACATGCCTAACCTCTTTCAGCAGGATATCTTTTCTTTCCCTCATCTTGATCTTGACATCTCCCACTCCAACAATGTTGCAAAAATTATTATTTCCCAAATGCACTCTACCATAATCACCAGGATTATATGCAAAAAAATTATCTTTCCATGGAGTTACATGCTGATATGCCCCAGAATCAAGGATCCAATCAAAGCTACTACTAGAGGTATACAAGCATACATCTTCTACTAAAATAGTAAGTAAAACATCTCCATTTGTAGCTACAACAGTGGTCTCACCTTCATTTGTGCTAGTTGGATTCTAATGTTGATCTTTCCGGCTTCACTTCTAGACTTGACACTCTCTCTTCACATGCCCCAGCTTTCCACAATGATAACAAGTGATCCTGCCCCTTTTTGATTTGGATCAGCCTCTCAATCTTGAGTATACTTGATGGCCTAGATCAATCCTCCTACCACAATCAGCTAGGGCTAGAGCTTCTCCTCCCTAGTTTTCCACAATTGACTTTTGTCATAGCTCCTCATTCATTATGCTACTACTGACATCATCAAGCTTTAGGGTTCCTTCAAGCACTGAAGTGCTTATATCGATGATCAAATTTTCCCAGCTGTCTGGCATAGAACACATTAGTAAAATAGCTCTAATTTCATCATCCAAAATAATTTTAATAGAGGCAAGCTGACTAGTAATGATATTAAATTCATTTAAATGTTCTACAACTAAAGTACCCTCCTTCATCTTAAGATTATATAGCCTCTTCATTAAGAACTCCTTCCTTGATGATGTGTTCTTCTCATATAGATCATGAAGCTTTCGCCATAGTTTTGTTGTTGTCTTCTCTCTAACAACATTAAAATACACATATTTATCTAGATATTGATGAATGGTTGCAATCGCCTTTCTATCTAGATTATTTTTCCAATATTCATCTACCATATTTGTGTGTTTCTTTGATATTCCCTCAATTAGCAAATATTAATCCTTCAAAATCAGTATATCCTCCATTTGGGATTTCCATAGGGAAAAATTAGCCCCATTTAACTTCTCCATATTGCTCATTATTGTTGCCTCCATGTCTATTCAACAAAGCTCTACACACACCAAACCTTCCAACAACCTGGCTCTAATAACAATTGTTAGGACTTGAACAAAGGATGTGTGTGATGACATCGATAATAAACTATATAGCAGTGCAAACAATCACAGTAAAAAAAAAAAGAGGAATAGAGAAAAATAGAGAACATAAAACGTGCTCATGAAACTAAAAACAAACAAGGCACTATGAACACACATAGCAATATATAATAGAAGAGCCCAAAAAATGAATACTACTACACAATAAACATAATGTTTTTTTCTCTTTGCTTACAAAAATTGATTACAAATGCCTCTATAAATAGAGGTCTTAGATTCTCTAGAAATACTTTGCATTCAAAAAACTTGCATAGAATGTGGATGGTGGAGGAGATATTAGATTGAGGTTGGTGGAAGATAATGGCAATGAGAAGATTCCATTTTAAATGTTTCAATTTGGAGAAACTTTCATATTAAATGATATTTGGCATAGGTGATCTCCTTTCTTTGCAAGCTTTATTTGTCACCTTTATTTACTTCATGTCATGTATTCAACAAAACCCAAGCCCCATTGGTTAAAAACATAGTTTGGTGGGATTGTGAGTGAAATTATCCTCTTATCATGCATAAAAAATTTGATTACTTATTTTAAAATCTGGCTTAAAAAGTTAACATATCATCTCATATATTGCACTATTATCTTGTAATCTGCAGGAAATTAAAACTTTTCTAAAAGGTTTTGCGAGCAATATTATTTTCTCAAATGGTTTAGCCAATGCATATAGTATTTTAAGGTGTGAATAAGTAATTCATTAGATGAACAACTTTTCTTGTTTCCTATATGTTCATTTATCTTGTTGTATTTGATGATTTGGATTGAATTGCAGCGTGTTGGAAAACAACTGATAGTTTCAACTAAAGAAGGTAAGACATTAATAAATGTAAGGATTAAGCTAATGTTAATGTTGAAGATAGTGACTATATATTACATTGTCATTGAAATTATGAACCCATTTTCAAGACATGGACCCTTCACATTCGGATGATCCATTATGGCTTCAAGAATAGAAATCAAAATAGGTTGAGATTATAAAGAATTGGATAGAAGAATACTACGAAGACTTGGAAATCTTAACTATCCAAACAAAAGCTAATACAGGGAGCTTTGCTCTTTATTAGCTCTACCATGGGTTTTACTTGGAGAGAAACGTATTGCTAGTTTTGTCATATCTATCTAATCCTGCCACAAATAAAGCATGTAGTATTATAACTTCTAAACATTATTCTTGCACATATGAAACACAACTAATGCGACATGTATAGAATGATATTATAAATATTTTAGTGTTCTAATCTTTTGACATATTATGATAGAATATAAACCTAGTTTTTGTATTTCTCTTTTTCTATTATCCATTAATAGAGCTTGTGGTGTATGATTCATTATTGTTTTTTATTTTCTTGAACTCTAAACATTTTAATTTAGAACATCACAATGCAATTTTTCATTGTTTGAAATTTTTGTTACAGTAGGCAAGTTGAGTTGTGAGCTTTGAGGATTTCATACTACTTTTAGTGATGAAACAAAGATAATTTCTGCACTTCTAATTTCATTAGAATATGTAGACAAAGTAGTTTATTGACCATGTTTTAGGTAATATAGAAACAGAAATGACCCTTCAGATGGACAAACAAATGATGGCATAAATAGCATGTAAGAATGGTTGTGTTTGTAATGCTTAACAATTTGCAACTTCAAATCAAACTTATTTTTAAAAAGTAAAATATAATAAGCTCTTATTCATTCAAATGTTTTAAAAGGGTAAAGGAAAGGCTTTCGAGAGGCCTTCAACTTTTGTAGAAGTAAACATAGTAAATAGAACAATATAACAATAAAATTATAGTAATAAAATATTGTGAGCAATAACATGGATTAGTGTTTCAGAGAACAATGGAGCATGGGCAGGAAAAGCAGGATTTTGAATTTCTAAACAATTGAGCAATCCGTGGAGCAGGATCTAAGGAATCCTAGGTAGAATCGGTGCATGTTCTGAGCAAGGAGAAAGGTAAGGATGAATCTGATGAGGACACTAGAAACAAAATTCAAGTAGACCTGAGAGGGAAGAAAAACCTAGGGGGGTCCCTTGAAGGACAAAAAGGAAAAATTTCCAATGAAGTGGTAGGGACCACTGATAGGGAAGGAGCAAAGTGCAAACCTTGGTCTACGTAATTTTTCTGACCCAGTGAAAGGTAAGGTTTCCATCTTTGTGCCTGATCTGATTATTGATCATAATATTGCTTTGATGGAAAAATTTATGGTCGGTAAGTTTATGGGCCCAAGACCAAATGTTGAGGTGGTTAGGGAGTTTTTCAAAAATAAGTGGAGAATCAATGGGAAGGTAATGGTGGTTGCTCTTCCTAGAGGATTGTTTGCCTTTGATTTCACCTACAAGGAGGATATATTGGCTATGAGGAGTGGTGGACCTTGGGTCATAGGAAATATTTCCCTGGCCCTTAAGAAGTGGACCTCTTGTCCAGATCTCTCTGACTCTATTTTTGAGAACATTCTAGTTTGGGCTAGACTCTCAGGTCTCCCTCTTGAATATTGGAATGAGGACGTATTCAATGGCATTGCTAGTTCTTTTGGAGAGCTTATGTCTATTGACCCTATGACATTAGCTAGAAAGCGGTTGGTGTTTGCTCGAATCTGTGTGGGAGTTTCATAGAATGTTGACCTCCTCTCTTAAATAGATATACAGTCAAATTTGGGAACTTGGACACAAACTATAGAGTTTGAGTCCATTCCCTTTACTTGCTTTAAGTGCTGAAAAATGGGGCATTGGGCTAAGAAATGCCCATTAAATGCCAACAAAGATAAAGAAAACCACCAGTCTAACCCTAAGACTATTTGGAGAAAGAAATCTAATGGGGAAGGGCAAGCAAGCAATACCAATACCCTTAATGAGGATTTTGGAAGGAAAATTGAAGCTTAAAGGAATACTACTGATATCAATGGTGAAACATAACCCAAGGATCCTAATGTGCAGAAGAATCAACAAATAGGGGCAAAAAGTAATGTTGGTCCAAAGGAAGATGGAGAAGAAATCTTGGAGAATGCAGGGGATGGTAAAAGGTATGAGGACTTTGTTTCTTCCACTCTTAAGAATTTATCAGAAGGAAAAGATAATGGGTGTCCTAGATTGGAGGATATTCTTATTCAGGGTCTGTCTTTGGATATTGGCATTCCTATCCTGAATACTACTTCTATAGAATTTTCCCCTCCGAGTGACCCTCTTAAACTTGGGGAAAAAAAAACTCTTGATTTTTTCAAGGACGCCTTTGAGAATCTGAGCTAGAACACCGACCTCTCGAGTGACAATTTGAACCAGCTTAAGAATGGCCAGATGGATACTCTCACTTAGGAGCAAAGAAGAATGTATGATAAGGAATGGGAATCTGGTAGAGAGATGGAGAGCCAAGAAGATACTGATTGGGAAGAAGTCCTCTCTTTTGAAGAAAAAGAAGGAGAAAAGCAAACATCAAAATACTCTGAGTGGATTTGTTGCTAGGACAAGAGCAAAGGTGGATTGTGGTGCTACTAAGCTACACCAAGGTAGAAGGTCGGCTAAATGGCAGAGAGAGCATGAAAGCTTTCAGGACATAGCAGATGGTGTTCAAAAGACCATTCCGAAGATTCTCCAATCCCCTAGTAAGATATGAAGATTATGTCTTGGAATATTAGAGGGCTTAATAGCCATCACAAGAGGGACGTTTTGCACAATTTTTTTAGGGATCATAAACCTGATATTCTCCTCATACAAGAAACTAAAATGTCCAAAGAGAAGGTGGAGAAGATTAAAATGTTTCAGAACTGTGGAATCCAAGGAAATAGTTCAGATGGTGCGTCAAGAGGAATTGCAACTTTTTGGAGCCATAACCTTATTAAAGGGGAACATTTGCTAGAGAGCACTAATCATGAGGTGATCCCACAATAGTGGTTTACAATTTTTGGCCAAACTGGACACTGAAATATTTTTTTTAACTATATCATCACTTTCGAGCACCTATAGCGGCTAAACCATGAGGAATTTGAAGATGATGCAAACTAGAGTTTCATGCCATTTTCTCCATAGATTCTAAATATCTTTTCAAAATGTTTGGAATCAGATTGCACTTCTTTTTCTATCCCCCCTCAAAAACTAGTTTTTTTCAAAAAATAACATTTTTAAAAAGTGACGCTCACCATATAACGCATAACATTTTTTCCATGAAGGATAAAATTATAATTATTTCAAATTTAGATTTTAACTCTTATATCTAGTGCTTCCACTTGGTTAGAAAGTTTTTTATTGAATATTTTTCCTTCAATCAAGTTTCGAAGTCAAACCAATTACAATTTAGACATAGTGCAACCGTATAGCACGTAACTTTTTTTGTATGTATCAAAATTCAATTTATTTATTTATGTTGGATCAAGGACTCCAATATCTGGTGCACTCATACTTTTCAAAAAAAAAATGATAATCTTCTATTTTTCTACATGTGCGGAACAAAGAACTTGATTTTCGGTGAAAAACCTACATTCACAAGAAATAAAAAGTAAATATAATCATCAAATTAAATTTAATTGAAATTATACTTTTTTGGAAGCTTATAATAAATACTACATACTTACAGAAAAATAAATTTTAAAAGACTTCATTTGATCCCCCAAAAGGTAAATCAAAAGTGGGCTTTTATCAACATTGTGATAGGTGTAAAGGAGACTCTGTTATAGGTATGGTTTAAAACTAGTGAGGTTCTATCCAAGGGGGCTTGGTCTAAGGTGGTTTGATCAAACTCTATTTAATTGGAATCCTTTAAATGGAACTTTTCAAGGTTTAAATCATTATATTTTCTAAAAATATGTGATTTTAGCAAAAAATAGGATCTCCCAAAAAGTGTAAACCACTATTGTGGCAGCACCACATGGCTACTAAATTCACACATATCAGAGACAACTTTAGTTGGATTCAGTCGAATATCTATGCTCCCAATGGGAAAGGAGCTAGAAAATCTCTATGTAATGAGCTCTCTACTTTTTGTAGAATTTTTATAATGACCACTGGGTGGTAATGTGTGATTTTAATACTCCCCTTTTGAATGAAGGGAAATTTGGAGGATCTCAAGTGAATCAAGAGAGTAAATATGATATTTTTTACTTCATCAACAATAAGGAGTTGATTGACCTGGATTTGCAAGGAGCCCAATATAGATTGTGGAATAGAATCTTGAATTGGTAAGGAACCTATTCAAGTAAGGTTAGATAGAAATTTAATTTCTCATCAGTGGCTTATAAACTACTTCTATTCTCTTAAAGTTATTTCTAGAGTGGGGTCAGATCACTTTCCCATAAGTTTTGTGGCAGATCCTATAAAGGTGAAGAAAAAATCTCCCTCTAGATTTGAAAGAATTTGGTTGTCCCACCCCCTTATTTTTGATGAAATTAGGAAATGGTGGAATATTGATGTTTCAGGTACTGCTATGTTTAGAATTGCTAAAAAACTGAGAGAAGTTAAACACAAATTAAGAAGCTGGAAAAAAGAGTCCTTTTGAAACATTTTTGGCATTAAATATGAACTTCAAATGGAGCTTGCAGAGACCCAGGACAAAATTCAGAGGGAAGGATACATTGAAAATAATAAGACTAAAGAAAATGAGTTGCTGGTGAAAATGCATGATATAATAGCTAAAGAGGAGGAGTTTTGGAGGCAGAGATTAAGGGTGTTGTGGCTCTCAATTGGAGATAGAAATACTAGTTAATTCCATTTTTTTGCTTCAAAACACAGGGCTTCCAATAGAATTTCTATCATAGAAGTTAACGGTATGATTTTTTAGGAAGAGGAAGACAACAAAAAGGAAGTTGTCCTCTTCTTTAACAGCATTCTTTCAACGAATGGGGAAATCAATCATAATGACCAAGATTTTCTATTAGAGGCTATCCCTAAGGTTGTGGAGAGGGAAGATAATGAAAATATTTCTACCATCCCCTCTAAGGAGGAAATCAAGAAAGTTGTCTTTTCTTTTGAAGGAAATAAGGCCCCTAGCCCTAATGGGTTTCTTGTGTTCTTTTTTCAATGGTTTTGGGATATTGTTGAAAATTATGTTGTGAATGTTAAGGAATTCTTTTGGTCTAGAAGGCTCCTTAAGGAATTAAATGCTACTTTTGTGGTCCTTATTCCTAAGAAACTTGGGGCTATGGAGTTTGAGGCATTCAAACCCATTAGTCTTTGCAACTCTTTCTATAAAATCATATCAAAGGTTTTGACTTCAAGGACCCTTTCTATCCTTCCTTTGTTGATTTCCCCGCAACAGAATGGTTTTGTACCTAGAAGGAAAATCTTAGATTCTATAGTCACTGTCCATGAGAATATCCATTCACTTTTGGAATCTAAAATTTAAGTGTTTCTTCTTAAGCTAGATCTATCCAAATCTTATGACCGTGTTGATTAGGAGTTTTTATTTAAAATTCTTAGGGTGTCTGGTTTTAGCAGCAGAGTCATTCAGTTGGTGAATCAGTTCGTTACTACGGTCTCCACCTCTATTATTGTGAATGGATCTCCTTCCAGATTCTTTCAAAATTCAAGAGGCCTAAGACAGGGTGATCCCATCTCTCCTATTATGTTCACAATAATGGCTGAGAGACTAGGAAGGAATCTTAAAAGATTAATTGAACAGAGGTCTCGTGTTGGTCTTAGTACTTCATCTACTAATTTGATTTGTTCTCACCAACAGTTTGTTGATGACACTATGCTGATGGGATGATATACGGTGAATGAGGCTAATACTTTGAAAAAAACTTTGGACATGTATGAGAAGGCGACTAGGTAGATGGTCAATAGATAGAAGAGTTCCCTTTTTTTCTTCAATACCCCTGAGCATAGACAGGTCAAGATTGCAAGAATCCTTGGTTGCAAAGTGGAATCCTTACCTTCTACTTATCTTGGACTTCCACTATGTCTTAAACCTCCAGATTCCTTTTGGTGTTCACTGGTTGACAGGTTTAGAAAGAAGTTGGCAGGATGGAAAGGAGCTCTTTTGAGCCAAGCTGGAAAAATTCAACTTCTTAAAGCTTCTCTTCAAAACCTCTCGGTTTATGCTTTAAGCCTTTTCAAAATTCTTGCTAAATATGTTGAGGCCATTAAAAAGATCCAAAAAAGATTCCTTTGGTCTGGTGTGGAGGAAAGAAAGAGAATGCCTCTTATAGGGTGGGATTTGGTTTGCAGACCGAAAACCTTGGGGGGTTTACATCTTAGAAAAATTGGAATGATTAATAAGACTCTTCTAGCTAAACAAATATGGAGATCATTCTTGCATGTTGGAGAATGGAGATATATTTTAAGAAGTAAATATATGACCAATTGTGTGTCCCTCAAAGCATTGTTGGATTCTCCTATTCTACCTCGTGGTTCAGCTTGCTGGAATGATATGATTACTAGTAGAAAAATCTTGGAATCAGGGATTGGATGGCACATTAGAAGCAGTAATCAGTCCAGATTCTGGGTGAACATATGGCTTTTTAAGGAACCCCTCATCAAAATTGAAAGATTCAATAGATGGGCTGAGTTATGCAAAGCAACTTTTGGGGAGCTTGTCAAAGATTATTGATATGAAGGAAACTGGGTGGATTTGTGTGTGGTTAGTCAAGAGTTGGCTTAGCTTCAATCTTCCTTAAGGGTTTTCAATTTGGGACAGATTCAACAAGATGATAATCTTGTTTGGATGGACAACCCTTCGGGTAACTACTCTATTTCTTCAGTTGTCTCTTTGTTGTCCCTTTCTCAAGCTCCCCCTCCCTTCTAGTCTAAAGCGTGGATTAAACACTTGACTCCTAAATTCAATATCTTCTTTTCAATTCTACTTCAAAATAAGGTGCTTACGGTGGATAATCTTTGTAAACAGGGATTTCAAATCCCCAACAGATGTTACCTTTGCAAGTGCGAGGCGAAGTTAGCTAACCACTTGTTTCTCCACTGCCCATTTGTTTCCATAATCTAGGGAAAATTATTAGCCCTTTGGAATATCTCTTGGGTGTTTTCCCTATCCATTGAAGATTTATTTTCACAATGGAAATTTCCATCTCAAAATCCCTTCATTCGAAGGTTATGGGATTTTATTTTCCCTTTTGTTGTTTGGGGGGTGTGGAAAGAATGTAATAATAAACTTTTTAGGGATAAGGAGATGTCAGAGACTAATGTTTTTGAAAAATAAATTAGGCTTATAAAGGAAAAATTCAATGTGATTCCCCAAAAAGCTCTTAACCTTGAAGTTGTGGTGTGTACTCCTTATGATCTAATGATAGCAAAGGATTGGAATATTAAAATGGATGTTTCTATGGCATCCAAGCCAACTAAGAAAAGTAGGGAGGGTGTGCTTTGGACCTTTCCTCCAAATGGCTGGTCTAAGGCCAACTTTGATGGCGCTGCGAAGGGTAATCCAGGGATAGCCGGAAGTGGGGGTGTGTTAAGGGACTCAAATGGTAACTTTATGGCAGCGGTGGCCATTTGCCTAGGTCATCAAACCAACCTTGTGGCAGAGCCTATAGGTGCTTTTCAAGTTTTAAAGTTAGCTCATAATTTGAATATAAAATACTTATGGCTTGAAGGGGACTCTAAAAACATCATTGATTGTCTCCTAGGTAGGACCCCCCTCTTGGTTGATAAAGAATTGGATTGATGAAGCAAAGTCTATTCTAGACAATTTCGATAAAGTTAAAGTTTCACATGTCTATAGGGAAGCTAACAACGTGGCGGATTACTTTGTGAATGAGGGGGTAAAGAGGCAAGGATTGAACACGTGGTAGAATTTTAGGGATTTGGGAGCTGAAGTCAGGGCCTTACTAGATTATGATGTTACGCATGGGAAAGAGGAAAATATATTTAATGATTAAATGGAAAAGGGATAAGTACATCGAAATCAAGATATTTGATGGGGCTGTGTCATATTACATAGCTGGGAAGAAAAAGCGGCATTATCTGTGGGTTCATTGGAATGGCTACATAAAATTGCAATAGGTGCTTAGCGCTGATAGAGTTTGCAGCAAGGTGCAAATGAAAAATGGGGGGGGATAGGAAAAGAGTTGAGACAAATAGCTACAAGGTGCACACGAGGAATACTAAGGTCTAGAAGCAGGTTGTAAGAGGTGGTCTGGTTCCATTTCTGGAAAAAATTCATGGGCCTAATACTATGGCTACGAACTATTTTGAGAAGAACTGGAACAATGGAGAAATAATCCTCTCTGGGAGAAAGGTGAAATTGGATGAGAAAATTATAGGAGAGGTGACTAGAATGTCCACTGAGGGTGTGAAGTTTTATTGCGATAGAAGGTTTTCGGACGAGGCGATAATCAAATTCCCTAAGAAGGAAAAGGAGAAAATGAAACTGGTCAAAATTTTCAATAGCTATTTTGAAATAGACACCATCAAGGCATTGTGGAGAAAGGTGCTTCATTTCATAATGGAGTATATTACCCTGGACGAGAGATTCACCAAAGTTTATGGTCATCATTTTTCTATCCTTAACCACTTCCACCATAAGGTATGGATTTCTCTGCCTCATTATTTGTTCTGTTCGTTGAGCAATAGCCTTGAGGACCACAAGAAAAATCTCAAGAGATACCCTATTCTTCATCCTGGTCTTATTAGGTTAATATATGAACACTATCAAATCCTTCTGTCTTTATCTAAATCGGTTTCCTCCATGGCGTCTGAGGACTATGAAATAGACAATGGGGGTTCAGAGAATCAGCCTAACCAGGAGAGAATTGTTGAAGCTCACCCATCCTCTGTGATGTCTGGTAAGAAAACCTAGCCTAGTAAACCCCAGCTTGCTAAAGCTAACCTTGAGACCTACCTCAATTGCCCAGTCCCCTTGAAGAATCTCGCACTCAAGGGCTCCCCTACCAATAAGCTAGTTTCCTACTCTGCATACTCTCTAGAGGAGAAAGCTGAGAACCCTGAAGCTAGTAGAAAGTCTGTGTCTTCCCCTCCTGCCTCTTTCAGAGTTGATGGTACCATATTTCCTAGATCTGATGATGTTAACCTCATTTTAGACCGGGTTCAGTTTGGTGATAATCTTGCCTCTACCAAAAATGGCATTGGTGACATTTTTAGGGTTTTGAAATGGGCCTATCAAGAAATTAATGATCTTAATCACAGAAATAGGGTTCTAAATAGCAAGTTGGAGGAACCGGAATTGAAGTTTTCCGCTCTTAGAAATGAAGAAGGAAAACAAAAAAAGAACAATACTGGAATGGGAGAAGATGACACTGAGGACAAGTATAAGAATCTGGAAGTTGAAATTGTCAAAATAAAAAATAACATGAAAACTATTGTGGAACAAAACCATAAAATGGCTAGGCACAATGCCATCATCATCAATGCAATTTCTGAAAAGTTGGAAAAGTCACAACAAGGCTCACTGGCTGTTGACCTAGAAGAGGACAAGGATAAAAGCAAGAATGAGGACCAAGGTATATTGAAAAGGATCTGTGCCAACCTTAAGAGAAAAGTGCCTCCCACTACCCAGATGGTCCAGATCTTAAAGAGGGGGGTTCAAGAAATGATTGATTTGGAAGCTAAAACTACAGAAACATTAAAGTCCCAAATTGAGTTGTTGCTGGTGTTTTGTCTGGTCTTTTTGGGTCTTTTCGGTGGCCCTCGCTGGCTTTTTTGGTGGTTGTGGCTTTGTCTTTTAGTTGTTGTCATTGCATCCTTTCTGCTTATGGTGTCTTTGATGATCTTATCTTATGTTTGTAAACTTTGTGGTTTCAGGTCCCTGTAAAACCTATTTTTTCCTCTTTCAAAAATAATAAAATTACAGTCAACCAACAATTTAACTATCATCAAAGGTAGACCAAGAATCAAATAAAAAAGGAGTTGAAGAGGATAGAAGGAAAAAAACCAAGTTAAACCCAAACAAGTTAAAGTTGGTTCAAACTCATAACTGTTTCCCATTCTTCTTGAATGAGTTAAGAGAAGTTCTTTGCAAGAGACTCCCTCTTATTTATACCTATCTATTTCTTCTAACATTATTATGCCCAAACTTTACCATTTCATTCAACAACTTGATATATCTCATTTTTTGTTCTTCTTAACTTTCACAACTTTATTCAAGTTAGCATTAATATTTACAAACCATTTTTCAGATAACAAATTATGTCCTTGTTTAGTGTCTTAGCTTCAAATTTGCTAATATCTTGCATTGCTTCCTAGTTTTTGGAAAGAGTTTATCCTCCTCCATAAGTAAAATCTTATTGGTATTAAAAGAATTTACCATTAAAGATGTTTGAAGTTTAATATTTTAATTTCAATAAATAACCATTTTGAAATTTTCCAATGGCCTACAACATCCTCACTCAAACTACCCATTTTATCCACTAGCATGCTAACCATAGAAGCAACAACACCAATAGAGAATGATTTGAACATGAAAACTATAGGTTCAAATGATAGGCTAGGGAATAGTCTCTCAACTTCTAAAAACATTTCCCCCAACCCCATATCAGGCATGTCAAACCTTTATTTTCCCTCTAGGTTGGAATTTTATGCCATCTTCTTGAAAAGTGCTAACATCATCATCCATATCATTCTCTAATCTTAGTGTTCATTTTATCCTTACTACTCTGGATATCTAGAGATTCTAGAACAAAGAACATTTCTTGTTAGTATGAAAACCCCCCAAATTGGGTGTCATCTTGACTAATATCTGGGGAGGAATACAAAAGTAAATGAATTGGTATCAACATAACTATGAGATGAGAGGATTTAGCATTATCAAGGCTATCACTACTTGACTCTAAGGTAAGTTAGAGCTTTAACATGATATAATTTATAATCATTAGAAGGATAAGGGATTGATGAAGGGGAGTTGTACCAATTCCATGATAGAAATTTAATGGAGGATTATTAAAATAGAATATTTAAAGTAAAATATTTATTTAATTTATTTATTTTCTTTATATTTAATAATAATATTGTCCTATATAACCATCTTTATCTTACTTTACCTATTAACATAGCATCACTTTCTCTCTTCCATGTTTAATTTCATCCATACAATCTATCTCTTTAACACTAGGAAATATCACATAAAAATTCCCAACAAACCAAAATAAATTTCCCATTTATATTGTATAACAATTAAAATTTATGTTGCTTGAATCTATTCTAAAATAAACATGACATATAGAGCTAATAATATTTTCATTTCATGTCCTACTACTATTTCTCTTGACATGTGGCATGATTTTTCCACCATATTGCTATAAAAATTATGGGGTGAATATTAATATCCATATTTATATTCTTCTAACCATTGAATCAAGATGTCATTTGACATAACTATATCATGAATTTATCATCATTATATGTGAGTCATCATGGTACAAGTATTATTATATTTAGTATTTATTTTTTTAATTTTTCTTCTTCATTACTAGTGTAATTATAACTTATTACTAGGATCCTAAATTTAAACTTATCATTATATTTATCCAATTATATTAAAATATAGTTTTGAACAATAAGTGGCTAAGAAATATTTTCCTAGATATCCTACCATATATAATTATATTCAATATTTTTTGCAATATTTAAGTGATCATTAGAATTTTGAATAGAAAAATATTCTACCTAGAACCTAATGCCTATGAGTTAATGATAAAATTAGGAAGTATATATGTTGCAAGTATGAAGGTGTTATCATTGATGCCAACACAAAGTCTATTGACTATTTTTTTCATTGATGTCAACTATGGTTGATGAAGGTTGTTGCATGATGAAGATGTCGAGGATATTGAGAAAAGTGTGAAATAGAGGAAAGCAGGTTGTGGTAGTTTGTGCATGTGTGATTGATATATTGAGGAAGTGTTGTGAGTACATGGAGCTATCTTTTTGTTGCATTTTCTAGAGATGAGTTGGAATGAAGTAATGAGTTGAGATGATGTCTCTGGTACTTGGTTTCCAAGTTCTTTTGAGAAAATTTGATAAACAAGGTACTTGTGAGTACATGGAGCTATCTTTTTGTTGCGTTGTCTAGAGATGAGTTGGAATGAAGTAATGAGCTAAGATGATGTCTCTAGTACTTTGTTTCCAAGTGCTTTTGAGAAAATTTGATAAACAAGGTAAACTATGTTGTGAAAGTGTTCAAAATGTGCTCCAATATTGTACTTTGTGTTTCTTCTGTGTTCATCCTATGCTTGTGCAGATTTGATCTGTTGTTCAAGGTTGTTTGAGTTTGCTATATTCAGAACTTGGGTTTTTGGATTTTTGTGCAATGTAAGATATTTTCACCAGTGTGTGAACCAAACTTTCAGTGATATTTGTATGGCCTGGGAGAAATGTACTTGCTCTGCATTTCTCCATGATTTAGCTTCAAGTTGTACAATTTTGGGAAGTTTCTTATAATTTTTGTATCTTTTTGTATTCAAGGATTTACTTGATTTGGTGCAATACAAAGTTAGCTTCATATGTCAATGGTATGATGTGAGTTTGAATGAACTATTTGATGGATCTCAGGTGGTTTGAGGTTTATTCTAGATTGTGTTCAAGTTAATTTTGTTGTCCAAAAGTTACAAATTGATTTAAGGAAGCATGTACTTAATGTTTATGGTGTTTAACATGGGTGATGGTCAACCTTGTATTAACATGCTACATGCAAGGCTTGGTCAACAAGGTATTTCCTTCACTCCTATCCACTGAGGGAATATTTTGGTGCTGACCTAATTTGAATTTGTAAGTATAATAGATAGTTTCTAACATTGGAGAAAGTTTTTAAGGGTGAGGTTGATATAAATAAGTGTGGTTTTGTTGTGAGTTGCAAGGAAGAATCAAGAGCGAAGAAAGATAGATGTGAGATCGAAGAAAACTTGATGTGTGTGATGTGAATTTGAGTAGAGGGGTGAAAATTTCTAGTGTTTGGATTCCTAAAGGTAGTGAGCTGAAGGTTTCCAAAATATTTCATGAAATATTGCAATATTGTTGGAGCATTGTGGTGGATTCCTTGTTGCATTAATAAAGTGTTCTCTATGTAACATTTCTATTCTATCTTCTTGTATTTCTTTCTGTGCCAGTGAGCCTAGGGTGTGAGCCTTTTTGGATAGTGTGTCCTACTCTAGTAGTGAAACCTTGTACCAATTTTGCAATTACTTATATTTTGAGAAAATCCTCATGGTGGTTTCTCTCTCATTAGGTTTTCCATGTAAATTTTGTGTTCTCTTGTGTATGGTGTTGCTATTTCAATTTTTGTTACCTACATTTTATGTTTAATCACATTAACAAAATAAGGGTTTTGTGAATGCATGTGGATTTGATTACTGTTGAGGGTTTTGATGTTTTAATTTGCTACAAATGATTCACCCCCCTCTCAGTTGTCTTGTTCATTCAACAATTGGTATTAGATCAAGGTTCCTAGAGAATATCTTAATCGCTTAAGGTAGATTTGGGATGGTGAAGAAAATTGATTACCCTAGATTTGATGGAATAGATTATGCATTCTAGGAGACAAAGATGGAAGGATATCTGGAAAGTTAGGGATGTGAGATTGAAAAGGCTTATAAGATTGCATATACTCCAGTTGCAAATGGTCCAAGCACAAGTGATGAGATCAAGGAACATGAGGTAAATGCTAGGGAAAAATTTATTATTACAAATAGTCTTTCAAATTTTGAATTGGATAAATTTATGAATCTTAAGAGTGCTACAGAAGTTTGGTATAATATTGAAATTGTTTATGAAGGATATGAAAAGGTTAAAAAATAAAATCTGTAGAATCTGAAGGCATAATTTGAAACTATGTGAATTTCTAAAGATGCAACAATTACAATGTGCATGCAGATGGTTGATGAACTAATACATGCTATGAGAGGTCTTAGTGCACAAGTTAAAGAGCCTATAGTGGCAAAGAAAGTTCTTAAAACTCTTCCTAATGCTTATAGTGAAAAAGTATCTGCTATTGAGGAAGTTGCAAATTTCAATACTTATTCTAGAGATCAATTGATTGGTACACCAAAGTCTTTTGAGATGAGAAAGATTGGTTTGAAAAATTGTACAAAAGTGGAGACTACTTTTAAGGCTAGAAAATAAAAAAGGCTAGAAAATAAAAAAGGATTGAAGATGAACAGATGAAGATGATCTTAATGATGTGGAATCTAACTTTGTGAGAAAGATGAAAAAATGGCACCGATAAGTACAAAGGTAAACTACCTTTCAAATTTTTTAGCTATGGTGATATAGGTCATTATGCTTCTAGATGTCCAAAAAGAGTTGTAAACAATAAGAATAAGGAGAATAAAGGAAATATGATAAAAAAAAAAGATTACTATGTCAAAGAAGATGTAGAAATTTCTGAGGATGAATCTGATTATGGATATTTTGATGATAATGAATGCTTGTTCTTGGCTATAAAAGAAGAATATAGTTCTACTAACTCTGAAAGTTATGTGAAGGAAAGTGATTTGAAGAAGAAGGATAAGATTGAAGGTACTTTGGTTTCTAATTTTCATGTTAAAGAAGAAAAGAATTATTGGGTTGTTGATAGTGGTTTCTCTAATTAGATGACCAAAGAAAACACTAAGTTTGTTAAACTTCAAAATATTATGGAGGATTAGCTGAATTTGGAGATGATTTCGGAGCTAAGATTTGTGGAATAAGTTTAATCAGTTTTGATGGCAAGCATAATATTGATGTTGTTTACTATGTTAAGGGTTTAAGGCATAATCTTTTGAGTGTTCGACAAATGTGTAGCAAAGGATATAATCTTGTGTTTAAGGATGACACATGTGAGATAGAAAAAGGGTCTAAAACTGTGATTGTTGCTAGTAAGAGAATAGATGGAAAAATTTATCCACTTAAGGGTGTTGATGGACACTGTTTTATGTCTCAAATTAGTGATAGTTAGTTATGGAATTGGAGGATGTGTCATATGAATTTTTATAATTTGGAAAGAATCAGTTTAGTTCATGCAATGAGAGATCTACCAAGAATCACAAAACCTATCAATGTTGTTTGTGAGAGTTGTCAGTTTGGAAAATAAACAAGGAGTAGTTTCAAAGGGAAGGAAAAAACTACTATCGTACTATTGGAATTACTACATATAGATCTTTGTAGTCCTACAAGGGTGAGAATTCTACAAGATGATAGTTATTTCATGCTTTTGATTGATGATTATTCTAGGATGACATGGGTTACTTTTCTTAGAGAGAAATATGATGCACTAGATAAATTCAAGGCATTTAAAGCTATGGTTGAGAATGAAATGGATCTGAAAATCAAATGTTTGAGGTTTGAAAGAGGTGATGAATTCACCTCCAATGATTTTAACATGTTATGTGGAGTTTATGGCATAAAGAGGCACTTAATTTCTCCTACAACTCAACAGAATGGATTTTTTGAAAGGAAAAGTTGAACTATTCAAGAAGGTGTTAGGGATATGATGAAAAAAGAAAATGTACAAGAAGACTACTTGAGAGAAGAAATTCATACTGATATTTACATACTTAATAGAGTTCAAGAAAAAGCTGACAACACAAAGACTCCCTATGAGTTATGGTATGGGAGGATTCCTACTCTGAAGTAATTTAGAATATTTGGAAGCAAATGTTATATGAAAAGAGAAGAACAAAACTTAGGAAAGTTTGATGCAAGGTGTGATGAAGGTATCTTCCTTGGATATTCTACTAAAAGAAAATTTTAGAGATGTTACAACCAAAGGCTAAGAAAAATAGTTGAAAGTGCAAATGTGAATTTTGATGAAAATTTACAAAATTCAATTGGAGTTGATGGATATGTGTCAGATGAACCTAAATATAGATAAGTAGAAGAAGAAAAAGATGATGAAAAGGAAGTACAAAATAAAGAGTAAGAAGCTCTAGAGAAGACCTTTAAGACCCCTAAGTATGTGCAAAAGAATAATTTTGAAGAGAAAATCATTGCAGACAAAAGTAATTGTGTATTGATAAGAAGAAAAGTTGAGGTTGAGGTAAATCTGCATTTGCTTTCCAAACTTGAACCTAAAACAGTTAGTGAGGCATGCAAATATGAATATTGGATGAAGGAAATGAAAGAACTTTTACATATTGAGAAAAATAAAACATGAAAATTGATTCTTAGACTGGTAAACAAGAACATAATTGGAACTAAGTGGGTATTCAGAAACAAGCTAAATGAGAATGGAGAAGTGGTAAGAAACAAGAGAAGACTTGTGTGTAAGGGTTATTCACAAGTGGAAGGTATAGACTTTGAGGATACATTTTCTCCTGTGGATAGGATGGAAGATATCAAAAAAAAATTGGTATTTGCAACACACTAAGAATTTAAAGTCTACTAGATGGATGTGAAGTCTACTTTTTGGAATGGAGAATTAGAAGAAGAGTTTTACATGGAAAAACCTAAAGGATTTTAGTTGTCAAATCAACAAGATATGGTTTGCAAGTTAAAGAAGGCATTATATGGATCGAAGCAAGCTCCCAGAGCTTGGTATGCAAGATTGGACAAGTATCTAATACAACAAGGATTTAGTAAAGGCACTACAGATAGTAATCTTTACTTCAAAATTAAGGAAGAAAAAATATTAATAGTGGTTGTATATGTGGATGATATTATATTTGGAGGCAATGAACCTAAGTATTAATTTTTTTTTGAAGAGATGTAGAAAGAATTAGAGATGTCAATGTTTGGGGAGATGAATTTCTTCCTTGGGCTACAAATTAATCAAACAGATAAAAGGATTTTCATTTCATAGTCTAAGTATGTTATAGCAATTTTGAAGAATTCTAGAATGGATTTTTCCAAACTGGTATGCACTCTATAGTGATTGGTTGTAAATTGAGCAAAGATGATGATTCACCTAAGGTTGATCTAAGAAAATATAGATCTATGATTGGTGGACTGCTATATCTAATTGCTACTAGAATGGATATCATGCATGCAATTTGTCTTATGGCTAGATTTTAAGAAGAACCTAAAGAAACACATGTTGCAGCAGTGAAGAGGATATTCAGATATTTAAGAGGAACTATTTATTATGGCTTGTGAAGGATACTAATTTCACATTAAGTTATACAAATGTAGATTGGATTGGATGTGTTGATGAGAAAAAAGTACAAGTGGTAGTGCATTCTTTCTTGGATGTAGGGTAGTGTCTTGGTTGAGTAAGAAGCAAGATTCAATTTCCTTATCCACTACAGAGGTTGATTGTATTGCTACTGCATCATGATGTACATGAGTTTATTGGATGAGATAGACATTGAAGGATATCAAAGTTGTGTATGATGAGCCTATATCTATCTTTTGTGACAATACAAGTGCAATTAACATTTCAAAGAATCTAGTGATACATTCAAGGACAAAGGTACATGTACCTACAAAGGATTAGATTGCTCATAGATTTACTAAGGATCTTCCTAAGGATACTTTTGAGTATCTTTGAGAGAATTTAGGAGTTATTTCCCCTCCTTTTAACTAAGATGCATATGGAGATGCATCAGTCTAGTGGATCCATGGATCTATCTCTTTTTTAGACTGATGTTAGTGGCTACCTCTCAGGGGGAGTAGGCAATATCATGTGTTGTCATTGAGTTGTTGATTTGATTGGATGTACTCCTAAGGGGGAGTATTTAGAATAGGTATCTTGGTTTTGTGACAAAGGAGGAGAATGATGCAAAAAAATTATCCTTTTCCATTGATGTCAAAGGGGGAGAGAGTAGATCATGTGAAAAAGTGCAAGGTATCAAGGGGAAAAAACTTTATATATTACCTAATCATTATTGTCAAAAGAAGAAGATAATATTGTAAGGGGGAGAGATTACGAGAATGTTGTGTAGGCTATCTAATTTGGAAAAAAGAGGAGAGAGTGTGCATGTTGTCTTTGATGGTTTTTTACATTTTGTGTTGCCATCAATGGAAAAGGGGGAGATTGTTGTAAGTATGAAGGTGTTTTCATTGATTTCAACAAGAAGTCTATTGACTGGTGTTTTCATTGATGTCAAATATGTGTTGATGAAGGTTGTTGCATGATGAATATGACAAGGATATTGAGAAAAGTATGAAAGAGAGGAAAATAGGTTGTTGTAGGTTGTGCATGTGTAGTTGAGATATTGAGGAAGTGTTGTGAGTACATGGAGATGTCTTTTTGTTGCAATGTTTGGAGATGAGTTGGAATGAAGTAATGAGCTAAGATGATGTCTCTAGTACTTGCTTTCCAAGTGCTTTTGAGAAAATTTGATAAACAAAGTAAATTGTGTTGTGCAAGTTTTCAAAATGTGCTCAAGTATTGTGCTTCGTATTTCTTCTATGTTGATCCTACATGCCTATGTAGATTTAATATGTTTTTCAAGGTTGCTTGAGGTTGCTATACATTCAAAATTTGGGTTTCTAGATTATTGTGTAGTGTAAGATATTTTCACTAGTGTGTGAACCAATCTTTTAGTGATCTTTTCTGTGGCCTAGGAGAAATGTACCTAGTCCATGTTTCTCCACAGTTTGGCTTCAAGTTGTGTGGTTTTAGGAAGTTTCTTATAATGTTTGTATCTTTTTTTATTTGAGGATTTACTTGATTTGGTGCAATATAGAGTGAGTTTCATATGCTAGTGTGTGAATAAGGTTTATCAATTAAGTTAAAAGTATTTGTATGATGCGAGTTTGGATGAAGTTTTTGATGGATCTCAAGTGGGTTGATGTTTATTATAGATATTTCTCAAGTGAACTTTTTTGTCTAGAAGTTACAGATTGATTTAAGGAAGTGTTTACTTAATTTTTATGGTGTTTAACATTGGCATTGGCCAACCTTGTGTTAACACTACATGCAAGGATTGTGAAAGTGTTTTGAGGTGTGTTAGGATCTATTTGGGTCCTAATTAAGGATTTATGTAGGTTGAATTCATTCCTATTCACCACAAGAATTTTTTGGTAGTGACCTGATTTGAATTTGTAAGTATAACGAATAGTTTCCAACATTGGAGAATTTTTTTAAGGTTGAGGTTGATATAAATAAGTGTGGTGTTGTTGTGAGTTGCAAGGAAGAATCAAGAGAGAAGTAATATAGATGTGAGATTGATGTGAGTGATGTGTGTGATGCAAATTTAAGTATAGAAGTGTGAATTTCAAGTGTTCGGATTATTGAAGGCAGTGACCTGAAAGTTTCTGAAATCTTTCATGCTAGACTGCAAGATTGTTGGAGAATTGTGGTGGATTTCTAATTGCATTGAGAAAGTGTTCTCTGTGTAACATTTCTCCTCTATCTTCTTGTATTTCTTTCTATGGTAGTGAGCCCTAGCTATGATCCTTTTCTGGATAGTGTTTCTTATTCTAGCAATGATCCCTTGTACCCATTTTGCAATTATTTATATTGTGAGCTAATCCTCACCACGGTTTTTCCCTCATTGGGTTTTCGATGTAAATTTGGTGTTCTCTTGTGTATGGTGTTGTTATTTCAATTTTTGTTATCTACATTTTTATGTTTAATCACATTAATAGAATAAGTGTTTGATGAATGCATGTGGATCTTATTACTATTGATGGTTTTGATTTTTTAATTTGCTACAATTAATTCACCCCCCTCTTAGTTGTCTTGTTCATTCAACAATATATATTAATATTTTTATTTTTTAATGTAATGGATCATACTTACAAATATGTAAATATAAACGTATATATAGGCCTCTTGCATCTATAAATAAATGATAAGATATGTCCAAGAGTTATGTATTTAACTCTTTCTCCAAATTAAGAGTTAATTTAGTCTAACTATGATAGATGTGACCTTGACTAAAAAGAGGTGGCATATAACTCTCTTTCTCCAAATTAAGAGTTAATTTAGTCTAACTATGATATATGTGACCTTGACTAAAAAGAGGTGGCATATAACTACAATTAATGGATTGTTGAGGTAGATGTGAAACCTTATCATCTCATGTCAAGATAAACACATGTGTCAATGTTCGATAACTAGGTTAGAATAATTAAATATTATTAAATTCCCAAGTAATCTTAGTAACTAGGTGAATATTTAAATCAAGATTAACACTATCCTAGGTGAAGTGAAATATTTATACCAAGAGTATATCTTAAGTGTGCTAGAGTTGGCTATGTAAATACCCAAGATCTAGAGTTCAAATGGAAAGCACAAAAAAGATCAATATGCAATGCTCAAGATTGCAATGGAATTGATTATCCCATAATTCCTCAATATGAATTACATATGAGACCACCTATTTATATAGCCAAGGTGAGACATAATATGTCATGAGATTATGACAAGTGTCTTAATCTTATGATGCGAGACAAATAATCATAACTACATTGGAAAAGATAAAATCTTAACATGACAACTAAGTCTTCTAGAAAGAATCTTAGGACCTAAGTAAACTTAACATTTGAATATGTCCCCAAAGTCCCTAGTAAGTGAATCAACTAGGTACATGACATTTATTCACACCAACAACCCCCTTAAGTGTGACTTAGGGAGTAGATTATTATGGAAATAATGAAAAGATGTAAAGATGGGTCCTGGCTAGTAGGCCATGTTAGGTACCCATGTACAAATAAAAATACAATCTCTTCCAAATGGAGAAAAGGAGAAAACCCTATGGGAAAAAACTCCTCCCCAAAAGAGTGATGAAATACAAAAATGAACTCAATGAAAAATTAGAAGCATTAAACCCCATGCAAGCAAAAAAGACCCCCACCATAAGCGAGAAGAAGAAGAGAGACCATAAAACCCCCCTCAATGGTTACCCCCTCCAATGGTAGAAGCTTGAAATTGAATATTATCCAAGATCACTGAACAATGTTCCTCCCCTTAGGAAGAAACAAAACTAGAATGTATGCAAGATTTCTTCCCATTCCTAAAAGGAATATGTGGGAACATGGATGATGTATGATGTCTCAAAAGAATGCTCAATTGTCTCCATGTCAATGTCGACAGGTGACACACTCCAAATAGGCATTCTAGGCCACACTATTGAAGAGTAAAATCTAGAATCTCGTAGATATGAATGTAGAACACAATCAAAAGACAAATATGCCTCCTCTAAAGAAAAAGAAGCCTCCTCAAAAAATTTCCCAAAAGTATCAAAACTGATGTCAAACTACAAATGATGATCATGTAGAGAATGAACAAGAGGGTTGGAGTGTTCCCTCACAATAATTGAAGAATGATCATCTCCATTAAAGAAAAGATGAAAGCAATCAATGAGGTATCCCAAATCTAAAATAGGAGACTCCACAAACATGTTTGAAATACCTATCAAGAAGCCATCACAAGTAACCAAATTTTAAAGACAATGAATATCCTACTATACTAAATCACAAGAAGCCATAATTATAGAAACACAAGAATCATCAAATGCAATAGTAGATGGAGGAGATGAAATGCAAGTCTCTAGAATGGGATCTGATGTGAGAAAACCCAAGTTTAAGAATCCAAATGCCTCCTCTAAATCATGATTCACACTAGAAGTGTGATCAACAATCTAAGGAATAATGTCATCATCAAAAGAAAAATCTACAAAGGTATACAACTGAGATGAATGATCAAGTATCCTATTAGCAATAATCTCTCTACTATCTAAGTCTTGAATGATGACTAAATCATGAGTGAACTCCATTGTCCTCCCATCTCCACCATGTGTAATATGATATATGGAAAGAAGATTGTTCATCAAATGAGAAACACACAAAACATCCTAGAAATTTTTTTCCACAAAACTAATAGAATCCTTCCCAATTAAACTCATGTATGTATTGTTTCCAATCAAAATAGGAGACATAGTACAAGGCTCAAAATAAGAGAATATAGATTGTGACTTGATGCCATATGATGAGATGCTCCTAAATCTAGAAGTCATCTCCTTGATCCATGTCCTGAAAAAGAACAAAGATCTTTCCCTTTAATTTTCTATGTAGAAGACAAACTAGCATGACCTTTGTCCTTTTTAGACTATTTTGAAGAAGAAGAAGGTGAATCAAAAATTCAAGAAGGTAAATGAATTTAATTCTTTTTGAGAAGATGTTTCAACTCATCAAATCCTTCTTATAACAAGCATATTCATCATGTCCAAGCTTCTTGCAATATGAACAAGTAGAATTATCCTTCTTATATGAATTCTCTTTGGAAGAGGATTTATTCTTGGCTTGATCTAAATGTGGATTATTCTTTACTTTCTTTTGTTTCTTATCTGATTCTTTCACTTGACTACCAATAATTCCTAACATTTCAATGACTTGATGAGACCCATTGATATAAGCTCTTTTTGATCATGTATTAACATTTCAAAAAATGATGAAAATGAAGGTGTAGTATGTACAAACCCCATAGTAAATATATGATTATGAAATATAGAAACAAAAGTAGCATAATCAAGACCAAGTTTGTTCATTATATTATAGACCAACTGAATGTACTTATCAATTCCATATTCTTTATGTACATTACTCTCTGAGAAACTAGTCTATGAAGAGATCCAAGAGCTTTGGTGTGTTTAATCATCCATTTTATCTTTTTATCTACATTTGTAGGTTCAGGTACCATATTTTTAACATATAGATAGTGACCTTCAGTCATTAGAATGATCCATGCATTTTGATGCCATGTTGAATAATTATATAATGTGAGAAAAGGAACCTTAGAATGATCCATGTAAAGAAGAGCACAAGAAAATATATCAAAAGAATGAACCAAGAGACCCCCCCAAATCACTCAACTAATGATATCCCCAACAATATATAATTTGGTACTCTATACTTAGTGCGATTACAGTTGCCACTTGCCAAAAAGCGAAATGGGCATGATCTTAGTACATAAAGATGCCAAAATTGGCCTCAACCTCAAAGTGAAATTTTTACATAAAATAAGATCAATCCGATCACACCACTATAAAGTACACAAAAAATTATGCACTTTCAAAAAAAAATCACCCACAAATGTTGTTGTGGGAGCAAGAACGAAGCCCTAGAAGTTCCCAAAATGATAATGATGTAGAAACATCTATGAGAATCTATCATTTCTTGAAAAAATAAGCACCAAAATGAAAAATAGATTGCACTACTATGAAGAGAATGAAATTCTACCCCAAATAAAAAAAAATTTCTCACAAAGAAGAGGTCAGATGACTGAGTTATGGTCATTTGAAAAGTGACTACAAAAATAAAAACTCCATTCATGAGGGTCCAAAAAATTATAGAGAGGTGCTAATGTAGCACTGGAATCAACAAGGAATAAGGTTAAATTTGATGGTGAAATGGTCATCACGTCAAAATATGCTCTTTCATAGTGAAATATAACCCAAGTGGTAGAATCTCCAAAGATTCCATAGAATGTTCTCTAACGGTCGACAATAAAGGGGATCTCCAAGATTCCTCAAAATATTCCAAAGCCTTTGGTGGAATCTTCATAATGTTCAAAATATTCTTATTTTTTTAGGCCCCTGAAATATTTTTGTTGCTGTTTTTTTGAATAAAAGGGTCATCGACTTTTTTAAAGGCCTGTAGGGAAATGTGGGGTTGAGGACCACTCAAGCATGCGACATGGTGCATGTGCAGTGCATGTGGTACCTTGTGGTATCAATGATACCCTATGTTGTAGCGTGTTATAGATTTATTCCTTTTTTTCAATTTTAAAATAATTTTTTTCCAAAAAAAACTTTCAATAAATTTTTTCACCTGCACAACATTTTTTGTGTGTCAACCTATATGATTTTATTTTTCGACTAGACCGTGAATGTGTTTTAATGGTGATCCAAACAATCGAATAGGGGAAATTTACTTCTCAAGATCTAGGTGAAGTTCTTGGATTCTGACAATTTGATAGCCAATCTTAAGGTTTTTTACCCTTCTTCATGTAATGGCAGAGTCATAATTGACCCAAAATGCTTCAAAATTATATCTACCTCTCGGATCTAGCAACCACTTTTTAGCTTCAAACCCTCATATATCTAATTTAGATGAAAAAAAAGGAAAATAACTTTATCGAACACCCTGAACTCAATGGTGAGCTCATATTTACACCAACAAGATCTAAAAAAAACTACACTACAAAGCCACAAATATGAACCCTCCCAAAATATGGTATTTCTATCAAGTTTTTCTAACTCTCTAGATCATAATACGATGCAAGAGAAGAGCACACTCAAATTTTCAAGATCTACCAAGATCTTTCCAAAAATACTATCCAATGGCATCCAACTTGCTCTCATACCATGTTAGAGCTAGTTATGTAGATACCCAAGATCCAGAGGACAAATTAAAAGCAAAAAAGAGATCAATATACAATACTCAAGATTGCAATGGAATTGATTATCCAAGAATTCATCAATATGAATTGCATGTATGAGACTACCTATTTATATAGCCAAGGTGAGATATAAGATTTCATAAGATTATGACAAGTGTCTTAATCTTATGATATGAGACAACTTATCATAACTACCTAGGAAAAGATAAAATATAGACATGACAACTAAGTCTTCTAGAAAGAATCTTAGGACCTAAGTAAAATTAACATGTGAATATGTCCCTTAAGTCCCTAGTAAATGAATTAACTAGGTACAAGACATTTATTCATGCCAACAAAGTGTAACTTAAGAGGGAAAAAATGGTTGTTTATAATGAAACCATGTTAGGAACCCTTGTAAAATGAAACATTAAAAAGAAAGAGAGAGAGAGAAACCCCTTAGAAGAGAGATGATGTGAAGAGAGAGAGACTAGGTAACTAACCTTAGATGTGATTTCTTTGCATTAGTGAAGAAATAATGATATGATAGATTTAAGAAGATCTATTCTCACTAAATAACATTCCTTCCCTTTCCAAGAAGTATACCAAAGGTGTATGTAGATGTTTCATTGAATCTACTAAGGAAAATATAGGAAGAAACTACAAGATGTAATTCCCTACAATCAATGAAATGAATCCCATGATAATGATGAATGGTTCTAAAATTATATTTAGTGTCCCAAGCCTAATTATAAAGGATGACTACTCATCACTAGGTGGGAAGTGATGTACATTAGGTTCCAAAGAAGTAGTGTCTAGATGCATAATCTCAATGCATTAAATTTATCTCCAATTCTTGTCCCATGAAATATCACATTATAAGGACTAAATTACCCCATAATCAATTGACCTAAGAATAATTCCATTGAGATAGGGTGGAAAAATCTAATCAAGGTGGTGGATTTTTATCCATTTTCTCTAAGATGAATTGTTTCCTTTGTCTAGGTCAAGAATAGAAGATTTTAAAATGGTTCCAAAATATATCTTCATAATCTCATAAAATGTTGAAAGCCTAACTTGTTGAGGGATAATGTTGGAAGTTAGTTTTTCATTGAGTAGAGTGTTGGTTGGCAACATGAGCATGATGATGTGAAGTGATTGTTGGAGATTGATGAGCATGATAGTAAATGGTGTTCTCATTTATTTTAACCCATGCAACCCATAGTAGAAATGTAGAAGAGTTGGTCTCAAGAAGACCAAATGGTTTGTGTAATTTCCTAAGTTTGGAATATAGTTTCTAGTGTTCAAAGAACCATTTTTAATGGTATTCATTACTCTACCATGAATAATCTAGTTATGTAGTTTTGGGGTAATATTGGGGTATGTTGGAAGACTCTAAATCCAAATTTTCATGAATTTATGTCTTCCATAGTTGAAGGTAACATTGACAGAGTATCACTCTAGAAATGGTAGAGTGACAATGATAAAGTGAATGTTGGAATGCTCTGCATTCCATCATGGATGAATGTTTTGGTATGTGGATTTGTAGAAGTGTTTGAGGATGCCAATAGTGCTCTTTCTCCAAGTGGCAAGCATTTTGGAGGTCTACGTGTTGAGTTGTGAGTGAAAAGTTGGTTCATTCCAATATGACTTCACTAGTGGTACCAAACTGAAGGTTTTGAGTTTGTGCAGAGTTGAGTTATGAAAGGAGCGGAATCATAGGAGTCATTTTAGGTCAGTCCCACCTATATTAATGTGTTATATTCTTTGGTTCCTTCCATAAGGTATGTGTGTTGGTATTTTGGGCCAACAAGTTATAAGGCTACATGATATATCTTTAGAATGACCTAATTGATATTTTCTTTAGATGCAGTATATATATACAAGTAAATAATTACTTGAGTGTGTTGTGAATGAGAGTTGATTAAGTGTGAGTGCACGATCTAGGTGCAAGTTTTAATTATGGTGAATTATAAAGTGTGTTAAGTCGATTCTTTGAGCTTCAATGGAACTATATCTTTAGCCTAGGATAGATGCATTGTTAGTAGTTCATATTTGGTAGTGAGCCATCCTATATTCTATCTCTTTCTATTCTAGGTAGTGATCCCTTTAGCAGTGAGACACCGACAGTGAGCCTTTCTTCTTTTGGATAGTGAGTTCACCATTTTGTATCAAACTTTGTAACTAGTTACAATATATATTGTGAGCTAATCCTCAATGTGGTTTTTCCCTTTTTAGTTTTTCCACATAAATCTAGTGTTCTTGTGTTCTTTGATGTGATGCATGTTTTCTATGTTCCTTTCCTAAAAGTTTAATGTGATGCATTGGATGAATGTTTAAGTCAATAAAGTTAATAAATTTTAGTGAATACTAATTCAACTGCCCCCCCTTAGTATTTCAAGTGTTCAACATAAAATACAACTTTATCCTAGTTTAACATTATAATATCCCCCAAAAATGGATTCGTATAACCCCCCAAAATAGATATAAGGTTTGGAACTTTATCATTAGTGCATTATTTGATATACTCCATACATAAATAAAACATAAAGGTGAATGAATGAATCAAGAGGATACTCATGTAATTGTATATAAATGTTGAATTGTGATTGAAACTAATTTATGGAATTAATTACCAAGAAGACTCAATATAATTAACAATAATGAATGGCTCTCAATTTGAGATGTGAACCATAAGAATCAAGTATAATATTCAAAAAAATTAACCATAATTGAATGAATATTAATTTAAGATGTCAATTCATGTGATTTAAATGCTATATTTAAGAATATTTAACATAGATGAATGGATTTCAATTAGATATGGGAACTCATGTTAATAGGATGTGCTAAGTTCTAAGCACAATCTAGAAAAGATAATAGTGTTGATGATTGTTTTTGCACACACAACACAAACAAAACATGAAGTATTGCATCTCTTTTGGAAGTAAATCTAACTTAAAAACTTTAGAAAGATAACCCCAAGATTTCAAAAGTTAGGGCTTGACTTTGTAAAAATTGACTCAATGGTTTTTTTTTTTTACAAGGGGCCTTACAACTACCTTTTTGGAACTTCAACAATGAGTGTTTTGAAAGGTTTGAAATTGATATGAAATCCTAATTAAATTTCTAGACCTAAAATCTAAAAATATGATTTAAAATATAATATGACAATCGAAATGATGTTTTTCTTCCTAAACTAACTTAATTTTATAATAAAATTTAACATATAGAGGGGGAAAGATGCTAAGCTATGAAAACTGAAGGAAAAATATAACAATGGTTGGTGTTGTAGATAGATAGATCCCTCACAAAACAATTATTTTTTAATCATAGATATACTCACAAAGCTACAAGAGTAGTGCAATATTTAAATGAAACTAAAATATTATTAGATTACAAACATTCATGTATATACAAAATTCTAGTGAAATGAAAATAAAAATTTAAAATAAAAAATTATAGCAAAAAAGACTCACACTAACCATACAAAGTAACTTACAATAAACAAATTACAAAAGGTGTGAACTATAGATCTATCAAATATCTTCACACTTCACCATTATCATAACTAAAATTTAACTAAATTGAGGAAAGGAACCATTCATACATAGAGAAATAATAATTAACTCATACCACAACATTAATGCCTTGTATTTATTTTAAAATATTGAATAAAAACTCTTGTTCAACAATTATTTACATTTGAGAGAAGATTTCTTTTTATAGAGAAGGCTTACAAAACTAAAGGAAAAAGCAATGGTGGATATTATCTCAACAATAATGGTACAAATTATTTGCATTTAATAAATTGGAAATGTATTAAATATTGACAACATATTCATCATCCATCTCTAATAAACCTAGCAATGTGTAAAACATATTAATATATTTTTCATTAAATGTACACCTTTACAAAATTCCACAAAATCTAGGGCACAATTTCATAAAAATGCCATAGTTGGTTGTCTTGTATAGAAACTTGTCTTCTATGACATTTCTACCCTGTGATTTTTCTTCCATAGCAAACTTGACAAAAATAGTGAGAACTCAAGTGACCTCTTTATTAGGTGGAATAGTAGTTGCATGAACCTTGTAGCACAAGGCACTATATTCATCTATGAGATGATGATGCAATCCTACCTATGAATACTTTTGACTAATTTCCTCCTTATATTTCACAAAAAATTATGCTATAGTGTCAAGGAATTTTGTAGACAAGTTGTTTATAGGAATTATTGACCTTTACTGCCACTTAAAAACTTCATCATCTAACTTTTCAAAAGAACCCATTTGAACCATTGTTAACTCATACAAAAATTGTTCATAATCCATCAAAACATTTTTCATTATATCAACAATACCTTTTACCTCTCACTCAACTTGTATCATGATCTCCATTTTAAAATTAAGTGCATGTAGCCAATAATGAGGCTCCTTTACTAATTATTTTTGAAAAATTCATTCTTTTTCTATCACTTTAGTGGGAAGTCTCCTTATTCCCTCAATTCTAGGAAATACTAAGTTGTAATATTTGTGAAATCCATTGCAGTCTTTAATTAACTTATTAATTATTCCTTTAAAATAAAAAAGTTGTGTTTGAGTAGCCATCTCAATTGTTTTACTACCTATATCAAAAATATTCTTGATCCAACTTTAACTATATCAATCGCATGCCTTCATTTTCTTCATTTTGTCTACTTCATCCTTATATATCAAAATAGAAGCAATTGCCTTCCTTGGAGCATGCTTTGGATCAAAGTTATCAAGTGTTGGATGAAAGCTATTAGTTCTTCTATTTATGATTTTAGTTCAACTTTTATATCTTCAACCTTATTCATTCTCTTCAAAATCTTGGATATTGATCCCTTTAATTCATCAATTTCTTGGACTCTATTATGAAGCCTATTTTTTATTATTGTAATGTTAAAATATTTCAGGAGGTTGGCGTCATTATCCTTTTCCATGGAAAGGGTGGCTACATGTAAAATCTAGTATTCAAAGGTATCCCTGGTCATATGTGACCTTATTCGTTCCTTCTTCTTCTCCTTCAACCCATCAATTATACTAAAAATGGCATATATACTTGCTTGATGGGTCTCAATTATTGGCCTCTTATTTGTCAACTTCTCTTCTAGCCAAGCTAGAGCGAGAGGTTTATCTAACAGCTGAGATGTAGAAGGAATTTTAGTAGAAAAAATTATATTACAATCTCTACCTCATGTTCCCCTTCTTTCTAACACTTAGGTAATTATTTTATTGAGTTTTCATCCTCTTCTCCATGGGCTTACATGAGTTCAACCTCAATAGCCTCCTTTGAAGGCTTTTCTTGATGCTTTGGGGAAACTAAAGTTTCCTCTACTAAAGAGAAACCTAACATATATTCTCTCTTTTTCCTTTGCATCTCTTTCAAAATTTGATCCACACTCTATATAAGAGGAAGGAGTAGCTTGTGCAATTTGGCTTAGAAAGGACCTATTAACTTTGGAGAGCAAGGTGATAGCTAATTCCTTGTTCAAGTTGGAAAGATGGGACATAAAATTCTCAAAGATACTAAGGGATGTAGGAGAAATGGAAGGATGGTAGAAGGAATAGTGGGAATAGTGAATTGAGGAGTAGGAATAGATGTGGCAAGAGGGAAATAAGTATAATATGGCGATGACTCCACAAAAATGGGATTAGTGGAAGGAGTAGGAGTGGATGTGTTGAGATCCATTGAAATGTCAATGGGAAGAGGTAAAGTTAGAGTAGAAGGTGGGATAGTAGAATAGGGATGGTGGATGTGGTAGAAAATGGAGAGAAGTGTGAAGGATGTGGTAAGGATGATGATTCTCTCTTTTCTTTGACAATAGGCTCCAAAGTTGTAGCCCTAGCTTGCCTAGTATTTTTAGCTTGATTCTTTCTTCCCTCTTCGCTAGTCTTCCTTTCATACACTCGATATTTGGCAATGGGGTACCTTTCTTTTGTGTTCTTCCCCTTCCCCTAGTCTTGAGGGAAGTATTAACTTCCTTCTCTATGGACTCTCCACTAGGTATTTCTTGCTCTTCAACTTCATCTTCTTCACTAGAAGAAACTTCATCCCACACCTTGTCATATGTGACTTCAACTCTTTGGGCTAGAAGAGTAGAACCCTAATATTCTATCCACTTCTTTTTTTTCTTCAAAATAGTCCTGGTGATGACATCAATGTCAATCTCCTCCTCCTTAATCCAATCTAAAAGTGGGATGGGATTATTTCCCACTTGATTATATTAATCCTTTGCTAACACTTGACTATCCTCCTGTATTTGGTCAAGGATCAAGTACAGGAAAAGTGTTATAATTTTTTTTCAATCAACCTATAGTATGACCTCTTTTAGACCTCCAAGCCATTTTTGTAATTGGCCCAAAAGTATTCAATATGTGCTTGATGGCCATACTAATTCCATACTTTCTTCTTCATCTTACCATATGGATCAAAGTTATCCCTTTGACTATGAAATTCCATCCTAAAGGTTGGTATTTTTGTATCAAAGTATTCAACTGATGGGCCTAAATAACATGCATAAATTCCTCTCCCAGATTCCAAGGGATAAAGAACTCAAGCTCTATGCTTGCTTTGTAAAAAATAATGAAATGCATATAGTTTCATTGTCATCTCCAATGTAACAATTTTATCGTTAGGGTACTTGGGAAGCCTGTAGGGGGGTCCTAAAAATCCTTCCATTTTGAAATAAGTGAACTTTGGGAATTGGATGAAAAAATACCCAAACCTTTTGAGAATCTCCATGGAAGAAGAGGAGAGCCTTCTATTTAGGTCCCCCTACAATTTCCTAATTGTGAAAATGATAAATTCATCATTCACCATCTTGTAATGGTTCTTCATCTTTTGGGCTTTCATCTAAGGGTAACATTCATAAACTGTACACTGATTTGGACCTATACATAAAGTACCCTTACAAGCCAAAACTATTTATCTATAATTGGAAACAAGGAGGTAAATTATATAAGAAGTCATATTGAAGACGTAGGAATTCTTCACTATGGAAAAATGGTTAGGGTAAGTGCACCAAGATGGTGCACAAAAAGGTGTCAAAAGTGGCCAGCTTTTTTTAAATCAACTAAACCTAAAGTTGGAGGAGTAAATTGAGATTCAAGTACTCAAAATCTAAAGATGCCAAAGGAGAAAGAATTGTAGTACTTTAAATCTAGTTTCTAAAATACTAAAGGTTTTAATAAAAAAATAAGATTGAGAGAAAAAAATTATTTTCATACACAAAAGTGTTTCTATTTTTTTAGCAAAACATAACATAGTGTCTGGTGTGCACCCCTCAATCTTTTTAGTTACATTTAGTATTTTTTAAAACCGATTGGTAGAAAAATAGTTATGAGTGAGTACTAGAATTTGTATATCTTTTTGTAAATTTTATTGAGTATTTTTTGATATTTTTCAAAGTGGATACATTTTGAAAATCACATCAAGGAGCATGTGTTTCACATAACTTACACCAAAATAATCAAAAATGGAACCAAAAAAATCCAATGTGTAAAGAATGAAATGCAGAATAATTTTTTTATTTCAAATTTTGTAAAATAGGTCAAAAGTTATTAAAAAAAATTCTTGATATATATGTCCCTGATAATTATAGAAACATTAGTGAAAGAAATTAAAAAAAAATTATATGTTAATGTAGTTCAAATCTGAAAAAATATATGGTTGCAAATCCTAGACGATGTGTGAAGTTATGGAGGTAATTTTACTAATATTTTATTTATAATGAGGCAAATGAACCATCCAAGACTAAGGTTTGTCATCCAAGCCTAAGTACAAGAAAAGCGTGTACATGTTTTGTGCAAGCCAAAATGCATATGCATTTTTTACAAGCTAGAACATATACATATTTTGTGCAATCCAAAATGTGTACATTTTTAATGCAAGCCAAAATGCATACATGTTTTGTGCAAACCAAAATGTGTGCATGTTTTGTACAAGCAAAAATGTGTACATGTTTTGTACAAGAAAAAATGTGTACATGTTTTGGCCTATACTAAAAGCATCTTGTTCTTGAATCTAAATTTATAGCTCTCTCTCCCTCCACCTCTATCTCTAACTCCCTTTAAATCTCTCTTTGTCAATATTCCTCCCTTTGTACCTCCATCCCTACCCTAAAATTCTCTCTATTATCTCTCTCTACCTCTCTCTTTTTCCTCCATCTATCTCTCTCTAATGTGCTCACATTTTGGTGAAGAATTCAGAGTTGAGTTTTTAGGGTTGATGGTTGAGAGTATATTATTTATGGTTAAGGATATAGATTTTTTTTTTTAATTATTAATTTGAATATTTAAGTTTTAGCATATAGGGTTTAAGGTGTATCTCCTAGTACTTAAGGTTTAGGGTGTAGGGTTTATGGTTGATGATAGAGGGTTGAGGCTCTACCTACCTCTTTAAATATATCATCTTAATATCCCCCCTTTCTACTCTCATTCCCATCTCTATTATACTCTAACTCACTTCTCTCTCTCTCCTCTATATCTACCTCTCTCTATCTAGCTTCTTTCTCTCAACTATCTACCTCTCTCCCCATCTCATCTTTATATCTATCTCCCCTTCGTACATCTCCCCTTATCCCTCCTTATATACCTCTCCCTCCCCCTCTCTTTTCTTTATCTCACCTCTCTCTATATCTCTCCAATGTCTCTCTCTTCTCTCTCCCTTTAATATCTCTAAATTATTCATTATTTAGTGTGTAAGGCCCATGTTTTATAGGTTTAGGGTTGGTGTCTTATGATGGAGAGTTGAGAGTTGAGGGTATAGTGATTATATTTAATTATGTAGGTTTTAGTGTTAAAGTATTAATGTTGGATTTTATGGTTTAACATATATGGTAGAAGGTTTTGTATTAGGTTTTAGGGTTTATGCTTAATAGTATAGGCTATTGGGTTTGGGTTTGAGAGTATAAGATTGAGTTATAAGGTTTAGGCTTGACAATATAAGAACCTTAAGGGTTGAATACCTATAAGGTTTAGGGTAGAGTGAATAGGTTTTATGACCTAGGGTTGAGTGTAGGGTTTAGAGTTGAGGAGCCCATATGATATAATGTATAGAGTTGAGGGAATATTGTTTAGGATTGAGTGTATAGGGTTGAGCATATATTGTATAGGACTGAGTGTATAGGGTTGATGGTTAATCTCCTAGGTTTTAGAGCCTAGGGTTGAGGGATATGGTTTAGGGTTGAAGGTATATGATATAGCTCATTTAGGGTTGAGTGTATATGGTGTAGATTTTATTACATAGTCCTTAGGGTTCAAGGTTTAGGGATAAGATTTAGGGTCAAGAGGATATATGGTATAGGGTTGTGGATTGATAGTTTATCCTATAGGATTTAAGGCCTAGGGTTGATGGTATAGGTTATAAGGCTTAGGGTTGAAGATATACAATATAGGGTTTAGGGTATAGGTTTGAGTATTGGGAATGCAATAATTAAATTGCAATGAAGAGAGCACTTAATTTTATAATGCATACAATAATATAAACCAATGTATGAGGAACCAAGGTGACAATGTATCGCATGCATAGGACTAACACAAAAAAAACATAGATTGAGGGTATAAAATTTAGGATTGAGTATATGGGGTTTGAGAATTCATCTTATAAGCTTTAGGGCCTAGGTTTAAGGGTATATGATATAAGGTTTAGGGTTAAGTTTATATAGTTGACGGTTTAACCAATTGTCTTTAGTTGCTAGGGTTGAGGGACAAGGTTTAGGGAACTAATGGTATAGGGTATATGGTTTTGAGTTATGGGTATAGAGTTTAGGGTTACGTCTCACATCTCCCCATCTCTACTCTCCTCATCTCTATTGTTATCTATCTCACTTCTCTCTCCCATAGATCTACCTCTCTCTACCTAACTCTACCTCTTCACTATCTACCTAGATCTCTCTATCTCATATTTCTATCTCCCCTTCCGCCTCTCCCCTCATCCCTCCATATCTACCTCTCCCTCTCGAGTCCCTAGATCTAGATCTACCTTCTCTCTATCTCACATATCTCTCTTTCTTTGGATATCTTCTCTATTTCTCACCTCTCTCTATCTCTCTCATGTCTCTCTCTCTTATCTCCCTTTAATATCTTTAAAATATTCATTATTTAAGGTTAGGTCCTATGGTTTATAGGTTTAGGGTTGATGGTTTATGGTCAAGAGTTTAGGGTTAAGGGTTTAACCTATTGGCTTTAGTTCCTAAGGTTGAGTGATAAGGTTTAGGGTTGGTGATATAGGGTATAGGCTGTAGTTCCCTAGATCTACCTCTCCCTATCTAACCTCACTCTCTACTATTTGGGATTGAGGGTTGAGGGATGGGGTTTAGGGTTGATTAAATAGGGTATCTAGGGTTTAGGTTTATAGGTATAGAGTTTAAGATTACTGGTATAGAGTTTAGGGTTAAGTGTGCAAGTGTTAGGGTTAAGTGTATAGGGATTTCATAAGTTAAATCTATTATAAGCCCAAAACTAAGAAAAACATGAATTTTTTTTGTTAAGTTAAAAGAATGTGCATGTTTTGTAAAGGTAAATCCATCCTCCAAACCAAAAACTAATCAAACACATACATGTTTTGTAAAGTTAAAAGCATGTATGTGTTTTGTTTTTTTTTATCAATAATAGAGGTTTTTGTCATTTTTATTAAATTTAAAATAGAATTACAATAGATTTTCCTAGCTCTATCTAGAAGCAATACAACCAGTAGACTCCCACTCAGCACAACAGACACCACAGAGAGACAAATAAACCCAAGCCCCTGAAAGATGACTTTTAAACAGGTATACATCTTTGAAGTACATTTTGGTCTTTCCTTAGTCTATGACCTCAGGACCATAGAAAATATTTTATTTTTGAGCTTCTTATCTTTCCTCCCCTTGATGATTTTCCAACTGTCTTCCACCTTTGCAGCCTCCTTCTACCAACCCAAAAAAATTCCTTTCACTGCAAGTCCCCCAACATCCAACTTTTCCTCCATCTACCCTCCCTCAGAAGCAGCTTGTTGTGCCCAAGACCCATCACACTCTTCAACCATTGCTTTCTAATTGTGGCTTCCTACCTCTCTAAAATACTCCCCAATTTCTAGCCTCTTCACCAAGCCTATTTTCTCTCTACATTCTGGAGTTTTAGCACCATCAAAGTTTTGCTTTGTCACACTTTTTGGATCACCTTCCTTAGCTCGCCCTTCTTCAACACCATTTGAATTGTGCATCTCAGCATGACCCAACCCTCCTAGCTGATCTAAATCCCTCTTCGACTAAGGAGATTCAAAAATTCCAACCACCTAATATTTGTTCTTGATCAACTCATCCTTATTCCCATTTTGTTTATCCACTGCATAATGTTTTTGTGAGACATCCTACCACTAAGTAGCTAGTTTGGACCATCTAGGCTTTGCACACTATGTAGAAATGTGCCTAGTTTGAAAGCATCTCCTGCATCGAAATGGTACTCCTTCATAATCCAAAGGTTGTATCCAACATCCATTTGAGGTTTTAACTGAGATCTCTTCTGGAAGTGGCTTTGATACTTCTATTTCCACCAAAATCCAGGCATAGGTGGAGTGCATAAGCTTTGAAAAACCCTCATCAATCATCAAAAAGTCCCCTAAAGAGTCACCAATAGCCTCTAGGCAAGACTCAAACCAAAAATGGAGAGGTAATTTTGGGAGTCTTACCCACAAAGGAACTTTATCAAAAGCCTATGTTGCAAGGTTGAAAGATGGATGCCAAGGCTTCAGGGATAGAAAAAATTTCTCCTCCTAACTCCAAAAATAATCACACAAAACTTTAATTTTGTCAGCCATAGTTTCAAATAAAACAATAAAAAAACCTCTTACTGCAGGGTAGATTTGGATGCTAGCATCTACAATGGGCTCCCAGTTCTCAGAAATCCATTTATGTAAGTCAAGTAACTGAGGCCAAAAACCCCTAAATCGACCTATCAACCTTAAATGTGAGAAAAAATTGACATTGTGCCTTACCTCTTGCTCAAGATCCTCCTGCAAGAGGACTAACAGTCTATTGGCCTTACCAGCTTCAAATATTTTCCCCATTTCCTGTTGGAAATGTGCCTTCTCTACTTCTGGTCGGCTTCCCCCATTGATGCCACTGGACCCCAACTCTTTACTGCCTCCACCATGAACTGTGTTTTCCCCTACTTTTTTCCCTAGCATCTTCTGCCTAGACCCAGAGATCCTGCCTCCCCTCCCTGACGTCGACTTGGGTTAAGTCTGGATTTTTCCAAGAAATTTACTTATTTTTCCTCTCCTTTCAATGTTTCCATTGATTTGATCTTTATTCTAGGTGCTCTGCACTTTTGGGTCGCCTCCATTCACCCTAAACCCAACCCCATTCTGCCAAGGATTCTTTTGAATTTCTTTTGCTTGCCTACCCTATCCAGTTGTCTCCAAGTTGCATCCAACATCACACCGTGAGAAGCTAGGAACTCTATGAGGAGCCCTTCTAGAGGGAGTCAGCCAACCCAGAACTCCAGTCGCCACAACTCTCTATATTTGACTGTTAGCCTCCATCTTTATTGTGTCGCATGTATGTGTTTTGTTAAGTTAAAAGAACACATGCGTTTTTGAAATTATAGGAATTTCTAAGTGGATTCCAAGGTGAAAACACCTAAGTTTAGAGACCAATAATACATACATATTATGGAAATATAATGCATATGTGTTATGGAAACATAACACACATTTTTCTTAGTTTAAATGGATTCATAACTGCCAAAAAATCACATGATAGTTGTGTTGAAGGTGCCACTACAACTGGCTCTATTTTTTTGCATCTTTTTCCAACTTTGTAAGAGATCTATTTGTTTTATTAGACTTCAAATGATTGAAATGCATTGGAATGTGAGAATTGACTTAATGTTCAATTTTCTTTTTTATAAAATTTTTTATTGTCAAATTTGATGACTATTTTATATTTTATTGATAATTTTTTAATTTGATTAAGTAATTTGTTTTTGTTCAAATTACAATATTTATTAACATATACTATATTTATATTCTAAGTTAAGACTAATAAAAAAATATGTTAATCTCACCTACTATCGACACTAAACATATCAAAACCTTATAAAAAAAAAAAAAATTGTATTAAAGATAGTTCAAATGTAGATATACAATCAATTTTAGATCCAAATGATGCAACTAAGAATCATGATGTTGCTCTTACAAATACTATTGTACTAGAAAAGCACAAAATACATCTATACAAGGTGTTACTATCCACCATAATATTGCAGTTGTATATAATGCGGCTATATAAAATATATAAAATAATCTTCTTCTTTTTTTTGATCGATAAAAAGAGTTTATTTTATTAAATTTAAAAGGAGAATACAACAAATAATCGTGATTTACACCAAAGAGAAAAAACCCTGAAAGACTCCACACCAGAACAACAGACACCACAGATTAACAAAAACAACCAAAAGACTCTACCCCGAGACTTTTAGCACAACTACAATTTTGCTCCACGACTAGGTCTTCCCTTGGTCTGAGATCGCAGGACCATAGCAAAGCTTTTCCTTTTCAAATTCCTGTCTTTCCTCCCTTTCACAACTTGCCATCCATCCTCCACCTTTGCAGCTTCCTTCTGCCATTCCTTTCCCTTTGCTACACAACCATCTTGCACCATTCCTATCTCCTCCCTCTTCCAATCCTCAGCTGCTACAGAAAGCATCCATGTTTCATCCTCCATTGATTGCTCATTCTTCCTTCCATCCCCCCCACAGCTTACCCCATTGTCCTTCAACTTCGCCGAGCCTAATTTCTCCCTACATTCTGGCATTTTGGCTCCCTGTTGAGTTTCCGCTGCTTTCCCTTCAAGACCGTTTTCCATAACAGCATCTTGCACTCTAAGAGACTCTGTAGAGCCAGTCTCCCTCAGTGGCTCTAGGTCCCTTCCCTTCTGGTGTAAACCAGGTTTTCCCACTGCCTCAAACGTATCCTTCGCTTGTTGTTCTAACTTTTCACCCTGCTTTTCAACTGCATAATGGCTACGTGAGGCTTCCTGCCACCAAGTAGTTGGTTTAGTCCATCTGGGTTTTGCACATTGTGCAGCAATATGACTAGTATGGAAGCATCTCCTACAGTGAAATGGAACCCCTTCATAGTCCAGAGGTTGTGCCCAACAACCTTTGGAATTTTTAATTGAGACCTCTTCAGGAAGATGGTTTGAAACATTCATCTCCACTAGAATTCGGGCATAGGTGGAGTGCAGAAGATTAGAAGAACTTTCATCAACCATCAGAAAATCCCCTAAAGAATTTCCAATGGCTTCTAAGCAAGACTCAAACCACAAATACAGAGGCAGGTTTGGGAGTCTTACCCAGAGAGGGACTTTATCAAAATTCTCAGAGGCTGGGTTAAAATCTGGATGCCAAGGCTTCAAGGACATACCATACTTCTCCTCCCAACTCCAGAAGTATACACACAAAACTTTATTTCTATCACCCACAGACTCAAACACCACAGTGAAAAAACCCTTTGCAGCAGGGTAGATCTGGATGCAGCCTTCTACAATGGGTTCCCAATGCTCAGATATCCATTTGTGCAAATCACAGAGCCGAGGCCAAAAACCTTTGAAATGACCTATTAGCCCCAAATGAGAGAAAACTTCAACATTGTGCATGACCTCTGCCTCAAACTCTTCTTGCAAAACAAGTGTTGGTTTCTCTGCCTTTGCATCAGCATTTGTGTTCCCAAGCACCTGTAGACAAGACTCCAGGTGATTTTTCACCCCCCCCCGCCCGACTTCCTCCTGCTATCAGTCTGGAACACAGATCTGCAGAACTCTCACCCCACTCACAACCTAACCCTGTTCGCTGTCCAGTCAAAACAAGTCTTGTGTTCCACCCTTTGCCCTTGCTTCCCTCGCCATCTTTATTTTTTTCTGGAGGCTTGAGCAGAGCCCACAACCCCCGCGCCAGTTGCTTCTTCTCCATAGCATCCGGCGTGGAGCCCCTGTGTGCCATTCTCACCTAGTCGCAGTTCAGGAGGAACCCTAGCCTCCACGCCCCGTAGCATTCGATCGTTGAGCTCCATCTGGTAGTAAAATAATCTAATTATTACCAAAATGTTGATGTATGAATTATAAAAACATTATAAATTTCCACTTTCATTGTAAGCATCCAACTCCCTCCAGCATATTGGAGGCTCAATGGCTGAAATCTCCTCATTCGATCTGACTAATTCAACATGGGAGAGTCAAAATCCATCATTTACATGGAATCTAATACCATGAAATTCCTTGGTTGTCTTTTAGATTTCCCACTACATTTTCATTAAATGCCTTTTGGAATTCTTTGAGAGCCTTTAGAAAGGTTAAAGTATCAACCTAATTGTAGTGCCAGGTATGCCCATACCTTACTTCTTCTTTTTTTACATGCATTATTTCATCACTTAGTAGCTTCATCAACTTGAATCTTGATATCTCCATGGTCATGGTCTCCAACAAAGCAACATTAAATAGTGTGTCTTTTTGAAGACTCAATAATTGTCCTCCTAAACCCTTTAATAAAATATTAATTAAGAAGATACAAGTTAATATATTATCTATCAAATTTGTATATAAGTATGAGAGATTTAATTTTTGTATAATCATTCTCTAGTTGATCCTATTGGACTATACATCAACTTCAATATTTTAATTTCTACCACCCCTTTGTTTGTATGCTTATCATTTTTCTTTCTCTTTTCTCATTTGCTATCTTTATCATTATTGTGAACCTAGATCCTAGACCTACAAGAACACAACAAATAAACACATTAATAAGATCAAATCCAAGCTAGAATAAAGATTCCTCAAGAAATCCATTTGAATGTAAGAGAAAAGGAATGAAATGAAGAAATAACAAATTTGAAACAAATATATCAAATCCTATTCTAAAACAAATCAAACTCTTAATCTCTTGAGGGATTTGGTGCCAATTTGATGTGAAAATTAGCCCTTTCCCAACTCCAATGTGTAAGGAAAGCTTCAGTGCAGAACAAACTCTCCTAACGCCAAAACCTCAAGGAAGAATACAGAGGTGACGTTAAAATTTTCAATTACAGTCTAATAAGATGCACATGAAAAGAATAACAGAATAGAGAAAATGAACACATACACAATTGGACACTAGATTTACGTGGGAAAACCCTTACGAGAGAAAAACCCACCACACCAAGAAAATCCTCTTTGTATTACAGTAAACAAAATTACATACGAAGTATAGACTTCACTTTCTGATGTCAATTTTTACAGCAGCAAACATTCACTGATCAATCTTGTATAGAACATTAATCTCACAATGTTCTCAGATGCATACTATGAATCCACTCATATCAATCCGTGTTCAGTATCGAGCATAAACCTCTATTACCTGAGCCGATCATTATCATCCATTACAGAATATATCTCATTATGTTCATGGTTTGTTGATCTTCCACACAGGAACGGTTGCAAACGGTTCAACTACCAACGGTTCACATTCTGCTTCTCTCATTGGCTCAGAATGCACCACGTGGGATAGACGTTCGGTCAAAGTGTTCAACTATATTGCATGTCGGTGAGACACTAGACCATGTCTCTCCGATGCCAAAATACCTGATCGCAAAGCTATCAGCAAGACCAAAGGTATCGGCAATACTCTAAGAATTTAGACTGATAACATATCAAGTCTCCCTGATATCACAGGAAAACCAACCATCCATTGGCAAGAGTCACCACCATCGGCCAGAGTCATACCGAATGAACCAGCCAACTTACTCGTACACCGCATTTGACCATAACACCGAACTGTTGGTCATTCCTTGTGGTCTCCACCATGACACGTGTTCATTGCTTGTGCATTTCTAGAGAATCAAGTTGGGAATCTACAATATTCTCAACAAGTCTTCCGAAATTCCAAGTGGTTCGCACATCCGTCAGCTTAGGTTAGGAAAATCCCGAACACCGTGACATTGAAGGAGATCGCCCAGTCGGGAAGTTAAGAAACTTTAGAGCTGTGCGACAAGGTTCTAAAGTTACAAAAACCACCGATGTCACAACAAGTTGATACCATTATCGCCTAGTCAGAGAAAACAAAAACTTAGTAACTCTACAACAAGGTTCCAAAGTTAGCAGCTCCAGCGATCGGCCGACAATGAGGACTTAAACAAAAATACAAGCTAGCAAGTTGAGGCACACTTTCCAGCAATCTCCCACTTGAAGAAGACTTACTAGCTTCCTTCAAACTTGAAGCTAATGAAGGTTATGGGCTCCAAGGCCCATCGAACTGGCACACCACCTGTACTTCTATGTGCTCACTGGTTTCGTCAATACATCTACAACATTTTCCAAAGTATCCACTTTTTCTAAAGAGACCTTTCCATCCTCCACCATATCTCATACAAAATGATACTGCACATCAATATGTTTTGTCCTGGCATGGAAAGTAGGATTTTTCACCAAACAAATAGCACTCTGACTGTCACAGTAAATTGTAATTTTCACTGCATCAAACCTAATGTTAGAACACAAACATTTTAACCAAATTGCTTCTTTACAGGCATGTGTTGTTGCCATGTATTATTCCTTTGTAGTGGACAAAGCGACTACAACCTTCCGCTTACTCATCCAACTGACTGCACCACCATTCATGAAAATATATCCACTGGTGGATCTTCTGTTGTCAATGTCCCCTGCCCAATCAAAATCCACATAGCCTCGAATGTTGAGAGTCCTCTGTGTTTCAACCAAATTTCCATGGTAACACAAAGCATAATTTGAAGTTCCCTTCAGATATCTAAACATTCTTTTCATAGCATCCCAATGTGTCCTTCTAGGATTTTCCATAAAATGACTAAGTACTCCCACTGCTTGGGAAATGTCTGGCCTTGTACAGACCATTGCATACATTAAACTACCAACTGCACTAGCATAAGGCACTCTGGTCATGTCCTCCATCTCAGTAGGATATTTTGGGCAGTCTTCAACAAATAGTTTCGTTCCCTACAAAACTGGAACAACTAGCTGCTTGCAATCAGTCATACGAAATCTCTCCAGAATAGTATTAATATACTTACTCTGACTGAGCCAAAGTTTTCTACTCTTTTTGTCCCTGGTTATTTCCATTCCCAGAATATACCTAGCTGCACCAAGATCTTTCATTTCAAACTTTGTAGACAACTGAGATTTTAGATCAGAAATCATTAACTTACTATTGCCTATGAACAACATATCATCAACATAGAGAGCAATAATAAGAACACGATCATTCTCAACTTTGTAATACACACAATGATTAGATTTTGATTTTACAAATCCTAATGACAAAACAAATGTGTCAAACTTCTGGTACCACATTCTAGGAGATTTTTTTAATCCATACAGAGATTTTTCCAGCTTGCAAACCATATTTCCTTTACCTTTTTCCATAAAGTGCTTAGGCTGGGACATATAAATTTCTTCTTCAAGGTCACCATGAAGAAATGATGTCTTCACATCCATCTGTTCAACCTCTAAGTCATACACTGCTGCAAGTGACAAAAGAAATCTGATGGACGTCAGCTTAGCTATAGGAGAAAAAATTTCTCCATAATCAATTCCCTCTACCTGGGAATACCCCATTCGCAACCAACCTTTCCTTATACTTTTCCACACTGCCATACAGACCTATTTTCTTTTGAAATACCCATTTGCAGCCAACGTCTTTTCTACCTTCAGGCAAGGGCACCAAACTCCAAGTATCATTCTTTTCTAATGATGTCATTTCTTCATTCATGGCTTCCAACCAAGCATTTGAATCAGGCATTCTAAATACCTCTTTTACAGTCCTGGGCTCATCAGTGCTTGAAATTAAAGCATAGGTACAAGTAGAATCTAACAAAGAAAACCCATACCTATCAGGTTGTTTTCTTTCATGAGTTGACATCCTCACAAACTGAGGCTGAGGTTGTTCTTCTTCTTCAGAACTCTCAGAACTACTTGAGCTCTCCTCAATTTCAGGTACATTTTGAATTTTCAATTCATCTTTATCTAGTGTCAGAGGAATTTCAACTACATCCTTTTTATCTTCTAATTTTGTCTCTGACTACAGATCTAAAGTAGAAGGCTTCAGCTCATGAAAAATAATACTTCTGTTGTACAAAACCTTCTCCATATCAGGATTACAAAGCTTGTATCCTTTTATGCCAACACTATAACTAATAAAAATACATTTAACAACCTTGTTTTCCAATTTAGACCTTTTTCATTCGGAACATATGCATATGCCTCATAGCCAAAGACGTGAATGTGTCTCAGAGAGGGCTTCTTTCCAGACAATGCTTCAAAAGGTCTTTTCTCAATAAGAGTAGAATTCAAAGAACAGTTTATCAAGTAACATGTTGTTGTAACTGCCTCAGCCCAGAACTTCTCGTCCAAGCCAGCACTGCTTAGCATACTTTGTGCTCTTTCCATCATTGTCCTATTCAACCTTTCAACAACTCCATTTTGCTACAGAGTGTAGGGTGTAGTTTTATGTCTTTTAATCCCATGATCTTTACAGTACCTTTCGAACTCATCAGAACAAAACTCACCACCATTTTCAGTCCTTAAACATTTTATTTTTCTTCTAGTCTGATTTTCCACAAGGTTTTTAAATTCCTTAAAATGACTGAACACTTCTGATTTACTTTTTCAAAAAATAAACAAATTCCCTTCTTGAATAATCATCAATGAACGATACATAATATCTTGATTTAGACAAAGAAGGAAAATTTACTAGACCAAAAACATCAAAATGTATGTAATCAAGTAAACCAGAAGATTTGTGAGGACTGGAGTAAAATGAAACACGGTGTTGTTTACCATATATACAATGTTCACAAAACTCAAATTTGAGGTTACAACCATCAAGCCCTTTAACCAGGTTTTTGTTTTTCAAGGTTTTAAAACCTTTTTCTCCAATGTGGCCTAGCCTATGATGCCAGAGCATAGTCTTTTCTGCTAGAAGTTTAACTTCCAAAGAGTTTTCACTATAAGGGATTTTTCCCTCCTTTTCTCTATGAGTAGCCTTCTGTGATTTTGTAGAGACACTATTGCATTGCACAGCATGTGCATCCAGCTTATACAAGGTACCAATACGAGCACCCATAGCTAGCACCATTGAGCCTCTAGTCATTTTGCAGCCATTTCTAGAGAACGTGACTTGCACTACAACATCATTCAGCCTACTAACAGAAAGTAAATTTTGAGCCAAACCTGGTATATACATTACATCATTGATTCCCTTCATTCTTCCATCAGGGAACTTAATTCTGACTCTTCCACAACCAACTATTTCCAGAGATGAATCGCTTGCTAAATACACCCTTCCACCATAGTATTTTTCATACTTAGTGAACTAGTCTCTATGAAATGTCATGTGGAAATATGCTCTAGAATCAATCAGCTAGACATCATCTGATGTCTGTGTAGCCAAGGCTACAATGAAGGCATCTACATCACTTTGAGAAGAATCATTGTTGGAAGAATACTTCTTCTTCTATTTTCTCCTCTGCAATCCTTTCTGCATACGACTCAGTGCTGCCCACAATTCAACACTTCACCTTGACTTCTGCTGCACTTTCGGAATTCTTATATCTTGACGGACCTCATCTCTCTCATCCCCTAAATACAAGGGCCTTTCACCATCCATGATTTTCTTTTCCATCTCTTTTGATAACAGAAGAAGCAAATAAATATCTTCCATCTTAAAAAGTGGATACTCCCAATAGCCATCACCATGATCCCGCATAACCAAAAAGAACATAACAATAGCATATATGTGATTCTTCTTCATCAATCTTCATAATCACAGATAACTTGGGAGAAATCAACATGCCGAAAGCATTCAAATGACTGCAATAGATGTCTTTCTTGCATTTTCAAATAAGATAGGCTTCTTCCTCAAGAAACAACCTATTCACCACACTGCCCCTCGAGAAATAAACTCCTAGTCTTTCCACAAAAGAAGATGTGCGTTTTTCTTCAGAACATCTGTAAGAACAGAAGCTTACTAAATGTGAGCCTATCACTTTCGGATTTTGACCGGCAAGGTCCTAACCCTTCTTCCTTCATGCCTCCAGAGGGCCTTCATCTGCCTAAGATCACTACGTAACCTCAACAAATTCCTCTCCAATTTTAAGTTTCAAAACTCAAAATCGCTACATTGAATCTCTAATTCCCCAATCTTTCCCTACGTGCTTATTATCTTAATCTCAGTATCTGGACTACTGCATTCTACAAGACTTCACCGAAATAGGAATTCAATACAAAACCAAACATACCCACCAAGGATAACATAACTGCCAAATGAATAATTTGTAAGGAAAGTCAATAACAACCTCCTAATGCCAAAACTCTCGTGTGAAGACGCGAGGTATCTTTTAAATTTTTCAATTACAATCCAATAAGATGCACATGAAAAGAATAACAGAATAGAGAAAATGAACACATACACAATTGGACACCATATTTACGTGGGAAAACCCTTATGAGAGAAAAACCCACCACACCAAGAAAAGCCTCTTTGTATTACAGTAAACAAATTTACATACAGAGTACAGACTTCACTTTCTGATGTCAATTTTTACAGCAACAAACATTCACTGATCAATCTTGTATAGAGCATTAATCTCACAATGCTCTCAGATGCATACTATGAATCCACTCAGATCAATCTATGTTCGGTATCGAGCAGAAACCTCTATTACACGAACCGATCATTATCTGTTACAGAATATATCTCATTATGTTCATGGTCTATTGATCTTCCACATAGGAATGGTTGCAAACGGTTCAACTACCAATGGTTCACATTCTACTTCTCTCATTGGCTCAGAACGCGACATGTGGGACAGACGTTCGGTCAAAGTGTTCAACTATATTGCATATCAGTGAGACACTAGACCGTGTCTCTCTGATGCCAAAATACCTGATCACAAAGCTATCGGCAAGACCAAAGGTGTCAAAAACACTCTAAGAAGTTAGACCGATAACATATCAAGTCTCCCCGATATCACAGGAAAACCAACCATCCATCGGAAAGAGTCACCACCATTGGCCAAAGTCATACCGAATGAACCAGCCAACTTACGTGTACACCGCACTTGACCATAGCACTAAACTGTTGGTCATTCCTTGTGGTCTCCACCATGACACGTGTTCACTGCTTGTGCATTTCCAGAGAATCAAGCTGGGAATCTATAATATTCACAACAAGTCTTCTAGAATTCCAAGTGGTCCCCACATCTGTCGGCATAGGTTAGGAAAATCTCGAACACCACGACATTGAAGGAGATCACCCAGTCAGGAAGTTGAGAAACTTTAGAATTGTGCAACAAGGTTCCAAAGTTACAGAAATCATTGATGCCACGACAAATCCATACCACTATCGCCTAGTCAGAGAAAACACAAACTCAATAACTCCGCGACAAGGTTCCAAAGTTAGCAGCTCCAACGATCGGTCGACAATGAGGACTTAAACAGAAATACAAGCTAGCAATTTGAGGCACACTTTCCAACACAATAATGTGATGAAGATGATTTGATGAAGGTTGTGATCCACTTTGTTGAAGATTGATGAATGCTCCAAGACAAAATCTGCATAGCCTAGCTATAAAACTCAATAAGATGGATGAAGGTTGCTATGAATTTGAGTATAGTAAGTTTACTCAAGTTGTGGATGATCAAATGAGGAATAAAGCATCTTATTTATAGAATTTCAAGTTAAAGAGATGTCCAAAATGGAGCAATGTGGGACTAAGAATCAACAAATGGCAAGGTGCCACTTGTCAAAATGTGAATGGATAGAGGATGTGCAAGTTTTGAAGAATGTGTCAATAAATGCATATATTTGAAATTTGATTTTGTTGAAATGACATGTACGAGGGAAATAACATGCACTGAATGCTACTTGGCTCAAGGAAAAAGGACTTTCTAGGTGGAGTAAATTCCTTGTTGGAAGAACAAAGTCCACTTGGATTTTGAATTCAACATTGAGGAATATTCCTTTATTATGCCTTTTGAGAGAAAATAGAGATTTAATAAGTGAATTAAATCTATTTTCATGTGCAAGTTGCAAAAGCTAGAGGATGGGACATGAGAAGAGATTAAATTAATCAAGGTTAATTAATTTAATGAAAGATTAGAATGATGTGACATATTGATTTAGATTTATGGATTGATTTAAATCAAACATGAGAAGAATATGGTTTCAAGATTAATTAAATAAATATTTTTGTTTTATTTAACCAAGGAGATGAAGTTAGATTTAAACTAAATAAGGTTTTAATTTATATAATTTAATGGATGGACTTTAGAGATTTAATCAAATAAAATTGATTATTTAATTAAATAGGGATTATTAGATCAGATTGATTGATTTAATTAACAAGAAAGGATGACTTTAATTAGATAAATAATTTATTTAATAAAGAGAGGAATATTGATGAATGTAATCAAATATAGGTATTCGATTAAATGGTTAGACCGAAGGATGATTTAGGATGAAATGGTGTTAGTGGTCAAAATCATATGTGCAATGTCAATCAGTATATTTTACGTGTCTACAATTATATCTTCATTATTACTAAAATATTTCTATCTACTTATCCTCCTACTTATTGATTTTTGCAAAAAATAAATATTTGATTATTCAATTCCATTTATAGGTACCAATAGACATTTGATCCTTTCATTATGCTTCTCTTCAAACTATGAACTCTCTCCAAAGAAAATAAAATTTTAGATTGCAATGCTTTAAGTTCTTTATATTTTCTTACATCCTCGCTATTATAAAAAAGAATGTCGATTTCCTTTACAATTTTTCATTTATCTTTTATGGTGCTTGTCACATTTATGTTGCTTCATCCTTGCTACTTATGAACTAATACCTCTTCAAAGACTTTTCTTCCACTTAGCTTTCTTTCCTTGAAAGAATACATATGTTTTGGGATGTCGTCTTCCTCTTTTGGACCTATTTAAGCTAGTCTCTAGCAATTTTGTAATGTTGATCTGACTCAAACCTTCATAGTGACACACTTATAGATGTATTATTTTGCTCTATAGTCATAATTTATGAATCATGTTTTACAAATATAAACCTAAGTTTAGGTGAATAGGCATTCAACAATATAAGAATGTGATGTATAATCTTGACAAATTTTGGGGTTACCACATTATTAAGTCTTTTTTAGATGAAATTTAGTATTACACATTCAAATATGTTGTATTATATTATCGATAGGTTATAAACATTTATCTAAAAAAAATATTTGGAATTATGCATACATGCAAACTATCTATCTTAAAATAAAAACTCAAGATCTCCACAAAAGGATTAATCATGTAATTATCGTATTCATTCTTACGTAAATTGGATATAATTACTACATTGTTTTTAGCTCAATAGATGCTATTTAAATCTCTTTATATCAATAAACTTGACATGAAGGTCGGTATTGACATAGTGTGATGGATTATAGATGGTGTTGTTTCTTCCACCAAAGTTCAAACCTCATGAGATAAAATATTTATTACTATTTAAAAGTAAAATAAAATAAATTTAACATGAAAGAATCATATTCTTACAATTTCAAAAGTATTACCACCTTCATATTAGTTTTTCAATATCTCATAGCATTTTTAAAAGTATAAATCTACATTATAATTAAATAATCACCAAAATAAATATAAATAACTATTAGTTTTCAGAATATCTTATAACATTTTTAAAAATATAAATATACATTTATAACAAAATGATCACCTAGATAAATATAAATAGCTATCAGTTTTCACAAGCTAAATAACCCCAAATTTTATTCCTAGGATTTCAACCAGATGCCCTTCTAGCACGGCACTACTCATGCTTTTCTTCATGAATAATGAATAATATATGAAGCAAAGAGCTAAAGTTAAAGAAACTCCCAAAACCTGACAAAACTTAAAGGACTCCACACTATAATTGGTATTTTATGAGTTTAACTCTAAAATAACAAACATCATTCTTCTACTAAGATTGTTATATAAAATAGTTTGGATTGTGAGGATACCTCTGACACAAGGGAAAAAAGTCTTTCACTTGAAATCAATTTGAATGAAGATGCCTAACAAATCAAAGCCCTTGGTTACTCATCATATCAAGAATTATATACAAGCCTAATCCTTCTTTGTGATAGTTGCTCGGTTCGTAAGGCACTGTACTAAACTGCCACTTGAGAAAGGTCCTCAGAATCGTATATGTATATCAAGAGTCACGACAATTGCTACTGCATTAGTCATTATACCTATCACTATTATTCTGCCATGGAATACGGCTTATGTAGAAAATTCTGAGTGAGTATTTTCAAGGCATTAATACTGTTGAAGCATTTAAAACATGGATCTAGAAACCTTTCCCGGAGTATACAAGAGCTAGATTTGTATTGAATATTATTAGTTAAGGCCAGAGATTAAACATTCCTTCAGAAAACTGCCAGCCCATTTCCATCCCGACAAATTCGCGTCTGCTACACATGTGCCAGTACTGCAACACAAAACAATTATATATCTCAGCCTTTTCGCCATATTCACAACACATGTCGATCTCAGTCTGATCAAAAACAGCGAGTTGCATGCGATCGGTACCCTAATGCTCATCAAGTTAGATGTGGGTCTTGGAATCCAGGTCTGACAAAGAAAAAATTATGATGACGCTAAAGATTCTTGGAGCCTCTTAATGGCATTGGGATTCGTTGATGTATGGGATAAATGGGATGACAACTGTTTTTCTTTTCTAATTATTAATAAGATTTATTTATCAAAAAATGTCAATATTTATATTCCATCTAATAACAATTTTGGTCTATAATCAACAGAATTCTAGCATCTTATTCACAACAAGAGTGGACAACAAATTTGAATAGAGCTAGAAGAAAAAGATAGTGGATGTTCAGATCTCATTAGATGGAATTTGGTGCAATAGTGTCTAGTTATGTGAGAATGTAAATGAAGTTGATTAAAATTGTGCAAGAGGTATTGTATTTTTTAAAAGTGTAGTTAATGTTAAGTGTGTTTTAAGTGGATTTCTAGCTGATGATTTGTTTCAAAGAAAGGAGATGAAGCTTCCATTTGTAGTTGATGTTAAGTGTGTTTTAAGTGGTCTCTTGATGGATGATGTGTTTCAAAATAAGGAGATTAAGTCCCAATCTTGTGACCCCATCAATTGGGTAGTTAAATTTAGAATTCATATATTAAGAGAATATTTTTTTTGTTTTATTTTTTATCCATAAAATTAGTCACATAAAATATTAATTTCAATCAAGCAAAATGAATAGATGAGAGAGAGTGTGATTAGTTAAAAATCAATCACTAGATATTACAAAAAATTTCTCTTAGTGAAGTTCTATTTGGTTGGTCTAATGTTTTTGGATTACCTCACTCTTGTCATACATCTTTTCTTTAACTTTGTAAGAATTTTTATAGCCTTTTTACATCTATTGTAGCTCTTGTTCCTACCTTTCATTCACCACGTAAGGTGTTTATTCATATTTAACGGCTCCAAGTTGGAGTGTTTTTGTATTGGATGTTCATATTACTAGCTTTAGAGCTCTTGTGAATGCCACCAACGGATGAATTCTTTAATGTCCCTAACCTATAATTTTAACAAAAAGATGATTTGCAAATTGTATTCAATACAGATCAACATATGACCACAAAAATAATACTCCAATATATTGACAAACTCTAGAATCTCATTCACATATATGATATATCAATTACAACTCACAACATTGATTCAGAATGATATACAAGGTTACCACAAATTAACAATAGTATTATTAACTTCCTTCTGGAATCCTTGAAGCTCCGATGCAATCCTTGAATGAAAATACCCTTGGGAACTAAAGCGGTTTCGTCCTTTGGTCCTAGTAAACATTGGGTTTTCATCTAATGACCACAAACTCCTATGGGTTTTCGTCCATAGAAGGGTGTAGAACAAAAGTGTCCCAAAATATAGAAAAATGACATAATAATTTGATGCCTACCACAAGAATTAACTCTCTATATATTTATATGCTAACAATTTCCCTCAAGGAATAGGTCGATCTTGAGCCAAAATGGTGTTAGTGCCCAAAATTTAAGTTTTCACATGCTACAATAGGTCAACCTTAAGGCCAACATAGATTAGTTTGGAATTAGCATGCCATTGTATAGACCTATCCACACGTTTCCCTAGCCCCTTCCATCTTCTTAGAGCTTCACAATTAATGTTGCATGATTCAAAGGTGTCTTATCCATTATCCCTACTAAAATGAGTTTCAGTTGCTCAATACAATCATCTTCTGATAGTAATTTCCTTCCAGTACTAAATCCATTTCCCTTGACATTTGGATATGATGTGTAGGTATCATCGTTGATACTATTTTCTAAAATGCAATTCAGAATGTTCTCATGTGGAGGAATGCAAAGGAGTTTCTAGAAGTGATTTTTCTCCAGTATAGCGAGCCTAGACTAGTGATCTTCTAATGGTGATATCTTCCCTTTATATGATCCTTTTTATACAGGCTATGGATATGATGTGTGGGCATTATTGCAAATGTTATATTCTAAACCTCTAGTCACGAGGATGTTTTATGAGGAAATATGGTAGGATTCTTGGATTCCACCCTTTAGTTGACTTCCCAAAAAAGCGGACATGAAAAGTCCTTCCCCCTCAATATTTCTTCTCCTTAAGAAACACAAATTGGGATGTTCTAATTTATCTTAGGTCCCTCCCAAGTAGCATCTTCTAGGGGCAGATTCTTCCACCGAACAAGAGACTCTATGATGCTCTTGTTTCTCAAATTTTTGACTCAAATATTGTTACCCCAAATTTTTGCTATGTCTTGCAAGAGGTCTTCCAACCTATCCAAAAATTAGCTAAGTCCTATTTCGAGCAGTGTTTTACACAACTCTACGAACTTCTAGGCAGTGTTTTCATTAGTTCGTATAACTTTCCACTTTACCACCTAGCATTAGTACTTCCCTTTTAGTCTTCAACAAGTTAATTTCATGTCGGGCAGTGTTTTGTGAGGTTCATCTAGCTTCTCATTTCCTCACTCTGAGCAAGTCTTATCTAAGTCAATTTTCCTTTAACTAGGCGATGTTTCGCAATGAAAGATGAACTCCATTAGGCTTTTGTAATTTCATCAAACTCTTTGCTTTCCCATCCTTAATTGTTTCCTTTTACATTTTTGAAAAGAAGTGGCAATAAAACAGTGATGTGAAAACTAACACATGCCCATATAGCAAGGAAGTGACATTAAATGCTCATCTACTTGCACACTTTCCGTGTGATTTTTAAGAATATTTTGAGTGGAAGAAAAACATTCCTCATTGTGGTGCTGATTTTTCGAGGAGGAAACCAACATGACATGTCGACGCAAATTTTCAGCCATGGAATTTGCCATTATAGGTATTTACAATATCCACTCTCTTCAAAGTCTGTCTCTCTAGGTTAATTCTCTTTGCATTGCAGTTCCCTTGAGCACACTTTTTTTTGAGCCCTACATTTACAATCATGGCTAAGCTCAAGTGCATGGGTTAGGAGTATATATCTAGGCTAACTTGTGATAGACCTAAGATTGGGGATACCCATTTAAGGTCTATGAACTTAAGTGAACTAAAAGATAAATTCAATAGTCCAAACCCACTGCCCATCACTCAGCAAGTGATTAAGAGTGGATTAGTTGAAGTTTCTACCTTCCCTATAGTAGTAGAATGTCCTAAACTTATCCTAGAATACATCAGACATTATAACTCATCGACACAAGAAATTAGGACAGAGGATAACTGGTTATTGATGAAAATTCAAAAACCCACCTTTGCATCATGTTTAAAAATTCCAAAAAGATATAATTACTCATCTATGACGATGACAAATTCCCAGATTGAGTTTTCTACTAAGAAGAGAATATATAGAAATGAAATGGAAAAAAATTGGTTGGCGAAGCCTATGCGAGGTAGGTCTCAATTGCCCCAAAAGCTACATAGAAATCATTTTGTGGAAGAAGTAGTTGATATTGTGGTACTATTACATAGAGTGGGGGGAAATGAGGATGTACATGGGTTTGAGGAATGGATGTACTTTTACATCTAGATTATGTTATTAGGCCAGTGATTTCTTGACTAGGAAAAAATTATTAGTGAACGTATGCACTATTTGATGACCTTCTTTACTCTTAACCGATTCTTTTATATGTCCTCATACTTAATATATGCCATTACTAGTACAAGACCCTAGCCTAGGTTGAGACCAAGCGATCTCCCTCTTGAAAAGGTGCCCATTTATGACTACCTTGATAAGTTGCAACTTCATAAAAGCTTCCTCCATTTTTGAAGGATAACAAATACTTTCACCATGAGAATGGTTAGATATTTGCAAGGGAGTATTGGAATGCGGTTGTCATCTGAAGCTATACAATTTTTGAATTTTTATGGTAGTCACTTCATCCAGTTCCAAAGGTTTTCCTACATAAGAGTTAGAGGTTTCACTAGTTTTCCCATCAAACTCCCAAGGTACCCTAAGGATAAATGGGTTATGATTGAGTTGTGCAAACAGTTAGAAAATGTAAACAGGATATGTCAAAAAAAGAAGAGTGGCCATTCATTTTCATGTTAGTTTTGGTCCCTACACATGTCAATATCCATGTCTAATGCTTAAAATATTAAGGAGT
>VDFB02358134.1:46695369-46742380 GCA_007258455.2 Sequoia sempervirens
CAATCCACCGATCATTGATCTATACCAAGTTTTATTAGCCTTTGGAGAATCATCATTCTATGTTAGCTTACATCTGGTCACCATGGAAGTACCAACAGGTTTGGAGTCAACTTTTCCAAACTTCTTTAGTAGTTATTTCACATATTTGGATTGAGATATGAAAATCCCCTGGTCCAACTGTGTAATTTGTAATCCCAGAAAGAACTTCATCTCACCAATCATGCGCATCTCAAATTCACTCTTCATTTCATTAGCAAACTTCATACATAGATTATCATCTCCTCCAAAAATGATATCATCAACAAAGGATTCTATAATCAATTCCTTATCATTATCTGGCTTGAAGTATAAGTTGCTATTAGCAATACCTTTTGTGAATCCAAGCTTCAGTAGATATTTTTCCAATCTAGCGTACCAGGATTTGGGGGCTTTCTTAAGTCCATACAGAGCTTTCTTCAATCTGCAAACCATGTCTCCCTTGTCTGCTAGCTAGAAGCCATCCAGATGTTCAATGTACACTTCTTCTTCTAGTTCTCCTTTTAGAAATTCATATTTTACATCCATTTGATAGACTTTGTAGTCCTTGATTGCAACATAATCAAGAAATAATCTCACAGCTTCAATTCTAGCTACAGGGGCAAAGGTTTCTTCAAAACCAATACCTTCCATTTGAGAATAGCCTTTACATACCAGTCTTGCTTTATTCTAGACCACTTCACCTTCTTCATTCAACTTGTTTCTGAATACCCACTTAGTACCAATCACATTTTTGTCTATAGGCCTAGGAACCAGTAGCCATGTATCATTTTTCTCAATCTGTGTCAGCTCATCCTTCATGGTTTCCAACCAATGTTCATCTTGACAGGCTTTAGTGACACTCTTAGGTTCAATTTTGGAAATTAGACAATATTCTTCTACAATTTTTCTTCTAGTTTGCACTCCTTTACTCTTATCTCCTATGATTCGACTTTCAGAATGATTCAACTTTACATACCTTGGAGTTTTGGTACTTTCACAGGCTTCTGAATCTTCTGATCTTTCTTCTACACTTGCACTTGTCTGTGCCTCTACACTTGTCTGAGCTTCTTGACTAATTTGATTTATTAGAAAAAATTGAGGTTGCTTCACCGGAACATATGGAATAACCTGAAGTAGATTCAGTGTCTAAGTGTTCTTCCCTTGACTTGTGTTGTCTTCATCTAAATCGTAGTTGTGTCAACTAGATGATTTGACAGAGTCCTCATCAACTTTGAAATTTTCACTCTCAACCATCTTTCTCAATCTCTTGTTATAGAACTGATATTCCTTGCACTTAATGGAGTAACCTAGGAAGATCCCTTCATCACTTCTTGCATCAAATTTTCCTATATCATCATCTCTCCTAATATAACACTTGCTTCCAAATATCTTAAAATACTTAACAGTAGGCTTGTGACCAAACCATAACTCATAAGGGGTCTTACCAGAATTTCCATTCACATTTAACCTGTTCAAGGTATACACAATAGTGCTTACTGCTTCACTCTAGTACATTTGAGACACATTTCCTTCCACCATCATGGTTTTGGCAACATCCATAATTGTTCTATTCTTTCTCTCTGCAACTCCATTCTATTGAGGGGTTCATGGAGTAGATAATTGTCTTTTAATTCCATGCTCTTCACATTAAGAGTTGAACTCTTTAGAAATGAACTCACCACATCTGTTAGATCTCAGGCACTTGATTTTTAGACCTTTTTCATTTTCTGCCATAACCTTGAAACATTTGAATTTCTCCAGTGCTTCACATTTTTCTCTCAAAAAGGAAACCCAAATCATTCTAGAGTAATCATCAATAACCAGCATAAAATACCTTTCTCCATGAATACTTCAGACTCTAGAGGAACCACAAAGGTCAGTATGTAGTAGTTCGAACAGATTATTTGAATGAAAATGTTTGCTCTAGAAAGAGACTCTAGTTTGTTTACCTATCTGACATTCCTTGCAAACTACATTAGTAGGCTTCACTAGTCTAGGCAGATCTCTTACTGCTTGAGTAGAACTTATCTTGATAATGTTGTCAAATTTTACAGGACACAATCTCCTATGCCACAACCAACTTTCAATTACTTGAGCAATCAAACAACTTCCACTAGCAGTATTCAAGTGAAAAATGTTACCTTTTGTTTGTTTTCCAGTTGCAATCATGTTCCTGGAACTTGCACATATCTTGCATCTTCCATCCTTGAATTGTAGATCATATCCCTTGTGGAACATGTATCCAACACTCAACAAGTTGTGCTTTAGGACTTCAACATAGAGGGACACTACAGGTTATTACGACATAATACAACTCAAAACTAAAATAAAGTTCCTGGAAAAATAACTCACAAGGGCCAACCTAAAATAAAATAACCTGTATTTCACAACTCAAGCCAAAATAAATCACATGTAGTCAAAATAACGGTACCATGGACAAAATATCCCTATATAAGAATAATTATAGAGAAAGGAAAACAAAATTTATAAATTACATGTATGTTGCTAAAGAAACTTTATTATTCAAATTTTCAATTAAAGTGTCAAATTATGAGCAATTCCTCTTATATAATCTAAAATGTTATGGTTGTCATAACCATCAACCAATCTTTTTATTGTTTCTTTGAGTTCATGGTATTTTTTCCTGCTTGGTTGCCTAGTGTATCCAGCCATATATTTCTCTATTCTATTCTCTTGGAGACTCTGTTCTTTTTTCACTGCTTTGATGAATTTCTAGACTGAGCTGTGCGATGCTTGAAGCAATTCACTAAATCCTCTGTGCCATCCCTCAATAGTATTATTGGTTATGGGAAGATCATCTTGAGTAGCTAAATAGCAATTCCACATTGTGATTGGAAACTTGGGTGATCGTCTGTTGCCTCTTCTAGTTAGTCTGCCAATCCATGTGTCTTCAAAATAATCAATTATGGGTTGCAGGGTCTCCTCATGTTCTATATAATAAGGAGATTGTTGAAGTGTTTCAAATGCATCAATTACGTCTATCTGAGGCATGAAAGCTAATGCAACAAGTTTCTTGATCTCATATGAAAATACTTCATTGGAACTGTAACGTGTTTGTAGACCTTCTTCTTGAACTTTCCTCCACAAGCATTGAGAGAAATGGAAAAAACATCCCCGAATAGTGGCATTTGGAAAATTTTCAGAAATAGCTCCCATGAAACCTAATTCAAAATCAATAAGCATAGTTTTTGGGTTTAGATTAGGTTGAATTTATTTTAATTTTGTAAGTACTTGCGTATAAGTTGTTCTTTTTTTGTTGCTCATAAGAATATAAATGAGTGGAAATATTGCATCATTTTTCAAGCCAACAATCGTGTACAACTGTTGAAAAATACTTGGCATTGTTTTAAATGTACCGTCACTAAACCAATTTTCAGATTCTTTTAGTAATTGCAAATTTTGTGTGGTGGTGAATATTAAAAAACGATTCTCATCATTACTATCATGAAAAAGAAACTTTTCCCCTCTATTGGTAATTGTATATTCAATTGGTAAGATAAGATCTGCCGATGTGTGAGGATTTGGTGGTAGTGCTTCAAATCTTAATCTTTTTCTTCAAATTGTTTTGGATAATGCATGGGTTGATGGTATTGCTCCTGCTATGGGTAATGAAATATTAGAGCATGAAGTAGCGATAATATTTCTTGTAGAATCTTGAGTTGAGCATGCCATGTCTTTCATTTCTTTCAATTTTTGTTTGACAGTGATCATCTCAGGTTTTGGAGCATGATTATGTTTTGTATTGCTAATCACATCACCAGATTCTATTTGTGTTGTAGTATAGCACCGAATTGAACATTTATTTGTAAAATATTCCACACAACGCCAAATCATTTTATTGATGCCTTGTCGATGAAATGAAAATGTGTAACCATCTACAATAAGTAAATTCTTGTTTTTTTGACTTGTTAAAAACTGAAGAGGCATTGTATATATTAAAAATTATGAAGAATGTGTTGGTTCCCTAAAAAGTATATTGATTTTTTGTACTCTTTTAGAAAACCCTAGGAAAATTTAAAATAGTGTTCAAAAAAATATATTACAAAATATCTTCTTTTATGAATTTGGATTTCTCCTCTTCTTATCACTCTACACACTCTTACTTCTTCTCCCCTTCTTCCTTTCTTTACTTCTCTTAATTCTACCATTTTATATATCTTCTTAATGCCTTTTCATTTATATCTTTTCATAATACCTCTTAATCAACTTATTCCCACAAAATTGCCTTTATTTTTATAATTATTTACCATTTTATAGGTTATTTAAGCATATTAAAGGTGTTTTAAGGCTATTTTAGGGGTATATAATGGATATATAGTCTAAAAATGACCTAAATAGCCTCTATGGTGCCTCACAATCATATTTATAATTTATTTTGTCATTTCTAGTTTACTAGCTTGATCTAAAATGACCATGGGTTATTTTGTCCATGGGTTATTTTGATCACGAGTTCTTTTGTCCATGGGTTATTATGACCCTGGGTTATTTTGTCCTTGGGTTATTTTGGTCAGGTTATTCTGTCTAGGGTTATTTTGGCCGGGTTATTATGTCCTGATACCATTAGTTTTTTCCTTACCACCAAGGTAAATAGATCCTCTGCCACGAATCACACTAGAATTGTTCTCTCCAAATATTACAACCCCATCGTCATACTTCTCTAGACTCACAAATTTTCTTTTGTCACCAGTCATATGATGTGAGTATCCACTATCAATGACCCAATCATCTTTTTCTTCAACTTGAGCTGCAAGAGATTTTTAATCTTTAGTAGATTTAGTAGCCAGAGGATTATTTTCAATGGTAGAAATGAAAGCCCAATCATCTTCTTTTCCATTATCTTTGTTAGACTCTTCATCAGTTACTACTTCTTCAGCAAAGTAGCATCTCTTTGGGAATCTAGACTTCTTAGGCTTATATCTAGGAACTCTTTTAGCACATCTTGATGTAAAATGACCTATTTTACTAGATGAAAAACATTTAATAGGTAATACATCTTCATACTTACCTTTTCCTCTTCCTTCTTGCTTTGTAATCAGTGCTTCTAGTTCTTCTACCTCTCTTTCTTTATCTTCAAGCTGTTTCAATTCTTCTTCATACTTTGATACCTTCCTGGAACTCTCTCCCAAACTATATCTTTGTTTGTTACTTCTGGATACAGTAGCCTTGAATGCAGATTCAGTCTTTGGTGTAGATTCACCAAATTCACTTATCTCAAAAGCAGCTTGAGCTTCCCAATTAACATATCTCTTGTCATCTTGTTTACTGATCTGAACTCTTCAATAGCATGAACCTTCATTTTTTAAGGGGGAGGAAAGGATCTGAGAACTTTAGCCAAAATTTCATCCTCATCCACAGAACCACCGAAACATGTAATACCCATCACTATCTCATTTACTCTTTGCATAAAAGAAGTGATATTTTCATCTTCACCCATCTTCAGATTCTCATACTTTCCTTTCAAGCTCTATAGCTTAGCCATCTTCACCAGTGCATCTCCTTCATACAAAGTTTCCAGTTTCATCCAAATCTCATGAGATGTCTGCATAACTACCACATTTACCATCTCCAAATTTGTTAGAGCACTCACCAAAGCTTCAATAGTCTTGGTATTGCTTTCAACATCTTTGATCTCATCAATAGTAGAGGGACCATTCTGAGGAATAGTATATGGATATTTTGTAATCTTCCAGAAAGCATCACCAATACACCTTAAGTGACATTGCGTCCAAACTTTCCACAGTGAATAGTTAGTGCCATCAAATCTAGGACTATCCTTCTTGAATGTTGCCATCCTAGATCACCTCAAGCTATTAGACTTCTTCAGAGGAACCTGCTCTGATACCAATTCTTGGCAAAACAAGGACAAACAATTGAGAGGGGGGGTGAATCAGTTGTCACAAAAATTTAAACTTTTCCTACTTAACTTAACCTTAATCTTAGATCTGATGAATAAGCAATCAACCAAAAGTAATTAACACATTAGAGAGACAAAGAACACTAATTTTTTTTTGCGTGGAAACCCTGTTGGGGAAAAACCATGGTGGTTGTTAGTCCACAAGATTATACTCTGTTAGAAGTATAAGAGAAATAATATAGAGAATGCACATGCATTTAGGCACACTTCCTAGAGCTCACTGCTCAATTACAAAAGAGAACTCACTGTTCAACAATAGGGTTTGGATTAAAACCATCCAAGATGTGAACTAAGAAAATAGCTTCCTCACAAGCCTGATTACTGTTCCAATTAAGCTCAACACTTCTTCACTCTTTGCACAATCTTCTTCATACTCTTCTTTGTAATCGAATGATATTCACACATATACACTTAGGAGAACACAAATAATCTCTACCAACAATGAACTAATCACTCTTATATATCCACTACATGGGATTCCATCACTACTTTGTCGACCAAGAAAATAAAATATATTTTGCAATGTCGACCTAGATTTACAAATAAAATTTTAATGTGAACCCAGCAAGGTCGGCCACAACATAGTGGAGACCCAAATTAACATCTCCAATGTGAAAAGACTTTAATTAAAATCACCCCGAAGACCCACAACATGATACCATTGACATGTTGGCTAGAAACATGAAAAAATGAACATGCGCAAGACAAGATCTTCAACCACGAACTCTTCAAATAATGTGGACGTACCACAAAAATAGAGAATGATCTAGACATCTGAGAACACCAAGAAAAAACAGAGAGAATCCACAACAACTGAGATAGCCATAATTACACAAACTTCATTCAAGAGCACTAATAGAGACTAGAAAAATACTATCAGACCACAACATACTCAAAGCTTCACGCAGACCTCTGAAACTTCTAGTAGATGATCTAGATAAACTCAACAATAAACCCTTTAATCCACACCAACTAATCTTCAATGTACAGAGCAAGACACCATCATGACTTGCACAGTTCCTCTGGGAACACATAACACTTTCTTTTAGAATTTTCTAAATATCCTTGACATATACGACAATTGATACACCAAATGCTAATAGTGTTGACATCAATGGCAACCACATATCAACAACCATATCCACAACATCCAACAAATTGTTGGACTTGTCATTGCACCAAAAGATCAACCTATCAATGCTCAATACAAGATTCAGTTAAGAACCACAGGAGGTGGTTAGACCATGTCACAAACCCAAGCGCTAATGTTGCAAGGAAGACCAAGGGTCACACCTTGCAACAATCCCCCTAGCACAAGCTAGGGGTTTGAACCTGTGACCAACTTTGATACGAAGCGTGGATCTATGTGGAATATGTATTTTATTATCTCTTATGTTTGGAACTTTATTTTGGGTCCCTACTAAAGTCTAGCCAACTTGTGTGGGTATGCATCAATTCTAATTAGAGTTTTGAGCTGACTCAAGCAGAAATATTAGATTTTATTATGAGGCTAACATACTTTGAATTTATGATTAGCGGGTATATAAAGGAGATCGGTAAATCATTTAGTGTATATATGTGTGTGTGACATATGCAAGTCATGGTGGTTGATATAATGCAGTAGTAAGGTGCATCAAGGAGAGAGCGAAAAAGAGCAGATCAGTTGTTTTAGGGCATAATAGTTTTGGTATGTTAAGCAGTACAAAGCAAAGCAAAGTAAAGTATAGTAGAAGTGCAATCCGGTCAGGAGATCCAAAATCTGATCTTGAGCTTCATTGGAACTCAATCCAAGCACTTGTAGATGCTGTACTCTCAGTTCAAAATATTGTTGTAAACTTTATTATATCTGTAAGGCAGTGAGCCTCTTTTCTTTGAGTAGTGAGCTCTAGGCAGTGCGCTTGAATGCAAGAGTATTCCCCTCTTTTATTTAATTTTAACAAAGTCAACATTGTGGATTAATCTCCACCGTGGTTTTTCCCCTAATAGGGTTTCCACGTAAAAATATTTGGTGTTATGGTGTTCACTAATTTGACTGCATGCTATGTGTGTTTTCATCTGTTATGTGCTAGAAATGCTATATGAAGTTCTATTATTGCTGTTGATATTTTTAGATCTATTTTGTAAATCAAAATCCTTGAACACTGATTCAGCCCCCCCTCTCAATGTTCCCGGTGTCCAACAATATGAAAGAGTTGATTTCAATCATTTGTTCACATCTTGGATGATTTCTAAAGAGTTCAACTCTTAGTAAATATATCTACAATATGTTCTTGGAAAAACAAAATCAAAGAGTTGAGCCTATATATTAATTGATAGTTTTAGATCTATTTTGTAAATAGTATATATATTGAGTTGAATTATATCTCCATTCAGAAATGTAGATTTTACATCCATTTGATAGACTTTGTAGTCCTTGTATGCAACATAAGTAAGAAATAATTTCACAGCTTCAATTCTAGCTACAAGGGAAAAGGTTCCTTCAAAATCAATACCTTCCATTTGAGAATAGCCTTTACATACCAGTCTTGCTTTATTCTGGACCACTTCACCTTCTTCATTCAACTTGTTTCTGAATACCCACTTATTACCAATCACATTTTTTTCTTTAGGCCTAGGAACCAGTAGCCATGTGTCATTTTTCTCAATCTGTGTCAGCTCTTCCTTCATGGCTTCCAGCTAGTGTTCATCTTGACAAGCTTTAGTGACACTTTTAGGTTCAATTTTTGGAAATCAGACAATACTCTTCTACAAATTTTCTTCTAGTTTGCACTCCTTTACTCTTATCTCCTATGATTTGAATTTCGGAATGATTTAGCTTTACATACCTTAGAGTTTTGGGACTTTCACAGGCTTTTGACTCTTCTGATCTTTCTTCTAAATTTGCACTTGTCTAAGCTTCCTGATTGACTTGATTTATCAGAACAAATTGAGGTTGCTTCACTGGAACATATGGAATAATCTGAAGTAGATTCGGTGTTTGAGTGTTCTTCCCTTGACTTGTGTTGTCTTCATCTGAATCATAGTTGTGTCGACTAGATGATTTGACAGAGTCCTCATCAACTCTGACATTTTAACTCTAAACCATCTTTCTCAGTCTCTTGTTATAGTACTGGTATGCCTTGCTCTTAGTGGAGTAACCTAGGAAGTTCCCTTCATCACTTCTAGCATCAAATTTTCCTATATCATCATCTCTCCTAATATAACACTTGCTTCCAAAGATCTTAAAATACTTAATAGTAGGCTTGTGACCAAACCATAACTCATAAGGGGTCTTACCAGAATTGCCATTCACATTTACCCTTTTCAAGGTATACACAACAATGCTTACTACTTCACTCTAGTACATCTGAGATACATTTCCTCCCACCATCATGGTTCTGGAAACATCCAGAATTGTTCTATGCTTTCAATTTGCAACTCCATTCTATTGAGGGGTTTGGGGAGCAGATAACCGTTTCATTTCTAAAGAGTTCAACTCTTTAGAAATGCCAATTGTGTTGACATCAGTATCCTTGACATATAAAGAGTTTGATACACCAAATGCTAATAGTGTTGACATTAATGACAACCACATATCGACAACCATATCCATAACATCCAACAATCGCCCCCTTTGGCATTGATGGCAACGCATGTTTGTGAAAAATACCATCAACCCAACACCCTGACTTCTTCTGCACTTCTCCTCAATTGAAATTCTCTCCACAAGGATTTTTCACAACGCACTTCTCCCCCTTTGACATCAATGGAATAAGGTAACAAAGAGCTTCTATGCACACGCTTCTAAACCATATATATTTACATTTGACTCCCCCTAAGTAGCAGTCATAGAAACATCAAATTAAATCATCTGTTCACATCTTGGATGATTTGCACATTTGACTACTTCCCCTCTTAGTGTTCCTAGTGTCCCATTCCATATGATCAAGTTCAAAGAGAAGTTCTAATGTCACTCAAGCCTGAACTATTTTGAAGCATGCGATTTGATTTTACTAAACCTCTTAATCAGAGGTTTTCACTCAACCACAATATGTTTATGGGATCCACAGGTGTTCCCTTAGGTGTAATCAAGGTTTTGAATGGGCATTATGAGTTTGGTGTAAAATTCGATACTTATTGGGTGGATACTGATTTAACTAAGAGTTTGAAAGTAAAATTAAGTGCACAATTGATGAATGAGCCACATTTTTCTTGAGGATGTTCAAAGTGAAAATATTTTAAATGCCAAGTACAACTGGGGAATAATGCATTCTATGGTGCAAATTACATCCAAAGTGTTGAAAAGTATTTCTGCTTGATCATCAAAGAAATTTTGGATTGGTTTCACGACATGATATAACACTAATAAGGTGGTTGCAAAGAACTGGGGTAGTTGCTTAAAATTATATACAAAAAGACTCTTAAAAGGTGTCTCTTGCGTTGAAATTCAGAATAATGAAAAACAAAAGACAACTGAATAAAGAAAAAATACCATTTGGAGAGAGGAGACCCTAACTTGTTGCAAAATTTTTGGTGTGTAAATATCTGGGAGATTGTAACCAATGAGATTTCAATATCAATGGAGAGTATCTATTTGAAAATTTGTCATTTCCAATAATGGGATTCAAATTTGGGCCATAGTAATGATATATATGATTTGCAATAAGCAAGGCTAATAAGGATAATCTCAAATTATTCAACTGCAGTGAGAGAGGTATTATGTAAAAATTCTACTTTAGCATAAGGAACTTGTTGCTCATCTCCCAAAGAAATATTGATAACCTAGAAGAGGCATTGCCAAGATCTCATTTATCATTTCAAATACAAGCTTTAGGCTTTAAATGCCAAATTGGTAATAAACAACATCAGTTAGAATAGTGGAAAATTCTATGGGTAATGAACCATGCCATCAATTGAATAGGGAGGAAAGATTGGGATGATCCAAAGATAAGAGACTTCAAGAAAGGAACCAAACATAAGGTACATTGATCACATACAAAAGTATACATTGGTCAAACTGTTGAACATAAAATGTTCATCGTTTTAAGCCCTCAAACTTCATGTAAAGCCACAAAGTTGTTGGCTCATCTAGTGGATTGCCTAAGGATGGGAAATACCGGTGTAACTAGTACACATATGGACAAGTGACACATGGAATGAGAGGCAATACACCTGCATTTGGAAGTAAGAAAGGCATCCCAAGAAGTAACATTGCAAATAGATGAGGAATCCAAGATTAACAGTGGGAAGCTTTGCCTACATGAAAGGCATGCTTAAATATCATTACACTGTCATGAAATATGATGGATCAACGATGAAAAAATTACCTTTACAAAGCATGTGGTGGAGCACAGTTTGAGAGAACATCAGACATTATGGACCTGCATTTCATTTAGGATGATATAGAATTATTGAGATGTTGCAACTAAATTTACAATTGGGTATACAGTTCTTGGCTTTTACTCCCATGCATTATAGCGTAGCAAAGTAAATATTTGGTGATATGATGAAGACAATTGAGGAACCAAATAATCTCTATAGAGATGACTATGAATGCTTTAGACACTGCCTTTTTGGCTCATTATGAGGGGACTCCACTTATGAGTTCTACTGGAGAGAGTTGATTATGGGTTATGGTCATTGAGAAGCTCACTAAATTTGGAGTCTTAGTGAACCATAAAACATAATAATTTTGCATGAACGGATTGGGGAGTGGAGCATAAGATTTGAATCACTACACAAGCCAAGGAAAAAACCCTAAATGCCATCAGAGACACAATACCACATCGGAGGGACTCTCATCATGGTCTCCCTGATGATTAGATGAATCAAGTTACTATGGACATATCGGGGTGAGTAGCATACATCGGAAATACACATTTTATTGTACCCTCAATAGCCCGATCGGAACCTATCGGAGACACTTGAGCATATCGAAGAGAGAAGGTAGGGTGTCCCACTGATAGAACGATGAAGCTACATCCCTCTGATGCTCCAAAAAAGGCAAGGTATAAAATGTTTATCAGAGATAAACATTAATATCGGGGAAACAAAAATGTAAGTCTCCATGATAGAGAAAAAAAACAAAATCATAGATGAAAGGTAAAATAAAGTTCTATGGTAAATATTTTTACTGATGAGATTAAAGAGTGGGTAATTATTTTTTACCTGAGGAGTATTTTTTGGATTAAAATAAATTTGTTGGCAAAGGAAAGATAATAATTATCATTAAATTAAATTTTCACAGAGATCACAAAGATGAGGATCAAAGTTGAACTATTTTAATTTGTCGAAGACAATTAATTAAATGAAGAACTCCACTAGATAGATGTGTGAAGGGCCATAACCCTAAAAATGTAATATATGTAAGATGAAATCATCATCCAAAAAAAAATCATTAGTAGGTTAGAAAATCACCATCATTGGCATTCCACAAGTCCATCCATCCACACTCATATTTTAATACATCAAAATACTTTTGCTATTAGTGTATTATTATTTGAAGCAAAATCAATGGAGAAGATTGCTCGAATTTGGTGATTTATTTTTAGTGTTCAACTGTTGCGTCAAAATTAAATCTTATATGTTATTGTGCTGTCTCCAAAGTGGTATTCCTTTATTATTCAAATTAACATAATTTGTCAGGACACACTTGTTGTCGTGTGAGGTTTTTGATTGGTTTCTGGATGGAATGAATTAAATTCCTTTCAAGTGATTCATTTTAATTGGTTCTTGCTCAAGATTAAAATCATTTTGATTTGATTATTTTGATTGGCTTCCCTCAAGTCAAGAATTTAAAATCCTTTCATGATATCACAATAATTTGGGAATATAGCACTGGGATTAATAAGAAGAGTACAATGATTGGAAAACTTGAACATTTGTACAAGCTTCAAACATTCAAAGTACCCAACAAGTTTGAGTTAAGTTGAAAGATAGATTCACCCTCCTTACACATGTAACTCCATTAGTCCATCATCCACCTCTCAACTCAGTTACCCAATTAGATTAGGCACTAATCATATTCATATCAAAATAAAATTTCATATAAACTTTATTCACATATTCAAAATCTCAATATTAGTAGGATTAGATATAATTCTTGCAACTGTTTCACACCTATATGCCATAAGAAATAGATTACCCAAGTCAATACACTTAATTATTAAATTTTCTTTCATCATTGAGGTTTACCCACCTAGGTTTAGTAGAGCCTAAAGTGCAGGGAGTTGTAAACCATATAGGTTCATTTCATACATTGGCCAAAAGCTTGTTCAATCTGACCATAGGACCTAGCATGGTACCTTAGGATTAACAAGCTGCAATTTTGGGAGCCAACATCATCAAAAATCTATTGGCTAAAAAATTGGGCACCTTGAGATGTTATGACCCTATGTGTGAAAAGGTGCCCAATGAACCAACAACTTTGAATATCTACCATTTTAGAAAGAGAAAATATCCTCTAAATTATCAAAGAATTGAAAGAACAAGAAATAAGCACAATGTTTTTTTAAAATAGAAAGCAATAAAGAAAAAACCCAATATCAGAAAGAATCCCAATATTAGATACGAAGTACATGAAATAAATACTGGGACAAAGACCGGTTTAACTTTGAAATTACTAAAAATTAAAATAGTGCACTCAATATTATTTGAAAGATGAAATCTATTATGAAGAGAATTGCATAACTCACACATAGGTAAAGCATAACATTAAGATACTCCTAAACACATAGATTCAAGAATACCAAATTATCTTCACAATCTAAATGCACACAAACAACTAGTGATTTCATTAATAGAAATAGCAACAAAGTCTAATATAATATTGAGCTTTCAAAATAGTGTCTAGAGAGTTATACTTCAAAGATAGATACATATAAATAAGCGAATAGGTAACTACTTCTTTCTTGCCCATAACTAATTAAAACTAATTTTTTTTGAATATAGCAACTATAAGGTCAAGACGGTGTCACTTCGTTTCCCATTTCTGGGGGTGCCACATGTCTTTTCTGCAAGGATTGGGAAGATTCATAGTATGTAATAGATCCTTGTGTTGAGGGATAGTCACATTATTCATTCACACTTTTCACATATGCTAGTTGACTATATTTTATTGCTTCAACACACTGTTCATGAGCCTTCATAAGATCAATCACTTGAGATGGGACAAGATGTAATTCTTTGAATTTATTTAAATGTTCAACATTAAAGGAATGAGAATCGAGTATTAATTTGAAAATTTTCTAGAAGTTCTCTACCAAGCCTTTGATGTTTTCATCTTCTTCAATTTCTCCTTTGTCCTGTTGCAACTCTAGAGCAACCAAGGTGCTCTGTGATTCCTCTAAGACAACAATGCATTTAGTCATGATTTCTTGAATCTTTTGCAAACCATGCCTAGCGATTTTCATCTTCCATTCTACACCTTTGTTCCATATAAAGCAATAGGAGTTTGCAGCGTGTGGTATAATTTACTCAGCTGCTAGTTTTTCCATTCCCCAGTTCATCATTGCTTTCAATTCAATTTGGAAATTATTCCATGTATTTTCTTCTTTTTCAACAACAATTTCTACTACAAGATTAGACTTTAAGGAATTTACTTTTTGAAAACACTTTACAGACTCAAAAATAATAAAATTTCTCTTTTTGATTAGACATTCACTCCATTCTTCCACAACTTTACCCAAGATTTGGCAGCTTTTCATCTTCCTCATAGCTTCCTTTCCGATCATAGCAAGGGGATCTATAGAGGAATCAACTTGAGAAATAGGTTGAGGAGCAAGATAGAAGATAGACCTTAAAAATTTAGTTAAAGCTTGAATCTATGTCTTCAGTTCATCTTTGCTTTCCTTAAATCCTTCTTCAATCATTCAACCATTCTTTCTATAGATACTTGAAAGATTTGAACATCCCCAACTCTTATATGAGGTCCAAGATCAATTCTGTTAAATTTAAAATCACTCAAAGTTACTTGAGTGATCTCTTTTTGTGCTGAAGGACATGCAATTTCTAAATGAAGGTTTCTTGAATCAACATCATCCACTAACCATGTAGTGGTCTTTAATTTCTTTGGATTTAGGGTTGAGGTTCTCTATAGTAACTAACCTACCATGTCCTACTATGGTAAGCTAAATTGCATAGCCTTCCTCCTTTTGGACAAAGTATCTTCCAGCCAAATAGGTTTAATAGGTACATTAGTTTCCTTAGAGCTTGAAGACTCAAATAATGTTTTGTGTCTAGGACGAGTGTTCACGGGTGTGTTTTCTGGTGAGAATGGAGTAGTCGCTGACTTTTGTGGCACACCTACCTCCTTGGTGGGTGACTTGTCCTGAGAAGGAGAAGAGCTAATGTCAATATTTTCTAAATCCCCTTCTTCTTCTTCACCTACTTTTTTGCTTTTCTAGATTAGGTAGGTCAATAATATCTTCTCCACATGTCTGATGAAACATATTTTTATCAGGTGATTTGTCATCACTATCTCCCCAAGTTCTTGAAGGTAATGAATGCAAGGTGGTATTAGTTGTTCTCACATTTGGAGAAGGTTGAGTGGAACTCCTGGAAGGTTGAGCATTCCTTGACCTAGTTAGAGGACATGACTGATATGTTCTTTTCTTGGTCATCCATTCCTGTGTCCTAGCTAAAACATTAGTGGTCCTCGCTTCAATAGTTTCCTTTTCCCTATTGCTCCAATCCATGGTGGGAATAGGGTAATTTTCTATCAACTCAGTATAAACTAGGTCTATGATGTTAGACTAATCCTCTATGATGCGTTTTAAACCCTAGTCTAGACCATGGATGATGATTTTTTCTATACACAATCTCATCCAACTTCTTTTTTTGACCTCATATTCATGAACAAAATTGGCCCAATAGTCCTCCAGACTAGGCTTCAATGAAAGAAGTTAGGACTTAATTTCAAATTGTTCTTGACAAAATATTAAAGATCAAAGGGAAACGTTCATCATATGAGTGCAAATTATATTTTGATAACTCCTTAATATTTTAAGCATTAGACATGGATATTGACATGTGTAGGGACCAAAACTAACATGAAAATGAATGGCCACTCTTCTTTTTTTGACATATCCTGTTTACATTTTCTAACTGTTTGCACAACTCAATCATAACCCATTTATCCTTAGGGTACCTTGGGAGTTTGATGGGAAAACTAGTGAAACCTCTAACTCTTATGTAGGAAAACCTTTGGAACTGGATGAAGTGACTACCATAAAAATTCAAAAATTGTATAGCTTCAGATGACAACCGCATTCCAATACTCCCTTGCAAATATCTAACCATTCTCATGGTGAAAGTATTTGTTATCCTTCAAAAATGGAGGAAGCTTTTATGAAGTTGCAACTTATCAAGGTAGTCATAAATGGGCACCTTTTCAAGAGGGAGATCGCTTGGTCTCAACCTAGGCTAGGGTCTTGTACTAGTAATGGCATATATTAAGTATGAGGACATATAAAAGAATCGGTTAAGAGTAAAGAAGGTCATCAAATAGTGCATACGTTCACTAATAATTTTTTCCTAGTCAAGAAATCACTGGCCTAATAACATAATCTAGATGTAAAAGTACATCCATTCCTCAAACCCATGTACATCCTCATTTCCCCCCACTCTATGTAATAGTACCACAATATCAACTACTTCTTCCACAAAATGATTTCTATGTAGCTTTTGGGGCAATTGAGACCTACCTCGCATAGGCTTCGCCAACCAATTTTTTTCCATTTCATTTCTATATATTCTCTTCTTAGTAGAAAACTCAATCTGGGAATTTGTCATCGTCATAGATGAGTAATTATATCTTTTTGGAATTTTTAAACATGATGCAAAGGTGGGTTTTTGAATTTTCATCAATAACCAGTTATCCTCTGTCCTAATTTCTTGTGTCGATGAGTTATAATGTCTGATGTATTCTAGGATAAGTTTAGGACATTCTACTACTATAGGGAAGGTAGAAACTTCAACTAATCCACTCTTAATCACTTGCTGAGTGATGGGCAGTGGGTTTGGACTATTGAATTTATCTTTTAGTTCACTTAAGTTCATAGACCTTAAATGGGTATCCCCAATCTTAGGTCTATCACAAGTTAGCCTAGATATATACTCCTAACCCATGCACTTGAGCTTAGCCATGATTGTAAATGTAGGGCTCAAAAAAAAGTGTGCTCAAGGGAACTGCAATGCAAAGAGAATTAACCTAGAGAGACAGACTTTGAAGAGAGTGGATATTGTAAATACCTATAATGGCAAATTCCATGGCTGAAAATTTGCGTCGACATGTCATGTTGGTTTCCTCCTCGAAAAATCAGCACCACAATGAGGAATGTTTTTCTTCCACTCAAAATATTCTTAAAAATCACACGGAAAGTGTGCAAGTAGATGAGCATTTAATGTCACTTCCTTGCTATATGGGCATGTGTTAGTTTTCACATCACTGTTTTATTGCCACTTCTTTTCAAAAATGTAAAAGGAAACAATTAAGGATGGGAAAGCAAAGAGTTTGATGAAATTACAAAAGCCTAATGGAGTTCATCTTTCATTGCGAAACATCGCCTAGTTAAAGGAAAATTGACTTAGATAAGACTTGCTCAGAGTGAGGAAATGAGAAGCTAGATGAACCTCACAAAACACTGCCCGACATGAAATTAACTTGTTGAAGACTAAAAGGGAAGTACTAATGCTAGGTGGTAAAGTGGAAAGTTATACGAACTAATGAAAACACTGCCTAGAAGTTCGTAGAGTTGTGTAAAACACTGCTCGAAATAGGACTTAGCTAATTTTTGGATAGGTTGGAAGACCTCTTGCAAGACATAGCAAAAATTTGGGGTAACAATATTTGAGTCAAAAATTTGAGAAACAAGAGCATCATAGAGTCTCTTGTTCGGTGGAAGAATCTGCCCCTAGAAGATGCTACTTGGGAGGGACCTAAGATAAATTAGAACATCCCAATTTGTGTTTCTTAAGGAGAAGAAATATTGAGGGGGAAGGACTTTTCATGTCCGCTTTTTTGGGAAGTCAACTAAAGGGTGGAATCCAAGAATCCTACCATATTTCCTCATAAAACATCCTCGTGACTAGAGGTTTAGAATATAACATTTGCAATAATGCCCACACATCATATCCATAGCCTGTATAAAAAGGATCATATAAAGGGAAGATATCACCATTAGAAGATCACTAGTCTAGGCTCGCTATACTGGAGAAAAATCACTTCTAGAAACTCCTTTGCATTCCTCCACATGAGAACATTCTGAATTGCATTTTAGAAAATAGTATCAACGATGATACCTACACATCATATCCAAATGTCAAGGGAAATGGATTTAGTACTGGAAGGAAATTACTATCAGAAGATGATTGTATTGAGCAACTGAAACTCATTTTAGTAGGGATAATGGATAAGACACCTTTGAATCATGCAACATTAATTGTGAAGCTCTAAGAAGATGGAAGGGGCTAGGGAAACGTGTGGATAGGTCTATACAATGGCATGCTAATTCCAAACTAATCTATGTTGGCCTTAAGGTTGACCTATTGTAGCATGTGAAAACTTAAATTTTGGGCACTAACACCATTTTGGCTCAAGATCGACCTATTCCTTGAGGGAAATTGTTAGCATATAAATATATAGAGAGTTAATTCTTGTGGTAGGCATCAAATTATTATGTCATTTTTCTATATTTTGGGACACTTTTGTTCTACACCCTTCTATGGACGAAAACCCATAGGAGTTTGTGGTCATTAGATGAAAACCCAATGTTTACTAGGACCAAAGGACGAAACCGCTTTAGTTCCCAAGGGTATTTTCATTCAAGGATTGCATCGGAGCTTCAAGGATTCCAGAAGGAAGTTAATAATACTATTGTTAATTTGTGGTAACCTTGTATATCATTCTGAATCAATGTTGTGAGTTGTAATTGATATATCATATATGTGAATGAGATTCTAGAGTTTGTCAATATATTGGAGTATTATTTTTGTGGTCATATGTTGATCTGTATTGAATACAATTTGCAAATCATCTTTTTGTTAAAATTATAGGTTAGGGACATTAAAGAATTCATCCGTTGGTGGCATTCACAAGAGCTCTAAAGCTAGTAATATGAACATCCAATACAAAAACACTCCAACTTGGAGCCGTTAAATATGAATAAACACCTTACGTGGTGAATGAAAGGTAGGAACAAGAGCTACAATAGATGTAAAAAGGCTATAAAAATTCTTACAAAGTTAAAGAAAAGATGTATGACAAGAGTGAGGTAATCCAAAAACATTAGACCAACCAAATAGAACTTCACTAAGAGAAATTTTTTGTAATATCTAGTGATTGATTTTTAACTAATCACACTCTCTCTCATCTATTCATTTTGCTTGATTGAAATTAATATTTTATGTGACTAATTTTATGGATAAAAAATAAAACAAAAAAAATATTCTCTTAATATATGAATTCTAAATTTAACTACCCAATTGATGGGGTCACAAGATTGGGACTTAATCTCCTTATTTTGAAACACATCATCCATCAAGAGACCACTTAAAACACACTTAACATCAACTACAAATGGAAGCTTCATCTCCTTTCTTTGAAACAAATCATCAGCTAGAAATCCACTTAAAACACACTTAACATTAACTACACTTTTAAAAAATACAATACCTCTTGCACAATTTTAATCAACTTCATTTACATTCTCACATAACTAGACACTATTGCACCAAATTCCATCTAATGAGATCTGAACATCCACTATCTTTTTCTTCTAGCTCTATTCAAATTTGTTGTCCACTCTTGTTGTGAATAAGATGCTAGAATTCTGTTGATTATAGACCAAAATTGTTATTAGATGGAATATAAATATTGACATTTTTTGATAAATAAATCTTATTAATAATTAGAAAAGAAAAACAGTTGTCATCCCATTTATCCCATACATCAACGAATCCCAATGCCATTAAGAGGCTCCAAGAATCTTTAGCGTCATCATAATTTTTTCTTTGTCAGACCTGGATTCCAAGACCCACATCTAACTTGATGAGCATTAGGGTACCGATCGCATGCAACTCGCTGTTTTTGATCAGACTGAGATCGACATGTGTTGTGAATATGGCGAAAAGGCTGAGATATATAATTGTTTTGTGTTGCAGTACTGGCACATGTGTAGCAGACGCGAATTTGTCGGGATGGAAATGGGCTGGCAGTTTTCTGAAGGAATGTTTAATCTCTGGCCTTAACTAATAATATTCAATACAAATCTAGCTCTTGTATACTCCGGGAAAGGTTTCTAGATCCATGTTTTAAATGCTTCAACAGTATTAATGCCTTGAAAATACTCACTCAGAATTTTCTACATAAGCCGTATTCCATGGCAGAATAATAGTGATAGGTATAATGACTAATGCAGTAGCAATTGTCGTGACTCTTGATATACATATACGATTCTGAGGACCTTTCTCAAGTGGCAGTTTAGTACAGTGCCTTACGAACCGAGCAACTATCACAAAGAAGGATTAGGCTTGTATATAATTCTTGATATGATGAGTAACCAAGGGCTTTGATTTGTTAGGCATCTTCATTCAAATTGATTTCAAGTGAAAGACTTTTTTCCCTTGTGTCAGAGGTATCCTCACAATCCAAACTATTTTATATAACAATCTTAGTAGAAGAATGATGTTTGTTATTTTAGAGTTAAACTCATAAAATACCAATTATAGTGTGGAGTCCTTTAAGTTTTGTCAGGTTTTGGGAGTTTCTTTAACTTTAGCTCTTTGCTTCATATATTATTCATTATTCATGAAGAAAAGCATGAGTAGTGCCGTGCTAGAAGGGCATCTGGTTGAAATCCTAGGAATAAAATTTGGGGTTATTTAGCTTGTGAAAACTGATAGCTATTTATATTTATCTAGGTGATCATTTTGTTATAAATGTATATTTATATTTTTAAAAATGTTATAAGATATTCTGAAAACTAATAGTTATTTATATTTATTTTGGTGATTATTTAATTATAATGTAGATTTATACTTTTAAAAATGCTATGAGATATTGAAAAACTAATATGAAGGTGGTAATACTTTTGAAATTGTAAGAATATGATTCTTTCATGTTAAATTTATTTTATTTTACTTTTAAATAGTAATAAATATTTTATCTCATGAGGTTTGAACTTTGGTGGAAGAAACAACACCATCTATAATCCATCACACTATGTCAATACCGACCTTCATGTCAAGTTTATTGATATAAAGAGATTTAAATAGCATCTATTGAGCTAAAAACAATGTAGTAATTATATCCAATTTACGTAAGAATGAATACGATAATTACATGATTAATCCTTTTGTGGAGATCTTGAGTTTTTATTTTAAGATAGATAGTTTGCATGTATGCATAATTCCAAATATTTTTTTTAGATAAATGTTTATAACCTATCGATAATATAATACAACATATTTGAATGTGTAATACTAAATTTCATCTAAAAAAGACTTAATAATGTGGTAACCCCAAAATTTGTCAAGATTATACATCACATTCTTATATTGTTGAATGCCTATTCACCTAAACTTAGGTTTATATTTGTAAAACATGATTCATAAATTATGACTATAGAGCAAAATAATACATCTATAAGTGTGTCACTATGAAGGTTTGAGTCAGATCAACATTACAAAATTGCTAGAGACTAGCTTAAATAGGTCCAAAAGAGGAAGACGACATCCCAAAACATATGTATTCTTTCAAGGAAAGAAAGCTAAGTGGAAGAAAAGTCTTTGAAGAGGTATTAGTTCATAAGTAGCAAGGATGAAGCAACATAAATGTGACAAGCACCATAAAAGATAAATGAAAAATTGTAAAGGAAATCGACATTCTTTTTTATAATAGCGAGGATGTAAGAAAATATAAAGAACTTAAAGCATTGCAATCTAAAATTTTATTTTCTTTGGAGAGAGTTCATAGTTTGAAGAGAAGCATAATGAAAGGATCAAATGTCTATTGGTACCTATAAATGGAATTGAATAATCAAATATTTATTTTTTGCAAAAATCAATAAGTAGGAGGATAAGTAGATAGAAATATTTTAGTAATAATGAAGATATAATTGTAGACACGTAAAATATACTGATTGACATTGCACATATGATTTTGACCACTAACACCATTTCATCCTAAATCATCCTTCGGTCTAACCATTTAATCGAATACCTATATTTGATTACATTCATCAATATTCCTCTCTTTATTAAATAAATTATTTATCTAATTAAAGTCATCCTTTCTTGTTAATTAAATCAATCAATCTGATCTAATAATCCCTATTTAATTAAATAATCAATTTTATTTGATTAAATCTCTAAAGTCCATCCATTAAATTATATAAATTAAAACCTTATTTAGTTTAAATCTAACTTCATCTCCTTGGTTAAATAAAACAAAAATATTTATTTAATTAATCTTGAAACCATATTCTTCTCATGTTTGATTTAAATCAATCCATAAATCTAAATCAATATGTCACATCATTCTAATCTTTCATTAAATTAATTAACCTTGATTAATTTAATCTCTTCTCATGTCCCATCCTCTAGCTTTTGCAACTTGCACATGAAAATAGATTTAATTCACTTATTAAATCTCTATTTTCTCTCAAAAGGCATAATAAAGGAATATTCCTCAATGTTGAATTCAAAATCCAAGTGGACTTTGTTCTTCCAACAAGGAATTTACTCCACCTAGAAAGTCCTTTTTCCTTGAGCCAAGTAGCATTCAGTGCATGTTATTTCCCTCGTACATGTCATTTCAACAAAATCAAATTTCAAATATATGCATTTATTGACACATTCTTCAAAACTTGCACATCCTCTATCCATTCACATTTTGACAAGTGGCACCTTGCCATTTGTTGATTCTTAGTCCCACATTGCTCCATTTTGGACATCTCTTTAACTTGAAATTCTATAAATAAGATGCTTTATTCCTCATTTGATCATCCACAACTTGAGTAAACTTACTATACTCAAATTCATAGCAACCTTCATCCATCTTATTGAGTTTTATAGCTAGGCTATGCAGATTTTGTCTTGGAGCATTCATCAATCTTCAACAAAGTGGATCACAACCTTCATCAAATCATCTTCATCACATTATTGTGTTGGAAAGTGTGCCTCAAATTGCTAGCTTGTATTTCTGTTTAAGTCCTCATTGTCGACCGATCGTTGGAGCTGCTAACTTTGGAACCTTGTCGCGGAGTTATTGAGTTTGTGTTTTCTCTGACTAGGCGATAGTGGTATGGATTTGTCGTGGCATCAATGATTTCTGTAACTTTGGAACCTTGTTGCACAATTCTAAAGTTTCTCAACTTCCTGACTGGGTGATCTCCTTCAATGTCGTGGTGTTCGAGATTTTCCTAACCTATGCCGACAGATGTGGGGACCACTTGGAATTCTAGAAGACTTGTTGTGAATATTATAGATTCCCAGCTTGATTCTCTGGAAATGCACAAGCAGTGAACACGTGTCATGGTGGAGACCACAAGGAATGACCAACAGTTTAGTGCTATGGTCAAGTGCGGTGTACACGTAAGTTGGCTGGTTCATTCGGTATGACTTTGGCCAATGGTGGTGACTCTTTCCGATGGATGGTTGGTTTTCCTGTGATATCGGGGAGACTTGATATGTTATCGGTCTAACTTCTTAGAGTGTTTTTGACACCTTTGGTCTTGCCGATAGCTTTGTGATCAGGTATTTTGGCATCAGAGAGACACGGTCTAGTGTCTCACTGATATGCAATATAGTTGAACACTTTGACCGAACGTCTGTCCCACATGTCGCGTTCTGAGCCAATGAGAGAAGTAGAATGTGAACCATTGGTAGTTGAACCGTTTGCAACCATTCCTATGTGGAAGATCAATAGACCATGAACATAATGAGATATATTCTGTAACAGATAATGATCGGTTCGTGTAATAGAGGTTTCTGCTCGATACCGAACATAGATTGATCTGAGTGGATTCATAGTATGCATCTGAGAGCATTGTGAGATTAATGCTCTATACAAGATTGATCAGTGAATGTTTGTTGCTGTAAAAATTGACATCAGAAAGTGAAGTCTGTACTCTGTATGTAAATTTGTTTACTGTAATACAAAGAGGCTTTTCTTGGTGTGGTGGGTTTTTCTCTCATAAGGGTTTTCCCACGTAAATATGGTGTCCAATTGTGTATGTGTTCATTTTCTCTATTCTGTTATTCTTTTCATGTGCATCTTATTGGATTGTAATTGAAAAATTTAAAGTCACCTCTGCATTCTTCCCTGAGGTTTTGGCATTAGGAGAGTTTGTTCAGCACTGAAGCTTTCCTTACAAGTGGTATTAGAGCCTGGCCAGTTGTGTTATCCTTGTGGGTATGTTGGGTTTTTTGTGTTAATTCTATTCAGTGAGAGTCTTGTAGAAGTCTGGTAATTCGAATTACAGATTAAGATGACAAGCACATCAGGAAAGATTGAAATTGAGAAATTCAATGGCAACAATTTTGAGTTTTGAAAACTTAAAATGGAAGATTTGTTAGTTGACCGTGATCTTTGGCTTGCTGTGTCTGGAATGAAGCCTACAGGCATGAAGGAAGAGGATTGGGACCTTGCAGATCAAAAATCAAAGAGGCTGATAAGGCTCTGTTTAGTAAACTCTGTTCTTCTGAATGTTCATGAAGAAAAGACTGCATCTTCTTTGTGGAAAAGACTAGGAGTTATTTATCAGGGCAAGTCCTTGGTGAATATGTTACATTCTTGAGAAAGAAGTTGTACTCTTTTAAAATGCAAGAAGGAGCATCTATTGTTGATCATTTCAATGCTTTCAACATGTTGATTGCTTAGTTAGCATCTGTGGGTGTGAAGATTGATGAAGAAGATCGCTATATGCTATTGTTATGTTCTTTGTTGGATTTTTGGGATCACTTGGTGATGGCTATTGGGAGTATGACATTCACTTTTAAGATGGAAGATGTTGTTACTTATTTTTTATCAGAAGAGATGAGAAGAAAATCATCCGAGATGGTGAAGGAGGCCCTTGCTATTAGAGGCGTGATCAAAGAAAAGGTAAGAAGGACAAGAAGTCCAAAATCAAAAATCATAAGGGAGTTCCAAAGCTCTCAGCAAGAAGTCCAAGGTGAAGTGTTTAAATCAGGGCAACCTCACCATGTCCGGAAGGATTGCAAAGAGGGAGAAAAATAAGAAGAAGAAGCATTCTTCATTAAATGATTCTTCTCAAAGTGCGATGTAGATGCCTTCATTGTAGCCTTGGCTACACAGACATCAGATGATGTCTAGCTGATTGATTCTAGAGCATATTTCCACATGACATTTCATAGAGACTAGTTCACTAAGTATGAAAAATACTATGGTGGAAGGGTGTATTTAGCAAGCGATTCATCTCTGGAAATAGTTGGTTGTGGAAGAGTCAGAATTAAGTTCCCTGATGGAAGAATGAAGGGAATCAATGATGTAATGTATATACCAGGTTTGGCTCAAAATTTACTTTCTGTTAGTAGGCTGAATGATGTTGTAGTGCAAGTCACGTTCTCTAGAAATGGCTGCAAAATGACTAGAGGCTCAATGGTGCTAGCTATGGGTGCTCGTATTGGTACCTTGTATAAGCTGGATGCACATGCTGTGCAATGCAATAGTGTCTCTACAAAATCACAGAAGGCTACTCATAGAGAAAAGGAGGGAAAAATCCCTTATAGTGAAAACTCTTTGGAAGTTAAACTTCTAGCAGAAAAGACTATGCTCTGGCATCATAGGCTAGGCCACATTGGAGAAAAAGGTTTTAAAACCTTGAAAAACAAAAACCTGGTTAAAGGGCTTGATGGTTGTAACCTCAAATTTGAGTTTTGTGAACATTGTATATATGGTAAACAACACCGTGTTTCATTTTACTCCAGTCCTCACAAATCTTCTAGTTTACTTGATTACATACATTCTGATGTTTTTGGTCCAGTAAATTTTCCTTCTTTGTCTAAATCAAGATATTATGTATCGTTCATTGATGATTATTCAAGAAGGGAATTTGTTTATTTTTTGAAAAGTAAATCAGAAGTGTTCAGTCATTTTAAGGAATTTAAAAACCTTGTGGAAAATCAGACTAGAAGAAAAATAAAATGTTTAAGGACTGAAAATGGTGGTGAGTTTTGTTCTGATGAGTTCGAAAGGTACTGTAAAGATCATGGGATTAAAAGACATAAAACTACACCCTACACTCTGTAGCAAAATGGAGTTGTTGAAAGGTTGAATAGGACAATGATGGAAAGAGCACAAAGTATGCTAAGCAGTGCTGGCTTGGACGAGAAGTTCTGGGCTGAGGCAGTTACAACAACATGTTACTTGATAAACTGTTCTTTGAATTCTACTCTTATTGAGAAAAGACCTTTTGAAGCATTGTCTGGAAAGAAGCCCTCTCTGAGACACATTCACGTCTTTGGCTATGAGGCATATGCATATGTTCCGAATGAAAAAGGTCTAAATTGGAAAACAAGGTTGTTAAATGTATTTTTATTAGTTATAGTGTTGGCATAAAAGGATACAAGCTTTGTAATCCTGATATGGAGAAGGTTTTGTACAACAGAAGTATTATTTTTCATGAGCTGAAGCCTTCTACTTTAGATCTGTAGTCAGAGACAAAATTAGAAGATAAAAAGGATGTAGTTGAAATTCCTCTGACACTAGATAAAGATGAATTGAAAATTCAAAATGTACCTGAAATTGAGGAGAGCTCAAGTAGTTCTGAGAGTTCTGAAGAAGAAGAACAACCTCAGCCTCAGTTTGTGAGGATGTCAACTCATGAAAGAAAACAACCTGATAGGTATGGGTTTTCTTTGTTAGATTCTACTTGTACCTATGCTTTAATTTCAAGCACTGATGAGCCCAGGACTGTAAAAGAGGTATTTAGAATGCCTGATTCAAATGCTTGGTTGGAAGCCATGAATGAAGAAATGACATCATTAGAAAAGAATGATACTTGGAGTTTGGTGCCCTTGCCTGAAGGTAGAAAAGACGTTGGCTGCAAATGGGTATTTCAAAAGAAAATAGGTCTGTATGGCAGTGTGGAAAAGTATAAGGAAAGGTTGGTTGCGAATGGGGTATTCCCAGGTAGAGGGAATTGATTATGGAGAAATTTTTTCTCCTATAGCTAAGCTGACGTCCATCAGATTTCTTTTGTCACTTGCAGCAGTGTATGACTTAGAGGTTGAACAGATGGATGTGAAGACATCATTTCTTCATGGTGACCTTGAAGAAGAAATTTATATGTCCCAGCCTAAGCACTTTATGGAAAAAGGTAAAGGAAATATGGTTTGCAAGCTGGAAAAATCTCTGTATGGATTAAAAAAATCTCCTAGAATGTGGTACCAGAAGTTTGACACATTTGTTTTGTCATTAGGATTTGTAAAATCAAAATCTAATCATTGTGTGTATTACAAAGTTGAGAATGATCGTGTTCTTATTATTGCTCTCTATGTTGATGATATGTTGTTCATAGGCAATAGTAAGTTAATGATTTCTGATCTAAAATCTCAGTTGTCTACAAAGTTTGAAATGAAAGATCTTGGTGCAGCTAGGTATATTCTGGGAATGGAAATAACCAGGGACAAAAAGAGTAGAAAACTTTGGCTCAGTCAGAGTAAGTATATTAATACTATTCTGGAGAGATTTCGTATGACTGATTGCAAGCAGCTAGTTGTTCCAGTTTTGTAGGGAACGAAACTATTTGTTGAAGACTGCCCAAAATATCCTACTGAGATGGAGGACATGACCAGAGTGCCTTATGCTAGTGCAGTTGGTAGTTTAATGTATGCAATGGTCTGTACAAGGCCAGACATTTCCCAAGCAGTGGGAGTACTTAGTCATTTTATGGAAAATCCTAGAAGGACACATTGGGATGCTATGAAAAGAATGTTTAGATATCTGAAGGGAACTTCAAATTATGCTTTGTGTTACCATGGAAATTTGGTTGAAACACAGAGGACTCTCAACATTCGAGGCTATGTGGATTTTGATTGGGCAGGGGACATTGACAACAGAAGATCCACCAGTGGATATATTTTCATGAATGGTGGTGCAGTCAGTTGGATGAGTAAGCGGAAGGTTGTAGTCGCTTTGTCCACTACAAAGGAATAATACATGGCAACAACACATGCCTGTAAAGAAGCAATTTGGTTAAAATGTTTGTGTTCTAACATTAGGTTTGATGCAGTGAAAATTACAATTTACTGTGACAGTCAGAGTGCTATTTGTTTGGTGAAAAATCCTACTTTCCATGCCAGGACAAAACATATTGATGTGCAGTATCATTTTGTATGAGATATGGTGGAGGATGGAAAGGTCTCTTTAGAAAAAGTGGATACTTTGGAAAATGTTGTAGATGTATTGACGAAACCAGTGAGCACATAGAAGTACAGGTGGTGTGCCAGTTCGATGGGCCTTGGAGCCCATAACCTTCATTAGCTTCAAGTTTGAAGGAAGCTAGTAAGTCTTCTTCAAGTGGGAGATTGCTGGAAAGTGTGCCTCAACTTGCTAGCTTGTATTTTTGTTTAAGTCCTCATTGTCGGCCGATCGCTGGAGCTGCTAACTTTGGAACCTTGTTGTAGAGTTACTAAGTTTTTGTTTTCTCTGACTAGGCGATAATGGTATCAACTTGTTGTGACATCGGTGGTTTTTGTAACTTTAGAACCTTGTCGCACAGCTCTAAAGTTTCTTAACTTCCCGACTGGGCGATCTCCTTCAATGTCACGGTGTTCGGGATTTTCCTAACCTAAGCTGACGGATGTGCGAACCACTTGGAATTTCGGAAGACTTGTTGAGAATATTGTAGATTCCCAACTTGATTCTCTAGAAATGCACAAGCAATGAACACGTGTCATGGTGGAGACCACAAGGAATGACCAACAGTTCGGTGTTATGGTCAAATGCGGTGTACGAGTAAGTTGGCTGGTTCATTCGGTATGACTCTGGCCGATGGTGGTGACTCTTGCCAATGGATGGTTGGTTTTCCTGTGATATCAGGGAGACTTGATATGTTATCAGTCTAAATTCTTAGAGTATTGCCGATACCTTTGGTCTTGCTGATAGCTTTGCGATCAGGTATTTTGGCATCGGAGAGACATGGTCTAGTGTCTCACCGACATGCAATATAGTTGAACACTTTGACCGAACGTCTATCCCACGTGGTGCATTCTGAGCCAATGAGAGAAGCAGAATGTGAACCGTTGGTAGTTGAACCGTTTGCAACCGTTCCTGTGTGGAAGATCAACAAACCATGAACATAATGAGATATATTCTGTAATGGATGATAATGATCGGCTCAGGTAATAGAGGTTTATGCTCGATACTGAACACGGATTGATATGAGTGGATTCATAGTATGCATCTGAGAACATTGTGAGATTAATGTTCTATACAAGATTGATCAGTGAATGTTTGCTGCTGTAAAAATTGACATCAGAAAGTGAAGTCTATACTTCGTATGTAATTTTGTTTACTGTAATACAAAGAGGATTTTCTTGGTGTGGTGGGTTTTTCTCTCGTAAGGGTTTTCCCACGTAAATCTAGTGTCCAATTGTGTATGTGTTCATTTTCTCTATTCTGTTATTCTTTTCATGTGCATCTTATTAGACTGTAATTGAAAATTTTAACGTCACCTCTGTATTCTTCCTTGAGGTTTTGGCGTTAGGAGAGTTTGTTCTGCACTGAAGCTTTCCTTACACATTGGAGTTGGGAAAGGGCTAATTTTCACATCAAATTGGCACCAAATCCCTCAAGAGATTAAGAGTTTGATTTGTTTTAGAATAGGATTTGATATATTTGTTTCAAATTTGTTATTTCTTCATTTCATTCCTTTTCTCTTACATTCAAATGGATTTCTTGAGGAATCTTTATTCTAGCTTGGATTTGATCTTATTAATGTGTTTATTTGTTGTGTTCTTGTAGGTCTAGGATCTAGGTTCACAATAATGATAAAGATAGCAAATGAGAAAAGAGAAAGAAAAATGATAAGCATACAAACAAAGGGGTGGTAGAAATTAAAATATTGAAGTTGATGTATAGTCCAATAGGATCAACTAGAGAATGATTATACAAAAATTAAATCTCTCATACTTATATACAAATTTGATAGATAATATATTAACTTGTATCTTCTTAATTAATATTTTATTAAAGGGTTTAGGAGGACAATTATTGAGTCTTCAAAAAGACACACTATTTAATGTTGCTTTGTTGGAGACCATGACCATGGAGATATCAAGATTCAAGTTGATGAAGCTACTAAGTGATGAAATAATGCATGTAAAAAAAGAAGAAGTAAGGTATGGGCATACCTGGCACTACAATTAGGTTGATACTTTAACCTTTCTAAAGGCTCTCAAAGAATTCCAAAAGGCATTTAATGAAAATGTAGTGGGAAATCTAAAAGACAACCAAGGAATTTCATGGTATTAGATTCCATGTAAATGATGGATTTTGACTCTCCCATGTTGAATTAGTCAGATCGAATGAGGAGATTTCAGCCATTGAGCCTCCAATATGCTGGAGGGAGTTGGATGCTTACAATGAAAGTGGAAATTTATAATGTTTTTATAATTCATACATCAACATTTTGGTAATAATTAGATTATTTTATATATTTTATATAGCCGCATTATATACAACTGCAATATTATGGTGGATAGTAACACCTTGTATAGATGTATTTTGTGCTTTTCTAGTACAATAGTATTTGTAAGAGCAACATCATGATTCTTAGTTGCATCATTTGGATCTAAAATTGATTGTATATCTACATTTGAACTATCTTTAATACAATTTTTTTTTTTTTTATAAGGTTTTGATATGTTTAGTGTCGATAGTAGGTGAGATTAACATATTTTTTTATTAGTCTTAACTTAGAATATAAATATAGTATATGTTAATAAATATTGTAATTTGAACAAAAACAAATTACTTAATCAAATTAAAAAATTATCAATAAAATATAAAATAGTCATCAAATTTGACAATAAAAAATTTTATAAAAAAGAAAATTGAACATTAAGTCAATTCTCACATTCCAATGCATTTCAATCATTTGAAGTCTAATAAAACAAATAGATCTCTTACAAAGTTGGAAAAAGATGCAAAAAAATAGAGCCAGTTGTAGTGGCACCTTCAACACAACTATCATGTGATTTTTTGGCAGTTATGAATCCATTTAAACTAAGAAAAATGTGTGTTATGTTTCCATAACACATATGCATTATATTTCCATAATATGTATGTATTATTGGTCTCTAAACTTAGGTGTTTTCACCTTGGAATCCACTTAGAAATTCCTATAATTTCAAAAACGCATGTGTTCTTTTAACTTAACAAAACACATACATGCGACACAATAAAGATGGAGGCTAACAGTCAAATATAGAGAGTTGTGGCGACTGGAGTTCTGGGTTGGCTGACTCCCTCTAGAAGGGCTCCTCATAGAGTTCCTAGCTTCTCACGGTGTGATGTTGGATGCAACTTGGAGACAACTGGATAGGGTAGGCAAGCAAAAGAAATTCAAAAGAATCCTTGGCAGAATGGGGTTGGGTTTAGGGTGAATGGAGGCGACCCAAAAGTGCAGAGCACCTAGAATAAAGATCAAATCAATGGAAACATTGAAAGGAGAGGAAAAATAAGTAAATTTCTTGGAAAAATCCAGACTTAACCCAAGTCGACGTCAGGGAGGGGAGGCAGGATCTCTGGGTCTAGGCAGAAGATGCTAGGGAAAAAAGTAGGGGAAAACACAGTTCATGGTGGAGGCAGTAAAGAGTTGGGGTCCAGTGGCATCAATGGGGGAAGCCGACCAGAAGTAGAGAAGGCACATTTCCAACAGGAAATGGGGAAAATATTTGAAGCTGGTAAGGCCAATAGACTGTTAGTCCTCTTGCAGGAGGATCTTGAGCAAGAGGTAAGGCACAATGTCAATTTTTTCTCACATTTAAGGTTGATAGGTCGATTTAGGGGTTTTTGGCCTCAGTTACTTGACTTACATAAATGGATTTCTGAGAACTGGGAGCCCATTGTAGATGCTAGCATCCAAATCTACCCTGCAGTAAGAGGTTTTTTTATTGTTTTATTTGAAACTATGGCTGACAAAATTAAAGTTTTGTGTGATTATTTTTGGAGTTAGGAGGAGAAATTTTTTCTATCCCTGAAGCCTTGGCATCCATCTTTCAACCTTGCAACATAGGCTTTTGATAAAGTTCCTTTGTGGGTAAGACTCCCAAAATTACCTCTCCATTTTTGGTTTGAGTCTTGCCTAGAGGCTATTGGTGACTCTTTAGGGGACTTTTTGATGATTGATGAGGGTTTTTCAAAGCTTATGCACTCCACCTATGCCTGGATTTTGGTGGAAATAGAAGTATCAAAGCCACTTCCAGAAGAGATCTCAGTTAAAACCTCAAATGGATGTTGGATACAACCTTTGGATTATGAAGGAGTACCATTTCGATGCAGGAGATGCTTTCAAACTAGGCACATTTCTACATAGTGTGCAAAGCCTAGATGGTCCAAACTAGCTACTTAGTGGTAGGATGTCTCACAAAAACATTATGCAGTGGATAAACAAAATGGGAATAAGGATGAGTTGATCAAGAACAAATATTAGGTGGTTGGAATTTTTGAATCTCCTTAGTCGAAGAGGGATTTAGATCAGCTAGGAGGGTTGGGTCATGCTGAGATGCACAATTCAAATGGTGTTGAAGAAGGGCGAGCTAAGGAAGGTGATCCAAAAAGTGTGACAAAGCAAAACTTTGATGGTGCTAAAACTCCAGAATGTAGAGAGAAAATAGGCTTGGTGAAGAGGCTAGAAATTGGGGAGTATTTTAGAGAGGTAGGAAGCCACAATTAGAAAGCAATGGTTGAAGAGTGTGATGGGTCTTGGGCACAACAAGCTGCTTCTGAGGGAGGGTAGATGGAGGAAAAGTTGGATGTTGGGGGACTTGCAGTGAAAGGAATTTTTTTGGGTTGGTAGAAGGAGGCTGCAAAGGTGGAAGACAGTTGGAAAATCATCAAGGGGAGGAAAGATAAGAAGCTCAAAAATAAAATATTTTCTATGGTCCTGAGGTCATAGACTAAGGAAAGACCAAAATGTACTTCAAAGATGTATACCTGTTTAAAAGTCATCTTTCAGGGGCTTGGGTTTATTTGTCTCTCTGTGGTGTCTGTTGTGCTGAGTGGGAGTCTACTGGTTGTATTGCTTCTAGATAGAGCTAGGAAAATCTATTGTAATTCTATTTTAAATTTAATAAAAATGACAAAAACCTCTATTATTGATAAAAAAAAACAAAACACATACATGCTTTTAACTTTACAAAACATGTATGTGTTTGATTAGTTTTTGGTTTGGAGGATGGATTTACCTTTACAAAACATGCACATTCTTTTAACTTAACAAAAAAAATTCATGTTTTTCTTAGTTTTGGGCTTATAATAGATTTAACTTATGAAATCCCTATACACTTAACCCTAACACTTGCACACTTAACCCTAAACTCTATACCAGTAATCTTAAACTCTATACCTATAAACCTAAACCCTAGATACCCTATTTAATCAACCCTAAACCCCATCCCTCAACCCTCAATCCCAAATAGTAGAGAGTGAGGTTAGATAGGGAGAGGTAGATCTAGGGAACTACAGCCTATACCCTATATCACCAACCCTAAACCTTATCACTCAACCTTAGGAACTAAAGCCAATAGGTTAAACCCTTAACCCTAAACTCTTGACCATAAACCATCAACCCTAAACCTATAAACCATAGGACCTAACCTTAAATAATGAATATTTTAAAGATATTAAAGGGAGATAAGAGAGAGAGACATGAGAGAGATAGAGAGAGGTGAGAAATAGAGAAGATATCCAAAGAAAGAGAGATATGTGAGATAGAGAGAAGGTAGATCTAGATCTAGGGACTCGAGAGGGAGAGGTAGATATGGAGGGATGAGGGGAGAGGCGGAAGGGGAGATAGAAATATGAGATAGAGAGATCTAGGTAGATAGTGAAGAGGTAGAGTTAGGTAGAGAGAGGTAGATCTATGGGAGAGAGAAGTGAGATAGATAACAATAGAGATGAGGAGAGTAGAGATGGGGAGATGTGAGACGTAACCCTAAACTCTATACCCATAACTCAAAACCATATACCCTATACCATTAGTTCCCTAAACCTTGTCCCTCAACCCTAGCAACTAAAGACAATTGGTTAAACCGTCAACTATATAAACTTAACCCTAAACCTTATATCATATACCCTTAAACCTAGGCCCTAAAGCTTATAAGATGAATTCTCAAACCCCATATACTCAATCCTAAATTTTATACCCTCAATCTATGTTTTTTTTGTGTTAGTCCTATGCATGCGATACATTGTCACCTTGGTTCCTCATACATTGGTTTATATTATTGTATGCATTATAAAATTAAGTGCTCTCTTCATTGCAATTTAATTATTGCATTCCCAATACTCAAACCTATACCCTAAACCCTATATTGTATATCTTCAACCCTAAGCCTTATAACCTATACCATCAACCCTAGGCCTTAAATCCTATAGGATAAACTATCAATCCACAACCCTATACCATATATCCTCTTGACCCTAAATCTTATCCCTAAACCTTGAACCCTAAGGACTATGTAATAAAATCTACACCATATACACTCAACCCTAAATGAGCTATATCATATACCTTCAACCCTAAACCATATCCCTCAACCCTAGGCTCTAAAACCTAGGAGATTAACCATCAACCCTATACACTCAGTCCTATACAATATATGCTCAACCCTATACACTCAATCCTAAACAATATTCCCTCAACTCTATACATTATATCATATGGGCTCCTCAACTCTAAACCCTACACTCAACCCTAGGTCATAAAACCTATTCACTCTACCCTAAACCTTATAGGTATTCAACCCTTAAGGTTCTTATATTGTCAAGCCTAAACCTTATAACTCAATCTTATACTCTCAAACCCAAACCCAATAGCCTATACTATTAAGCATAAACCCTAAAACCTAATACAAAACCTTCTACCATATATGTTAAACCATAAAATCCAACATTAATACTTTAACACTAAAACCTACATAATTAAATATAATCACTATACCCTCAACTCTCAACTCTCCATCATAAGACACCAACCCTAAACCTATAAAACATGGGCCTTACACACTAAATAATGAATAATTTAGAGATATTAAAGGGAGAGAGAAGAGAGAGACATTGGAGAGATATAGAGAGAGGTGAGATAAAGAAAAGAGAGGGGGAGGGAGAGGTATATAAGGAGGGATAAGGGGAGATGTACGAAGGGGAGATAGATATAAAGATGAGATGGGGAGAGAGGTAGATAGTTGAGAGAAAGAAGCTAGATAGAGAGAGGTAGATATAGAGGAGAGAGAGAGAAGTGAGTTAGAGTATAATAGAGATGGGAATGAGAGTAGAAAGGGGGGATATTAAGATGATATATTTAAAGAGGTAGGTAGAGCCTCAACCCTCTATCATCAACCATAAACCCTACACCCTAAACCTTAAGTACTAGGAGATACACCTTAAACCCTATATGCTAAAACTTAAATATTCAAATTAATAATTAAAAAAAAAAATCTATATCCTTAACCATAAATAATATACTCTCAACCATCAACCCTAAAAACTCAACTCTGAATTCTTCACCAAAATGTGAGCACATTAGAGAGAGATAGATGGAGGAAAAAGAGAGAGGTAGAGAGAGATAATAGAGAGAATTTTAGGGTAGGGATGGAGGTACAAAGGGAGGAATATTGACAAAGAGAGATTTAAAGGGAGTTAGAGATAGAGGTGGAGGGAGAGAGAGCTATAAATTTAGATTCAAGAACAAGATGCTTTTAGTATAGGCCAAAACATGTACACATTTTTTCTTGTACAAAACATGTACACATTTTTGCTTGTACAAAACATGCACACATTTTGGTTTGCACAAAACATGTATGCATTTTGGCTTGCATTAAAAATGTACACATTTTGGATTGCACAAAATATGTATATGTTCTAGCTTGTAAAAAATGCATATGCATTTTGGCTTGCACAAAACATGTACACGCTTTTCTTGTACTTAGGCTTGGATGACAAACCTTAGTCTTGGATGGTTCATTTGCCTCATTATAAATAAAATATTAGTAAAATTACCTCCATAACTTCACACATCGTCTAGGATTTGCAACCATATATTTTTTCAGATTTGAACTACATTAACATATAATTTTTTTTTAATTTCTTTCACTAATGTTTCTATAATTATCAGGGACATATATATCAAGAATTTTTTTTAATAACTTTTGACCTATTTTACAAAATTTGAAATAAAAAAATTATTCTGCATTTCATTCTTTACACATTGGATTTTTTTGGTTCCATTTTTGATTATTTTGGTGTAAGTTATGTGAAACACATGCTCCTTGATGTGATTTTCAAAATGTATCCACTTTGAAAAATATCAAAAAATACTCAATAAAATTTACAAAAAGATATACAAATTCTAGTACTCACTCATAACTATTTTTCTACCAATCGGTTTTAAAAAATACTAAATGTAACTAAAAAGATTGAGGGGTGCACACCAGACACTATGTTATGTTTTGCTAAAAAAATAGAAACACTTTTGTGTATGAAAATAATTTTTTTCTCTCAATCTTATTTTTTTATTAAAACCTTTAGTATTTTAGAAACTAGATTTAAAGTACTACAATTCTTTCTCCTTTGGCATCTTTAGATTTTGAGTACTTGAATCTCAATTTACTCCTCCAACTTTAGGTTTAGTTGATTTAAAAAAAGCTGGCCACTTTTGACACCTTTTTGTGCACCATCTTGGTGCACTTACCCTAACCATTTTTCCATAGTGAAGAATTCCTACGTCTTCAATATGACTTCTTATATAATTTACCTCCTTGTTTCCAATTATAGATAAATAGTTTTGGCTTGTAAGGGTACTTTATGTATAGGTCCAAATCAGTGTACAGTTTATGAATGTTACCCTTAGATGAAAGCCCAAAAGATGAAGAACCATTACAAGATGGTGAATGATGAATTTATCATTTTCACAATTAGGAAATTGTAGGGGGACCTAAATAGAAGGCTCTCCTCTTCTTCCATGGAGATTCTCAAAAGGTTTGGGTATTTTTTCATCCAATTCCCAAAGTTCACTTATTTCAAAATGGAAGGATTTTTAGGACCCCCCTACAGGCTTCCCAAGTACCCTAACGATAAAATTGTTACATTGGAGATGACAATGAAACTATATGCATTTCATTATTTTTTACAAAGCAAGCATAGAGCTTGAGTTCTTTATCCCTTGGAATCTGGGAGAGGAATTTATGCATGTTATTTAGGCCCATCAGTTGAATACTTTGATACAAAAATACCAACCTTTAGGATGGAATTTCATAGTCAAAGGGATAACTTTGATCCATATGGTAAGATGAAGAAGAAAGTATGGAATTAGTATGGCCATCAAGCACATATTGAATACTTTTGGGCCAATTACAAAAATGGCTTGGAGGTCTAAAAGAGGTCATACTATAGGTTGATTGAAAAAAAATTATAACACTTTTCCTGTACTTGATCCTTGACCAAATACAGGAGGATAGTCAAGTGTTAGCAAAGGATTAATATAATCAAGTGGGAAATAATCCCATCCCACTTTTAGATTGGATTAAGGAGGAGGAGATTGACATTGATGTCATCACCAGGACTATTTTGAAGAAAAAAAAGAAGTGGATAGAATATTAGGGTTCTACTCTTCTAGCCCAAAGAGTTGAAGTCACATATGACAAGGTGTGGGATGAAGTTTCTTCTAGTGAAGAAGATGAAGTTGAAGAGCAAGAAATACCTAGTGGAGAGTCCATAGAGAAGGAAGTTAATACTTCCCTCAAGACTAGGGGAAGGGGAAGAACACAAAAGAAAGGTACCCCATTGCCAAATATCGAGTGTATGAAAGGAAGACTAGCGAAGAGGGAAGAAAGAATCAAGCTAAAAATACTAGGCAAGCTAGGGCTACAACTTTGGAGCCTATTGTCAAAGAAAAGAGAGAATCATCATCCTTACCACATCCTTCACACTTCTCTCCATTTTCTACCACATCCACCATCCCTATTCTACTATCCCACCTTCTACTCTAACTTTACCTCTTCCCATTGACATTTCAATGGATCTCAACACATCCACTCCTACTCCTTCCACTAATCCCATTTTTGTGGAGTCATCGCCATATTATACTTATTTCCCTCTTGCCACATCTATTCCTACTCCTCAATTCACTATTCCCACTATTCCTTCTACCATCCTTCCATTTCTCCTACATCCCTTAGTATCTTTGAGAATTTTATGTCCCATCTTTCCAACTTGAACAAGGAATTAGCTATCACCTTGCTCTCCAAAGTTAATAGGTCCTTTCTAAGCCAAATTGCACAAGCTACTCCTTCCTCTTATATAGAGTGTGGATCAAATTTTGAAAGAGATGCAAAGGAAAAAGAGAGAATATATGTTAGGTTTCTCTTTAGTAGAGGAAACTTTAGTTTCCCCAAAGCATCAAGAAAAGCCTTCAAAGGAGGCTATTGAGGTTGAACTCATGTAAGCCCATGGAGAAGAGGATGAAAACTCAATAAAATAATTACCTAAGTGTTAGAAAGAAGGGGAACATGAGGTAGAGATTGTAATATAATTTTTTCTACTAAAATTCCTTCTACATCTCAGCTGTTAGATAAACCTCTCGCTCTAGCTTGGCTAGAAGAGAAGTTGACAAATAAGAGGCCAATAATTGAGACCCATCAAGCAAGTATATATGCCATTTTTAGTATAATTGATGGGTTGAAGGAGAAGAAGAAGGAACGAATAAGGTCACATATGACCAGGGATACCTTTGAATACTAGATTTTACATGTAGCCACCCTTTCCATGGAAAAGGATAATGACGCCAACCTCCTGAAATATTTTAACATTACAATAATAAAAAATAGGCTTCATAATAGAGTCCAAGAAATTGATGAATTAAAGGGATCAATATCCAAGATTTTGAAGAGAATGAATAAGGTTGAAGATATAAAAGTTGAACTAAAATCATAAATAGAAGAACTAATAGCTTTCATCCAACACTTGATAACTTTGATCCAAAGCATGCTCCAAGGAAGGCAATTGCTTCTATTTTGATATATAAGGATGAAGTAGACAAAATGAAGAAAATGAAGGCATGCGATTGATATAGTTAAAGTTGGATCAAGAATATTTTTGATATAGGTAGTAAAACAATTGAGATGGCTACTCAAACACAACTTTTTTATTTTAAAGGAATAATTAATAAGTTAATTAAAGACTGCAATGGATTTCACAAATATTACAACTTAGTATTTCCTAGAATTGAGGGAATAAGGAGACTTCCCACTAAAGTGATAGAAAAAGAATGAATTTTTCAAAAATAATTAGTAAAGGAGCCTCATTATTGGCTACATGCACTTAATTTTAAAATGGAGATCATGATACAAGTTGAGTGAGAGGTAAAAGGTATTGTTGATATAATGAAAAATGTTTTGATGGATTATGAACAATTTTTGTATGAGTTAACAATGGTTCAAATGGGTTCTTTTGAAAAGTTAGATGATGAAGTTTTTAAGTGGCAGTAAAGGTCAATAATTCCTATAAACAACTTGTCTACAAAATTCCTTGACACTATAGCATAATTTTTTGTGAAATATAAGGAGGAAATTAGTCAAAAGTATTCATAGGTAGGATTGCATCATCATCTCATAGATGAATATAGTGCCTTGTGCTACAAGGTTCATGCAACTACTATTCCACCTAATAAAGAGGTCACTTGAGTTCTCACTATTTTTGTCAAGTTTGCTATGGAAGAAAAATCACAGGGTAGAAATGTCATAGAAGACAAGTTTCTATACAAGACAACCAACTATGGCATTTTTATGAAATTGTGCCCTAGATTTTGTGGAATTTTGTAAAGGTGTACATTTAATGAAAAATATATTAATATGTTTTACACATTGCTAGGTTTATTAGAGATGGATGATGAATATGTTGTCAATATTTAATACATTTCCAATTTATTAAATGCAAATAATTTGTACCATTATTGTTGAGATAATATCCACCATTGCTTTTTCCTTTAGTTTTGTAAGCCTTCTCTATAAAAAGAAATCTTCTCTCAAATGTAAATAATTGTTGAACAAGAGTTTTTATTCAATATTTTAAAATAAATACAAGGCATTAATGTTGTGGTATGAGTTAATTATTATTTCTCTATGTATGAATGGTTCCTTTCCTCAATTTAGTTAAATTTTAGTTATGATAATGGTGAAGTGTGAAGATATTTGATAGATCTATAGTTCACACCTTTTGTAATTTGTTTATTGTAAGTTACTTTGTATGGTTAGTGTGAGTCTTTTTTGCTATAATTTTTTATTTTAAATTTTTATTTTCATTTCACTAGAATTTTGTATATACATGAATGTTTGTAATCTAATAATATTTTAGTTTCATTTAAATATTGCACTACTCTTGTAGCTTTGTGAGTATATCTATGATTAAAAAATAATTGTTTTGTGAGGGATCTATCTATCTACAACACCAACCATTGTTATATTTTTCCTTCAGTTTTCATAGCTTAGCATCTTTCCCCCTCTATATGTTAAATTTTATTATAAAATTAAGTTAGTTTAGGAAGAAAAACATCATTTCGATTGTCATATTATATTTTAAATCATATTTTTAGATTTTAGGTCTAGAAATTTAATTAGGATTTCATATCAATTTCAAACCTTTCAAAACACTCATTGTTGAAGTTCCAAAAAGGTAGTTGTAAGGCCCCTTGTAAAAAAAAAAAACCATTGAGTCAATTTTTACAAAGTCAAGCCCTAACTTTTGAAATCTTGGGGTTATCTTTCTAAAGTTTTTAAGTTAGATTTACTTCCAAAAGAGATGCAATACTTCATGTTTTGTTTGTGTTGTGTGTGCAAAAACAATCATCAACACTATTATCTTTTCTAGATTGTGCTTAGAACTTAGCACATCCTATTAACATGAGTTCCCATATCTAATTGAAATCCATTCATCTATGTTAAATATTCTTAAATATAGCATTTAAATCACATGAATTGACATCTTAAATTAATATTCATTCAATTATGGTTAATTTTTTTGAATATTATACTTGATTCTTATGGTTCACATCTCAAATTGAGAGCCATTCATTATTGTTAATTATATTGAGTCTTCTTGGTAATTAATTCCATAAATTAGTTTCAATCACAATTCAACATTTATATACAATTACATGAGTATCCTCTTGATTCATTCATTCACCTTTATGTTTTATTTATGTATGGAGTATATCAAATAATGCACTAATGATAAAGTTCCAAACCTTATATCTATTTTGGGGGGTTATACGAATCCATTTTTGGGGGATATTATAATGTTAAACTAGGATAAAGTTGTATTTTATGTTGAACACTTGAAATACTAAGGGGGGGCAGTTGAATTAGTATTCACTAAAATTTATTAACTTTATTGACTTAAACATTCATCCAATGCATCACATTAAACTTTTAGGAAAGGAACATAGAAAACATGCATCACATCAAAGAACACAAGAACACTAGATTTATGTGGAAAAACTAAAAAGGGAAAAACCACATTGAGGATTAGCTCACAATATATATTGTAACTAGTTACAAAGTTTGATACAAAATGGTGAACTCACTATCCAAAAGAAGAAAGGCTCACTGTCGGTGTCTCACTGCTAAAGGGATCACTACCTAGAATAGAAAGAGATAGAATATAGGATGGCTCACTACCAAATATGAACTACTAACAATGCATCTATCCTAGGCTAAAGATATAGTTCCATTGAAGCTCAAAGAATCGACTTAACACACTTTATAATTCACCATAATTAAAACTTGCACCTAGATCGTGCACTCACACTTAATCAACTCTCATTCACAACACACTCAAGTAATTATTTACTTGTATATATATACTGCATCTAAAGAAAATATCAATTAGGTCATTCTAAAGATATATCATGTAGCCTTATAACTTGTTGGCCCAAAATACCAACACACATACCTTATGGAAGGAACCAAAGAATATAACACATTAATATAGGTGGGACTGACCTAAAATGACTCCTATGATTCCGCTCCTTTCATAACTCAACTCTGCACAAACTCAAAACCTTCAGTTTGGTACCACTAGTGAAGTCATATTGGAATGAACCAACTTTTCACTCACAACTCAACACGTAGACCTCCAAAATGCTTGCCACTTGGAGAAAGAGCACTATTGGCATCCTCAAACACTTCTACAAATCCACATACCAAAACATTCATCCATGATGGAATGCAGAGCATTCCAACATTCACTTTATCATTGTCACTCTACCATTTCTAGAGTGATACTCTGTCAATGTTACCTTCAACTATGGAAGACATAAATTCATGAAAATTTGGATTTAGAGTCTTCCAACATACCCCAATATTACCCCAAAACTACATAACTAGATTATTCATGGTAGAGTAATGAATACCATTAAAAATGGTTCTTTGAACACTAGAAACTATATTCCAAACTTAGGAAATTACACAAACCATTTGGTCTTCTTGAGACCAACTCTTCTACATTTCTACTATGGGTTGCATGGGTTAAAATAAATGAGAACACCATTTACTATCATGCTCATCAATCTCCAACAATCACTTCACATCATCATGCTCATGTTGCCAACCAACACTCTACTCAATGAAAAACTAACTTCCAACATTATCCCTCAACAAGTTAGGCTTTCAACATTTTATGAGATTATGAAGATATATTTTGGAACCATTTTAAAATCTTCTATTCTTGACCTAGACAAAGGAAACAATTCATCTTAGAGAAAATGGATAAAAATCCACCACCTTGATTAGATTTTTCCACCCTATCTCAATGGAATTATTCTTAGGTCAATTGATTATGGGGTAATTTAGTCCTTATAATGTGATATTTCATGGGACAAGAATTGGAGATAAATTTAATGCATTGAGATTATGCATCTAGACACTACTTCTTTGGAACCTAATGTACATCACTTCCCACCTAGTGATGAGTAGTCATCCTTTATAATTAGGCTTGGGACACTAAATATAATTTTAGAACCATTCATCATTATCATGGGATTCATTTCATTGATTGTAGGGAATTACATCTTGTAGTTTCTTCCTATATTTTCCTTAGTAGATTCAATGAAACATCTACATACACCTTTGGTATACTTCTTGGAAAGGGAAGGAATGTTATTTAGTGAGAATAGATCTTCTTAAATCTATCATATCATTATTTCTTCACTAATGCAAAGAAATCACATCTAAGGTTAGTTACCTAGTCTCTCTCTCTTCACATCATCTCTCTTCTAAGGGGTTTCTCTCTCTCTCTTTCTTTTTAATGTTTCATTTTACAAGGGTTCCTAACATGGTTTCATTATAAACAACCATTTTTTCCCTCTTAAGTTACACTTTGTTGGCATGAATAAATGTCTTGTACCTAGTTAATTCATTTACTAGGGACTTAAGGGACATATTCACATGTTAATTTTACTTAGGTCCTAAGATTCTTTCTAGAAGACTTAGTTGTCATGTCTATATTTTATCTTTTCCTAGGTAGTTATGATAAGTTGTCTCATATCATAAGATTAAGACACTTGTCATAATCTTATGAAATCTTATATCTCACCTTGGCTATATAAATAGGTAGTCTCATACATGCAATTCATATTGATGAATTCTTGGATAATCAATTCCATTGCAATCTTGAGTATTGTATATTGATCTCTTTTTTGCTTTTAATTTGTCCTCTGGATCTTGGGTATCTACATAACTAGCTCTAACATGGTATGAGAGCAAGTTGGATGCCATTGGATAGTATTTTTGGAAAGATCTTGGTAGATCTTGAAAATTTGAGTGTGCTCTTCTCTTGCATCGTATTATGATCTAGAGAGTTAGAAAAACTTGATAGAAATACCATATTTTGGGAGGGTTCATATTTGTGGCTTTGTAGTGTAGTTTTTTTTAGATCTTGTTGGTGTAAATATGAGCTCACCATTGAGTTCAGGGTGTTCGATAAAGTTATTTTCCTTTTTTTTCATCTAAATTAGATATATGAGGGTTTGAAGCTAAAAAGTGGTTGCTAGATCCGAGAGGTAGATATAATTTTGAAGCATTTTGGGTCAATTATGACTCTGCCATTACATGAAGAAGGGTAAAAAACCTTAAGATTGGCTATCAAATTGTCAGAATCCAAGAACTTCACCTAGATCTTGAGAAGTAAATTTCCCCTATTCGATTGTTTGGATCACCATTAAAACACATTCACGGTCTAGTCGAAAAATAAAATCATATAGGTTGACACACAAAAAATGTTGTGCAGGTGAAAAAATTTATTGAAAGTTTTTTTTGGAAAAAAATTATTTTAAAATTGAAAAAAAGGAATAAATCTATAACACGCTACAACATAGGGTATCATTGATACCACAAGGTACCACATGCACTGCACATGCACCATGTCGCATGCTTGAGTGGTCCTCAACCCCACATTTCCCTACAGGCCTTTAAAAAAGTCGATGACCCTTTTATTCAAAAAAACAGCAACAAAAATATTTCAGGGGCCTAAAAAAATAAGAATATTTTGAACATTATGAAGATTCCACCAAAGGCTTTGGAATATTTTGAGGAATCTTGGAGATCCCCTTTATTGTCGACCGTTAGAGAACATTCTATGGAATCTTTGGAGATTCTACCACTTGGGTTATATTTCACTATGAAAGAGCATATTTTGACGTGATGACCATTTCACCATCAAATTTAACCTTATTCCTTGTTGATTCCAGTGCTACATTAGCACCTCTCTATAATTTTTTGGACCCTCATGAATGGAGTTTTTATTTTTGTAGTCACTTTTCAAATGACCATAACTCAGTCATCTGACCTCTTCTTTGTGAGAAATTTTTTTTTATTTGGGGTAGAATTTCATTCTCTTCATAGTAGTGCAATCTATTTTTCATTTTGGTGCTTATTTTTTCAAGAAATGATAGATTCTCATAGATGTTTCTACATCATTATCATTTTGGGAACTTCTAGGGCTTCGTTCTTGCTCCCACAACAACATTTGTGGGTGATTTTTTTTTGAAAGTGCATAATTTTTTGTGTACTTTATAGTGGTGTGATCGGATTGATCTTATTTTATGTAAAAATTTCACTTTGAGGTTGAGGCCAATTTTGGCATCTTTATGTACTAAGATCATGCCCATTTCGCTTTTTGGCAAGTGGCAACTGTAATCGCACTAAGTATAGAGTACCAAATTATATATTGTTGGGGATATCATTAGTTGAGTGATTTGGGGGGGTCTCTTGGTTCATTCTTTTGATATATTTTCTTGTGCTCTTCTTTACATGGATCATTCTAAGGTTCCTTTTCTCACATTATATAATTATTCAACATGGCATCAAAATGCATGGATCATTCTAATGACTGAAGGTCACTATCTATATGTTAAAAATATGGTACCTGAACCTACAAATGTAGATAAAAAGATAAAATGGATGATTAAACACACCAAAGCTCTTGGATCTCTTCATAGACTAGTTTCTCAGAGAGTAATGTACATAAAGAATATGGAATTGATAAGTACATTCAGTTGGTCTATAATATAATGAACAAACTTGGTCTTGATTATGCTACTTTTGTTTCTATATTTCATAATCATATATTTACTATGGGGTTTGTACATACTACACCTTCATTTTCATCATTTTTTGAAATGTTAATACATGATCAAAAAGAGCTTATATCAATGGGTCTCATCAAGTCATTGAAATGTTAGGAATTATTGGTAGTCAAGTGAAAGAATCAGATAAGAAACAAAAGAAAGTAAAGAATAATCCACATTTAGATCAAGCCAAGAATAAATCCTCTTCCAAAGAGAATTCATATAAGAAGGATAATTCTACTTGTTCATATTGCAAGAAGCTTGGACATGATGAATATGCTTGTTATAAGAAGGATTTGATGAGTTGAAACATCTTCTCAAAAAGAATTAAATTCATTTACCTTCTTGAATTTTTGATTCACCTTCTTCTTCTTCAAAATAGTCTAAAAAGGACAAAGGTCATGCTAGTTTGTCTTCTACATAGAAAATTAAAGGGAAAGATCTTTGTTCTTTTTCAGGACATGGATCAAGGAGATGACTTCTAGATTTAGGAGCATCTCATCATATGGCATCAAGTCACAATCTATATTCTCTTATTTTGAGCCTTGTACTATGTCTCCTATTTTGATTGGAAACAATACATACATGAGTTTAATTGGGAAGGATTCTATTAGTTTTGTGGAAAAAAATTTCTAGGATGTTTTGTGTGTTTCTCATTTGATGAACAATCTTCTTTCCATATATCATATTACACATGGTGGAGATGGGAGGACAATGGAGTTCACTCATGATTTAGTCATCATTCAAGACTTAGATAGTAGAGAGATTATTGCTAATAGGATACTTGATCATTCATCTCAGTTGTATACCTTTGTAGATTTTTCTTTTGATGATGACATTATTCCTTAGATTGTTGATCACACTTCTAGTGTGAATCATGATTTAGAGGAGGCATTTGGATTCTTAAACTTGGGTTTTCTCACATCAGATCCCATTCTAGAGACTTGCATTTCATCTCCTCCATCTACTATTGCATTTGATGATTCTTGTGTTTCTATAATTATGGCTTCTTGTGATTTAGTATAGTAGGATATTCATTGTCTTTAAAATTTGGTTACTTGTGATGGCTTCTTGATAGGTATTTCAAACATGTTTGTGGAGTCTCCTATTTTAGATTTGGGATACCTCATTGATTGCTTTCATCTTTTCTTTAATGGAGATGATCATTCTTCAATTATTGTGAGGGAACACTCCAACCCTCTTGTTCATTCTC